>CM041638.1:17624763-17680265 GCA_023333625.1 Bothriochloa decipiens
GTCAAGCCAATTCATGATTCTTTATATCCTCTTTATTTTGGCTTGACACTCAACACTTCTTGATCATGTAAAGTAGGCCATTATAGACACCAATCCAAGATCATCAACTCATGTCTCATTTGCCAATTGCCAAATATGCTTGCTTTCATATGATGTTATGATATCCCATAATATAGAAGCCATTTCATTGATTCCATTTGCATTGTTGTCTCTTGCTTGAACAAGATTGTTTCCATGATCTTCCAATACAACAATACACAACTTTGTCCTTTTATCTCAACAAAATGTGGAATGCCATCAAGTTTGCTTGCTTGCTGAACCTTTGATGTACTTGTTAATATACAGTCCACAAGTATATACAATAGACTCAATTTCATGTTTAACACTTAGAAAACTCATTAGACCTTTAATTATGTTGTCAATCAATTCACCAAAACCCACTAAAGGGCTAGATGCACTTTCAAGACTTCACAGGCTGAACATGGATTTGGGAAAAGGAAGAAGATGGGGATAGCATGGTGAAGATGAACTCGGTCCATGCAGACCGCCGCACGCCAAGAAGAGGACAGAAGAGCATGGACCCGATCCGCCAAAGATCGGCCCTATGGTCTATACACCGCAAGGCCATAGTCCATGATAGACCGCAACCGTGCACCATGGCCCGTTGGGGGCCCAGAAGACAACGTGGACACATTGCCCATCCGACACGTATCTGGCCCACTAGGCCCATTAGCGGCCCATTTAAATTTTTCCTGTTGACTGAGTCAATGCTGACATCTGCATGTAACGTCATCATGGCCCACCCGTCTGGTCCGATGTCAGCATGACGTCACCTACCATGTCAGCATGTATGCCACCTCAGCTGGACCCTACTGTGCCACGTGGACCAATCAGAGACCGCCACGTGTTAGCACAGGAATATCAACCCTTTTATCATTTTTAGAATATATGTTAAACTTTGGATATTCATAACTAATTCATACGAACTCAAAAAAATATGAAACAAGCATCTAAATTTTCTATAAGTCAAGCTCTACATCATGAGCTAATGTTTGAGTGCATTTGGATTATTCTGATATTTATTTGAATTCTATAGTAGTCGCTGACACAACTATTATGTCCTGATTTTAGAGTCGATGGAGGATCGACCTAAGTAAGGAGTCTATGAATGCGAGGGAGGAGGTCCCGTTGAATGACTACGTTGACTGAAGAAGACTTGTACCTTCTTTTAAACATCCTATTAGACATGGCTAATATATATAGAATTGCTGGTTATTTACATTTCTGCAATGTTTACACCTGAGATAGGATTGCATGGTAGAAATATTGCTTGTTGACCCTTGCCTTGTCGTAACCTTTCACCCTGCGCATCCGCTATTAGGTTAGACACCTGCTTATATGCTATTATTGCTATTATATACTTCACTCGCTTATATCTGCGAAGTGATGAACCCCTGAGAATGGTTTGGCTAGGATGCCAGGCTCGATGGATCTGATGGACTTGATGGACATGGTGAGCTGTTGATGAGTATCTAGGGTTCTGGGTGGTGCTTACAGATGGGTGTAGGGTGAAGGTTGAGTTGATCGAGCTGGGATCTATGACAAGCTTTTGGAGCAAGTCTTGCCGTGGGATGGACTTGGACATTCCTAATTAATAGTCATACATGTGGCAAGTACATGTGGTTGAGAAGGAGAATCCTGGGTGGTAGCCTCTAAGGGGTGGAACCCAGGAAGAAGGTGTTGTGGTAGCATGTTAAATGAAAACCCTGAGGAAGATATCCTGGCTTAGTCACACCTAGGAACTGTTGCACTGGTATCCGAACCATAGGAATCCCTTGCTTTTCATCTGCTTCCCATGGGGGGAGACGACCAAACTTGTAACACCCCAGCCTAGGGCTTAATAGGATTAATAAGATACTCATACCAATAAGTTACAACTTCTTTTCCAAAAGCCTATCTGTTAAAAACTCTAAAGTTAAGTGTGCTTGGCTTGGAGCGATGGGTGACCGGCGGGGAAGTTCTTCCCGGATGCGCATGGGTGAGGACAAAGTGCGCAGAAAAGACTGATGTTGGTCTGTGAGGGCAGTCTATGTCCTAGGAAAGCGGCCGGATATAAGCGGGCCTGGCCTCGAGGAGACGAGACATTACAAATGGTATCAGAGCCGACCCTTACGGTTTTATAGGCGCATTGTTAGTTGCGCAGGCATGGTGTGCATGGCTGGTGTGGATTCGGAGTGGTCGCACAGCATGACATATGTGCTAGCATTGGACACACGAACGTCGGTCTCCTAAGAGGGGACGTTTCTGTCCTGGGGTTGACCGACGAGGACTTCGGTCTCCTAAGGGGGTGAGTTTATAACACCCCGGCCCAGGGCTTAATAGAATTAATAAGATACGCATACCAATAAGTTGAAACTTCTTTTCTGAAAGCTCCCACTAAAGAACTCTAAGATTAAGCATGCTTGGCCTGGAGCAATTTAGGGATGGGTGACCGACCGGGAAGTCTTCCCGGGTGCACGCAAGTGAGGACAAAGTATGAAGAAAAGACTAGTGTTGGTCTGTGAGAGCAGTCTATGTCCTAGATAAGTGGTCGGATGTAAGCGGGCCTAGCCTCGAGGAGGCAGGACATTACAAAACCACTGGATAGATCGATGCCACTACTACTAGGCGAGTAGTGTTAGAGAGGTAGGCGAAACACTCTTTCAAGACGATCATGTTGACCTGAGGGACCGGCTTCATGACATCACAGTTCCAGCCACACCAGAGGTACTTGGGATGTTCCAGGGCTGAATACTGGTAGAGTGGCATCGTTCTATGGCAGTATGCGCCTGGAATCTGCATAGATGGGCTAGTACATCGATGATGGCTATCTGGTGGATTGGTGAAACCTCTGCAGAGTGTTCGATTAATCGATCAATACATTTGCTGATTTGTCATCTATGGACCTTTCCTTTGGAGGATGCACCGGACTAGTGAGAGGAGTGTTTTACCTCCCTCGAGAGCTACTTCTGGTCGTGAGCCCTAGGTTGTGGGTTGCCAGCCGCTAAGACAGGCTAAGAGGAGAGTTGGCTTGGTCGACCTGAGAATGAGTCTTGATGGTGATGGCGGTGGTGATGTGGGATATGGGATGGTTGAGATGGTGGATGGATGAGTGTGGATGGGTTGAGAATGTATTAAAACCTGACCATCTGTTATTATAAACTTGATTACTACTTGCATGCATAGGAAAATCACAGCCAAATTATAGGATCGCCAGATCCCTTGTTTCTTTTTCCACTAAAGCTCATTGGTGCTGACCATGACTTATACATATCTGGCGGTGTACAGATTCACCTGCTTCACAGTGAAGTTAAGGATAGATGGATTAGACGGTCTCGTGACTATGCTCAAGTTGGTTCATGAAGATGCTTCCATGAGTGTTCCTTACTTCCGCAGCTCTTCTGAATGCTTATACTCGGATTATCCGCCATGTGGCAATGTATTAAATAATATAAGCCCTTTTATTGTGCCCCTTTTATTCTAATTCGTTGTATAGATCTGATTATCAACTGTTATATGATGATGTGATGAATTATTTCTTCACACTATCATACATTCTATGAATTTTCTCTTCGTGAAAAATTAAGGATGTTTCAGCGGGCTTCCTAGATGTTCAAGTGTTGCTGTGGGGTTGTTTGGTGGAGGGTCCCTCACCCCCTCATGTTCTTACTTTCCATTTGTGTTGAGGATCTCGTCGGTAATCCATGGATGACCTACACATCCTTGTGTATCAACTCTGTTCAGATTTATTGACCACTCTTCTGCTTAATGAAAAACGGTTTATATCCCGATCAAAAAATAAAATCAGAGGCAGGTCCATCTGACATCTTTGTATGTGCCCTGCAGCTGGTTCAGGTGTGCCACAAGAGGAAGAAGCTGGCGGTTGTCCTCAACCTGGACTTCGCCAAGATCGTGCCAACTGCAGAACTCCCAGGTTGTTTTGCTCCATGAGGCAAAAATGTCAGCTGGACCAGATAACTGGGACAAGCAGAGGAGCGCCTGTTGATCGTTTTCCCTCTCATTGGATGTGGCCGCTTGTAGGAAAGAAGGTGAGACAAAGAAGCTAAACAAAGACACGGTGAAAAGTTGCACGAACGGGCGACAAAAAGGCCAAACAAGACATGGTGAAAAGACGCACGAACGAGCCATTGTTATCTATATCTTTCTTACATAAAAGCGCCACTTGCCTAGGCTGCATGGACTTGTTTTCTTCGGTTTCGCTCCTTTCCATAGGTTCCACCAAAAATATAGATGATATAACCATCAAACATCCTTCTCTGATCTCTTCACATAAATTGTTTTCAGCAAAAGATACTGTCTAACAACACTTTGAAGCACTGCTTAAGTCTTTGTTATCCTAAAATTGTAATTTGGTGCTAAGAGAAATTTGTTATGTGGAACTCCAAGAGGCTCTTTACATTCTTCCCTATTGATACAAATAAAAATTTTGTTGACAAAAAATCTCTTCCAATAGCTTCTTCAATTATATTTCTAATACTTCCATTCTCTATTTCTGATCTCGAGCTTGCCAAAGAGAGCGGAGCTGATTTTACAAATAGTCGGCGCTTTGGCCAATGGTGCCACGGTGGGAATAGGACGCAATGTTGTCGAAGAAAATTCAAATGGCAGTGCTCTCAAAGAGTCGTCAGTCTCAGTTGCCTGGAAAGTAATGCAGACTGCAAATGTTATATTCAAAACTCAAGAGTAGTTACGAGCTACCAGTTAAGACATGCAGGCAAGTTTCAGTTTATTCTTCTGAACCTGCAAGTTGTTGCTATAAGATATTTTCGGAGGCGGCCGGCAGCACTCTGCATGACGGTTGATATGAACGAACGCCTTGGCTGCCGCAGAAGTTATTCGATTCTCTGGAGACAGACAAGAACACAATCTTTATCTTAAACATTCTTGACAATTGAGAGTTTAGACTTTTATAGACAGCGACTGTGCACCAACCTCTGTCTGCATACGTCCTCTCCTCCGAGTTGACTGAAAAAGTCACTCTTCATGCATGACGTCTGATATGAATGCACGCATTCCTCTCACAGAAAGTTCTTAGAGTCGCCGAAGCAGGTAGTAGCTTAGCCTGCCGGGGGCTTGCTGACGACGGTCATGAGATACTGGCAACTAACGCATAACACATATAAATACCAGGCAGCCAGTCTTACATCTTGTCCAGCACCAACAGCGCCAGCTAGACGAATCAGATGAACACCTTTCAGCTACTCGCTCTACGTCCCTAAATAAGTGTTATTGGTGTGTACTATAAGTTTGATTTGATTGGTAGAATATACATACAACATTTGTGTCATTAAATAAATTTATTAAAAACTAGATTCAAAGATCTTTTAAATGCTACTAATTACATAATATAAATATTAATATTTTTAAATATATATTTAGTTAAAGTTATTTTTCGGTGAACGTAAACGATCCATTAGGCCAGTCTCAACGTATAGTTTTATGACACAGTTATCAAAACTATAAACTAGGTAACCGAGCCGATGCTCCTCTCTTATGTGATAAAACTCCCTCATTTAACAACCCTACCAAGTCAACAATTTTGCTGATGTGGCACCTAAATTAATATACATGACACTCTCATGAAACATGCATTAAGACTGGTAGAAATGAAAGGAGTAGAGTTGAGCAACATGGCACTTGCTCTCTCGAGGAAACCATGGTGGGATTTGCGCACTGTGAAGACGGCACTTGTTAATAACACCGTCAGTTTGATGACTACTTCCGCCGGTGATCCTCCGGCCACGACTTCCGCTAAGCCCCCAGTGGATTGAGGCAGCGATGCTCCGGTCGTTAAGCCTCCGGAATCTGCAACCCCAACCAATGTTCACAGGCGCCAGAAGGTTGTTAGCTCGTATAACCTCTCACTTTACTCAAAAAAAAAGCTCGTTAACCTCTCAACGCTTTTTTTTCTCTTTTGTTGTTCGCCAGATAAAGATTGCGTTCGTTTAGGCTGATTTCCCGCCGGTGGTGGTTGGCCCGTATAAAATACGGTTCCTGGCTGGATCCATTTCAGCACTCGGTTCCATGAGAACCGACGTGGTTAGCTCGTGGTTAGCTCGTTATCATGTGTGGCTAGTTTTTCTTTATTGGTGTGTGCTTACTTTTTTTTTTGGAATATTAAAAAACTTTGCTGGTCACCGCTCAAAAAACTTTTTTCAGTGTTCAGAGAGACAGCTTTTCTTTTTCCGGTATGAATGCACGCCGTTGTTCAAGTCGTAGCTTGAGTCTCCCCGTCCTCTAAACGCATAAATACCCTTGCCGAGGCCTGGTCTGCCACGCCGGAATCGCCCTCCAACATGGTGCTCTGCTGGGACTCGAGCTCGAGCCAAAGACGATGGCCCTTCGACTGGCGCTGAGGCAGCCACCGCTCTCCTGCAAACTGGTGCTCTGCATACAGAGAATGGCGTTCGCTAGTAGCTCCGGCAGCTCCCCCACCACCCCAGGTGTCGACACCACCACTAATCCTCCGGCTCCTCCGCCCGTTGAGGCTCCACATGCTCCAAACCCAAAAGGTGGGAAGGCCAGAAAAGGTGACTTCAGATTCTGTTTACTCGGCGAACGACTGCACTTTTTGTCCTTTTTTTTTTTGAAACTCAGTTTGTGTCATTGTTGCTAGTGTATTCGAAATTGCACGCAGTGTCACCCGACCCAAAATTGCAACGAATAGATTATTTGGCGAATTCCAAATTGCACTGACCAGCTACTTCTCGTTTCTGCGTGCAGACCGACGTCCTGGACCACCAAGCCCGGGTAGTCACGAGCCGATTCACGAGCCGCCTAATAATCCACGACCTAGACCACCAAGCCAAGGGGATGGTTACCAGCCTTGACCGTGGGGCTCAAAAGCTCTCCTCGGCTGATGGATAAGCCACCTAATTTCGGGGGAGAATAAATCAAAGTACAAGAGCGGAGCAAGAAGATAACATGGGCATTTTCTTTGTTTGTCTTTTTTCCTTCTTTCATGGTGGCCCGATTGTATGGAGTTTCAGCCCATTTGCTTTAAAATGATTCGTTTCCTTTTCTTTGATGTGCTAAAGAAATCATTTTCTTTTGTGGATTTACTTTTTTCTAAATTGTTTTTTAAATTACGTAGTATAATTTACACAATCAGCCTGCGCGCACAGTCACTATGAATATATGTAGGTAAACCATTACACTAGGGCTATGAGCATCTTTTGAAGGACCGTTTGATCAAAACCAACAACAAACAAATCAAAAGTTTCATCCAAGCACGTGAAAGTTTAAAAAACTATTGAAACATATCCCGATTGTGGGTGGGGGACACCTAGAATTTTAATAAATAATAATGGACTTTCAAACTTGAGATGTAGCTAAAAAGAAAGTTAGACCATCAATGGGTATTCAAACTCTTTCCTTTCGTCTAGTCGTCCACCATTCTCTTCAGGTTGTCCTCTCTTTGTGCTTTCTCGGCCAGAACCAACGCGGCTCGTGGCGAACAAGGACGATACTGAATCTGTGGCATATGGAGTTGGATCCGATCTAGAACATGTCGGAATTGTTTTCATCGTGCCGGACACGATATGATGGTGGGTGGGTGGCTCTAGCGCTCATTGGACGTTGGGGTCGGGCGTTTTTTTAATTGGTTTTATATAGCATCACATAATTTAAGATGATTTAATAAACTATAGATATAACATACAATTCACAAATTTGTGTTTAGAGTGAAAATAAGACCGTTAGGTGTATGATAATAATAATTTAATGGTAGAACAGTTGCCACATACTCCTAAATTTTAGCTCATGAGACTGTTGTTTCGCGAAGCAACAACCTCACTCGATCTCCCCTCTTTCCTAAACATCATCAGAGTCCTATGTGGTACTGTATGAGACGGAGTATAAAACCGCTAAAGTGTTGCTTGGCTTCTTTGTGCCAATCATCTTGGTTATTTTCTTATGAGCTATTCCAAGAAAAAGGACACGGAAGCATTTTTTATGAATTGTCTCTAGCGTTGCTTGGCTTCTTTGTGCCAATCACAACTTTGATATGATTTGCAAACAAACTTCCACTAGAGACAGTTAGAAAATGTGCTTCCATGTCCTTTTTCTTAGAAAGACGGCAAGAGATTTGCTTGATTTTTATAGACCAAGGAAAAGAGAAAAAACAGTTTACAAAGAACAAAGGGAGGGGTGGATTACGAAAGAATCTTTAGCTACTTTTGTTGTCCTAGACTCTCCCCTCCTGGCACCCTCTTGGCCCCTCCCTGCCGGTCGCCACTGGCGCCTGCCCCCACCTCCCCAAAGCCATCCCCGCCTAGATCCACCTCCTTCCTGCCCTGTTCCGTCCATGCCTCCTCCCCTCCTCAGCCTCCACCGCACGTGCAGGCCGGTGCGCTACCGCTGCCGTCTGCTGCGGGTGCCGGCGTGGACACACCACGTCCGTAGGCCTTTCTAGCGATGACCGCCTCCTCCGCAGGCCAAGGTAAATCCCTCTCCCCCACAGCCTCCCCTTTCTTCCCCTCCTCCGTCAGGAGATCGAAGACGATGCACTGGGAATACGTCGTCATCTCCGACGGTTCCAACGATGAGGGAGAGGAGCCAACCCTGACGCCCCTCCACCTCATCAATTGCCCCTCGCCGGCCCCAAGATGGAGGCTTCCCCTAGCCACGAGGTCCGGAGACCTTGGCCACGGTTGAGGCCACAATCCGCGGTGGATCCGTCGCCACTGGCCGTGACGAGCCTGGGGCGAAGCCCTCCCCTGGCTTTGGGTGTGGGGCACCTCAATCTTGGCTAGAGAGTCCAGCCCGGGCAGTGCCAACGCCCCCAGTAGTGGCACGGGGGCCAAAGTGTCTCCATTGCCGGCATGTGGGGCCAGTGATGACTCTGAAACTCTAGGGAGGCATGGGTTGAGGAGTCCGCTGCCTCAAGCACCTCCACTCTGCTGGGATCAGAGCCGGAGCCCACATACTTATTGATGAGTGCCCTTCACACCATCTCCTAGCATGGGGCATCCGCGGCTTCCGTCGGCGCTTCTGGGACACGATGGCCGGGGCCCCGGGTGCGTCCTCCTCCGCCGGTGTCCTGAGGCGGCCCCTGCCCGGCAATGCGCTGTAGGAGGGCGGGGGCAGGGGCCGACGAGTCCAACATCGCGCCACCGGCGCTAGCGCCGGAGCGAGTCCTGGTGCATCGGAGGCTCGTACCCCGTCGTCGGGCAACCACACTAGATAAGGAAGGGTGGCAGCGTGTACTTCTACAGAAGCCGCAAGAGGCGAGGCTATCCAAGCGATGCCATGGGAGACCTCGGGTCGAGGACCGGTCGTGGGGTCACCCAAGGGCGATTGAGGATCGCTGCCTCAACTGCCTCCACCAGATCGTGACTTGCAACTGGTTGCCATGCTGCTTCAGTTGTCATTGGCCCAACCACCTCGCCCAGAACTGCAAGCGGCTGTGGGTTCCTATGGTCAACCGCTGCCCGACGGCCAAGAACAGTAGGTGCATCGTCAGGTGGCATCACGGCCAAGACCTTGAGTGGTGGTTGAAGAGCAGACTCCACCTCCGACTCCATCTGGAACGTCAGAGGGCGCGCATGGGAGGACACCATCGCTGCCATTGCCCTCCAACAACGATGTGATGAGCCTTCGGTTCCCCATTGTCTTCATCATAGAGTGGATCAATAGACATCCTCATCAATGATGCACGAGCGGCCATCGCCGTTGCAACAGGCTACAGCTGGGGGAGGTCCTGAAGAACTTCATTGTTCTCTATGGATCCCATGCGGTTATCTACTAGATCCTCCTAGAGGCGCACGCCTCCCCCCCTAGAACAACAATGCTACGGCTGGCTCCTGCCCTCGCAAGCAGAGACACCACCGGCCGCGGGCCATGGGCCGCGAAGGCCCACACCGCCTTGACAAGTGTGGATGCCTCATGCCCAGCCATCGAAACAGAGACAAGTGTGGTGACCACGGACATCCCATCCGGTCGCCCTCAGGTGCCACTATGGCCGCAAGTGCCCTGCGAGCCTTGAGCAGGCCGCAGCACCCGCTACTCCAGGCCCGGAGCCTCCTGCGGGTGCAAGTGATCTTCATGCCTTGTGGCTCGAGCATGCCGTGTTTGATGCCAACAGGAGCAGCAGCGCGGCTCGTGTGCTGCAGCTCATACCGGCCTGCCAGTGGAGCGGCCAGAGGACGCGCACGACCAGCTTCCCTCCGCTCTGGCACAATCTCCAGGGCTCACGTGGGCTACCATCCTTGAAGGGACATTGTTAGCCATCGCCGTGCTGGCTACCCCACTACCAATAGGAACCACAAGAACTGGCATGCCACCCACGCCGCAAGACCACCCAACAACGCTGGATGAGCCTCCACCGACCACACCACCAGGCTTCATCACCAGAACAACCACGCCTCAGATCACGGAGTCCTACCGAGCACGACGGTGCCACGACACTCCCCACGCACGCCTGTGCCACTTCAGCTAGAGACCAGCGAGTGTTCGACCCTGGCCGATACCAGCGTCACGACCATGACACCGAACTGCAGGCCGCCAGCGGAAGACGACGAGGCGCACAGTTCATATTTGCGCTCGCTCACTGGGCGTTTGAAGAGATTTGCACAGAAGGTGCTTGAGAAGACCTCCACGCCTTTGTTGCAGACCAAGATCTATGACTCTCCATCGCTCCCGTGGCAGCACACGTATCGCGCGGCAACCACTAGCCAAGGTGTCGGTCACCAAACGGGGAGAAATGTTCGTCATGCAGCGTCTTGGACTCCTTGAGGGCAGGACGGTTGAGGAGATGAGAAAGTAATACCTAACCATGTACAAGCCAGCCATTGCAACGATAAGGCCTTGCGTGAGCTCTTCCCGACAACTAGCGGACGCGGAGGCACCGCGGCAGCCACAAGCAACCCGTCGACCAGGGGGTCGATGCCGGGCCTTGCAAGCTAAGTTGTCTAGTGCATGAGTAGTCCGCTTAGAACATACCGAATAGAGAGGACGCGCTTCATGTAATATCTTAACCTCTCAACCATGCTGCAGCGCCGATGTAAAAAACTCTTCTTCTTAAACGCAAGATGCACAAATTTTTTATGTATTTGAGAACACAAAAGAACAAGGAGCACAAGCTTCACCACCACGGCGCACTGGCCGGCAACCCGTTACTAGATGCCCAGAAGGGCAACAACTCCGAAACACCTAGGAACAGAAGCCGAAAAAGAAAAGAGCTCTAGAAACAACAAAGACGAACAACTACTAATACTCCTGCTGAGTGTTCGCATTAGGTCTCTTCGCGAACTAGAGCTGTTTTATCTTCCTTACATATATAAAAGCACCACTGGCCTAGGCTGCATGGACTTGTTGTGAAACGTTCTTCAGTTTTGCTCCTTCCATAGGTTCCACCCAAAACTCAAGAGTAGCTACTACTAGCTAGCAGATAAGACATGCAGGCAGTTTCAGTTTTATTCTTCTGAACCTGCAAGTTGTTGCTATAAGATATTTTCAGACGCGCCCGGGAGCACTCTCACTCTGCATGACGGTTGATATGAACGCATGCCTTGGCTGCCGCAGAAGTTGTTCGATTCTCTGGAGAAAGACAAGAGAGCAATCCTTAAACATTCCTGAGTAACACTGAGACTTGAGATCGAGTTTAGACTTTTGTAGACAGAGACTGTGCAGCAACCTCTGTCTGCATAAGTCATCTCCTTCGAGTTGACTGAAAAAGTGAGACAGAGCCACTCCTTGGCTGCAGCAGAAGTTCTTCGATTCGCTGGAGACAGACAAGAACGCAATCTGTTAAAACATTTTTGAGTAACTGACAGTTGAGAGTTTAGACTTTTAGACAGAGACTTAACAACCTCTAATCTGCATACGTCGTCTCCTCCTAGTTGCTGAAAAAGTCAGTCTCTACATGCATGGCGATTGGTATGAATGCACGCATTCCTTAGCGAAAGTTCTTCAAGTTGCCGGAGCAGGTAGTAGCTTAGCCTGCCGGCTTGCTGACGACGGTCATGAAATACTGGGCATCCAACGCATAACATAATACCCTTGTAGGCAACCAGTCTTGTCCAACACCAATCAGGTATCGGAGGAACGCCTTTCAGCTAGAGTTGAGCAACATGGCACTTGTTCTCTTGAGGAAACCATGGGGGGGTTTGCACACTGTCAAGACGGCACTTGTTAAAAACCACACCCTCAGTTTAATGGCTACTTCCGCTGGTGATCCTCCGGCAACGATTGCCTCTAAGCCCCCGGTTTGTCGATTGTTCTGTTGGTCTAATTGGTAGCTCTGTGGCATCGCAGTTAACCCAGAGAAACATAAAACCCTTAACGATCCTACGGTACCACTCCGTGATCCATGAGGCTGTGAACAGGGGACAAAATCGCTGGAGGTATAGTTTGGAAAACAAAAGATTTCCACGTCGCCTTTTTTTTAATAAATAATGGATAGTATTTTATACCCGGCTTCATCTACCAATAGGTAGAATTAGGCTAATTATTACAATGATGAGGCGAAGGGCCAGAAAAAACTAAGAAAAATCATCCGCGGCATTCAGTCTATAAGACGAGAATACATCGCCGAACGAACAACAACAACATAAGAATCTAGAGGGATAACTAAGTTGGTACTAACACTAACAACCTAAGGAGGGATCTTCCAAAAACGACGTCTTCAACGAGAACATGACATTCGAAAATGCCATCGCCGCCCGACCAGAGGACCGGTACTAGATTTTCACCCTGAAAGATCTCCAAGGTGTCTGTGCTAGAGAGATAACGACGCCTCCAGCGAGAAAATGGCACCCACATCTGAACACAGCCATTGTCCCATCAAAATCCATGTCGTCACACCAATGACCAGCGAGGTAGATCGCTGCCAAGTCCGGCACAAAGGAATCTTGGGAGGTGCACCACCATCAACCACGATGCCTAATGCTCCAATCCCTAGAACCGGTAGGGGATCCGGATCCATCGCACGAAGCCCAAATACGGCCATCGTCGGAAGCGGCGCCTCACGGCCGCTGTCCGTACGGCCTCGAAGCCTCAGTTTTGGCCACCGCCGATCGTCGGGATTCCTCCACCCCTCTTCCCTCCACCTGCACCTCCCCCTCCTCTGCCACCTGATCCAGCCACCGCAGATCAATATCACCACTTCTTGCCGCATGTACTATTTAGCAAATTAATAAAAATATTATATTTTTTTCCAAATGGCTGGCAAGATGAGTTTTGTCATAATATTATTTGAAGAAAGGAAAAAAAACTCTTTATAGGAAAATCAGGCCGAAAACCATAGTCATCATGAATACACCGGACATCGGTTCGCTTCATTGGTCTAACTATTTAGAAACGATTGAACCGCTGGTTTGATAGTTTTTGACTGGACCTACAAATACTTCACTCGGCTATCTCTCACTCTTGCTTGTTTTTCTTTTGGCGCAAACAGGAAGTGATTCTTAGTTGGTATTTATGTCAGTTTGGGTTTGGGTGTTGGTCAGATTGTATGCCGACCCTTGTAACAAGTTAACAGAGGGCATATAGCTTATGAAAAGATTAAAGTTCCAACGGCAATCCTTGCTCCCACATGTAATGGAAAAACATAAGGGATAGCAAGTTTGAATTGATGGTAGAAAAGGTTTATATTTTCCGTAACATGTAAGACGAGTAACAATGGCAATGGAAGCTAACAGATTATGGTGTATCAAATGGTTAACTGGCAGCTTTCATTTACATCCATCTTTGTTATGGTATTGCACAATGTAGGTTGTACGGTATCTGATTTTTGTGGTTGAAGGAAAATCTAGTGTTTCACAGTTTCGGTTGTACGATACCTGATTTTGCGGAAAGAGGATAATTCGACGTTTTGCAATTGGGGAAAAAATCAGACAAGGACAATAGCTGATGGGTAAATAAAAGGTTTGCGATTTTGGAGGAGAAAAAAACCAGACAAGGACAATAGTTGATGGGTCAAATGGCATTGCACAATTTAGTGTTGTTCGATATCTGATTCAGATTGGAGGAAAATCAGACGTTTTGCCTTTGGAGGAAAAATCAGACGTTTTGCCTTTGGACAATAGTCAATGGGTGTACTTTTTCCAATCTGGCCACGCAAAACCAACCGTCGGCCCATATGCACAAGTTGCACTATGTAAAAATATTACAGGTCCAGCTTCACGAGAAATAAGATCTAGAGTTAATAAATGGAAACTGTTTCGAAAGCATGTGATTTGTTGCAATAATGGGAACCGAAAAGTTCGGCTACTGGAGCATTCAAAATATCTACGAGAAAAAAAAAATCCATAGCTGGAGCAACCAAATATGATATGGAACATTATAATTCTCACCATTGGAACAATAAAAATAGAATCAAAAAAATATAATACTGAACAATAAGCTCTCATTGCTAGAACAATCCAAAATATACCATGGAATGATAAAATAATCGTATGGAAGAATATGTTTTCACTCCTGAAACAACGCAAAATATACTGCAGAACAATAAAGTTTCACTAAATCACAAACACACACACACAGAGTAAAGTTTGACTAAAAGAACAACCCAAAATATACCATCTTGTCAAAAAAAACCCCAAAATATACCAAGGAACAATGAATACATGAAAATAATTCAAACTGCTAGTCGTGAGGTATTCCAAAAGGGAAGGAAGCTAGTTCGTGAAACCAGAGTGGCAGTGATCTCAGCTAGCTATTGCATAGCAGTCACTTCGACTTGACACTGAAGATTAAGTTTCTATCCTCCTTTCTAAAATTGACTCCAAGCATTATAAACCTTAGATCTCAAATGCAAAGACACTAAGACTATTAGACTCCTGTTAGTGAAATGGTGCAGTTCTGTAAAGTTCTATGTTTCTTTTCCTTTGAACCTATTTTTTCAGTATTACAAGACAACCTTTTTTCCAATATCTGTCAGAATCAAATATGTCTACATAAGATAGTCTACAATGTTGTTATGGTCAGCAAGAGGAACAGACGAAGTGGCTGAGGGTCAAGCGGTCTACAGCAAGTCTGGTCGCCATGTCAAGTTCAGAGTCCGCATGTTAAGTTCAGAGTCCGGGTCTGTCAGGATTCAGATTAGTTGCGTCCCGGTGTTTGAGTCGGTTACCAAGAGTCCTAGTATTTAGGAGCATATCTAGAGTATTTTGTTATTTCAATATTATTAGTCAAGGATTGTTAGGAATACGGGTATAAATACCCAGTCATGGTTGCATAATAAAATTAGCCTCGGATTGAGATATATGCTATCTCCCTAGCTGTTAGAGCGTAGGGACCGGAGGTTGTAGCGGTGCGTGATGGGAGGACGAGGCTTGAAGATACGTCGGCGTACAGCCGGCGTCGTGCTTGTTGTCGATGAACAGCAAAGGCAAAAGCCAGGTAGCAGGGCTGGGTGCCCAAGGGAGATAGCATATATCTCAATCCTAGGCTAATTTTATTATGCAACCATGACTAGGTATGTATACCCGTATTCCTAACAATCCTTAACTAATAATATTGAAATAACAAAATACTCTAGATATGCTCCTAAATACTAGGACTCTCGGTAACCGACTCAAACACCTGGATGCAACTAATCTGAATCCTGACAGACCCGGACTTTGAACTTAACATGCGGACTCTGAACTTGACATGGCGACCAGACTTGCTGTAGACCGCTTGACCCTCAGCCACTTCGTCTGTTCCTCTTGACGAACAGCTCGTCCTCGAGCTGCAATGGAGGGTGCGCCACACGGACACTATCCGGCAGGTTGGCCCGTCACCGCAGTCTCGACTGGTGCTTCCACGATGTAGTCCGAGGCTTCAAGATAGAATAGCCGAGCACATTTGTGCCCTTGCACGTACGGCTCATCACAATTATAGCATAGTCCTTGTTTGCGACGCTCGGCCATCGCCGCCAGAGTGAGGTGCTTGAACGGCCGTGGCGGTGGTACGGATGCACCGGAAGCCACGGGTAGCGTGGTCATCCCCGTGTTGGAATGCAGTGGAGGTCGACCGGGCGGTGCTGGAAGTGCTAGCGTTGGTGCGTTGTTGCGGCGCTCAGAAGCACGGGCCAGCCTCATCGCCCGGTGAAGGTTTTGGGGCTCGTGTAACTCCACATCGACGCGGATATGCTCAGGTAGTCCGCCGGTGAAGAGCTGGGCCTGCTGCAGCGGCTCAAGACGGCCCGCGTGAGCCATCCGAGCTTGAAAAGCCTCCATGTATGCATCTACGTTGGAGGTGAACGGCAACCGTGCCAGGTCCGCTAGATGATTAGTGGACAACGGTGGCCCGAATCACTGATGACAATACTGCTTGAATTGCTCCCAAGGAGGCATGCCTACATCACGTTCCATCACAACATACCACTGCTGCGCAGATCCTGTCATGTGGAAGGAGGCCAACCATGTCTTGTCAGCCTCACGCGTCAGCTGGCCCCTGAAGAAGCTTTCACAGCGGTTGAGCCATCCCAGAGGGTCTTCCTTGCCGTCGAACATTGGGAACGACAGTTTATGAAACCGCAGCACGCCCGCGGAGGTCCCAGAGCCCTCAGCCGAAGAAGTAACCGAAGTGCGTGGTGGTGGCTCATGCATTGGCGCGGAGAGCGACGTGCCGTTCATGATCGACGACATAGACGGGATCTGAGACGGCGATGATGGGAACGGGATTTGATTGAAGGGCAGGCCCGCCCTTGGAGGCTGCGACGCCACGGTGCCAGCGGTGGTCACAGCGGACGCCGCCACAGATGGCGCGACAGACGGCGAAGGAAGAATCTCCGAGATGACGGGGCCGAACATCGGTAGCGAGGGCATGCCACCGAAGCTGGGAAGACCGTACTGCAATTGCAGCGGTTGAGAGTAGGGCAGCTGCAGCGGCGTGTAGTACGACAGCTGTGGCGTTGGGGAGCCGGACGCCTGGGATTCCAGAGCCGCGAGACGAAGGGAGATGTCGCCCATCTGCAGCTGCATGCCTTGCACGGCTGTGGTGAGCGCTGCCAAGGCTTGGTCGATCGTCAATGGGGCTTGCTGCTGCGGCACGACTGAAGAGGTGGATGGAACGACGGTGCTTGGGGGTGGCGCAATGGGGTTCGCGGGCGATCCAGCGGCGGCGGGTGCATCGGTGGTGCCGGCCAGAAACGCTGAAGGTGGGCTGCGGCAACGACATGGTTTCTGATACCAAGCTGTTAGAGCGTAGGGACCGGAGGTTGTAGCGGTGCGTGATGGGAGGACGAGGCTTGAAGGCACGTCGGCGTACAGGCGGCGTCGTGCTTGTTGTCGGTGAACAGCAAAGGCAAAAGCTAGGTAGCAGGGCTGGGTGCCCAAGGGAAATAGTATATATCTCAATCCCAGGCTAATTTTATTATGCAACCATGATTGGGTATTTATACCCGTATTCCTAACAATCCTTGACTAATAATATTGAAATAACAAAATACTCTAGATATGCTCCTAAATACTAGGACTCTTGGTAACCGACTCAAACACCTGGATGCAACTAATCTGAATCCTGACAGACCCGGACTTTGAACTTAACATGCGGACTCTGAACTTGACATGGCGACCAGACTTGCTGTAGACCGCTTGACCCTCAGCCACTTCGTCTGTTCCTCTTGCTGACCATAACAAATGTTGATAGACAAGTACTCCCTCCATAAGACGTTTTGATTTTTCTCGATACATATCTTTTTCTATGCATTTATATACACGATATGTCTACATAAATAGTAAATGCAATGTATCTAGGAAAGCCAAAACGTCTTATAATTTGAAACGGAGAGAGTAATGAAAATAAAATAAATGGCAGTAAAACATGCTCAATATGCTAGCTAAGGCATATATACAACAGATCAGCAGATATTCTCATGGATGGGATGAGCTCAGAGGTTAATATGTCAATACAGTAGCAACAGAGTGGAGCGCTAGCAAACAAGTAAAACAGAACTGGTCTGAAATAAAATGCATATGAAGGCTTTTAGCTAGAAAAATCACTTTGCACTGCTTCCATATCAGAAATCTTCTGAAGGTGCTAGCTATAACATTTGTCTTAGACATACTCTTGTGTAGTTAAAACAGTATATATGATTATTGATTAGCAAATCAATCTGTCATTCGAAATATTTCAATGACAAAGAATGACAAAAGGACCTTAGAAGACATTCTATAGCATCTATACAGTACTATTAATTGGCATTCCGAAACCAGACATAAGCACAACATCAGCAAGGTTATCCATTCAGAGACTGCAAAGGAAATAGGACAACCCACAGTGCAAAATAAATTCTAAAATATCTAGGTCCCTACAGTATGTATCAACGATAAATCCAAGCACATGGAACTTACAAGAGTGGAAGTATTACTTCCTTTAAAAAAAATCCAGTATATCTCATACATGTAAATTCATCTGGTTGAAAGAAGATGCAGCCCGTGTACACATACAAATCCATGTAATATGCAGGGTTGCAACTTGCAACATCCTTAGTGCTGTCTACCTATGGTGTGACCAGGCTCAAACATTCAGACATTATCCATGAACTAAAATGCTGCCCAAACTCAAAACTGTTTCCTTTTGCTCCTAAACAACTTGTCTCTTTTGGAGTACACATAAAAGAAACCAAAAACAAACACTCCAGACATGGAAACAGAGACCCATGGGAATGGTGGATCTTTGTAGCAAACCAGTGAAGCCTCCAGCTCCTGTGATGCCTGATACACCAATGAGTGAATTTCATACAGATCATGGTCTGAAGACCTCAAAAAGTACATTGCTTTGTCATAGTCCAAGCGTGACATGGCTGAGACCACCTTCTCCAGTTTATACGTGAGCAGATTCCACCTCTGATTGAATTCAACATGCCGTTTCTTTCTAAGAAGTATTTTCTCCCCTCCATGTGCCGCCATCGACTCCAAAATATCTATTGTGCTGGTGATTGTGTAGTTCAGGGTTGTGAGAAGAACATTCCTACGAGCTGCATCTTTCTGCACAAAAGACAGTGATTTGGTCTCTGAAAAAGGACCAAATGGTGTATGTCCAGTGCTCCAAGTGTAATCAACAACTGTGGCATTATGCTCAGGGCTCCATGACAGATGCGTGGGTGAAACCCCCCACATGCTCTGCAGAACTGAACCGATGATTGGGCGCTCAAGATTTCTGGTCATTGTAAGCACATGCCGACCATTACAGGTGTAGTCACTTACTGTTTGTGAGCTCCTCGTCCTCACAGCAACCACCATATCCCCAAATGCCACTGCCTGGTGGTACCTATCCAGTGGCAAAAGTTTATCATAGTCCAAATCGAAAACAAAAACTGGCACCACCTTGTCATGTTCATAATTTTCATGGACCCCAGCCAGACGATGTATCTCATCTACCGAGTCTGACAGCACCTGTCTCAACCGCTTGGAATCCAAGTATTCACTCACTATCAATGTGTAGTTCTCAAACAGGAACCTCGTTGTAAACGAGTTTGTCGACCGGGCAATTGCAAATGAGCAAATTGGGCATTCAGAGTACCTGACCGTATGCGTATCAAACTTCAAGCTCTGCCCACCATAAGGTAGATCCCCATCACGAATTGACTGTTCAATCACACGGAAATCAAGCCCATCTGCTTCCTTCCGGTCCCCATGGATGTGAATGAACCGAATAAGCAACGAGTTCTCATAATGCACTGGAATTCTGAGCGAGGGCACTAGCAAAGACTTGTAAGCACTGAGAACCAGCGATGCAAGATCAGCGAGGAGAGCTTTCTCCGACTTGGGCCTGCCGTGAAGGGTGGCAAGAGGGTGGAACTCACCACGGGGGAGCACGCCTTCGCCAGAGAGCGCCGGACCGTAGTTCACCGGACCGGCACCAAGGTCGATCCAAATGTACCGATCCTTACCAGCCCAGACGGGGCCGAGGCAGCGGGAGAACCCAGGCGAGTTGGCGTCAGTGCCGGAGGCCGCCGCGGTGTAGGCGTACTGGCGCGGCTGCTTGCCAAGGTCGAGCAAGTAGATGTAGACGGCCTCAGCGGGGCCGGAGCCGGCGAGCGCGCGGTAGTCCTCGGCGACGAGATCGTCGACGAGCGAGTAGGGAACACCGGAGAGCGCGTTATTCTGGAACGGCGCGGGGGACTTGTCGAGATGCGCGCGGACGGCGGCGCCAGCGCTGGAGGCGAGCTTGGACGCCGCGACGGGGCCGGTGACGTCGAGGTGGAGGGTGTGGGACACCGCGAGGCGGTGCGGGCGGCGGCTGGAGAGGAAGTGAGCTGAGGAGACGGCGGCGTTGACGAGGGAAGGGAGGGACCGTCCGGAGGAGGCCGGGAAGGAGGAGCCGGCGAGGCGGACGTGGAGGGGGACGGTGGCAGAGAGGTTGAGAAGGAAGGAAGGGAGGAGGGAGGCCCGGGCGGAGAGCGCGCGCCGGAGGCCGGCCGGGAGGGCGGCGAAGGTGTCGTTGCCGGCGGACGGGTCGCGCGCGGCTGCCGACGCGAGGAAGGCGTCGAGGCCCGAGAACGCCGCCGCGGTGACCGCGAGGCCGAGCGAGGCGAGGAGGAGGAAGAGGAGAAGTAGGGTTTGGGGTGGGGGACGAGCCATGGTCGCCCGCCGGCCGGACGGAGGGCGGAGGTCACGAGCTAAGTCGGGCGGGTTCAGAGTTCAGATCGATCTGGGGATGCCGGATGCGGGAGGAGACTAGCCAATGCTAGTGTAAGCGATGAGGATCTTCTGTGGCATTGGGATCTACGGATAGCCCGGTGTGTCACTTTGGTAGGAATGTCTAAGCGGCGGCCACAATGTTAGCCCGAAGCGTGTCTTCGAGGTGTAGGCTTCTTTTTTGTGGTTCATTACAATCAAATGGGTGGGCAGCTGTAAATTGCACTTGTGAGTTATCAACCCCTATGAAATGCACTCCATGTTACCACTGTTTATTTTGGACAAGATGCTACAAAAAAAAATTTGTTATACCAAATTTGATCTTTTTAGAAGCAACAAAACATATGCTGAGGTTAGATGCAACTCTTGGTAGATTAAACTTTTGTTCACTTCTATTGAAGCCACGAAATGACCTTAGGCTACACCAGATTGAAATCCAAAGGAGTAAGGCATAAAATTACATTCACATAATCAATTTAGGAGATACAGAAATAAAAAACAGAATCCAAGAAAACTCATTTTAGGAGACATGTAAGGGAAAGAAAAGAACAATAATCATCATACTAACCTCTAGATTGAAGAAGAGGGCAGATAAAGGATCACCTCTTTTTATTTCGCATGCACCAACCGCTTCCAAGGGATCATGGATACTCCTATCTTGTTCATTTGTAGGTGGCTTGTTTAGATTAGGCCATTCATCTCCTTCGTCATCTACGTCATTTGGTCATTGGCTTGGTACTCCCCCCTCCCCATGTTATAAAACATCCACTATATTGGGATGGAAGGAGTACTATGCACTATTGTACTTCCTCAAAATTAAGAACCTAGCATGCATCTCGCTAATAGGTGAATCTACCAATATCTAGCTATGCAAGGATGCACTTGCATACGCACTACAGGTCATGCCCCGTCCGTTGCATTCATTATGCAAGAGCCACCACCCGCTTTTGTATACCACTAATAGAGTTACCGCTTCCTTCTTGATTCATTTCCTCCTGAGGCGATGCTATTGGCTAGGATTTCCACATGAAGTCATCCTTACCTTCCTAGTTGGTGGATCTAGAGATCCCGCTGCCTCTTCTCCCACAATCAATCATGTGCTCACGACGAGAATGAATTTAAAGGTGGCTAAATGGAGGGTATGGTGTTCTCAAAGCCATTGTAATGTATCCCTTGCCTGGTAAACGTGTCACCACAAGAGGTTTGCATACCTCTTTCCGATCGATGCATGTGCGCACAAGCTTGTGCACATGGAGCTTATAATATTGAGAGACCACACCAAACGAACATGTGGTGTGGTCATTGACAATGTATAGGGAGAATAGGCCCTTGATGGTTTGGCCAAAAGCTCTCCATAGTGAAGACGATAGGATTGGTTTGAGAAGGTCATGGAAGACCCACTTGCACATGGGGAAGATGAAAGTCCCTACTTTGGTTTTTGTAATTGAGTGATAACTTTAGGTGGACTAATGTGTTTATGTTGAGATACACAGGATTAGTCCATAGGTACATGTGTGTGAGCAACATATGCCATGTGGAGGAAATGGCTTGGAGATGTTGTGAAGCTCAAACACATGTGATGATGTAACCTAGAAGGTGAAGATCGAGATAAAGCTTGGCTTAATAGACCGGCTGATGTGTGAAGGGCAAGCCAAGGCTTTGAGGTGAAGGACCATGTGACGGTAAAGCTTAAGCAAGACTTGGTGCCGATGGACCGGCTCAATGGTGAAGAGCAAGTAAGGTCAAGATCAATGGACCTAGAAAGTTGCATGTTGAAGGAGCTTATTACATATGAAACATGACATGGAGTCATGTGACCTAAACATGATGAAGATCGAGATGAGACTTGGATCGAAGGACCGGTTGCAAGGGTGAAGGGCAAGTTGAGGCTTGGAAGCGAAGGACCATGCGATGGTGAAGCTTGGTAAGACTTGCGCTGAAGGACCGATGCAACGAAGAAGAGCAAGTGAGGTCAAGATCGATGGACCAAGACGGTTATGTGATGATATGAAGTGGATCATATCATTTGTTGATCATGTCATGCACATTGGAGGTGACGGTGGAAATGAAGATGCAAGGCAAAGGTATAAGCTAGGGCATTTCATTTCACCAATCATAAGGTGTGTAGAGAAGTTGATGATCGAATTTAGGATTGATAGACCATACTATCAAGAGGGGCAAACGAGTTTGCATATCAGTCATCTAGTGCCACTTGAGTGATCTAACATTGCAATGTTGGTAGGATCGAGTGGCGTTGTGAGGTCAAGATAAAATCCTTTGTGAAAATACTAACACACAAGCACATGAAGATGTACACTTGGTGGTGTTGGCACATTTGCAAAGGTGGTGGAGTTTACAGGGTTGAGATGGGTTTGGTAATGTACACTTGATTCGGTGCTTTCGGGAAAATGAGATGGCTATTTTCTATTACGCCAGATGCAAATTGTTGTTGAAATCATGCTAACTCTCGGTTTCAAGTTGGTATACTTGTTGGGTAGCATGGTGGAGAATATGGCATGGATGGAGGCTTGGAAAGTAGTGTTTTCTTAGCTTCGTACACTGGCTGATGCGTCCGGACAGTGGCTGGCCGAAGTGCCGAGCATGTGCGAGCGTCGGACGCTGCATGGCCGCATCCGTAGCCAAGCGCCAGACGCTGGCCTGCGCGTTCGGAGCTGCTGGTTTGAATGACCAAGATTGGGCGCAAAAATGGTGAACTGCGCGGACGCTGACATCAGCATCCAGAGGCTCTGGCGCTGGCGTCCATAGAGCTCCGGGCGCTACTCAGTGTGGTCCGTGGTTTTTGAGCGAGCGCCGGACGCAGGAGGCGGCGTCCACGGGTGTGCGCCGGACGTGGGTCCAGGCGTCCGCAGGTGCAGGTAACAGCTAGTTTTGAATTAGCTGATTACGCATGAAGCTTTTGCATGGCACCGGATGCGTCCGACGATGGGCTTCGGACGCGTCTGGAGGTCTCAACTTGCTGTGTTTTTGTTGCCTCCAGGGGGCAACCACTAGTTTGGCCCTTGGGGCTATAAATACATTTTGTGGCCAGGTGTGGCCGGTTGCTGAGTACACTACACCCTTGGTGGGTTATGTTGTGGTGCTTGGAAGCCCTCTAACTCACATATGCTTGATAGGAGATCATTCGATAGTGTGAGTGAGTGGTTATAGTGCGATTGCTTTGAGAGATAGCATCGTCTGGCACTAGGTGATTGTGTTGTAAGCTTGCGAGCTTGTTACTCTTGGAGGATGCGACCTCCTAGATGGCTTGGTGGCTGGAGACTTCGTGAGGCACACAATGGAGATTAAGCGGTGCTCCGAAGGTCGATTTGTGAGAGTTTTGTGCTCACCTCACGGGGATCACGAAGAGTAATGCTATTGGATTGCTTGTGTCATTGTGTTACATCACTCAACACAACAAGGTCTTATGGTGCTCTTGAGGGAGCTTGCCTTGCGAGGCAATTGGCTTGTGAGTCAAAGTGAAGAACCAATTATGTGTGGGTTTGCTCACAGTGCCTTTGCGAAGGTTCCAAGTGACTTGCGAGTCACACCAGAGGAACCACAAGGGTGTTGGTCGACACAAGAGGATGTAGCTTGGTGGCAACCAAGTGAACCTCGAGAAAAATCACCGTGTCATCTTGTTCCACACTTCGCAGTGGTTTCTAATTCTCTTCACAAGCTTGTATTTACATTTCATCATATATATATATATAGCTTGTGTGGTTGCTCTTATGATTAGATAGCTTGTGTAGCTCTCTAATTGTCTTTTTGCTTGTTTAGCTAGAAGTTTATCTCTCGCATTGCTTAGTTTGTGTAGCTAAGTGATTGAGCTCTTGAGTTCGTTTTGTGTAGCCTTGTCCTTGAGCATCTAGTGAGCTTAGGTTGGCTTTGTGCTTTTGCTCATTAGAACTGTATAGATGCTCCCCTGTTTGATAAAGTACTAGTTGCTTAGGTTTGTGTGACCTTACAAGCTAGAATTGATTAGGTGAGCTCTAGCTAGTTTGGCACCTTGATTTCTTGTTTAGAATCTTTTACAAGGTGCATCTAGAGTCATAGTTAGAGGTCCCCCTGGGCACAAAATACGAAAAACTAAAACTAAACCAAAAAATATCGAGAACCAAACCAAAAATACCGAAACCAAAAAATTCGGTTCCAGGTTCGGTTCCTGGTTTCTGAGAACCCAATTTATCAAGGTAAATTCAGTATTTTACCTCGGTAAACCAAAAATACTGAATCAGTACCGAATTTGTTAAGCAGGGCCAGTAGCAGCCCGCATAAGTGAAGCCCGTCATCCTCAACACCACAGCAGCAGCCCACATAAGTGAAGCCCATCATCGTCAACACCGCGTAATTGAAGCCCATATCATCCTTATCCCTCAGACCATCACATGGAGTAGTGGAGTACCCACGCGCCATCAACTGCCACCACTGCCCGACCTTTGCTCTGCACACCGCCGCCCCTAGGCCACTCTCCGCACGCTGTCGGCTCCCTAGCCTCTCTCCATGCACAACCGCCCCCCGCAGGCCCCCTTGCACTGCGCTACGCCGCCCACCAGTGGTCCGTCCTCGTGCCGCACCATCACTACTCCGCTCGCCTCACGCGTCGTCTCACCTAACACGGCAGAACCTTGCCGCCAGCCCCCACGCGGCCATGCCGCCGTCGTCGCCCAGTCATAGCCCACACTAGGCGAAAGGAAGTGTGCCAGGCCGCCAGGTGAGTTTCTTTGTCACTCACAACAACTGTTTGTTCGGTTCTTTCGGTAAATACCGAGATACCAAACCAAAAATACTGATCCTGAATTTGCTTAGTACTGAGTTTTTTGGGAAACCAAACAGTACCATGTTGCTGCAGAACCAAATTTACATGGGCACCGAAGTACCGAACCGATCGGTTCGGTATTAATGAACGCCTAGGGTGAGTTAGAGGGGTGAAGTTTTGGCTAGGCCGATAGTTTTAATTCCGCACTTATGTCGGTTAGCCAGAGCGATTAGTTTTTAAAAGGACTATTCACCCCCTCTAGTCCGCCATCTCAACCTTAGAGAAGGCTCATGGACTATCCATAAAGTTTCTTGGCTGGGAGTTTTACCCTTGCAAGGGCATCCTTGTGAGGAGCTCCAACGAGGACTAATGGAAGGAGCTTTCTTTCATCCCTCTCCATCCTCTCCTCTATTACCTATTGCAGTGTTGTTGAGATCTTCACACAACTTTCAATGATATTATGGTGGCATTTTTCATTGTGATTTCATTTATTCTTCATCTAACCACTCACCTTCCAATATGTCAGTATGCCTTGACATCATAATGGCTACTTTGACTCAACCATGATAATTCTTGTGGGGCTACATAGGAGGCAATTAATGAAACTTATATCTTATATAGGGTTCCTAATAACCACTAGAAAAATGACAATTTTGTAGGTATGAAATGTTAGTAATTATTAATATATAGAAAAAGATTTGCATGCTCACGAATACCGATGTAGCTTTCATCCGAGAATATTTTGAGGTATTGATTTCCATAGGGAAAGCCAAGTGTACTAATCAAGGATTAAGTTCATCCAAGGATAAATGGAAGATGAAACAAATGTTTTTATGGGTAAACAGGAGTTTCCTAAGGTTTCCCTTTTTGTGACTTAGCTTCCTAAGGTTTCCCTCAATAATATAAAGAATCAAAGATCAAGTTACATAAGTTACTTAACAAGAAATGTTGTTCCACTAACCATAGAAAGAGATGAGATAGGAGTTAGGAAGGCATAGGAGGTGAACAGGCTCTACAAAAATATAGCAAGTAAAATTAGCAATTAAAATAAGCAAGATCATTTTTCTATAAAAAACCACAGTGAACATGTTGGTTGCCCCGCGTCTCTTCCAAATCAAATCAAACCTGGTGTGCGACTTCTTGATGAGTTTCTTGGCTCATTCACATAGTCCTTCTAGTCACAAACACAAAGAACCAAGTAGACACAAGAAAAGGAACAAGATATAATACAAATGTGAGGCAAACTAATTAAGAGGAGACACAATGATGTATTTCTAGGAGTTTACATATCACCTTGGATTTTATGTCTTGATTGTAGAAGACATAAGTAACCACCGGTGGTATGTTGTTGTTTGAGTTTTGTTTAGCCACTTTTCACTCTCCATTAGATGATATTTTATTTTTTGTGGCAAGATCGTAGCTTGCACAAACTTCCTATAGCACTCCACAAACTTTGCTCGTTGGCGATACCTAGCTTCCTAGGTGTAAGGTCGAGATGACAGACTAGAAGGGTGTGAATAGTCTTTTCTAAAACTAATTGCACCGGCTAACCGAAACAAATGCGAAATTAAACTAAATGGTCTAGCCAAGACTTCACCCCTCCAACTATGACTTTAGATGCACCTTGATAAAAGATTCTAAGCAAGATAACAAGGTGCCAATCTAGCTAATGCTCTCCTAAAAAAGTCTAGCTTGCAAGGTCACACAAACCTAAGCAACTAGTACTTTAGCAACCGAGGGAGCACCTATACAATTCTAATGAGCAAAAGCACAACGCCAACCTAAGGTCACTAGATACTCAAGGACAAGGCTACACAAGCTGAACCCAAGAGCTCAATCACTTAGCTACACAAATTAAGCAAGCGAGAGATAAACTTCTAGCTACATAAGCAAGAAGACAATTAGAGAGCTACACAAGCTATCTAATCATAAGATCAACTACACAAGCTATATATATACGATGAAATGTAAATACAAACTTGTGAAGAGAATTGCAAATCACCACAAAGTGTGGAACAAGATGACACGGTGATTTTTTACCTGGTTCACTTGGTTGCCACCAAGCTACGTCCAGTTGTGTGGACCAACACCCTTGTGGTTCCTCCGATTCTTGAACCGCAAGTCAAGGCCTTGCAAGGAAAGCTCTTGCAAGAGCACCACGAATGAACTCACATACAAGTGGTTCTTCGGTTCGACCCGCAAGCCAATTTGCCCCTCAAGGCAAGCTCCCACAAGAGCACCACAAGACACCACTGTGTTGAGTGAGGTAACTCAATGACACGAGCAATCCACTAGAGTTACTCTTCGCGATCCCCGTGAGGTGAGTACAAAACCTCTCACAAGTCGACCTTTAGAGCACCGCACAATCTCTATTGCGTGCCTCACAAAGTCTCCAGCCACCAAGCCATCTAGGAGGTGGCAACCTCCAAGAGTAACAAGCTTGCAAGCTTGCAACACAATCACCTAGTTCCACATGATGCTATCTCCCAAAACAATCGCACTAGAATCGCTCACTCACACTATCGAATGATCTCCTATCAAGAATATGTGAGTTAGAAGGCTTCCAAGCACCACAACAGAACCCACCAAGGGTGTAGTGTGCTCAGCAACCGGTCACACCTGACCACACCTTGTATTTATAGCTTTATGGACTAAACTAGTTGTTGCTCTCTCAAAGAGCCATTATCGGGACGTCCGGACACGTCCGGAGCCCATGGCCGGATGCGTCTGGTGCCTTATGTTTTCACGCACGACAAAACAGCCATCGAAAACTAGCTGTTACACACCTCTG
Source organism: Bothriochloa decipiens (assembly GCA_023333625.1). Classification (NCBI taxonomy): domain Eukaryota; kingdom Viridiplantae; phylum Streptophyta; class Magnoliopsida; order Poales; family Poaceae; genus Bothriochloa; species Bothriochloa decipiens. Next base: position 17,652,941 of record CM041638.1, read on the forward strand.
GATGCGAAGCTCAGCGTCCAACGCCCTTCTCCGAATGCGTCTGGAGCTTGCCCCAAATGCGTGGGCGGCTCTGAGTTGCGTCCGAAGACCTCCGGACGCTCAGCTTTCAAACCTCCGGCACCCACGTCAGCGATTCAAAGCACCACCGGACTCCCAATTTTGTGAGATATGGACACATCTGGAGCTCACTGGACGCGTCCGAAGGTCGCTTCTGGACGCTCGTCCCATAGTCCGGAGCTCCTCAGAGCAGCAAACCATCTCACACTAAAATGGGCATATCTCTTAGCTCTGAACTCTATTTTCGATGTTCTTAGATGTTGGAATATGCCCTAGAGGTAATCATAGAGATGATGATATTCCGATTATATCCATGACATGTATTAAGTGTTTATTGAATATCCATTATAGACAACTTATGTTGATTGACAATTATGTGAATTGTTTGTGAACTCAATTACTTGAATAGTTATTCTAAAGTTGTCCCTGGTCGGTGTTCTTGTGAGAACACACTTGGATATTAGACCAGCACATGTATTAGTTGATGACTATGTTTCACAAGTCATAGACATAGAGATGTCGAACTAATAATGTGAGCACATGTGAGACATGTAGGCTGGACAGACCCAACATGAGAAAGTCTCTATTCACGTCATGTACGTTATGCTCCTAGACCTGAGATTGTTGTATGCACTCAAGATGTGAAATGTCCTACTTAGGGACTACCAAACGTTGCTCCATAACTAGGTAGTTATAAAGCTAGTTTTTAGGTGGTCGGGAAGCATGCTATGGGACATAGACAGTCAAGATGGAATTTGCCCCTCTCCGCATGAGAGAGGTATCACTAGATCACTCAAGTGATTGGATCAAAAAATGCATGGTCGTGCTTGGGTTAAGTGTTAACCCATGAGTTGAACCATATATTGAGTGGCAAAGGGAATAACTTGTATGTGGTCGTAGTGGTTCGTCTGATATGATCTTTGCATATGCATAGGAGTTGTCATGCCTTGCTAGAGGCCGTTGTCAGCTATTAGGTGAGTAGGAGTACTCGACCCATGTCTATGTGTGCATGAACCCATAGGGTCGCACACTTAAGGGTTGGAAGCCTAATTCGGGTTGGACCCGAATTAGACAAGGCTTAGGGTTTTCTGATGGGCCTCCAGGTTGGGGTCACATAGGGATTCCTACATAAGCAAGGGGTAGGGGCGAGGCAAACCTGATCCACTTGATCTATTCAGCTGTCATCGCCCACCCCACGCTCACGCCTTTTGCTCCTCACGGACCTAGCAGTCCGTTTGCGCATTGCTTCTTCCCACACGTGTGTGATACCTCGGAGGTGCTGCATCTATAGCACAAGGACAGACCTCATCCATCACGGTGGTCGGCAACTGGTCAACGACTAGTTGGACTGACGGGAACGTGCTGGGACGATCCATGAGCGAAGGACGTTCTTGACGGATGACCACGCAACTACACGGTACTGCTGCGACACATTCGACTACATCAAGTCTTCCGCTGCACCTGCGCATCTAGTGGTAGTCCTGTGATCTATATCTGGAAGTAGATCCTGGTTTATGAGGTAGAAAAGTTTTTATTTTCTGGCTAGAGTAGCACCCTCATAACCCTACATTAGACTTGTTGGAAAGCTTACTCAGAGGACTACACAACCCACATATCCTTTTGATCTAAATCACAAAGGATCAAAGCAGGTTTCCAATCCAAGAGCCATCCTCGTGTTAGGAGTACACCGAAAAACCTTTCTCTCTTCTCCAAGTTGATCACCAATCAACTTTAACATCGCCTCCCTTGCAAATGTACCAACACCACCAAGTGCACATCACCATGTGCTTGTGTGTCAGCATTTTCACAATCATTTTCAAGGGTTTTCTCTTAATCTCACAACACCACTCAATCCTAGCAACATCGCAATGTTAAATCGCTCAAGTGGCACTAGATGACCGATATGCAAACTTGTTTGCCCCTCGATCTTGATAGTACGGCCTATCAATCCTAAATCCAATCATCAACTTTTCTACACACCTCATGACCAGTAAAATAAAATGCCCTAGCTTATACCTTTGCCTTGCATCTTCATTTCCACTGTCACCTCCATTGTGCCAATGCAACGCAAGCACGACACGATCAACAAATGATATGATCCACTCCATATCATCAAATGACCGTCTTGGTCCATCGATCTTGATCTCATTTGCTCTTCTCCATTGCATCAGTCCATCGGCGCCAAGTCTTGCCCAAGCTTCACTGTCGCACGGTCCCTCGCTTCCAAGCCTCAACTTGCCATTCACACTTGCAACCGGTCCTTCAAGCCAAGCCTCATCTTGATCTTCACCATGCTTAGATCACATGACTCCATGTTATGTCTCATATTCAATAAGCCCCTTCAACATGCAACCTAATCGGTCCATCGATCTTGACCTTACTTTCTCTTTACCGTTGAGTTGGTCCATCGGCGCCAAGTCTTGCTTGAGCTTCACCATGGCATGGTCCTTCACCTCATAGCCTTGACCTTCCCTTCACACACTCAACCGGTCTATCAAGCCAAGCCTTGTCTTGATCTTCACCTCTTGGTTACATACATATACCTGTGGACTAATCGTGTGTATCTCAACCATAAACACATTAGTCCACCTAAAGTTGTCACTCAATTACCAAAACCAAACACGAGACTTTTACTAGGTTCACCTCCGGAAGTAACAAATGCACAACTGAATTCTTGACTTAAGTGCTTAAGGCTTTTGACAACTTTCCCAATGTTACAAAATCTCTCTAAGGCCACAAAGGCTCTCACACTTCAAAGCTCTCAACTCAAAACTAGGATTTGAATACAAATTCACATATCACCCATAAAGAGAGGTTTTAGAGAAGCACGAGCTCTTAGTCATCTAGATCCAGCCCAAGGGTGAGAGTGCTCTCACAAAAAACTAGTTGTTGGAGATTGACTTAGACAAACCTTGCTATAGATTGGGTGCCAAACTTGGGTGAGCCAAATTTGGCTAAACTAATTGTTACAGTGCCAAATCCAACTAGGCTAGAACAATTTTTAGGTTTCATCCCCCAACAACTAATTTGCTAAGGTATCTCTCTCTCACTCTCTCAAGGTTTCTCACAAGGGTTTGCTCAAGCACTTTAATTGACTTGTCATAATTACTTCAATGATGCATCCATCTTGATAGTGCGATTGAAAGCCCTATGTTTGGTTTTGGTAATTGAGATAGCTAGTGGACTAACTTCTGTCCTAAGTGTTTTATTTGAGATTGGTTATGCCCACGCCAAGGTTGAGCAAGATGGCACTCAAGGAGGAGATGAGAAGTGACCATAAGTTGATCAAGTGCTCAATAGTGGGACTCCCCAATCAGGTTCACACTAGAGCAAAGCTAGCTTGTGTACCCTACCTCATCTCTAGTAGTCAGCTATGACATTTATAAGGGTACCCAGATCTGTGACCTCGTTAGGACTCTTAGGCAAATAGCAAGCCCATAAGGGCACACACATATTTGGGAGTTAAGAAGGAGATTTACCATATGTTAATTTTTGGAGAGTTGTTTTATGAAATTGCTTGATGGTTATTTTTTGGTTTTTTTTTACCAAAAACTAAGATACGGAGGTGTTTTTATGAGCTTTTGGAGATGTTATTATGGAAAGTTTTCTTTGTGTCACTCTCTATCATGAATCCACCATAAGTTTTTTCTCTGCTCCCTCCAAACATTTGATCTTATAGTTTCCTATATGATTATTCAATCAGTAGGATTCTGAGATGTCAGGATATTCTATTACTACATTCTTTCTATTGGTTTCATTGATTGCAAATTAGTAAAGGGTGTGCTCTTTGAATTTCCCCTATTCTTTTTCTAGGGATAACTCATAAAGAGACAGAAATGAAACTGTACACAAGGTTAGGGGAAGAAGTGGAAAACATCTGTGACATAGTGGACAACAGAGCAATTAATTCCGGGGCTTTGGATATGTGCATCTTCTCTTTGAGTTTGAGGAGCACGCTTTCTTCCTCTCCTCTAGGACCTCAACACAGTACACACACAGAGACGCGTTCTCTGGTCTGTCGCGCTTTCAACTCCCCTGTTTTTTACATGGGGACCGGCGAAATGGTTACAACCTACAGGGTCGATCGTTAATCTGAATCGACCCCGCAGGATTCTTAACGATCGGTGCTAATTAAGTATACGTACATGTGCGAACCAATTTACGTGATGAGCGGGATTAACACTTATAAATCTACGGAGTGTTGTTTGGAATGAACCGCCTCTGGTCGTCTGTGAGCCGTCCCAGTTCCATCAGCACCATGGCTCTCGATCTAGCAGGGCTTGCCGGGCTTGCAGTCGAGGGAGCCGGCGTATCGCGTGAGCCTGGTGACGTAGGACCCGGGTTTGGGCTTGATGATGTCCTTCTTGTGGAACTTCCTGTTGATCTGGCCGCCGGAGACGGTGAAGTTGGCGCCATCCAGGAAGAGGTCGTTCTCCGAGTGCCACACCCAGTTCTTCCACTCCGACTCCGGCGCGTCGTGGTGCTTGGTGACCAGCTTCGCCGCCAGGTTGGGCGGCGCGATGTAGCGGTTGCCCTGGCTGATGATGGTGGGCGCCTTGCTGCCGCCGATGGCGTACATGAGCCAGTGCGTGTAGTCGTTGTTCACCACGTGGAAGAAGCCCCAGCGGCACCTCGGCATCCGCTGCACGAGGCCCCTGCCGAAGTGGTTGAAGGCGACGGTGATCTGCATGATCTGGTCCTCGGGGTGCTTGTCGCTGGAGCTGAAGAGCATGGCGTCGTTGTGGTTGGTCATGTGGCAGTTGGAGATGGTGACGCCCGTGGACTTGGCGATCACGTCGATGAGCCCGTCCTGGCAGTTGGACAGCGAGAGGTGGTCCAGCCACACGTTGGTGGAGCCGAACACGGTGATGCCGTCGCCGTCGGAGACGGTGCGCCAGCCGAAGTGGTCCGTCGAGTCCCGGATGTTGCCGCCGTTCTTGTTGGAGGAAATGATGTTGTTGATGTGCACGTTGTGGACGATGACATTGTTGGAGAACTGTATCGTCAGCTGCGCGCCGGTGGCGATGCGCACCTGCACGCCGCGGCCGTCGATGGTCTTGTCGCCCCGGATGATGAGCTCCTCCTTGAGCTTGATGATCATCGTCTTGGCGAAGATGATCCACAGCGGCTCGATCTGGATGACGGCCCACCGGAGCGTGCCGGGGCGCGGGGTCACCACGTCGTCGTCGGTGCCGTCCGTCACCACGTAGAACTTGCCGGCGAGGCCGCCGGTGGTGTTGCGCCCGAACCCCTTGGCACACCGCGCCAGACGCTTCCGGTCCGTCGCCCAGTCCTGCCGGCACCGCCAGCACCGGTCGATCGGGTTCGTCGCTGTGCACGGCCCGTTGTGCTTATGCTTCTTCTGCCCCAGCATCTCCCGCCTCGTGCTGATCTCCTCCTTCGCTATGGATCTGCATGCTACTCAGCATCATGCTAAGCTGCAAGTGATACATATATATATGATGATTCAAGAACAATGTGATTGGGGCTTGCCTGTGGACGGCGCGGTTGAGTTGGTTGGTGACCTCGATCGGGTCATGCTTATACGTGGCCTCCGCCGCGGCGTCGGCCATGAGCTTGCGCTGCCGCCAGTAGTCGTCGTAGTGGCCGATGTTGGCCTCCGACGACGACACGGCCACGGACAGGAAGAAGACGAAGTAGAGGACGAAAGAGCCCGGTCGTCTGCTCCATGGGAACCCCTCCTCCCCCATGGATATCTATCTATTGATTTACCTAGTAGTAATAACTCCGAGCAATATCTCCTCACAGATAACGAATCAACACTACCCACATTACCGTTGCGCCTCCTCCTACCTTTATCTTTCTATATGCAGATCGAGACTGCTAGGTATATGAAGGTAGGACGGTGAGCGCCATTGCTCGGTCGTAGCGCCGAGAAACGGAGGAAATGAATATATATATTAACGTCCCTGCCGGGCCTCGCGACAGATCGAGGTGTGGTAAAATTAGGGAGCGGTGGTGCGAGGAGGAAGGCAAGCCGCATGTAAAGCTTTTAGCTTTTTAATTGTTGAGTGTGCGAGATAAACTGCGGCTGCTGATATAGCTTGTGTCTCGGTGCTGTTCTTGCTATTATTGGTCGACTTGGGGAACACCAACATCAAAAGACGTGAAGGAACTAAAAATTATCAGAAGAAGAAGAGAGCAGTAGATGTGAGCCAAAGAGCAGTAGATGTGAGCCAACAACATTTTTAATATAAAATTAATGAAACAATATCTCAATTCTCACAAAACACTTCTCTTCTAGCAAATATACAAGACAACACATACCCATAATGTTAGGAAAGCCTCGAGACAACAAAGTTAAAGCAAGAACACAGGTTAGGGGCAAAGACCGGAAGTTAGTCCAAAAGTTAGCTCAAGCCTGTAAGTTACGAACAAATAAAATGCCCGCAAAGTTACCCTGAAACACCCTGAGGATTCGTTGAAACAACCATAAAACATATGTTGAAATAATATAGAAATACCTATTGTAACAACCAAAAAATCTATCAAAAAAATACTCATGAAATATCTGTTAAAACACCCCAAAAATATATGTTAAAACAACTCGGGAACTTTTATTAAACTACACAGAATATACTTATTGCAAAAACCAAAAAATAATTTGTTAAAACATCAAAAAAATTTGTTAAAAACCAAAAATATCTATCAAAAAAACACCCAAACAATCTATCGAAAAAACACTAATGAAATACCTGTTAAAACATCCCAGAAATATATGTTAAAACAACTCGGAAACTTTTATTAAACTACACAGAATATACTTATTGCAACAACCAGAAAATCATTTGTTAAAACAACAAAAAAATTTGTTAAAAACCAAAAAATAACTGATGCCAACAAACATAAACATATGTTCAGACACACCTAAAAAACTTAGGCAATGGTAGCATTGTAGCTGGCGGTGGCAACGTAGTATGGTAGGCCGACAATGTTACTGTAGTTTTTTTTTTTTTACATTTGTTGGCTTGCTAAAAAGGTAGAACGAGCGGGACTCAGCAGTCCGGCCCGTCCGGACGGCCAGGCAAAACAGTTACCGTTTTGAGATTGAGGGAGGCAAATTGAATTTTTGCAATAGTTGGGGGATGCGAAGTAAACTCTTTACTTTAGAAAAAAAAATTCTTACACGAACCGCGCAGGCAGCCCACCCAGACGCAAGCCCAAGTTGGCTCGAAAAATGAGGCCCAACTTGTCCACTAGACAGTTATTACTGGGGGGATTTTTTTTTTCCTAAAGTCTACGTCTACTCGGACCCCATCGGATCCTACGGTCGGTCCCGAAGTCCCAACTCAAACGCCGCCGCCGAGCGCCCCGAGCGCCTAGCGCCTAGCGCCTTTGGTGCCCAGACGAAAAAAAATCCAACCCGAAAGCGCCGGCGACAAGCCAAGAGAGAGCGGCGGCGCTAATCCGGCGATGGACGCGTCTGCCGGCGGCGGCGGCGGAAACTCCCTGCCGACCACCGGCGCGGACGGGTCGAAGCGCCGCGTCTGCTACTTCTACGACGCGGAGGTGGGCAACTACTACTACGGGCAGGGCCACCCGATGAAGCCGCACCGCATCCGCATGACGCACGCGCTGCTCGGCCGCTACGGCCTCCTCGACCAGATGCAGGTGCTCCGCCCCCACCCCGCCCGCGACCGCGACCTCTGCCGCTTCCACGCCGACGACTACGTCGCCTTCCTCCGCTCCGTCACCCCCGAGACGCAGCAGGACCAGATCCGCGCGCTCAAGCGATTCAACGTCGGCGAGGACTGCCCCGTTTTCGACGGCCTCTACAGCTTCTGCCAGACCTACGCGGGGGGCTCCGTTGGCGGCGCCGTCAAGCTCAACCACGGCCATGACATCGCCATCAACTGGGCCGGCGGACTCCACCACGCCAAGAAGTGCGAGGCCTCCGGGTTCTGCTATGTAAACGACATCGTCCTCGCCATCCTCGAGCTACTCAAGTACCACCAGGTATTCCGAATTTCTGAAATTTTTTGAATCTAATACAGTCGGATTGGATGGATAGAAATTAGAATTACCCATGTTTTATAAATTGTACTGTAGCGTGTTCTGTACGTGGATATTGATATCCACCATGGGGATGGCGTGGAGGAGGCGTTTTACACCACAGACCGGGTGATGACGGTCTCATTCCACAAGTTTGGGGATTATTTCCCTGGGACAGGGGACATTCGTGATGTTGGGCACTCAAAGGGTAAATATTACTCCCTGAATGTTCCGCTGGACGACGGTATTGATGATGAGAGCTACCAGTCGTTGTTCAAGCCAATAATGGGCAAGGTGATGGAGGTCTTCAACCCTGGCGCAGTCGTGCTCCAGTGTGGTGCAGATTCATTATCAGGTGACAGGTTGGGCTGTTTCAACCTCTCTATCAAGGGTCACGCAGAATGTGTAAGATTTATGAGGTCCTTCAATGTCCCGCTGTTGCTGCTTGGTGGTGGTGGTTATACCATAAGAAATGTTGCACGGTGTTGGTGCTATGAGGTATGTAACAGGGGAGTTTCCTTCATGGGGGAAAACCACATTTGTTATGTTATTCCTTTTCAGTTTCACTTTTCTGTTGTTTGTTATTCTATTAATTCCAATAACCTTGGCTGATTAATTATTTTAAATTGTTAAGTATACTATGAATGTAACACTTTGTAAGATTTTCCCCCTTACTGCAATGAAGTTACTGGAATTAGCCTAGAATATGCAGGACAATTGGGACGGTGGTTGGAATTTATGAATACTCACATAAAAGTAATATTTGAAAGAAACACAAATAGCCTTAATCATGGTTTTCTTCGAGCACATGTGTGTTGTCGATTTGTGAATTTATAGGTAACTGATTTCCTAGCATTCTCTTTTTGCCCACTTCAAAGGACCATCTGCATTTTTGCTGTCTATGTCTCCCCTTGTGTTTGTGCTGTGAACCCAGTAAACACAATCTACCTTCTGTCTGTAAAAGTAATCTGCATATATGTTTGCTAGCTGTGTTCTAAATTCAGTTTTTTTATTAGGATATTTTTATTTATCCTAATGATTTTTTGGGATAATCAGATCAATATTTGAAATACCAGGATGATATTTTTCATTTAAATTAGTTATTTATGCAGTACAATAGTTTCTGCATTTTTTTTCAAAAAATGGCATGCTTCATCTTTCTTTAACGAATTTATTCGTACCATGTTGGTACTTTCTGCTTACTGATTGCTAGCTAGTGTTGTTACCTAATTTTGTAAATAGTTTCGTGAAGTGTTTAAAAGTTACTATGATGTCACAAAAGTATTTTTTTTTCTGTTTACTGGCTTATAGGCTCTTTGTATTTTTAACTATGTATGAATAGGTTATGTCTTAACCAAACACTTATTTTTTGAGTACTCCTTATTTTTCCTTCAAAGATTATCTCTTCCAAGTTCCAACTCATTCAGCCACTGCTCTAAACAGGACAATTAAACTTCTGCACAGTCCATTATATTATTTTCATGTTGTTGAGTGATTGAGGATTGGGGTCACTATTGTTATTTCTGATATGCCTTTTAATGTCACCAATTCAAAGTCTTTGAATAACTCTTTTTTTTCATATTTCTTAAGCAGACAGGAGTTGCTCTTGGTCATGAGCTCACTGACAAGATGCCACCTAATGAGTACTATGAGTATTTTGGTCCGGATTACACTCTACATGTCGCTCCAAGTAACATGGAGAATAAAAACACACGGAATCAATTGGATGATATAAAATCAAAACTTCTAGATAATCTTTCAAAACTCCGGCATGCTCCTAGTGTTCAATTTCAAGAGCGACCTCCTGAGGCTGAGTTACCTGAGGTGAGGATTCTGTTACAAGCAAGAAATTAATTGGATGATGTTTCTTTATCCTTTAAAATAAATCAGGCACAAAGATAAGACCATCTTAGTAGAGTTGTTGTGGACAAGACAGAACTCTTGAATAGAATTAGTAAGAAAATCTAGATTGTAGTGGAACATTTTTTTTTTGTCTCAAACAACACAGGAGAGTTGCGTGTCATTTCATTAAGAAAGGAATCTTACAAACAGGAGGGCTATAACAAACATTCCCAACACACTCCACTCACACCAATCCATAGCTAAGAAGAAACGAAATTTGCGCCACGGCAAAAATAAAAGCCCTCAGGGCTCAGGATAACTTTGACAGCAACTCCCAAGTAACTAGGGATGGGTAAATGCTATTAACAATTGTGACTAATATATAGCACCACACTGTTTAAATTATTTAGAGAATGAGAATTCTGGGCAAATAACCAAAAATACGCTGGTCGAACAATCCTGGTCCTAAGGCCAGCATAGTTTTGTCCTGCTCATGTTGGCGTAGTTTTGCAGGCATTTCTTTTTCTACTATTTCCTTGCCTATTGTTGTATAGTTCTGTTTGTATGCCTGGAACTGCATTGGAAACCGGACTGGACCACCAGTTGAACTGCAAAAACTGGAAAAAAAGGTGCAACTATATGAAGAAACTACACAAACACCTTTGAAAGCAAAAATTGCAACTATGAAAAAGAAGGAAAAGATAAAGAACCCTTAACACACACCCAAAGATAATCAAATTGCCATGAAGTGCATCTACAAAGTTGGAACAACTTAAAAGTTTGGATAATGCACCCCAATAAATGCAAAAAAAAAATCCTAATGAAATATGAAATTCCTTAGTGCATACAAATGAAAAATTCTACAAAAGCTTCATCCCATCTCCATGGCTGCCACTAGGAATCTACGACTCAAGGAGCATTCTGTATGTAACTCGCAAATAATTGAGTCAACATATTGTGTCTAATTTGTGTTAATATTTGGTATAGCAAGATGAAGACAAAGAGAATCCTGATGAAAGACGTGATGCTGATTCTGATGTGGAAATGAATGATGCCAAGCCTTTGGAAGACTCGGGGAGGTATTTATTATTGTTTGCTCATGTAATTTGTATCACCAATTGCTTCAGGTGGTTATATTGTGTGTTCTATTTTGTGCACTTTTCTATCGTAGGAGGGGCAGTATACAGAATTTAAGAATGAAGAAAGAATCTGCTGAGACAGAGGCAATTGATCAGGTACCTCTCTAATTTAACTTGTGTTAATTTAATGATGTATCGATGAAGTTTCAAATGTTTTTTTTGGGTATATAAGGTGTACTTGAACTAGAAGGCATGTAAGAACTTCTATTAGCCTGTGTTTGTTTTGGGGACATGGTGGGATGGGAGGGACTCAACCCAATTTCTAGGATGGTCAGTCCCTGTTTTCTGTTTGGTTGAGGGGATAGGACAATCCCTATTTCGGGTGCATGTGCCAATCTCTTCTTTGTATATAAAGAAATTTTCCTGCCAACCCATGGTCCCGAGCGGCATTGCCGCTGCGTGACCCCCATGGACGTAAGCCGTGAGCGGCATCAACGCCATGCCCTATGCTGTGCGTGCGACTATAAAAGAATACTTTTGTAAAAGGGCGTACCCAGTGCCATAGGCTCCCGCACTGCGGGGTTTGGGGAAGGGAAAATAGCCGACAGCCTTTCCCGCACAAATGTGCAGAGGCTGGTGCTTCAACCCTGGACCTCTTGGTCACAGGCGGTAAAGCTCTACTGCTTGCTCCAGGGCCGCCCTTCAAAAAGTATGCTCTGATCTTTTGTAATGTGTTAAAAGGTCATGAACGGACATTGCTCTGTTCTTTACGTATGATCCTGAAGTTAGTGTGAACAAAGATTTGGCACATTTGTTTATATTTCCTGTCTATGTGTTCTTGCTTTCTGTTCGAGTGTTGTGCAATCCTAAGAAAGAGGTATTGGAATGGCTGAAAAAAAATTGAAAATGTGTGACATGTAATTATATAGGGTTGTCTATTTTTTATTACTTGTTAATGTCAAAAGAAATATCCATGACCAACATTGTCTGCATCTCTCTCATCTGATATTCAGCACACAAATATCCATATTTGTGACTGAGACAATCCAAAACCGCATTCATACTGTATCCAACATGACCATGTATGACTTTGATTTTGAAGAAAACATGAAAACAGATATGGAGTAATATTCATTTGTATGCTATATTGCACCCCTATGCTAAAACATATACCAACGCACATGGTATTCTGTTTCTTACTATACCTTTGACAGTTAGGATCAGGTACCCTGAAAATTGTGCAGGTTGCAATGTTTTCATGTGGTATGGCTTGACATGAAACCTGACTTGAGAGACAAAAATGTTGTGCCAGGACCATATGGGATTGGAATCAGCTCCTTTGTGGTAAACATAATTATATGGGGCCAGTACTATGCCAAATACCCATAGTTGACTTGATGACCAAACTGTAGGGCAGCATCTTTATCTTGTCCATGTACTTATGAATCTGGAAATGACTTTAGATATTAGTACAGATGATAGTGGAGGTTGTCCAGTATCTACCCCCACCATTGTTGCTTTCTCTCATCTACAGTGTGGCAGCATCTGATATAGTTGCTGGGCAACTTATGCTTTGCAAATTAGGTTTCTGAGATTGGTAGGGCTATGCCTATGCATTTAAAGAGTTAAAGAGTAGTTTCTGTTGCGATGCTTGAGATTGATAGAAGTTTTTTGCAAGTTAATATGGTCTCAAACATCTTTAGGTAACTGTTTTCTCCCCATGTGCTTTAGCAATTCTTATGTTTCCCTGCTCATGACTCCATTTTTCAGTCATCTATTTTACTGATTCTTGTTGGAGCAATTATAGGCTCATAGCAAAAACTTTCCTTTTTCTCTAGTTATATATCATTCTCCATTACTGACATTCTTGTTTTCTTGTTTTTGTACTGTGCAGGATGTCGATAGTGTAACTGCAGAACATTCTAAAGGCACTGGACCTGTGGCTGATGGAGTTGGTTCCTCGAAACAAACCTTTGTAAGTGCTATTTATCAGAACATTGAACATATCAACAGCTTCAGGGGACATGCTCATACTACTAACATTAGTGTGGTCCGGTGTACCAAAGCATATATTTTTATACAGTTATTGTTGCGTGCAGCCGAATGACACTAGTCCGATGGCCATCGACGAACCAAACACTCTGAAAGTTGGGCAAGAGAGTCCAAACAAATTGCCGGACCCAACAATGCACCAGAAGCCATGATTAGTCACCTTAACTTAGTAGCTAATGTCATCTGTAGCCTGTCGATTCTTTTGTGCAAAATTCATTTGACTGTAGGCAAGCCATGCAGTTCACAAGGCTGAAGCAGGGAGCAGAAGCAAATGCTAGACCAAGAAGTTGTGCATCTGAAATCTGTAGTGTTTTGCGTGTTACATTTGTATTAGTGACAGTTGCAAACGATGGTTTTAATCATGAAGATTTTGTCTTCCATCTTTGCAGAGGAAGGAATTTATATTGTAGTATGTATCAATTAAGCAGCGCTTTTGTTGCAAATGCCCATGTGATTGTAATGTGCAGGAACTAGAGCAACTCCAGCAATAGCTCTTCAACTCTAGCAGCAATCCTGAATTATGAGTTTATGACCCAATACTTTCTTATGACATGTGGGACCCTTGTTATTAGTGATAAATTTTTCCTTTTCCTTTTCTTCTCTTTTATTTTATCCCACCACCTGGTTTTTATTTTATCCCCGTCTCATACTCAATGCCATCCCTGGAGTGAGAGCTGTCATCCCTCGAGTGAGAGCTAGGGTAACCTGGTGCGCTGAGAGCTCTGCCGGGAACCTGCTGCTGTGAGAGCTCTGCACTGCGGGGTGCGTGATGATGACCTGCTCTGCCGGGAACGTTGTGTGGAATCTCTCTGCCTCTTTCTAGTGCGTGCCGACATTATGACTCAGATAATCCGGTGCGGCTGTTAAACTGACATTATTTAGGTCTAACAATTTTGTTGGGTTTTTTTATTCACTGCTAATCAGCAGTGATCGGCTGAAATTACTACAATGAAATTACTGTAGCGACGATCCGTAGCAGCTGCAGCCAGTGCAGCCGAGCGGAGTCCCGCAGGGCTGTGCGCGAGTCTGTTTAGTACTCGAAGAGTTCACTTGCAAGCTTTGCCAAAGCAGAATGGATTTATTTAATGGCCAATGCTGATTTGATCATGATGCAGGTGAACGACGCAACATCAAGGTGCATGTATATGGCATACTTGTACTTGGCTGGGAGTTTCACCGAATCCGAAAATTGATAGCGTAGGAAGTTGTACTAGACTTTGTAGTCTTGTACGTAGGGAAGTGATGACGGATTGGCAACACCTAATTGAAAAGTCAATCTATTACGTTATTTTACATCATATGTGGCTATGAACCGATCTTAAGAACGTCCTCCGCACCTATCTGTAGCCACCGGTGGCTTGTATGTTTTGAGCATCTATTGGGATTTGGGAGGCCTCTGCATTGTGCTGAGGAAAGTGGATGCGCATAGCCAAGAGATAACAAATGATGTGCGGATATGGCATTCTCTTCCCATTCACTAAACAATAGACCCGCAAGCTCGAAAGGATATGTCTCATTACCAAGAATAGCAACTATTGCTGTAAAGACTGAAATGGTTTCGCCCAGACCATGGAATCAAAGGATTCCTCAAGGAATCAGCGCTGAACGACTAAAGAATCATTGACACTGTCTCTGCGGTACTGTGCCCACGTGTGGGGGCACAAGAAGGAGCAAAAGCTGGAAGACAACATATCTCATGCAACCTGTATCTGGCACCAAATTAACTCCAAGAGCTATTGATATTTGCTCTCTAGTCAGCTGGGGGGAGAGATTCACCGGAAACATAATAAAATGAATGAAAGACTGGTCTTGAGGAATCCAAGGAGTAGCAAAGAAAATTCTCACCCAGTCAGCACCTGTGATCATGTGGTGAGTACATAGCTTGACACTCCCCTGAGCATATCCCTATAGAAGAGGGCCTGCAAATCAGTCCAGCAGGGTCCACGTGCTGTCTTGGTTTTGTGAATCATTCATTTTGAGGCACAAATCTTAAGTTATAAATTTTGTATCCTCTAAGCTCTAGAAGCCGAGCAACTATGGCCATAGGAGATCCGACTGGCTCTGGCTGTCTCTCCTGCTCCTTCTGCCTCTGATGCTCCCTCTGTTGATCCCATTGAGTGCCCTCACCAATCAACTCAAGCTGGTGAGAGTGAATACAATCAGACTTGTGACGATGGCTAGATTGGATTTGGGGCTGCTGCATCTCCTCACAGAAAATACATCTGTCCCCCTCATGTTCTCGGTGCTCTACTACTGCTACTGCTGCTTGTACTGTCATACTGAGTTTCTCTAGAGATCTTTGGTTTCTTTATTTTCTTTTGAGGCATAACAACCTTCCCTTTCCCTTTCCCTTTCCCTTTCCTGTCCCCTGGAGGGGGTCTCTCACCTCCTGATCCTCCTGCGGCTGATCGGATCATTGCTGACACCGATCCTGGCACACCAAGCTGAAGACAGAGTGCCCTGCTAGAGACTACTGAACCTTTAGAGGCTTGGCCTCAATCCATTCTCAAAGGGCTTGGCCCTGAGCCCCTGAGCTAATCTGCCCAACTGACTGCTGACACCCAGCTGCTGACTCTTAGTGCATCATCAAGTCTAGTGCATCATTCAAAATAAAACCATCACTTGGTTTTCTAAATCGTTTGCATTGAGCGATTCAGGACAACAACAATGATGACAATAAAAGGAGATTAATGACCAAGCAATTTAAATCAGAAATACAATAAGAACTTCAGGTTACAGTTCGTTTTTCAGAGAAGTCAGCACATGAGTTATTTTATTCAAAACAGAATAACTTCTCTAATTGCTATCCTGCTGTCCCGTTAATTATGGTACCTTAAATATAGACAGAAGGAACATTTTAATATCACCAGCCAAGCTGCACATAAAACTTCAATGAATTTTCAAATCTTCCTACATTTCAAACAAGTGAATTATGAATGGACAATCAATGATCAGATGACAAGCTGAAGTAAAAGACAACTGTATGCTAACCAGGATCATAGGAGATGAATTATCACAGTGAAATTGAAATTCCATACTTGCTGTGAGAGTTCAATAGCACGTGGTAGATTGGATCTTGATATGATACTTTGAAAAGTTGGAGGACAATGTAGGCGCATGTTGTGATGCTAAGGCACAGAAGGGGAAAGAAAAGAATGAAGGTCAATAAATTACTTAATAAAATCATCAATATGGCTCACAACTTTGTGTGCCAACATATACTCATAAGAATGCATAATAACCACAAAAGCAACAAATCTAAATATATGCAGCCCAAATGTACAATTGATCCTTCACATACTTGACAGGGTTAAAGCAGCTTTATATATTGTACTAGATCATAATTTTTCAAAGAAAGCACCACCCACATATATGAATCTGGAATAACCCTGAGGGAAGTTATTCCTAGAGAGAAGTATTACATAATATTCCAATACTTAACGTATGAAAACATATACATATCATGATAGCAAACTAATAATTTGCAGACATCAACAAACATTGCTGGTTAACACATAATAATTAGTTTCAACATTTAAGTGATATAAATTGAATAGTTAAACTTTATGTTAAGATTAGTAGAAGTATTCTGACAATCTCTTATGCAAACATGGGACTCTTCAGAAATAATAATTGCTGGGCAATTACTAGTACTGTTCAGTCACAGCTAGATTTGCTAGTGACTATATCAATTAGTTTCTGTAAGCAAGATATCAGATTAAAGATTGCAGATTGATTATGAGGGTGCAAGATACACATATTTAGGCAAAGTGTTGCTGGCAAAGTCCCACATCTACAATAGCCCCACCTTGCATTCATGCAAGAGCAGACCTAATTATGATACTGTCATGGGTGTGTGTGCAAGCTGTGCCAGCAAGAGCAGGCGCACAAGGGCAGCTGTCCATCTGGCCTGCCACATGGGACCAAGGTGCTGGCACAAAGAACAGCAATATTTTCTCTCTATAAGCGCTAGTGCCTGAGCATCTTCCAGATGAAGGGCACCCAGTCAGGAGGAGAGAACTCAGGAGAGAAAGATACTATATTAGAGGACAATTTCATTGCCATCATTACCTGCCATGAATGACATGGCCATTGCTCTTAAATAAAGATGACTTCCAACAGAATTAGATATGCTACATCAAACAACAAACTGAAGATAAGATAGAAACTACATGGCTAACAAAGTGTTGAATCTAAATCAGCACACAGTAAATGGATTCTACTCTCTCCATTCCAAATTATAAGTTTGTTTTGGCTTTTCTAGGTACATAACTTTTACTATGTATCTATAAATAATGTATATCTAGGTGCATACCTAAATCTATGAACTTAGAAAATCCAGAATGACTTACAATTTGGAATGGAGGGAGTATTAAAGTAAAAAAAAAAAGGTAAGTTGTTGGTGCTTGGAGCCTCAAAATGAGATCTATATACCTTCCAAAGCATATCAACAAGACAATCCAAATGGTAGATGATATCCAAGATGACTCCTTGTGAGTAACCCAGACCTGTAGGCATATTATCAAATATTAACACTTGGCAATAATACCTTTTAGGGAGAAAAATATTAATGTCAAAGTGCATCCCTATCTAGAATCATCTGCACCCAGTAAGAATTCATAAATCATTAAATAAGCCATATATAGAATAACCATTAAGTTCAAACACAATTGTGTACCAGGGTCTAAAAGAGAGAAGTGTAGACTAGGATATCAAATGTAACTAGTATGAACCATTAAGTTCAAAGTTTAAGCTGTCTTACCGATATTGCAAAGATATTTATGTAGAAATCAATTAAGGTTGCTGCCATCCACCTGAGTGCACAAGTGAAACATTAAACTTGAGATTTATGTTTGATAAATGATAAGTATGCTTTGAGTAGAACTATGCATCTAAACCATCCAACACATGTATGAGCTTTCCATTTAAAATTAAAAATTTGTAAAAGGAAAATATCAAAAAATAGTAACAGCAGTTGTTGAATTCATCACAACCTCGATCCTGTGACCAAGAGGTCCAGGGTTCAAGCACCAGCCTCTGCACATATGTGCCAGAAAGGTTATTGGTTATTTTCCCTTCCCCAGACCCCGCACTATGGGAGCCTACGGCACTGGGTACGCCCTAATCCAGCTCTTATGCTGTTATGCCTTGGTGGAGGAATTGGAGGTGGAGAGCCAAGGATTCTTAGGTCATAGTGGTGATCAGCCGGCTGCCGAGGCTCCTTGCCTTGTTGTTCCCAGCTTATGTTGGCCGTGAGAGGTAGAGACTAGAGAGAGGATAGGAGGAAGATTGTTTCATTGCTAGATTTCTAGAGTACAACGTCCGGGATTACATACGCAACAAGCGAACTAGTTCTCCTGACTTTTCTCCCAATCTAACTAATCAATCTAGGATTATGCTACCCTCTTGTTCCTGCAGCTGTAGGTGTGGCCCCACATGACACCAACACTCTCTCATAAAGAAACCATCATAGCCATCAAGGTTGCCACAAGCCCACAACCTATCACCATGACTTGCAACTGCTGCAGCAGGAAAGGGCGGGAAGGAGTGAATGGGGCCAGGGTTGAGTAGTGATACGGGAGAGACTGAAGCTCACATGTCAATATGTTAGGACATGGTACCTACTAGTCAGATTACACAAATAGCATTTAACAAGATTCAATGGGTCAGCATTCTTTTTTTGTGGTGGGGGTGGGGTGGGAGTGGTGGGGGTGGGAAGGGTGCGAGGTCACGTAGATTGAGTTAACTGTAATGTCTGTGAAACCTAACTCCTCTTTTTAGGGATCTGCGAAACTTAACTCGAAGATGCAATATTTTTTTTTACAGTTCTGACAATAACTACAGTTTCATCAAAAAAAGTTGATATAAAATTTTAGCAATTAATCTCGACTATAACTTCAGCTTATAGCAAGATTCCCATATGTCACATTAACTACGTATTTGAAAAGTTAAAACAACCTAGAACTGCGCAGTTACTGTTCCTGGTATGCTGCAATCTTGCATTTAGTTCTTTTCACACTTGCATCAGTTACATTGAGCTCAATGGGCTTCAGAAATCAAGAAAGCAACAAAGTATGAACTGTATTCACTTACGGTGTCAACAATTCCTTCCTAAAAGGTAGTCCATCAGTGATGACAGTATATGTGACAACCGCAGCCATGAATATCCCCAGAATGCTGAAAACAACCCTTCCAATTACAATATAAGAGCACTTTCTTTGGGATAGACTACCTTTCCTGAAAATGTTTTCAAGAATACATGTCAAGACAAATTAGCATCAACTTAATTTTGTTGGATATCTCATTCGATCAACAAGGTCAGCATGTGGAGCTGCAATATGCAGAGTAGCGGAAAGGAATTTGGTGGAATGAAATCTGCGGCTTCAGTATATTAGACAACATCTAGAATGCAACTAGCCCAGGGCCTTAAGTATGCTAGTTAAGTAGCCAAAGGTATACAAATCCAAATAACTAGTCATGAAGATTTTGGCACTCTACCTGATAAACAGAAGCTCAAGTGGATCTTGGGATGATCCTGCAGATGTTACTTCAAAAAGTTTCTTAACAATATAAGCGCAGGTAGCAGCACTGAAAAGATAAAATAACAAAAAAAGGGGCGGATAACATCAATTCGATAAAACACATCCAGTCAAACAGAAATATAGAAGCACAAAACGAAGCTATAAAACTAAGAGCTACAAAATATTAAAGATTAGGAGTCAAATACCTGCCAAAGCAAACCAACAGAATCACCCACACGGCAGAACTAATCCAGTTTGCTTCCTTGTAGATAACCCAAGCCTGAAACACCACACAAGAAGAATCTCTAACTTAAGTCGAGTTAGAAATGAAATTTGACAGTGCCTCTTGTTACCTACCAAGGATTATAAAAAAGGCCCTAACAGCAAAATCATTCTCATAAAGATGGTAACTTCACAAGTTTTAGGTGAAAACCATTGTAAAAAGTGTCTGCTTAAGAATTGAAGTCATAAAAATCAGGCATTACCGAGATTGCAGTTACATTCACATAAAAGTCAATCAGGGTTGCCACCATCCACCTACACACAGCAAAGAATTACAAAAATTTCAAATGAATGTATTTTGCATAACTTCATTGCGTATAGCAAAACAATCCACACAATTTGCACCAATGAGCAAGACTATGTTTCTATGATAATGGTTAAAACACCGACAGCACCTTGCAACTTTGCAAGATAAACAGACTGATGGGACTATAAAACACTCATTGCATAGCATATACATAAAACTAAGGCTCATTAACAAACTTAACTTCAGAACACAACATAGACGATCTTGCAGGAGCTACAACATTACTAGTTCATCACGTCTCCTTAGCATTTCACAATGAAAAATCCACTTAAAACCGGAGAACATAAGGTAATAAGACTGTAAGAGTGGCTCGTTGTTGCTTTGAAAATGATCGACGGACAGACAAGTTCCACAACCCACAACCCTGACCAGTCAATACCCATTTCCACAAACTCGCAATAGCTTCCTACCAATCCGCAAGCGAGCACATAACACAAGCAGTACTTACGGCGTAAGCAGCTCGGCGCGGAACGGCGAGCCGTCGGTGGCACAGGTGTACACCAGCGTGGCCACCATGAGCACGCCCAGCGCCGCGAATACCGCCTTCCACACGACGAGGGATCCCTGCGCCGCCATGGTCACCACGCTCGGGAGGAAACGGGCACGCGGATTTAGTGTGGGGAGGGGCGAATAGTTGCCGGCGGAGCAAGTAATAGTGGTAGGACGAATGGGGAGTGGACGGGAAGCTGACACGTCGGCGCGGTGAAAGCGGAAGCAGAGACGCGACCACGTAGGATGTGGACGCCGCCGCCGCCGCATCCTGCGACTTGGAAGCCGTGTAGGGCGACGATTTCGCGGTTGAGAGCGCAGGTGAGCTGCGGGAGCGAGACGCCGGCGGCGACGGGCGGATTCCCGCGATGACTGCGGGGATCGAGAGTTCGAGACTGTCAGTGTCTCACATCTCAGTTTCCGAATTTCGTCCGGCCGGACAACGGGCCGCCAGCAAACGGCGATATCGCGGAAAAAGTGTCTCTCGACTATCGTAAAAGTTGTTTTTTGTTTTAATTTTAAAACTAGATAAAACATATACCTCAACTTTTAAAACAACGTCCCTCAGTGATTTCAGATGACGGTTTTATTACGGTAACAACGGTTTTACTAAAGTACCAATAGTTTTGTTTTTTCTTTTTTATATTTGTTTCGGCAGAATCTTTAAAAAATCATAGTAAATCACTGAGAAATCTTAAAATGAGAAATTAAATTTTGTTGGAATCCACATGAGTAGATCTATACAGTAAATATATAATATAGTATACTTTAGTATAAAATTTTGTCTATAAAGATTTTGTCTTTTCTTTTTTATTTATTTTGGCTCAATAACTTTATGGCAAAAACTTTATACTAAAACATACCATATTATATATTCACTGTGTAGATCTACTCATGTGAAGTCCAACAAAATTAGATTTTTTATTTTTTGATTTTGATGATTTACTATGATTTTTTAAAGATTCAGCCAAAATAAATATAAAACAGAAAAAACAAAACCACTGTTACTGTAGTAAAACCGCTATTACTGTAGTAAAACTGTCATCTAAAACCACTGAGACGTAATCTGTATGTTTTAAAAGTTGAAAGACCTGTTTTATCTGGTTTTAAAATAAGGGACCAAAAGAGAACTTTCGTGATAGTTAAGGGACTAAAAGTAGATTTTTTCCCGATATCGCTCATTTGCTAGTCCAAAGCAAATTTGGCCTGGTCTAGAATTTTTTTTATTAATAAATTTATTTTTAAAAAAAATTACAAAATTAGTCTACGTTTTCAAAAAATTGCAGGAATAGGCCACCAGTCGCCCGTTGAAAGGGCGACGTGGCCCATGTCGCCCGACCAGTGGGCGACTTGGCCGTGCACTGGCATGGGCGGGCCCCACGTCGCCCGGCCGATGGGCGACGAGGCCCAGGTCGCCCTGCCGATGGGCGACGAGGCCCAGGTCGCCCTGCCGATGGGCGACAACGCCCACGTCGCCCGGCCAGTGGGCGACGTGGCCCAGGTCGCCCGGCCACGGGGCGACGAGGCCGCGCTATATATAACGCGGCCGGCCGCGGCCGGCCGCTGCCGGCTGCGAGAAGAGACCAGAAGGAGAGGAGAGGAGAGGAGAGGAGAAGAGAAGAGAAGAGGAGAGGAGAGGAGAGGAGAGGAGAGGAGAAGAGAAGAGGAAGAAGAGGAGGAGGAGGAGGAGGAAGGAGAAGAGAAGAGAAGAGGAAAATTTTCGGTAAGTAAAAAAATAATTTTATATATAATTATTTAATGTTTGTTATATTAATTGTTAGATAATGTAATGAGCAGTTAAGCGATTAATATTATATTTCGGTAGTATTATTTATATTCTTGTTTTATATATATTATTAAATTAAATAGTTATAGTTGAAATAATATTAGTAATATATTACTGAAAAGGTATTTTAGCTGAAATTTTTAGATTACACAGATGTCGGAGAAGTTAGGATTTTAAATTTATTATGGAGAAGGAGAAATTATTCAAGGTGTACACGGGGTTGATCTGTCAGGATTTGCCTCAGTAACTAGATGGGTGTCTAGGGCAAATGAGAGAACAATTAGTGGTGTGCAGAATTGGTTGATGCGAATATTTGGGCTTGACAGCAACCAACATGACGTTAAGGTCATGGGTATCGTTAGTCGTGCTCGGGAGGGCACTTTTTAGGAGTTAGTACCGCTTAATGCAACATCAACATGGAGAAAATACGTCAACAAAGCTGTAGAACGTGGGTGGCCTCTAGTCCTTCTTGTTCAGGCATATACGAAGGAGATTCATGAGGTACACGGTGTAGAAGAAGAAGGAGGTCCAAGCCATGACAATTACAATGATAATAAGGAAGATAATGAAGAGGGTGATCATCACCTGTCATCTATGGTACCGACGGGTGAAGCGGACGAAGGAGAGCGCATAGAGCATATAGTTGAAGAGATGGCGATGGAAGATATGGAGAATGAGAATATTCTGAAACTGAGTCATCCGAAGATGAGAATGAAATTCCTGTCCCACTGGAGTGGAAGAGTAACAGTTCGAAGAATTTGATGATCAACGAAGGAAATTCTGTGCCGTGGGAATATCATGAGAATGAACTAGTAGAGGGAGCTATGTACAAAGGCAAAGATGAAGTGATGAGTGCCGTGAAGTACTGGTCTCTGTCAATGAAGCGGTCTTTTGTAGTTGTGAAGTCCAACAAGAAAGTATATGATGTTAAATGTGTGTTTTCGGACTGTCCATTTAGGGTACATGCTTATGAGCAAAAATGGAGTACAATTTGGAAGTGCTCTATAGTAACAGAACATACATGTGAGTTACAAGAATTAGAGAAGTCAAATACTGCTCTAACATCGAGCTTCATTGCAGAGTACATGTATAATCGAATTGTTGATAATTTAAGGTATGAGCCGAAATCTATAGTGACTACTATAGAGGAAGATTTTAAATACACCATCAGCTATTCGAAGGCGTGGCGAGCGAAACAGAAGGTCATTGAGAAGAGATTCGGTTCGTACGAAGCATCTTATGAGAACCTACCAAGATTGTTAGAAACCATCAGACAAAGAAATATTGGTACATATTATGATATCATGGATGTGTCTGATCCAAAAGAGGCCGGAAAGTTAATACTTCGTCGAGCCTTTTTTGCACTAGGTCAATGTATAATGGCATTTCGTCATTGCAGACCTGTTTTATGCATGGATGGTACATTTCTAACAGGAAAGTATAAAGGTCAGATTCTAACTGCTATTGGTGTTGATGGGAATAATCAAGTACTACCAGTTGCTTTTGCTTTTGTGGAAAGTGAGAACACAGATAGTTGGTATTGGTTTCTGGAGCGTGTGAAGTTAGCAGTGGTGCAAGGACGACCTAATGTTTGTGTCATACATGACCGACATGCCGGTTTGTTGAAGGCGATAATGGATATGCAATATGGTTCAGTGGAGCGTGATCTTCCTCCTCGATGGTCGGACATACAATCAAGATGGTGCATGAGGCACTTGGGTGCAAATTTTTTCAGCCATTTCAAAAATAAACACCTTATGAATATGTTTAAGAGGTTGTGCAATCAGAACCAACAAAGAAAATTCAATGCAATGTGGAAACATCTTGATGAATTAACAACAAAGCAAACAGAAGAGTTAGCGACTCGTACGAATCAAGACCCCAATGATATGTTTGTTCCTCTTTCAGGCCTTCCAACGGATGCCTTGAGGAACGTAGTTCGGAGGTCGGGGTCATCAATCAGGTGCTTCTCAGATTGGATTGAGTACGAGCCAAAGGAGAAGTGGTCATTATTATATGACACAGATGGGGCGAGGTTTGGAATAATGACAACAAATTTGGCGGAGGTGTACAATTGGGTCATTCGAGGCATGAGAGGATTACCTCTTGTAGCAATCGTAGAGGGTATTTTGCATGGAACATGCAAGTACTTCCGTGAAAGATATATGGTTGCTTTTAATGCAATGTCAGATAATACATTGATTTTTTCAACATTCATGACAAATTACATGAAAAAAAAGGTGGAGAAGGCAAGCTTGCATCGTGCACGTCCTATGGGCACAGCAGAGAATCGCTTTGAAGTTCTGTGTAGGGATCGGGGCCGTCGTGGTGGCAATCGAGAGAGAATTGCACAAGAGTGTGTTATTCGTTATAACTCATGCAGCTGTTCGTGCATGAAACCGAAACTTCTACACAGGCCGTGCTCACATGTTATAGCAGCTTGTTCACTTACTAATTTGTCTCCGAAGCCGTATGTCTCACATTATTTTACGAAGGAGGTAGTCATGACAACCTGGAATGCAGAGATTTATGGTTTCGCAATATTTGGTAGTTTTACAAACAATCCTGGAAGTAACTACCTGCGAGGACCCGATAAGGACAAATTAAGACAAAAGCCTGGTCGTCGTAAGACACGGCGCATTAGAAATGATATGGATGACTCAGAAGTGGGAAGACTGGAGCATCGGTGCACCAAGTGCAATGGCACAGGACATACTTACAAAAAGTGCACGCGTGCAACCACCACAGAGGAAGCTGCAGAAGCAGGACCTTCAGGGAATCCGCAAGACGGCCGGCGCCCTCGTGCACGTCGTGGATTTCGGAATCAAGGCGAAAATGCTCTTTAAAAATAATAGTATGTCTGCTTTTTTTGATTTTTTTGTTTCATAGTATTAATTATATTTATGCATTATTTTTTTACATTATTAAGATATTTTAGGTATGGCGATGGATGAGGGACACTTGGAGTTGTTGGACGCACAGTTGGACCAGCGCCACCGGTCCTACTTGAGTGCTGTGACAGGTGCTGAGCTACCTGTTCTACGGCCTAGGGTACCTCAGGAGTTGTGGCGGCTCGACGAGCGATGGATACCGAGGTATGCATGATAACACGTTCACTTATTTGTTTTACTCATACAGACGATTTGGTAATATATATTTATATATAAATGTTGTATTTGCTACAGGCTACGAGCAGCTGGTCTACTGCCTCTGTGTAGGCTTGTGCAGGCTAGTGCTGTTGAGGCCCCGACCGATGCGGTGACACGGTTCAACTTTGACCGTTCCTTACTTGCGGCATTGGTGGACCGCTGGAGGCCTGAGACGCACACGTTCCACTTTCCTTGCGGGGAGATGACTCCCACACTCGAGGACGTCTCCTACTTACTTGGTGTCACCACTGCTGGACAGGCCGTCAGCCGTCCAGACGTGGAGGCCACTTGGCGTGAGGACCTTCTAGTCCGTTTCGAGGGTGTTGTGCGTCGACCAGACGCTCCAGAGTATCAAACTCTTGCTGAAAACCAGCATCACGGGCCTACGAAGACCTGGCTCTTGCAGTTTCAGGTAAATAGATAACACTATGATATAGTTCATTAACATCAAATATTCATATGTATGTTAAATGAAATTTGAACTTCTGTTTTCTAATTCAGGCCGAGTATATCCACCCTGCGGCGGATGAGGCCACTGTGTCGAGGCACTTGGAGGCCTATCTGTTGTGGTTGTTTGGTTGGATAATGTTCACATCGTCGCATGGGAACTCTGTCGTGAAGCACTTGATCCACTTCGCGCGCGAGATAGCGGACGCACCGCTCGACGCCGTGCCGCAGTATAGTTGGGCGTCCGCTATCTTGTCAGCCACGTACCGAGGTCTTTGTGATGCGTGCACAAAGACCGACCCGTCAGCTATCCTCTCTGGTTGTCCACTATTACTTCAACTCTGGTCGTACGAGCGGTTTAGTATTGGACGACCAGTCATGGATTTCTCGACTTACGGAGCAGGGTTGTACGGGGAGACGGAGGAGGACGGCCCTACGATGGGTTCGTTGTGGGTCCGGCGGCGGGTAAGTCTTCTATATCGCGGTTGAACCTGTTTCTATTTATTTTTGAATAAATTGCACCTTACTATTATTTTCTATACAGCCTACTTGGGCAAACATTCAGGTCCACAGAGCCTATCCTGAGTACATGGTGGCGTTCGACCGGATTAGGCCAGACGACGTCCGCTGGACACCTTACAGCATGGAGGAGATTATCGTACGAGCGCCTAATGGGTTGTCGTCGTTCTGCACGAGGGATCAGGAGTACTGGATGACACGTAAGGCTGTCGTTTTCGACATCTTTGTCGAGGACTACGCTCCTCACAGAGTGATGCGGCAGTTTGGTCGTAACCAGACGTTCCCACTTCCGGTTGCCCATATTGTTCCTCTTTCCGTGCACGGGTAAGTATAAGACAATTAATTCGTTCTGATTGAGTATTTAATATATACAGAAAGATAATTAATATGTTTTGAAATCCATAGTTACGTGCGGAGGGGTCTACCGGCAGGCGTTACTTGGTCCTCCCGTATACAGCCATGGGTCGACGAGTGGGCCAACGCACTACATGATGTGACCTACGAGCCCAGACCGTTTTCCTTGCAGGCTTACGGGGACTACTTACGTTGGTATATTCCTCGCACACGGATCAGAGTCACGTATACACCAGCGGAGCCACGGACCCACATCCCCAGGTTGACGGACACGTACCCTGTGCACAGAGATCAGGCGTTGTCGTTGGCGGTACGATCTTTATGAACTTCAACCCACTTCGTTTAATATTTTTCTTATCGTAATTACTTCAATGTTCTCGTTTTGGTACGTAGGCCGCGGAGGTAGTGGCGCCGTCGGTCCGTCAGGC
>CM041638.1:17690265-17714139 GCA_023333625.1 Bothriochloa decipiens
GTAAGAATTTGAACAAGAGATGAGATGGTTGAGCTGTTGAGACTGAAAGATACTCAACCGGAAATGGTTACTTGCTGTTGAATAATTATTACCATGCTTGTTTAGTACAGGTGCTAATGTAGCATGATAAGGATAATCAGATTAAAATACATTGCTAAAAGGTTCTTATTAATTGTTTCTTAATGCAAGCTTTTCCGCATTTTAAATGAGTCAGCTATCCTACTTATACAGCCATGCATACTCCTTGGAGTCACTTTATTTTAGTTTATGACGGGTAAGTCTAGCTGAGTACATCCTCGTACTCAGGGTTTTATTTCCCATGTTTTTGCAGATGGTGAGATGCTTTATGGTTATTGTCAGAACTGTTTCTATCCCGCCTTGGGAGATGATTAGACCTTGGGCATGGTCACTCTTCTCTACTTGATGCTTTTGCTGGATGTGGACTAAGGACCTGGCACTATATTTCAAATGTGTGTGTGTGGTATTTGAACTTAAATCGCTTCCGCTACTTTGAGACTTTAAACTGGTTTGTAATAACTCTATTTTGTACTTCGATGATGTTTTAAACTATGTGCGAACTGTGTACTTGTGAATGGAATCGCTAAACTATTACGATCTTGGTCGTGCCGAAAAAGTTTGAAATCCTTCGAGATTTCACGGACTACCGGGTTTATTAGGTCTCAATCATATGATTTGCTGAATTAATGGCGGATTTTGTGCTTGTGCTCTAATAAATTGGTCGGTTCTGTCACACTACTGCTGCTAGATGGACTTGAAGAGCAAAGACCATTGCCCATTGAAGAAAGGATCCTTAGAGATCTCACTAAATCCCATTTAGCAACTATGCTAGAAAAAAATAGAATTTATTGGAAGCAAAGAAATACGTACACATGGGTGAAGCTCGGGGATGAGAATACCACCTATTTTCAGGCTGCTGCAACTCTGAATCACAGGAAAAACTACATTGTCTCCCTCAGTGGGACAGATGGCAACATCATCAGTGACCATGAGCAAAAACCAAATTATCTCTTTGAAGCATTTAAAGAGAGACTTGGTATGAGTGAATTCAATGGTATCAATTTTGATTTGCACAGCCTGATAGATAGCCAGGACTTGTCAGAAATTGATGGGGAATTTCCAGTTGATGAAATTGACCAAGTGGTTAAAAATATGCCCAATGATCATGCCCCTGGACCAGATGGCTTCAATGGTCTCTTCTTCAAAAAATGTTGGAGCATCATCAAACATGACTACTACATGATGATCAATGACTTCTCCAATGGAAACTTGAACCTGAGCAGCATCAACAGTTCTCACATAGCATTGATTCCAAGAAGAGACAGCCCTACAACAGTAAATGATTATAGACCCATCTCCCTCCTGAATTATTCATACAAGGGGATCACCAAACTCTTGTCTAGCAGACTGCAGACAATCCTCCCCTCCCTCATTCATCTGAATCAATATGGATTCATTAAAAATAGGACCATTCAAGACTGCATTGGATGGGCTTTTTAGTTCTTACATATCTGCCACCATTCCAAGAGAAAGATAGCGATCCTCAAAATTGACTTTGAAAAAGCTTTTGACAAGATTGAGCACCCTTTTTATCTTAGAGGTTATGAAAGAAAAAGGTTTCTCTACTCAATGGATTGACTGGGTTAAGTCCATCTTTGATTCTGCTTCTTCTGCTATTCTTTTAAATGGTAACCCAGCTAGATCTTTTCTGTGTAAAAGAGGTGTAAGACAAGGTGATCCATTATCACCTCTCCTTTTTGTCACGACTGTTGATATCCTACAGTCTCTTGTCAATAGAGCATGGCACAACAATCAAATTAAGCATCTGTATCTGAAGATTTTGGTGGTGATTATCCCATTGTACAATATGCCGATGACACCTTGTTGATTTTACGAACTGATCTCAACTCACTGAACAATTTTAAATCCATACTTGAAAGCTTCTCTAGTAGCTCAGGGCTGAAAGTCAATTATCACAAATCATCACTGGTTCCAATCAACATGACAGATAAAGAAACTCAAATTATGGCCAGTGCCTTTGGGTGCATTATTGGTGCCATGCCATTTACTTATTTGGGGCTACCCCTTGGTACCACCAGACCCACTATTCAAGACTTCAGCCCCATGACCAGCAGAATCGAAAGAAGACTCTCTGGTGTCCGTAAGATGTTGTCTTATCAAGGTAGAGTCATTCTAGCCAACTCTGTCTTCAGTGCTTTGCCCACTTTTTACATGTGCAGCTTACAAATCCCACCAGGTGTCATTGACCAAATTGATAAGTACAGGAAAGCCTGTTTATGAAACTCTAGTGACATCAACATAAGAGGAAAATGCTTTGCTGCCTAGGATATAACATGCAGAACAAAAGAGGAAGGAGGCCTTGGTATCATTGACCTAAGATCTCAGAACTCTGCCCTGCTCCTCAAATATCTAGACAAGTTTTACAACCATGCTAACATTCCCTGGGTCCAGCTCACTTGGGAGAAACTCTACAGAAATCAAGACATCCCTCCCCATGCTAGAAGCCCTGTTGGCTCTTTCTGGTGGAAAGACATCATGAAACTTTCAGAGGAATTCAGGAATATCACAAAGTGCTCTCCCTCAAAAGGCAATGCAATAATACTGTAGAATGACAATTGCACCGATGCATTATGCAAAGACAGGTACCTCGAGCTATACAGTTTTGCCAGGAAACCCAAATGCTCAATCAAGTTCTTCCTAAACAAAAACACATCCACAGTCTTCTTCTGTCCTCTATCTCCTCAGGCTTCTCTTCAGTTATACAGCCTCAACAATATTCTTCAGAGTCAACCTCTTGATGATGATAGAGAAGACTCCTGGACCTTCATTTGGGGATTAGCTGCTTACTCTTCCACCAAAGCTTACAAAATTCTAAATGGAACTCACCAAGCATCTCCACTTTTCAAATGGTTATGGTTCGCAGGCAATCTGGGCAAACACAAATTTCTTCTGGGTACTTTTGAATGACAGACTCAATACCAGAGACATTCTAAGAAGAAAAGGCAGACACCTACCAAGTTACAGATGTGTTCTCTGCAATATTGAAGATGAGACCTGCTTCCACCTGTTCTTCTCCTGCCTTATCAGTACCCAATGTTGGAACCTCATTAACATTCACTGGAACCTCAATCTTCCACCCCTAGACATGATATGTGCAGCTCGAAATGCTTTTAATCAAGGTATCTTTAGAGAACTCGTTGTCACTGGATGCTGGATTATTTGGAAGCAGAGAAATGGCATCATCTTTGAAGGGAAGAACTTCAACTTGCAACAATGGTATAGAAGCTTCAAAGATGAACTTGACCTGATTTGCATCAAGGCCAAGAGAAAAATAGCCGATGCTCTTTTTAGGTGGTGTGAGAGTAATCCTTGATGTAATCTTTTTTTCCTTTTTGGGCATTACTTGCCTTGTAACTCTGTACAATTTTATTACTCTTATATAATGAAAAAAAATAGGTAGGGGCCTCCCCAGCCGTTTCCCTCAAAAAAAATTTTGGTTACGGAATAGAAGACAGTTGTTACACCAAACGTTATGGGCACCACCAAAAAGCTGAGCTGCAGACCAAGACCTACGTACACTCTTCAGGATCTTATATATTCTTGCCCTTGAAAAAGATTCAAGAGGGCAGCAGGGCTGCGTCCCAGGTACAAATTAAAAGATGGATAACATGGGGTTGGATGCCATCTGGAGGAATCAGAATCAGCCAGCAAGAGTACAAATTTCTTAGTATTGTCAAACACTCCAAGCTAATGGAGGTTTTCAGTGTGCCGTGTACTGTCAGCATCAATCTTGAGATAAACTAATAGCAGCTACACGATAAGCAACAACATAAACCTGTTGATTAGTCCAAAGTCAACCGCTTGGCCAGTCCACAGTAATAAGATAGATGCTCTAACATCAGTTTCTCGATCCCCCGTATAATTTGCTCAATGATGCTACATGCAAACGTTAGTTTGAGTAAACAACCTCAATTGTTGTAGCCGACCTGAACATGGCTTAGCGTTAAACAAGGTTTACAGGTAGTACTATATATACTAGAACATGGCGCGGCGTTGCCGCGTTAAAGTAGCCTTTTTTTAATGCGTAATATGCGTGTATATTTATATTAAGTGTATAGTGTAATATATTTTGGGTACTAAATTATTTATTTATAATTTTTATTTAGTTTTATTGATTTTTAACATGTCATATAAATTTAAATTTTTTTTGATTTTTGGACGATAAAGTAGGGGTGCAAAATATTTTGGTAGGCTATAGGGTGGTTCTAGTTTATTTAGAAATTTTGTATAGTTTTTTAAAGAAAAAGTGCTTATTTTATTTTTCTGGGTACGTTTCTCGTGTACTCGTACTAATCCCTGCGTAAACAGTAACGGTATCAGACGAACAATACACTTAAAATGATTTTTCTAGGTACGTTTCTCGGGTACCCGTAGCAATTTATATATAAACAGTAACAGTATCATATAAACAATACATATGAAAGCGACTTTTGGAGGAATCAGAAAGAGCCAGCAAGCGAAGGAAGTTCTTTTTTTTTCTCATTATCCTATGAGTTTTTAAGTAGTGGTAGCATCGATCTTGTAGAACTAACTTCACTAAGAGACAAAGTAAGATTGTTCAATAATCAAAAGTCATCACAACCACTACCTGAGCTGAGATGTACTCCATTGGTGCTCTAACCGCGGTATTTTAATTTCCATGCAGTTTCCTTAACATGAGCGTTAATTGTGGGAGCCCAGCTAAACACAACCTATCATAAGTATTTAGATTACTACAAGCGTGACGAAATGAGTTGTCGCTCTCCCAACTCTTTGGCTGACTTAAGCTATTTTACAGGTAAAATATGAGCTCTCTCAACTCTTTGTCTGACTTAAGACTGAACATGAGGAATCATTATAAATAGCTATGATTGGATCCATACGACAGAAGTGGGCCTGAAATGAACGGGCTTATAGTTTTTTGCAAAACAAAAGTTTTCTTCACATGATCCAAGGAGCATTCTGCAGTATTGTTACCTTATCATTGATGTTGTAAACCAACTTCACGAACCAAAGATGCAAACTCATTACATAATCCTGAGTCAACCACTTGAGGTGTCCATAGATGCATTAGAATCACTGCATTTTTTTTTTGAACACAACCTTGATGATGCAGCCATCAGTTCTCACTTCACACAACCTGAATATCTGCAGCCGACTTGAACATGGGCTATCACTACAAACAAAGTACAGCACAAGCAGTGATCTAAAAGTTATGATCGGATCAACACATAACTAGGACCGCACCAAGTTAGTCCTGTCTCCAACAACTTGTGTATATTTTGCATATATAATGCAAACTTTTTTATTGTGAATTTGGAAGAGAGCCTGCAAGGGGAATTGTCGAACTGTATAGATAACCATATATATGCCAACTGGTCTCTGTTTATTTGCTTACTTCTTTCTTAAGGTCGACATAACGACATCCATACTATACCCTTGCTTCTTTTTTTTTCTTACTAATTAGACCATTTTCTAAGTGTTACATAGCTTTCACAAGAAAAAGAAACAAAAGCTAGCACACACCTATTAAAACTTCTGAAACTTAAGGCTTAAGCTCTTTTGTAGTCCATACAACAAAAAGCTAGCTAGACTCCGGCCTTCTCCACTCTTCTAATGCTCATGAAAGCAATTCCGGAAGATCATCTTGTTGTGTGTGCATTGGATGCCACTAACAATCATAGCTTGGTTAGCTGCCTCTCCCGAGAAGAGCCTTTATGTTTGTTTATTACAAAGGGAACTTGCCGTTTATATGTAGGGCAAAGCTATCACTAGTTCCTCCTTGCTCTGTCCAGTACTACCAAGTTAGTAACACTTCTTGATCTAGCTAGTAGCATGATATATAGGAGGAGCCGGTAAACTTCGTTGTAGCATTATGATGCCTACTTGCAATTAAGTTATTTTTAAGAATGACCATATCCGGAGAAGCAAACTAATCTGCACGATTTGGACTAGTGATCTAAATGATTTGCTGCAACAACGCAATACGGATGGTACTTGTTAGACGTACTCCGATCCTAATGCAAGCACGGAGTTAGCATTAACAAGGAAAAGTCTAAAGAAGAACAGACTTTTTTGGTTCGATTGCTTCCGGTTACAAGCCATCATCAGTTCCCAAAAACTAAAAGGATGGCGATATAAAGTTACTCGATATGAGTGGACGTAAAAGCATTCACCATATATTCTCAAAACTTGGATATGGTTAATTACATTTGTGGACAGAGAAGAGAGAGAGGTGATCTAAACATAGTTACACAAAGACGAACATCACAAATTAGATTAGATTCTCACCAATGACACAGATTAGATTCCATGCACGATCAAACTATTTTTCCGTAGCTTCTCTATTAAAAAAAAACTATTCTTCCGTAGCAATTTAAACAGATCCCTTTACCTTTACATTTTGACAAGGGGATTCATTTGTTGAAGAATCTGCACATAACTGTGACATAGCTCATAATTCGTACAACAGTAGTATCTGTTTTTCAAAGAGAGCATTTACGACCAAAAGAAAAGGAAGTATTTTGTTAAGGGAAAGTGCCTTTGCAAGTTGCATTTTTTGAAATTTACAAGATTCTCATTTCAGGGGGAGTGTTCATTATGTTCTGGATTAAATTAAAAGTCTACGTGCAGAGGTTACAGGACTAGCTAACAGGAGTAGCAATTACTATATGTGGATGGTAATCGTTAAAGAAATATGTGGGAATAGAACCGTATGCACTTATTCGTTCCATTTACAGGCTCATCCAAAAGAAGATTATATTCTCCTAAGTATGGACATGGGGGGAACAAGATCCAGAGTTTCTCCACTGTTCTAACTCTAATATAATGGACCACGTACAATCGAGCAGAACATATGGGGTCCAAAAGAAAATAGAGCATGACCACACTAGCTAAGAGGACCATGCAATATTTTGTGGCGCATACAGAGTTACGTTGTAGCTTAATTTATCAGATAGCTAGTTAGGTTTCCTAGCTAAATTCTTGGAATCTGATCGTCTAGAACACACTACTCTCTTTGCGGGAACTAATGCCTACGTTGTCTATAAATTAGGAACATAGGAAAAAAGTGAATTGGAGCATATCATTTGAGGAAAAAATGGTATTTATTGACATCATTTTACGACCCAAAACCCTTATTTTTGTATAATAAAACTAAAAGGGGTCTTTATAAAAAAATAAAAAGGGGTGTTTGGGATAAGCCTGTGAATTTAAAAAATTATATAAAATACAGTAAAACTTCATGAATTTTAAGATTTGCCGCTTTAATCCTTTGGAGGTACTCATAGGGGGGTAGTTTTGCGTATGTGTGTTCATAAGAGTGAGTTTGCATGCGTTGTGGGCATTGATGTTGTATTGTGTAATTTAAAAAACACTGGAAAGATTAATTGGTGACATGGGATATAAAGTGTTGCATAAATGACTCCAATTACCATGCAGAGAGAGTAAGAAAAACTATCGATATATATGAAAAGAATAGAGTAAATGATAAAATTTACCATAACCGAATTGAAATTAAACGTAGTATCCACGAACATATCGATAGATTCGAAGAATTCTGGAAGTCTCTTGTTTCAAACTTATAGAACAGTATAGGCACCAACCCTAGTGTAGTAGTGTAGTATATAAGAAGCAGTCATATATTGTCAAGGACATATCTACGAACTAAATGCTGGAGGTATCGGAATCACGACACAGAGCAAGCACTTTATACTTTTTGGACCAGCAATACGAACGCATTAGCTACGGTTGGATGTTGTCTAGGTTGAGCGCCACCGTATTGACGTGCGTGGTAGTCCATGCATGGTCGGAGGAGAATCGATACCCGGCCGGCCAGCCGCCCGGTAGAGAGAAATAAACGGACTAAGGTCCATCGATCGATATCACAGCGAGCATGTCTATAGGAACAAAATTCTTCCAAGGTGTTTAGACTATTAGAAAACTCAACAGAGTTGTATGCATCAGGTGTGTGGTGTAGGCTAAACTTATATGCTTTGCTCTTTTAATTTGTTGGGTTGGTACACACATCGGGTGTACATATAAAGTTTGTTAGAGCAACTTCATATCGGATATTCTTTTCTCTTAAAACTATTTGGTATATAGAAGGTGTTTAGAGTAACTCCACCATTTTTTCTTAAAATAATTTGGTATATATAAGAAATTGAAAAAAAATGATCCGTAGAGTAGTATTTCTTAAACTTCTTTGGCTCTATTTTTGACAGATTTTGCTTGATTATTGGATGCCAAGAATGATTTCTTTGGTCATTTTTCTATTTTCCAAGCAGTTTTTAGCTGCCAAGGCAATGTCAGAACCTAGTAGTGATAGAGGATGTGTGCTGCAACAAATAGAGAATTCGCTTGGTGGCCCATGGTTGACAACGGTGGCCACGGTGGTGGTGGACGGGCGTTGTGCGGAGTAGAGAAAGGGTACGAGAGAGACTTGTGGGAGACTTGTGGGCTGTGCCAGGGGGTGGGGGTGGGGGTGGGGGAGAAGCTAGGGGGGGGGTGGTCATTTGACATGCTATTGCGGACTTTTTCGAAAACGTGCATTTGCACGTGCTTTACTAAGGGAAGTTAGAGTACGAAACAATACAAGGTACGTTGGCACACCATCCCTATCGGCGAGGTGCCGCGGGCGTGGTGTCCAAAGACACACTGACACAAAGCACCGGCTTTAACGGTGGCACTACAGATTGCGTACTAGAGGTCTAACTATGTGCGACGGAGAGTATGGTGGTAGGTCTAGGAAGCATCCGCAAACAAGAGAGCGAGGCTGCGAAAGCCCGCCGCGATCCATGAGTCGCCTTCGTCCTTAATTAGCTGAAGAAGCTATGACGGGGACTTGGAGCTGGAGTCGAAGGTCCTCCTGTTGTGCTCCTTCCACACCTCCCACGAGACGAGAAGCAGCAAGGAGTCGAAGCCCTGTCTGAAGGACTCTGGGACGCTTTGACGGGCATCCATCCACCAGGTAGCCAGTGCGGACGACTCGCCCGGGCATAGATGCTGGAAGCCAACCCTGCCGAGCAGTCAGTGCCAAACCTCGCGGGTGTACACACAGGATGCCAGCAGGTGGTCAGTGGTCTCGTCATGCTGGTCGTAGAGCGCGCAATTAGCCTGTTGCTGTAGGCCATGGCGTATACGGCGTTCGGCCGTCCATAGCCGTCGTGTAGTGCAGGCCAAAAGAAGAACTTGAATTTCAGAGGGGTAGAGGCACGCCAGATCTCTTTGGCTCCCAGCATCGTTGTTCTGCCCAGGAAGAATGCACGTAGGCCGAGGAGCTAGAGTAGTCACCTCCTGCATACCATTTCCACACGTAGCAGTCCTGGACACCGTGTGTAGCTGGACGCCCTCTACCTTCGGCCAAAGGCACAGGCACTCCGTGATCACAATCGCCGTAGTCACTCCAGAAACGTCGGTGGCCCACTGGTGGTTGAGAAGTGCATCGCATGCCGATCGGCCATGGGCACCTCGTAGCACCGCACGGAAGAGGTTCGACGCAAAGCTGCAGATGGTGCCGTCAGCCATGCATCGGTTCAAAATTTGGCGTGGCACCGTCGCCGAGTTGGACTGACACTGAAGCCTGGAGCATGCTGTCGACGATGCACGATGGCTTGGAGGGCAGCGGGCCCATGGCGCGTCATGCTGAGTGCGACGCAACCATTCCCAGCGTAGTCGAAGAGTGAACCCGAGGAAGGTGAGGTCCGGTAGGCCGAGGCCGCCTAGCTCTCTGGGCGAGCAGACGATGGGCCACGCCACACGACACTGTCCACCGGCCACAGCATCAGTGCCAGTCCATAGGATGGCACGGCGCCGCTTGTCGATCTCTCCGATGGCCCAAAGAGAGAGGGCGCAGCAAATGGATACATGGACTGGGATGGCCGATAATGTAGTCTGCGTCAGTGTGGTCCCGCCGGCGTTTGTCAGAATGCCGGCCTTCCAAGTGGGGATTCTGGTTGCAACCTTGTCAATGAGGCCCTGCTCACTTGAGCGGGCCAATCTGGTGAGCGACAGCGGGGCTCCAAGGTAGGTCGTCGGGAACTCCTGGAGGCGGCAGGGGAAGACCTGGCGCACAGTCACGATGTCCTCATCGTGCATCGGATCGGGGTGATCGTGCTTTTGTCTAGGTTGGTGGCTAACCCAGACGCGCCTGCGAAGAGCTCCAGAATCTAGCGCATGCAGCTGAAGTCCAGAGCCGTCGGTGCTAGGAAGATGACGAGGTCGTCAGCATAGATGGACGTGCGGTACTGTATGGCGCTCCCGGGCAGAGGAGTCAGCTGCCTGCATCTGCCTACCTCCGCAATCGGCGCATTTCAATCCCTCCATGACAATGATGAAGAGAAACGGCGACGCAGATCACCCTGGCGGAGGCCACGAGCATGGCAGATTCGTCGTCCCAGCCGTCCATTCGTCAGGACCTTCGTGCTGGCGGTGGACAGCATGTTGGAGATCGATCCAGTCCCGCCAGCGTGGAGGAAAGCCCACGTGCTCAAGGACCTCTAGCAGCAACATGCTGTTGCGGACTCAATGGGCGCTGGATTGAGGTGCTAGCATGCCACACGAGCAAAAGTGGCAATTTAATATCACTCTACCGCTAAAACCGTAGCGCCCTCAGAGAAAAAAAATCTGTAGAGCCAATTGTAAACTTGGTGAAATGTAATTCTTCTCACAACATATACATTTTGTACTGTAATAAATAATACTCTCCTTTTCCTCTCGGCTTTGACTGTATCCTATGATTCCTATCATACAACGGCGCGGCCATGCCCATATCCACCTGGGTAGGGCCGGGGTGAAGCATTTGCATGCATGCTGGGCGTGACAGGAGGATCGACCGGATCGACCAAGATCTGGCGACGACCAGCGCATTACCAACCACAAGCCGCCAGCTGGCCCGTCAACACAAGTGTTCGTGCCGAAAGGCGCGCGCGGGCCAACGAACCGGTCGACCACGTCGATCCCGCGATTCCGTACACAAATCGTCGACACGGCCGCGGCAAGTACTAGCTCTATCGGTCGATGGCACGCGTACGTGTGGGAACTTAATTAAGCACACGGGAGACGCGTGTATGCCGCACACGTACGTAGTAGACTGCCACTGCCATGGTCAGTGGTCAACACACACGTGTGCACACTCGATCGGGACTGAACACATTCATCGCCCCGAGTGTTACAGTAGCTATCTACTCTACGTAACTTGAACAGTTCAAGCATGAATTACTGCACCATGTTTTAAGCGACTCACGCCGTTTCTCTTTCCCCGCTTGTCATCACTTCTTATCGCTGGCTAGCTGACTAGTAGCTCACTGTTCACTGCCCGTGCGGTGAGACTACCTGCATCGGGACCTCAATACTAAACGGTAAAAGCATATAGCGTCGAAAAAGGCCGCAGCGGGGAACTCTACCCCGTGCGCAATCACCCAGGAGACGCGTTCATCCGCGGTCTGTGGCGTGCGTACGGACCAAACGGTATGCCCGCCGTGGGCCCACATCGCACCCACCACGAGGAGAGAGAGGGTGCAGCGCGAGGGGAGCCGCGACCTCGCCGGCCGCCGGAGGGAGCAGGGAGGATGGCGACGCTGTGGAGCAGCCGCGGGTGTAGCCGGGAGAGAGGGAGAGAGAGAGGGTCCCGCCGTCGATGGAGCATGGGTGCCCGCGCGTCCTCGTCGTCGTCTTCGAGACCTGCGCCGCCGGAGGAAGAGACGGGGAGCACGGAGGCAGCGCACCTCCATGGACGCTCGGCTGGAGCTCCGCCCGCCATGGAGCTTGACCGGAGGAAGGGGAGCCATGGCCGCCGCGAGGAGGAGGACATGCATGCCGGAGCCGGAGCAGGGAGGCCACCCGCCGCTCGCGCGCCCTTGCCCGTCTTTCCCTGGTCGACCTTGCGTCGAAGGCGGGAGGGAGGGAGGCCATGGCCAGAAGGAGAAGGGAGAGAGGGAGCAGAGGGAGGTGGAGGGCCACGCCGGAGGAGTGGTCGTGCGCGCTGGCGCCGGCGCCCCTGCTCCGCCGGGGCCGCCGCGTGCCCTCACCGGAGCCGCATGCGCCCTCCGATGGAGCTCCGCCCCGATGGAGCCCGCGCCGGTGCTATCGAGTGGACGGCCCTGCCTCTGCTCCGCCCACCTGCGGCGGCTCCGAGCGGCGGCGGCCCTCCCCGTCCCGCAGGGGAAGAAGCATGGGACGGACGCGAGGCGGGCAGCGGTCCATGGCAAGGGATGCGGGAGGGAGAGCAGGGGCAGTCCATGACAGGGGAAGAAGCAGGGGACGGACACGAGGCGGGTGGCGGCGCACCTCACCGGCGAGCTCCACCGCGGGAGCCGGCCTCGCCTTCGTGGTTGCCGCCGACAAGAGGTGGTCGGTCGAATGGATAAGGGTGTAGATGGGAAAAGAGAAGGGAAAAGAAAAAGAGCAAAAAAATCTTGATAAGTGGGTCGCACAGTGGATAGAGGTTGGTATTGAGGTTGGATTGGTGCGGGAAAAAACTCGATGACCAGAATGGAATATTCTGTTTAGAGGTTGAATAGAGGTCGATGAGTGCGGATAGTCTGA
Organism: Bothriochloa decipiens; assembly: GCA_023333625.1. NCBI lineage: Eukaryota > Viridiplantae > Streptophyta > Magnoliopsida > Poales > Poaceae > Bothriochloa > Bothriochloa decipiens. The sequence continues at coordinate 17,702,887 of CM041638.1, forward strand.
AAACATCGTAGATCCAGACATGCTGTATGTAGAGGGTAGGTAGGTAGTAGAAGCTAGCCAGGGCACGCTGGAATATGTCCGACTGCTGCTGGCCGTACGAATTCTATCGGCGTGATGATGCACTAATAATATCAAGTCGGGGGATAATCTATCTCTATCAAATTGAAAGGAAGCTAGGTAGCTATCGATCGATCGACCCGCCACGAGGGAAAAAAATATAGGGCATAGGGTAAAAACAAAAAACATACATACACGTGTATAGTCACAGCTGTGGTTAAAACTAATCCGTGTCTGCTGCTGATGCCCTAGTTAGCTAGCTGGAGCTTCGTCTTTGACTTGCGCGCAGCGCCGTGCGCCGTGCAGTGCACACAAGAGCGGCTCACCACAGTACAATAGGTACCACACGACAACAAGCTGGTGGCAGCCCTGCGCGTTCTCCATATATGAGATATGACGACCGCTTATATATACTGTTCTTTTAACCTCGCACGTCTCTCGCGCTCGTGGTGAATTTTTTTCTCTGATCTATGCGTGTCCTCCCGGCCTTGTAGTCAAGGGGCTATTTAAATTCACCCAGCTAAAAATTTAGTTAGCTAACATTTCAAAGATAAATTTTAAAGTTCTCCAGCTAAACTTTAACAGGGTGTTTAAATCCATCAGATAATAGACTCAGTTAAATTTTACCTAAGCTGAAGTACGCAGTTAATTTTAGCTAAACTTTAGCGCTGATCTTTAGTTAGACTGTTTGTATCCCGTAACTAAATTTAGCCGGCTAAAGTTTAATTGGTGGATCTAAAAAGTATATTGCTTCGTTCTAGGGCTAGGGTTTTTAATACGTTGTGCTGATGTGTGTAGACCATTTTGTTTGTGTTGATCCGGATCAGCAGCTAGCAGAGATTGATTTTGTCCCGTCAGGGATCAATCTACACACCGAGCACGTACTGTCGAGTCAAACACAAGGCAAGTTGATCCATCCGGGTACACTTGGTGATAGCCACACACACATATATATGTTCACCCAAGTTCTTCATGTATTTTTTATTTGTGGACGTGAGAGTATTGCTCGTGAAGGCAGACGACTTTCCATGGATATCGACAGAGACAAATTAACTGGTGGAGATTGATGCCAGCCAATATATATCTTCGATGTCAACTAGTTATATATGATACGCAACTCTCCGTGTTTGAGGGAAAAAGATGGGTGCCATGGCACGTACGGTCGATTTTGTACTGTAGCCTGGTCAATGATCTTCTACACCTCTATCCTCAATGCAACTTGCAAAAGTAATATTGCGACGAGACTACATGTTAAAGCCTGTTGGGATCTCACCTGGGTCATAAACTTTAGCTATTAAAGCAAGTAATCACTAAGCTTTTGTAACCCCTGAATGGTTTTTCAGATTAAAAGTGACCAAAGAGCATTAAATTAAGTAGTTGAATAAAGACTATTTTGCCCTTATAAATGTCAAGATACAGAGGCAGCAGGCTGCTGTTGCGATTAATTATGAGAGATATCCCCTGTAAACTATACATTTTACTAGCTTTTGTCAGCCTCTTGGCCATGCCTTTTTAGAGGGAGGTGTTTAGCATTTTACTAGCTAAAAGTGACCAAACTTTAGTCATTAAACTTTAGTAGGGTGAACTAAACAGGCCTTAAGATTAGCCAGTATAGACAACTAAGAGGATTAGCTCTAACAAGGCAGGATTAGCTCTAACATAGCACACATTAGTTAATTAGGTAAAATTTAAACCATTCGTCTTTTTCGTTATATAGTATAGTTATTTATATTTTTTTTTTGTCACAGTAGTCTCTATGTATGTGGTTGGCTATCTCTGGCCTGTCACTCTATAGCAAGTTCGAAACCAGATTAGAATAAGGCAAGCAACACCTAAATTGGAATACAATATGGTTTGAGTTGGTAAATAATATATATATCTATGTTTATTTGTATTTATATCTATATCTAATTATACCGAAGAAAAAATATTTTTTCCACATCCTTTTAATTACTTCCCATGATACTGTCACGCCCCTCCCTGTCCCATATATGATACTCATGACCATGCTCCACTTATTATATTTTTTGAAAGTAATTTCAATAATGTTACATCAAGGTGATACATTATCTTAAAATCCTTCCAGCCACACAGCCCAAAGAAAGAAACTAAATAACAAAGTCGGGGCACCCTAATGACTATCAATCTATAGACTAGACCGTCAACTATGTGCCCGAATAAAAAAAATTCTTGGCCATCTACGCCAAAAAGTGAGAAGCTACTACAACCACCTCCCAAGAAGTTGGAGTCTGCAGCATGGACCACTTATGAACCAATAGGTAGTTGAGTAAATAACCTGCAAAATGAAAGGTTGTCAGTTTTCAAATATATAACTACATTTCTATAAAGAACCACAAGTACCAACACATGATATCCCATTCTGGTCTAAATTCCATAGAAAATTGTTTGCCTCCTGGCTTATAAATAATGGGACGTGAAAGAAGATTATTCCACAACACTAACTTGTCACCTGCTAGAAGGTCTCTGCACCATGATATATTAGGTGGTTGCATGCTCAAAACCACAATCGCCGTATCTTGTTTCCTTCTAGCTAAGTTGTATAGTTGAGGATATAATTCTCTCGAAGTAGAATTTCTTAACCATTGATCTCCCAAGAAGTTGGCTATCAGAGCCATACGATCCATACCATCAGAGTCAACTCTCGCGGTTTCACGGACGTGCGGATCGGGAGCTCGGACAGGTTGCGCATGGCTCCATTGAGGGCATGACAACTTGGGCCGAGGAGCTGGTAATGCGGACGTGGCCAAGAGAGTCGATCCTGAACGTTTCTCCCATTTGGGTAGGTTGGTTCGGCCCTCGACGAGGACGTCGAGTCCTTAAGGGTAGGTGGATCTGAGATCCAAGCCCACTGGGCCAAGATGATGAGCCATGCCGAATATGGGTTACTGTAGCTCAGCTATTATAGATCGCGAAGCATTGAGCAACCAGTGTTTAGTACCAAAACGAAAACTGAGAGGAGAGCGAACCAACTTAAAAACGCAATTCAAGGACGCGTAATAACCTTCGGTTAACCGTTTTGAACGAAGCGAGGACGAAAGTTCAAACGGGTTTTTATGCTGGTGGGGCCCACTCCTCGGTAGAGTGGACCATAGCCGTGGACCGGGCTTGGGGTGTAAGAGCCCACAAATTTGATATTTTGCTAATAACATGACATAGAGTTAAAAAGAAAGAGAAGAAAGATATAATAAGCCTGGGATCGATATTACCTATATATACTAGAAATACGTGCCCCTAGTTTGGGTCTACTCTTGTAGATACAAATAATAGCACGTAGAAATTGGATACAAATTGTTTTACAAATGTATTTAAGTCTGCCTAGTGACGTCTAGCTAGCAATCTTGTTTGGATACACTGGGACTGGGAGTAGCCCATAAAACAAGCTTAGCTTATTGGAAGAAACTGACTGAGAAAGACAGAGAGAGATGTTTTACTATTCATGATATGTAAAACTTCAACGCATGCTGATTACCATGCCCGAGAAGGTTGCATTATTCTAAGTACCAGCAGGGAGAGCTAAGGTAGCCCAGACAAATAAATAGCTCTCAAAACAAAAGTCCCGTTGTTTGTCGTTGTTACTTAGTAGAACCGCAGCTCAAACGAAGATGCATGTGTAATGAATACGCAGAAGAAAGATCCAAACAAACGACCAAAATTATCGACTCTTAGAAGAAGTATGCATGAATGTGTACTAATCCTATCTTTAATTTAGCTTGTTGATCCTTCCATTTTGCGTTGAAAATGAAGCTTGTTGCCTTGTCTTGCTCTCCAGTGAGGGATATTGACCAACCATGCATGATGTGGACGGAAGTGTGACTCTGTTCACCAATTGACTGGGCATCTAGTAGCAGACAGGCACATACGATTTTATAAACCTGCACCTGAAGGCGTGCAAAGTCAACGTTGCCGGTGGTCTGTGGTTGCTTAGCATATATATACTGGTTTAATTTGTTCCCAGAAATCTTCCCACATTTTTGGGCCGATCGCGAACCATGTATGTACTCCGATCGAGATTAGTTGGCAAACACGTGTATGGCGACGACTAGGGAAAAAAAAGCAGCTATGAAGTCAACGAACGAACGCCCGAATGAAGGCTGCTACATCATAGGATCTTATTCAATTGATGCCCCAACGCAACCGGTTTTGTGTAGGAAAATATGATCGTGATGGGTCCTCTTTTCTTCGACGACAAATTTTAACACGCATGTTCATGCCATTGAAATAAACTTCAGATCAACCCCATTTGGACTTTTATACGAACAAAGTTGGCGAAGTAGTCCAACCGTGCACAGTTAGATACTAGCTCATTCATGACTTCTTGGTTGATTCAATCCTTTTCTAAAAAAATGCATCCTTCAATCTTATCAGTAATTAAGCATGCTGTAATTTTAATGACCACATATTAATATGTACTACTGTTATGTTACTATGTATTCTCAGACGACGTTACATGCAAGATAGTATGCAGTAAGAGCAACTCCAAAGGACATGCTATTTTTGTAGTCTAGGCTATTTTTAGAATTTCTCTTGCAAAAATTAAATTCTAACAACTTTGCTATCTTGTTTTGTAAAATACCAATTTGGCTATTTCTAAAATCTCACATGTCATGGTCATCGGTAGGAAAATGAGGAATCATATGTTTTTGTAATTCATTATATCATATTTTTTAGTTGTCTCATCATAAAATTGCTTATTGTTAATTTTCATTGTGTCAATTTAGACCATAATTTCGTAATTGTCTTACTATAGAAAAAGTTGTTTATAGTTAATTTTTCTATGTGTGAATTTAGATCCGTTCGATTTTTATTTGATGGTTCACATGCATACAGCTATTTCCTGAACGGATGCTAGTTTTTTAGCTATAATAGTGACAGTTATCTACCTATGTTTTGTTTCAAAGTTGGTCTTTTGGAAAATTAAATACTTGAGTTTCATGAATCATGTAGTAATAATATCATATAAGGTTATGTTCCTAAACTCGTAAAATAACCTTGGAAACGTATTTGTATATATCAATTTTTCATGATTGTCATGGTTTTATGAATTAATTATTAGTATTTTTCATGGTTTTCTTATAAAACACATCTATCATACATAGCTTGCTATAGCTTTATAGCTCCTAAGAAAAAAAGATGCTGACATTCTATACATTTTCTGTCCCAAAATAGAAAGTTATTCTCGTTTTCCAAGAAATTAACCTTTTAAACTTTAACCAATTATATATAAAAGAATATTAATATTTATAATACATAATTACAATCTTTAAATAGATCGTTGAATAAACTTATTTGAAGATATAAATATTATATTTATTTTCTATAAATCTAGTTAAAGTTGAGAAAGTTTGATTTTCATGCTTCTTATAACGTCGTTCTTTTTAAAATGGAGGGAGTAGCCCACAAAACACAAACCGTTTTGCGAATTACAAAACCAAGTATCATGTTGCACCACGTACCATCCATTTATCTCGAGTTAGTCATAAGCAAGAACAGTTGAACCGCTAGGATTTCACCAACCTTGACAATCACTCATCACCAAAAAGACAAGCTCACATCTTAGCCTTGTCATCTCAGACGTGCTGTGCCAGGCATCACCAGCCTCCTAGCTAGTGATAAGAGAAAAGAATAATGTAACAAATGTTTTGGGAATCAAAGAACGTTGGACTCAGTTGGCTAGCCCAGCTGGCCTAAAACTACAGCGACACTCCTTAATAAAAATCCTGTCGTCGGGTTTTACTTTAAAGCACTTGTCTGTGGCCGTCCTATCTCACAGAACGTGGTGCTGCTGTGTATAGGTAGAGCTTAGGGTCGGGGGTTTTTTCGACATGGGTCGTGTTTTTTTTAACAAATGTTTTGGGAAGAATTTCATCCTGCAGCTCTGTGATGCATGAGCGAGAACCTTATTCCTGAGATAAAGATGCTGGCATCTAGCCCATGCATATGCATATCTGTTACGAGCGTCGATCGCTCGCTTTTGATAGATGTTGGTCCTGCTTGTTGGCCCCTACGTATCATATTTTCATTTAATTTTTTCAAAAAAAATATTTTCATTTAATTTGTACATCATGCATAAAGGCCGGAAATTTTCTGTGGGCTATCAAAACCTTCACACTGTGTGCTTATTACCTTTAGTAACAAATGCTGTTAGCATTGTTTAATTTGTTGCCCAGGTCGGCAAAAGCTTTATATTTCCTTTACATATATGCTTGAGAAAAGAAAGTATATATGGAATGGAAGACGACAATTCAACTTAGTTTATATATGTGTACTTGGTCCTGGGATAAAGTGGCCTTGTACACAGGTGTCTTAGTTTAATCGTATCTTAGTTGACGCATTAGGTGTGTGGAAACATGACTAGACCAATTGCAGGCCTGCTAAATCTGCTACTCGCCTAACACGTTTAGCTTTCGGCCGGCTGGGGTTGGAGGTATAGATGATGGAATCATGCACGAAACACACGTAAATAAAGCATGATGCGCCAAACGGTGCAAGGGTGTCTGCATTGCCAGGCAACGGATCAGATTACCTATCTGAAGGGGCACATTTTGCACCATCCAATGCTATTGGTGTTACTGTCTTAAGCATATGGCACGAGCATGACCAAAAAAACTAATAGGTAAGTAACAACAAGGTAGGGTTATTTCACCTCAATCAGAATGCATGGGCGCCCCCTTTTGCTGGAAAAAAAGAAGAGTGTTAGCATATTTTGCACTGTCTCAATGACCATGACACTCGGCGAAGCTCTCACATTCACTCGGCAAAGACAAAGCCTTTGTCTAGTGTCTCTGTACGGCTCTCGACAAAGGTTACCATTTTTCCCGTCATCAAGATAGCTTTACTTTGTCGAAAGCCGTGTCAGCACTTGGTAAAACTTTTGCCGAGTGCCCGATCTTTACCAAGTGCAGCGTTCAGTAAAACCTTTGTCGAATGCAAAAGATGCTTTGGTAAGTGCCCGAGACATTCGGTAAAGTAGCTCAATAGTGCCCCTCCACCCCCAACCTCCCGCCGCGTCAGGAGAGTGAATATTTTGGGTGACTATCGATTGACACAGGCCAATATATACCCCCCATTACATTTCTTGGATGTGACCTCATCGCCTATGACACAAGGATTATTCGCAACAACATGATATGTCGATAGGCATCTCGATCCAATCCTTTCCAAGCTGCATCTTTGATTTTCTGTAGCACTATGGAACAAACAAGATAAAGCGCGCGCGATATGCACCTGTGTCGTGTGTAAGCATAATGCATATGTGATGCCAATATTCGGTGTTTCATAACACGACAAAACTCCGACGTTAGTTTCTCGCGAATCATGGCTATACGTCTATACAGTGGATTTTATCGAGCTAGAGCAAGAGGCCGGATCGCGAGTTTTCTGCTCTTCCACTAGACCACATAGATCACTTCTGGAACCATCTGATGCATTTATCGCCGGCCGCTACCTTGATACATAAAGAATATGCATCACATTTAATTTGTACCCTACTTTATTTCTCAAGCTAGGATTATTCGACTTACGTACCTCCCACCTGAATTAGAACATAGCAGAGCATGCTCTGAAATCTATCTGCTATATCTATATATAATGCAGTCTGGAAAATTAAACAAGCAAGTGATAAGTATTTTGTAGATAGGCCAGGTGGCAGGTACTGAGCTAAAACTATGGAGGAATCCAGCAACATATTTGAAAGCTCATCAAGTTAATTGTTTCTTTGGGAAAAACAAGATTTCTTCCGTCCTATGAAAAGACTTTAATTTAATTTGAGGCCTAATGTAGTTTGCAAATATATATAAATTGGGCGCACACACGGTTGACGTTTGTGATGGAATACACATACACATATTTCTTTTTCCAAATAAAAAAATCATGCACTCTTCGTGGGTAGGCAGCGGAGGAAGGGTGCGGCTAGCTGTGAATGCCCTGTACGTTCAGGGCTGGCCGCCTTATTTCATTAATATAAACGGATGTAGTATTTCCTTCATTTTAAATTATAGTTTATTTTAATTTTTAAGTATATATATTTTATTATATATTTAGATATGTTATTAATCTATGTACATAGCAAATACATATACCAAAAAAATTAAAATAAATTATAATTTAGAAGGAAGGGAGTATAATGCATAATATCTATTAATTAATAATGGCCTTGCTTGTTCTGGTTTCATTGGTGGCTCACTAGTGAGAGGGGAAACACTGTTGTAATCTCATGCCCTTAATGAAAAATGGACCAGACCTAAAAAAGAAAGAAAAAAGTATATTCTCTCCGTATAGAAAAAAGATGTCATTTTGGTTCAAACATTAGAAACATAAATCATAAATAACTTTTAAGTTATTGAGTTCAGAAATATGAAAGCCATATGAATAGATTTGTCTTGAAAAATACTTTCATAAAAATATAAATATATCACTTTTGCAAAAATATGAAGTTAAAATTATATTTTAGAGACCGTGTCACTGTACTAAACGATTGAGTATGTCCATTTCTTGCTTTCATTTTATTTGCCATGAGGTTCCTCCGAATTTTCAAAGTCTATAAGATGCTACTTCGACGAGTAAACTGTGCTTATATGATTAACCATATATATTCATGGTAGTTAAATATAAACTATACAAGAAAGTGTAACGGTGGTCGGGTGGTATGTCTGACGCACCAGTGAAGATGGACATACCTGCCGTTAAAGAAAACCATCGGGGCACATTTTCATGCAAGCCTAAGTTTCCGACAATAAAGGGAACGAGTAGAACATTCAACAGGCTATATAAGCTAAGATATCTTGAAACAATCCAAGTTTTTTTTGCAAATAAAAAAATATATATCTTAATGGTGAATTATGGAGAAAAGTGATTTTTAAGCATTTTTAGGCCGGCCTTTTCCCTTGTGTTTCCGGCACACTGAAAACACCCCAGATTATATTCTGATAGTGAGAGGGGTGAATGCATTGCAAGCCACTAAACAGGAAGGAATAAGAACCCTCCAGAATGACCTCACTAGTCCCACTCTTTATCCGTTTATCCCCTACCCATTTGCAGTGTGCAAGACCATGACCAGAGAAACTAAACACGCCACAACACAGTGTTCTTGTAAATCTATAACGACCAGGCCGGTAGCTAGCTGAGATAAGCTAATAGCTAGTGATCGGTGCACCCATGCAGATGGTGCGAGAGAGCGACCAAGTGGCTGGCCAGCTCCTGTTGCTTGCACACCTTGATCATGAAGTTAGCCATCAAGCGGCATGCGCATCCAAAAGGTTTTTGGTTCATTTGCTTATTGCAGTAACCTCATGAGAACGAAGTGTGATACGTTGGCTGTAAGAATAAAGGGCACACCGTACCAAATAGGGCAATAAGGGCAAGTGGTGTTTTGTGAGCCAGGAGTCCCTGCATGGTCAATAAAGGGAGGTATTTCTTGTTTTGAGATGGCCAAACGCCCAAACCCGATGCCCAAGTGGTTCCTAATCCTATCGACATAAAAATGCGCGTCTTCGTTCCGTGATATGCTTGTTGGATGTGTGTCGTCCTCTGGACCACAAGCAATTCAAGCATGTCACCTAGTTTGTTCCAACAACCTACTATATGCATACATATCACTTTCTCTAATCGCATATATAGAGTAAATTTATATAGGAATATCCTTTACAAACTGATGTTCTTTTTTTGCTTATTAGCCATCAGTTATTTTTTTTCTTGCAAAATAGCAACAGTTTTAAATTGGGCCTCCAGCCTAGTGGCTGAGTAACACCCAGCAGACCTAGGTTTAACTCCCCGTGGGAACAAATTTAAAAATGTCTGCATTATAAAAAAAATAGACCAGGATTTTTCTTGCCGATTTCGGTCAAAAAAATCTCAAATTTTATTTTCGTATAGACTAGCAAAAAATGATCAGTGGCATTAGACATTCATCGTGAAAATAATGTTCTGGTATACTTAAAAAAACCATTCATCCTGATCAGGTAGCTTATAAGCTAGCTAGTGATCGGTGCACCCATGCAGAGATGGTACGAGAGAGCGACCAAGTGGCCATCTCCTGTTGCTTGCAGCTCATGAAGTTAACCAATCAAGTGACGTAAGCATCCAAAAGGCCATTGGTTCATTTGCTTATAGCAGTAACCTCATGGGAAACAAGTGGTTGGCTGTAAGGGAAATAAGGGCAAGTGTTGTTTTATGAGCCACGAGTCCCTGCATGGTCAGTTAAGGGAGGTATATATTACTCGTTTTGAGATGGCCAGTCGCCCAAACCCGATGTCCAAGTTGTTCCTATATCGAAAAAAAAAATGTCTCGTCTTCGTTCCGTGATAGATATGCTTGTTGGTGTGTGTCGTGCTCTGGACCAACAAGCAAGCATGTCAGCTAGTTTGTTCCAACGACCTACTGCATGTATATCACTTTCTTTTCTAACTTTATTATTTTACTTATTAGCCATCAGTTTTAAAATTTATTTTTGTATAGATTGTGATAACAAATTACCCCTGGCATTATACATTCACCATAACAATAATGTTCAGGTATATTTAACTCTTTACAATTAATAAGATAATATATACTTTCATAGATATTACCATTTATATTGGAATCTATGGTATGATGCCCTAGTTAGCTTATATATGTGTTAACAAAAGAAGTGATTTGTGAAGAAACTAGCTTGGTGCTTTATGGTGTGCTCCTTGCTCTGCCTGTAATAATAGCATATATCTAACAAAACATAAACTATGTTTGGATCCATTAGCTGCTAATAGTTAGCTAGCTAATAGTTCATTGGTGATATTAGCTGGTTTGCTCAAATGAAAGAAATAGTTGTTAGTTGGATATTCAGCTAATAGTCGTTAGTTGCATATATCTAACAAAAATTAAACTATGTTTGGATTAAAAGAGTTAATTATTACCAGCTAACTATTGTTTTAAGGCAACAGAAGTGGTTTTTAGCGCCTATTGGAAAGTAAATTAATCGCATTAAAAGAGACACAGAAGGGAAAGGAGAGGGGAAGAAGCTAATTATTAGCTCGCACACAAGGTTTTAGAACGAGTATCTTTAAAAAAAAGGTTTTAGAACTAGTGATGGAGCTAAATAATGGATTTGCTTAGCGGCTCTTAGTTACTCTAGAGCAAGAGAGGAAAACCCAACTCTTATTATTTTTTAATTCGAAAACTAACTCATATTATTACAGAGACATA
>CM041638.1:17714149-17739380 GCA_023333625.1 Bothriochloa decipiens
ACAGAGAGGAAAACCCAACTCTCACGCTACTTATTATGTCTCTGTAAGACAAAAACGGGACACGGGCATCTGTCCGTCCCTGGCTCTAAGACAAAAACAACATGGGGCATGAGACTGTTGTAAAAAAAACATGGGGCGTGAGACAGCATGCATGGGGTGTGAGACTGTTACAAAAAAAAACATGGGGCGTAAGACAACATGCATCCCAGTCGATTTTCGCTTTTTTTTCTTTTCAAACTTTGACAAAAAAAAAGCTCCTGAAATGAATGAAAGCACAACGCCATGCATATTTGCAAACTGTACGCATGCCTGCCCCCATCCTTTTTCCCTGGTTTTATGGGCATCTTGAGGTTGACATCCCAGCCTGACCTGACCAAGGGCTGCACGCTGGTTGCGTTCCGTTCCGTTGCGTTGCGTCGCGTCCTTCTCAGGCTCTCAGCCGCCTGCGCCTGCGTACGAGCCGAGCCGGCGGTGCGGGCGTGTGCACGGTGCGGTGCGGCCGGTGCCCCTCGCGGCTGGCGTGCGCAGCCTCCAGGGACAGACGGGACACGGGACGGGGGCATCCACACTTTTAAATAGGGCACACCAGCCCACGGCTCACAAAGTGAACTCAAACGCGATCGACGATCTCCTGCTCTGCCTGCCTCCCTCGTCTTCCTCCCTCTGCCTGTGCGCGTTCCAGAGCACGTACGGACAGGGCGAGCAGCAGCTTGCGAGCACCATCATCATGGTGAGTTTTCGAACCTCGACGACGGCTTCGTTCCTTGTTGCCGTTCTTGCTGGGCATTTGTTTGCTAGCTAGCTCCATCATCGTCGGTGCTGGTTGTCCGATCCCTGGCTGATTATTCTTGTCTCGTTGCTGATCGATCGAGTTCTTGGTGATGGTGGTTGCAGGAGGACGGCGCGCGGGATGCGGATCGGTGGGAGGGGTACGTGGACTGGAGGAACCGGCCGGCGACCAGGGGCCGGCACGGCGGCATGGGCGCTGCTTCATTCGTGCTCGGTAAGCGATCCATCGCCCGCCGCTCCTGTCTGTCTCTCTGCTGCCAGATTCTTGTTCTAGAGAGGAGAATAGAATAGAGCTCTGTTCTGTTGATTGCGGCCGGGGTCCGGCAGGCTGCAGCAGGGGACCTTCTGGCATGGTTGGGGCCGTGGGAAAGCCGTCGCAAGATGAAGGGATCGAATAGGATACCGGTGGTCGGTCTCCATGCACGGAGCCCGTTCCTCTGGCCTGGCCTGGCCTGCGCAGCGCAGCGCGGCGCAGAGATGAACTGAAAGCCACGGCTTCCATTCCCTCTGCTTTAACTTCTCCTCCTTGCCATCTCTGCCTTTCTCCGAATCGATGGCCTGCTCCTGCTTTCGTCCGACAGGTGGTGCTCGAGGACCCTTTCTTGGTCGCTCCTTCTTTTCCTCCCACGAGTGGCCTCCTTTCACTCCCTTTCACACACAGTTCCTGCTCGCTCCTCGCCTGCAACTTGCCCGGGGAATTCGGTGTCTTCCTTTGGCCCCAGTTGCGCCACAAACCCCAACAGAAAAGCAAGCTCCCAACTTGCATGCTCGCACTGTATCTGCGGCATGACCCGTCCGACGACCCGTGGGGTGCAGTTGGTGCTGGTGGATTCCTCTCATGAGCACCACGCACTTCCTGCTCCTCGTCCATGGCTGAACCATCCATCTTCTCCAAACCGGTCGGGAGGCTGCCCTCGTTCCGAGGATGGTGCCGGGTTCCTCTGCCTGCTCTGGTGTGTGTGCCTCAGTGCCTGTCATCCGTCGTCGATCTGGAAGCCTCTTCTCCTGGCTCTCGGTGCAGCCAAGTTGCTTGCCGCGGACGGTTGCATGTGCGACGGGGAAACTGAAACGAGTCTGTGTTGCAGAGTGTTGTCGTCGTCAGGATCCTGACCTGATCAGCGAGGATAGGGAAACGAAACGACTCTGTTTTTTTCCTCCTCTCATCTGATCCGATGACGAGTTCGACTTGGATGGTTCGACTTGAGTGAGGAGTCACAGTCCCTCGTCGTCCCAAAGCCCGAGCATTAAAACGCGGCACGAATCACAAGGCACAAATGGGTCGCGGAGTAAATTTGGCCGGCCGGATAGCCGGTACGCATCGGGAACGCCACACCCAAGTCACACACACGAGAGAACCAAGCGTGGCTTGGTTGGTCAGCTGAGCGCTCGCTCAGGCTGCCCGCCCGGGTTCGAGTGCCGAGACTCGTCCGGCTGCCTCAGCCAGGGGGGTTTAATTTCCCATTTTAGTTGCCTCGAACGGATGATTCACTATTGTCATACCTCTTAACCGTATTCTGCTAGCGTTAAATATAGATTGGAGGTCTAGCTTACGCACTATAAGTGTGAGTGCGTAGTGTATATACGTGTGTGGCATATGTTAGTGCGTAAGTTCAGATACTATAACTTGAACTCAAAGATTGAGCCAGTAAAAGAAAAGTCACACACAACCCGCACATCATGGTCATGGGGGCGTTATGTCAGTTACTACTGCCGCACATGCTGCTTATTGCGTGATTTTTTCTAATATAAATATAGTACGGAGTTGTACCACAACCAATTTAATTTGATGCGACTGCATGTTAGCTTTTGTCTGCACTAGGGGCGAGAAAAAGCTATGTGCCTTTACAGGACTATAATTAGCTAGCTAGTAACTAATAATTTGTAACTCCTGCTGGAACTAATAAGCGCTTTGAATTATTCCCATGATCGATGTTTCAAACAAAAAATGGGTCGCCTGTAGTAAGTAGCGCGTACTCTGACATTGTCGATGCCGATATGCTGATGATATGATATGGTAGGGTCATCACGCACGATATGATGGCGCTGAACTGAACTTGTGGACATGGGTGCAGTGGTGGAGGTGCTGGAGAACCTGGCGTTCCTGGCGAACGCGAGCAACCTGGTGACTTACCTGATGGGGTTCATGCACTACTCGCCGTCGCAGTCGGCGACGACGGTCACCAACTTCATGGGCACCGCGTTCCTGCTCGCGCTACTCGGCGGCTTCCTCTCCGACGCCTTCTTCACCACCTACACCATCTACGTCGTCAGCGCATTCATCGAGTTCTTGGTACGTGCTATTTACCGCAACCATTTCGATTTGTTAGTCATTTAGCCTTTTCTAAATTCATAAGTCTGATTATGTCTATATCTAGATGCTTAGTTAAATATGCATCTTAAAATACTAAAACGACTAACGATTTGGAATGGAGCAGTACTGCTCTGCTATAAGCTATATATACTACGTACGCGCCAAAATAGTCTATCTACTAAAAATTCAGAAAACAGAAAATATCTATCACTCATGCAACAACAAGTTCCTCCTATATTCCATTGTTTGTCATCACGTCATGGGAATGGGATGGTACCAAAATAAACAATGATGAGCGCATATCGTATTTTGTTCCATGTAGCAGAGTAGACATTTTGTTAGATAGAGTGGTGGTTCATGTTTCGTGATTGAGTATTATCTAAACATATCTCTATGGCCGTCGTACGCTCCAAGCTGGTGGCGTGAGGGGAATATACTAGCCGATATATATACAGTCCAGCTGTGCAGCCACGTCAGTTCTTGACTTCTGTGTCTCCAGCCCCGTTGCTGTCATATTTGGCTGACGGCCCAGATTAGAATAATATCGTAGCTGTCTGTGTATGTGTTCCTCTTCCATGGCATGCATCAAGAGCCTGCCAGCTAGAAAAGTGATGAGGGGACACGTGGCCTGGATTATGACCGTAGTAGTTATATATATGAGGAATCAATTAATCCACCACTAATAATCACACCGACTTAAGAGGCCAGAGATGATATGGCTGTACTGTCAGCTGAAGTTCGCCGTGTTAATTTTGCGTGTTCCACGTCCATCACCTGTCTAGCTAGCTAATACAGGTTCGCTGATCGAGGTAGTCATCATCAGCTCAATTGTGAGCCATATATACCTGACAAGCAGTGTGTTAATTAAATTAGCTAACCTGCAGATGGAGACGATGCAAGCTCGATCATGCATGCACAATTCCCTGCAGATCTGGGTTGCTAAGGAGCACTTGCGAAATTAGGGCCAATGATTATTAATGGTAGCCATCACTTTATTCGCCACCACGTAGGCTAGCTATATAAGCTGACAGATGGGTCGATTCGACTGCATATATACATAGTACCCTGGGTCAAAGGGAAGCTGATCACATCTCCTTCATATATACATTGCGCTGTCACCGCACCCGGGGCATGGCAGAACTGAACCATTCCATCAATCCGGAGCCGTAGCTTGCGGCCTTGTTCAGGCAAGTCAGTGCACCTCCCTCCGTCCGGCCTGTCGCTTTTTAGAAAAGAACCGGAGGAGCAACAATATCCATGTGAAGGTGCCCCCCTCTTGTCTTTGCGTGTGCTAATATTTCCGGGGTGAGCTTAATTAATTTTGTTTTCCTGCGCGTCAGGGAAGAGCTTATTTGTGTTTTCATGACACGTGGCCGGCGCCGCTCCCATTTCTTAGGCTCTTCTTTTTAGCATTTTTGTTGCTGAAAATATCTGAATGGACGTGTGACCAGTAGATGGGGAGTAGTAGTAAGTACTATAGATAGGTTAACCGCTGGATGAGTAGGATGGATGTTGATATATGTAGCGGGGAAGGCGACCTTTGTATGTGGATCACGTGGGTACAGTACGTGCAGTCGCAGCAAGTTGCGCACAATACCCTGTAGTTGAAGGAATACAAACTAGTCATTGTACACACGGTCCGTTTACACCAACAGCCGTAAGATGCAGGGCAATTGCATTGCACAGACATAAGAACAACGACAGTAAACACACTATATCTATAGATAGATGTAGAGTGGGAGTTGCTAGAACATATCTACAAAATTCTTAGAAACACACAAATTGTAAATGCAAGTTTGTGATAGTGTACAAGTGCTGCAACCAGCAATACTACTACGCTTCACCGCGTACCGTAGTAGTAGGCCGTACTAGTAGGACGGCAAAAGTAGGAGGCCCCAGCCGGCGCCCAGGTGCCCTCGCCACCGGCGTTCTCGATCGGATGCCGTCGCGATACCTACCCATGCATCCAGGTCCATTCTTGTTGGGCACTTGGGTTGCGCCGACCACGCACTCTAGCTAAGTGCCCACTGTCTGCAACGGTGTGATCACACGTTCCCCACTTCCGGTCGATCGACGCGATGCCCGGTCCGAGCGGCGGGCCGGCGGCCAATCCTGGGGCGCGGCCGGCGGAGGAATCCCGCCTGTCCTTGGATTGACCGGCAGGACGACGACGATATGGTAGGGACGAGTTTATTTAGCTTCAACCACGTAGACGTAGAGCATCGGACGGAATTGACGAGCAAGGATAAACACGACAGGGACAGCAAGTAGGTAGCCAGCCCAGAGCCCTTTGCGCCAAACCGTGTGACCGGAATGCAGAAGCAGAACGTTCTGGACGAAGGCTTTGCCATGCACCGTGCGTGGTCCGTACCGAACCTGACCCACCCGACACGTAGGAATACGAATAGATTACGGGTAGAATATTTGCGATGCAGGCACTTTCAACGGGCATGATTTGATGGTTCGTCCGTGTACGCCGGGCCTCGTACATTTGCCACGTCGAGACAAACGCTGGCACGCAAACAGCCGCAACGGATCCAGAAACCGTCAACCGGCCGCTTCAGGGGCCGCCAAGCGTGAGGCCACCACCGGACGCTAAAAACTGCCGCGGGCCCGCGCGTATCTCCGGCGTTGTCGGGAAGCTTCGCCTTGGGTCGGGCACGGGGGGCCCCTGCCTGCGCTGCTGCGCACGAGAGGATCGCGTGGGCCCGGTGGCCGGTGGGAACGCGACGGAGCCAGTGGCGGGATCTGGACGACGACGACTTCCTAGGCTCATCGGTCCGCTACCACAACGCAGTTCACACACACACTTGACGCGCCTGGGCAACGGGCATTGGTTTGGAGACCGCAAGGATCAATTCTTGTGATGCTAGATTGGCCGAACATTTACATGTGCACGGCAGCAATTACTAGTAGTTGAATCGAATGCCTCTTTTTTGCTTTTACGAGACTCGCCACCAGGTCTAGGTCAGACGCATCAAACCTCGCCGTTGGCCTGATTTTATTTGGCTGGTCAAAGGGCCAACTGCGTGGCATGGGACGGGTGCCGGGGTCGGTCTCCTCCCTTGCTTTGGCGCTCTCACGGGCGCAAAGCGACGCCGCGCACGGGCGGAGCCCCAGCGATCGCCCGCCCAAGGCCCGTCGCAACTTCGAGTAGCCAGCAGAGGACCGCCGCCGCGGTCATTTGCATTGCCGTGTCCGTCAGTCCGTGTGCCTGCTTTTTGTCGCTGTCGCCTCATATTTACGCAATCATTCGAAATGATGGATCGTCACTTGACATGATGTACAAAAAGGGTTCATTTTGCCTGTTTAATGAAAAAAAAATAATTAGTACCAAATCGTCATTGGCGGCAATGTGTGTAGAATTTCGGCCCGGTCCAAAGGAAACGGGCTGCAAAGGCCCAACTCTTTCTGATTCTGAAAACTTACCCGCGGTACGTCTATACTGTTTTCTTTCCTGACGCGCAGGGGCTGGTGATCCTGACGATCCAGGCGCGCACGCCGTCGCTGATGCCGCCGCAGTGCGGCCCCAAGCCGTCGCCGTGCTCGCCCGTCTCCGGCGCCAAGAAGGCGATGCTGTTCGTGGGTCTCTACCTGACGGCGCTGGGCGTGGGCGGGATCAAGGGCTCGCTGCCGTCCCACGGCGCGGAGCAGTTCGACGAGCACGCCCCGCGGGGCCGCAAGGGCCGCTCCACCTTCTTCAACTACTACGTCTTCTGCCTCTCGTGCGGCGCGCTCGTCGCCGTCACCTTCGCCGTCTGGGTCGAGGACAACAGGGGTTGGCAGTGGGGGTTCGGCATCTCCACCATCGCCATCCTCCTCTCCATCCCGGTCTTCGTCGCCGGGTCAGGGATTTACCGCAACAAGGTGCCCACGGGGAGCCCGCTCACCACCATCGCCAAGGTCCTCGTCGCCGCCGCACTCGCGCGCAGGCGTGGTGGGTGTGGATACGGATACGCGCAGAGCGCTGTTAGCAACGGCGCCGTCATCGACCGCGCGCCCAGCCCCACGGGGAGCACCGAGGACGACATGAAGGCGGAGTACGGCGGCAAGCCCGGCGGCGGGGGTATGTCCATCTCCGACGCCGCCGCGGCCGCGGTCGCAGCCGAGCAGCCGTCCCGCGAGCTCGCGTTCCTGAACCGCGCCGTGCAGTGCCAGCCGCCGCGCCACGGCTGCCTGGCGTGCACGCTGCAGGAGGTGGAGGACGTCAAGATCGTGCTCATGGTGCTGCCCATCTTCCTGTCCACCATCATGCTTAACTGCTGCCTGGCGCAGCTGTCCACCTTCTCCGTCGAGCAGGCAGCCACCATGGACACGCGCGTCGGGAGCCTCACCGTGCCGCCGGCGTCGCTGCCCGTGTTCCCGGTCACCTTCATCATCATCCTCGCGCCCGTCTACGACCACGTCATCGTCCCGTTCGCGCGCCGCGTCACGGGCACCGAGATGGGCATCAGCCACCTCCAGCGGATCGGCACCGGGCTCGTGCTCTCCATCGTTGCCATGGCCGTGGCCGCCGTCGTCGAGGTGAAGCGCAAGAACGTGGCGGCCGACAACGGGATGCTGGACTCGGCCAAGCCGCTGCCCATCACCTTCTTCTGGATCGCGTTCCAGTACCTGTTCCTGGGGTCAGCCGACCTGTTCACGCTCGCGGGGCTGCTCGAGTTCTTCTTCAGCGAGGCGCCCGCGCGGATGAGGTCGCTGGCGACGTCGCTGTCGTGGGCGTCGCTGGCGCTCGGGTACTACCTCAGCTCCGTGCTGGTGTCCATCGTGAACAGCGCGACGGGCCGCGGCGATCACCGGCCGTGGCTGCAGGGTGCCAGCCTGAACCACTACCACCTCGAGAGGTTCTACTGGCTGATGTGCGTGCTCAGCACACTCAACTACCTCTTCTTCCTCGTATTGGCCATCAGGTACAAGTACAGAAACGCCGGGGTCATCAAAGGGTAATGCCATCGTCATATGGCGGCCAGTCGGCGTCACCATTAATCGCCGTGGTCGTGATCAATGGATGCTGGGGTCCAACTGTTTATATAGGTAACAGGCAAGCAGAGGGTTGGTTGAAGAAAATGTAGGTTAATTTCTGCAGGATGTGGGGGAATGGGGTGGTTTAGGAAGCTGTAATGGATTTGGTTGATTGGTTCAACAAGTAACTCAGTTACAAGAGGTGGGGATCAGTGAATCGGATGTCCATAGGTTTGAATTAAAATCAGGTAAAAATGTTATTCTATTTGCCATTTACAAATGCCAAAAGGCAAGCCAAAAAGGGAAATCCTTACTGAAAAACATGCGAGGCCGCATGCCTCTTGCATCTGCCCGATGGAAAATGGCCAGATCTTAGTGTCAGATTTGAAATTTATGCCTTTCCTTCCCGCCGGTCGGATCCAGGTGCAAGCTTCTAGCTAATTTACCAAAACAAAATATTGTTCAAACATTTCTAATATAATAGATTCATGAATAGGTAAGTCGAGTAAAAAACAATGTTGAATCATCAAAGAATTAACACGTTGTTGTAGAAAAACTATTCAGTCAGAAAAATGTTGTTTTCGAGATATACAACTTATTTAGTCACTACACCTTTCATCGGTGAGGAGCCGAGGAAACAAGCATTTTAATCTTTAACCATACTTATCTTTAAGGATAACTAACGGAATTTAGTTTACATTGGCATCGTCTCAAAGGGACTTGTATTCATCAATAGATAAGCTGAGCTTACTAAGCTTTATGCATGAACTGGAGATGGTAGTAGCAAGCGGTGGCTGTGTGTGAGAGCCTTGTAGAAGGCTCGTCGCGATCACCCTGTATACAGTTTCCGGAAGATGCAGGCCATCCCACGATCCATACGCTTCTGGGTTATGACATAATTTGTATTTTCCGAGTCCACATGTCATATCTGGCGATACACGATAGCGTTCCTCTCCACCACAGCAAGCCACAAAGGGATACTTGATTCCTGAACCTCAGTGGAAACAAGAAAGTAAATTTTTAGCTAGGTAACACATGTGCAGTTACCTAGAGCCATCGACACCAACTAATTTATTCAACCTCGAGGTCAATGCAAATGGTATGATGCTAATACTATATACTATAAGATAAAACAACTTTCAGACTACTTTATCTCTTATAGCCCAAATGCAATTGGTCGATCTCTTCGCTTGATTTCTACTATGAAAGGGTTGGAGCAAGAACAGACTGAATTGTTGTCAGTGTAGTAGCATGTTTTTTTTTTCATGACGACGTCACCCGTATTTCATTAGGAGGAGAGTTTTAAAAAAACGATACATACGCCGACGCAATGTCGGCAAGGTGCCGTCAAAGTGTCACGAGAGTGAGCCCTAGCTACTGGATTCAGTTCTTATGTATTACAGATTACACCATTTTGCAACTGAAGCTGTGAGATTGCCGTCACGGACACAAAGCATGTTGTGAGGTGAGTGTACCATCTCTAATTTCACTCAACGGCATGATGAGAATAATAAATGCATCTACAAAGATATGATGTTATCAACGTATGTATTTTTAAATCATCTACTGTTTCTCAGTTAGTTGCACACTACTAAAAACATCTTAGAGGCCAAAAAACGCGTGTGTGAGTATCTGTACTATATATGTTATTAAAAAAAATATAAATAAAACATATAAGTTTGAACTCACCATGTTCTTGGGGGGAAACAAAAATGTCCATAGCAGCTCCATAGTAATCAGCATAGATGATGGTCACGTTGGGATGGAGCTTACGCACCTTCTCCAATTCCTCGATGAGAAGCTTGTTGTGGTACCGTGCAAACTCGTTCAGCCGTCTAATGCAACCTGTTCCTGGCTCGTAATCTTCTTCATTGTCTCCCTCGAATGTCATCAGATACCTTGGGAGGCACCCAATAGGGAAATTCCCTGGAACCACAAGAGTCTTGGCTCCTAGCCCGATCAACTCCTGCAAAAATTGGATGCATTTGCATTGCTATCTGTACAATCTTAGTGATAAACTGATAATGACTGATACATGAGAACATAAACTCACTGTAATAGTAGAAGAGATTTTGGCGATAACAGCTGGAGCAAATGTGACAACAGTCTCTAAGGGAACTCTTCGGAAAAGAGGTCTGTTGTAGTCATTGCCTCCAATTTCTCCAACCATGAAAAGGGATTGGTTCATCATGTCCGAGCAACCTGTCCAATATCAACATGTATGGTTTTGTTTTCTGAATTAGCACTGAAGATGAACTATGATTGTTCAATGGTGGGCCGTCACAGCTAACAGTTCCGTGAGCAAGAAAGTGGAAATTTTTTTATTTTTAATTTTTTTAATTTTTTTATAATTTTAATTTTTTGTTTCGAAATATGACAGAACTAGTCGCCCACAGTGGGTGTTTTTTAAAAAACGCCCACTGTGTGGGCGTTATATGTGACGTGGCACAGGGCCGGCCGCCGCCGGTGCCGGCTTTTGCGGGCGGCCCCCTGGCGCCCAAAAAACGCCCACTGTGTGGGTGTTTTTTGGTGGCGAGGGGGCCGCCTACAAAAGTGCGCGCTGTTTTGCGGGCGGCCCTCGGAGCAGCCTGTGGGCGTTTTTTGCGCGCCAGGGGGCCGCCTGCAAAAGGACGAGTAAAACTATCGGTATTCTCGCTCTCTACAAAAGCGAATGCCAGTGGTAGAACTTGATTGTTCTCATCCACGGCAATTGCCCGCAAAAGCCGGCACCGGCGTGATCTGGGAGCCTTACAGCCAGGAGGCTATCCACGCACGAGCTCCCCTTGGGCTGTCCACGTTGTGCACACGTGACCAGGCCTTCTGGCTGACGCTCCGACCGATGGTGTTCGACATATTCGTCGAACCGCACTGCCCAGGGCGTGTTTTGCGTCAGTTCGGTCTCATGCAGCCGTCCCCCGCCCCTATCATCCATACCGTCCCTGCAGATGCTCACAGGTAAGTACTACTAACAACTAACTTTGAAAAATTAATCGCAATAGACATGTCTTACTCAAATTTGTGTTCAGGCTGACTCGGAGGGGACAGGTCGGCGGCAACTTATGGGTTCCACGTCTGCAGCCATACGTGGACGACTGGTTGCTTGCCACAGAGGACGTTGTTGAGGAGTACCGCCCCCACACCGAGGACTCGTACATGAACTACCTCCGGTGGTACCAGCCTCATACCCGCACACGTGTCACCTTCGTTCCTCCGGAGTAGCAGCTACACGTCGCCGCCGTGGGTGACGCTTACCCTGCGCACTGTGATCAGGATTACTTCCGCGCTGTGAGTACTTGAATCTCTCATATATATCAGTAGTTCATTACGTATATCTTTCATCTAACTTAAAACTGAAATTAGGTCAACGGTACGCAACTACTTTACACGGAGGTTGACTCTGTGTGCCGCCGCTTGGAGGGTGGCTTGGCGTTGACAGTGGACGAGCAGCGCACCTCGTACACGCGGATGCGTACGACGCTTAGATCCGTGCTGAGGGCTCTGACTTGTCGGACCTCCGACGCAGCGCCTCGAATTCCTGCACCGGCACCCGCAGCACGTCCTCCTGCACCCCAGACCAGAGGTAACTCCGTGTACCCCACCTCGTCTACCTATGTTTTTCCAATCTGGATGACTGTGTGACTTACGACGACACCTTTCACAGCGTTCTCTATGCCGTACCTTCGTTGTCGTTACCGAGGAAATGGGTACCCCAAAACCCCAGGTTTGCCGAATTAAACCCCGTAAAATCAGCAAACTAACCCTCTAATAAATCCCCTGCGCTAACGTACGAAGGCCCACAGGCCAAGACGTATCGGACTGACCCCCGAACGGGCGGCAACGCCTCAAAGCTAAAACCTGCTCGAGACGCTACCGAACGGACTAGTACTATACACCCTAGATGCTACCGAACGGACTAGTACTATACACGCGAGGGTACGACTCGGGCGACCCCTCGAGGACGGAACTTCGCCCGGCGAACGAGCCGGCCCTCGAGGACGGAACTTCGTCCGGGCGAATGGGCGGCCCTCGAGGGGTCGATACCCCTCGATTTACCAACTCTCTCGTACGAACCCAGGCGCATTCAATGCGATCTACCTACCCTCGCCTAACCGCATGGCCACAGTTATGGTAACAGTTACAGGCGTGGCGGTCAAATCTGCTTTTACCGCCCGTACCCCAGAATCCCGCAAGTCATATTACGCTGTTGCGCCATACCGAGCGCTGTGCCACGACCCGCACCGCCTCGAGACGTATAAACTAACGTGTTTTCCGTGTTTTCCGGGATTCGGTCTTATCCAGCGAAGCTCGACCTCCTCGACACGACCCCCTCGACTCCAGTGAAGACCCTCGACCGTCGCCCCTCGACTTCACCGAGTGAACCCTCGAGTTGTACTTCAACAACTCCCGACGCGACGGCTGCAGGGCCTCCCATACCGACGTACATCACTACAGCGGCACCGACGTGATCGGCCTCAACGTCGTACGTCATCAACGTCATGCAAACTCGAAATACATGTACACCTGTGCCCCTCCTTCATCTATAAAAGGAGGCGCCAGGGCGTTAGAGAGAGGCGACAAAAACTGAGAGAATCTAGAGCATAGAAACATTAAGGCTTTAGATCACAGAGCGACACCGTGAGCTTGTGCAAGGTCGAGAGCAAGGCATCCGAACGCCCAAACTCCACCTCACACTCCTCACACTTGCTTGTATTTTCCCCTGTACTAGCACTTCGGTGCAAGATAACACGAATCATCCTCCCCCCGCTGGACGTAGGGCCTTCTTTGCGCGAACCAGGATAAATAATTGTGTCCTTCTTGCATCACCCACCGGATTAGGGAGCACGCGAATACAATATTACTCGTTGGTGTTAACCCCTTGAGGGTCAGAACACCGACAGTTGGCGCGCCAGGTAGGGGAGCCGCGTGTCACTAACGATTTCCCGCCATTTTTCCGGATGGGCGATTTCGTTTCACCACTTCCGCACGCTACGGTGATCTGGTTCGGGAGCCTGGAGTTCATGACCCTCGGCCAGGGCTATGACATGACCCTGCTCTCGATCAGTGGCCCGAACGGAGGTCGCGGTACGCCCCCACGTTCATGGGGAGCCGCTTGCCAGTCTCATGACTATGCTTCCACATCCAGAAGGAGGCACGGTTGGTGCCGTCATCGCCGTCAACCCAAGTCGAGAAGGGTCCCCGCCGCTTTCTCCACGCCCCTGACCGGAGATGAGAAACCTCTTGTTGAGGGAGTATCTGACCCGAGTTTAGAGGCAGAGGGCAAACCGGCAGGATCCCAGCACAACCCTGACTCTACTTTCATCGTGCGCTCGTCGGGGAAGCGCGACGAAACCCCCGCTCGATCGAGCTCGCTTCCGCACGGGCTGTTCGAGCGTTGTCGGTGGCCTTCGTCCGACTTCAACAATCCCACAACGACGATTACGACAGCGACCCACTCCAACACGAGCACATTGGAGGACCGCCCAGGCACCCTTCTCCGCGCGATGACGGACGTGGGGACTGTCACACCAGCCTCCGAGGGTTTGGCCTTCACGAGAGCGCCAAGCCCCCGGGGGCACACCGTCGGCACACTCCGACGGCAGCTACAGGAGGAGGCGCGAGGGCAATTCCCCGTATTCTACTGCGGCGACCCTGACTCTGACTCTGATCATTGGGATCCTACCCGCGAGTGCCTCCACATCGATGGTGGTGTCGACTCCGATCAGGAAACCGTCGATCCAGCGGCCGCGACGGCTACGGCTGTGGCGGCTGACGCTCCCCCTAGAGCAGAGGAACAACAACAACTAGACGCACCCCGAGAAGCGTGCCCTCGTCCTGGCGAGCAGGACGCGCAGCTGGCATAGATTCGGGAGTTGCAGGCGAAGCTCGCCGACGAGCAGGAACGCTTGCGCCTAATCGAGCTGACCCTCGAGCAAGAGCGGCGACCGCCCGGCGGTAGAGCCCGAGCCAGATCCCGAGAAGTCAACTGGCAGATCATCGAGGCAGGAGCACCCGAGCAACCCGCCAACCGTTATCCCCGAGCAAGCCAGAACATTGTTGCGGCGGCTATGCTCCTTCGCAATATGCCCGCGCCATCTAACTCGCAAGCTCGGCGGATACAGCACGAGGTCGAGGATCTCCTCCAAGTTGCTGCTGTCCAGCAGGCCGAGAGCTCAGCCTCGAGGCATCGAGGGGCTGCCTCCGAACCTCAGGTCGAGCGCTCCCGGCCCGAAAGGGAGGGCTCGGTCGATCAGGGGGCGGCCCCCCGACAGAACAGGAAGCCGGCCAGGGAATGAGTCAACGACGAACGCGCTCCCCGTGACGCGCGCCTTGACATTGTCGAGAACCGCCGACGCAAGCACGGGGATGCCGAGGCTCGAGGGTACAGCGCCCATCGTGGAGGGCGTTACGACAGCGACGAGGACCGACAGGCCCCAGAGCCACCGGGTCCCTGAGTCTTTAGCAGGGCGATCCGCTGTGCCCAGCTGCTCGACATGTTTTGACCCCCCATGAGCATCGTCAAATACAACGGCGAAACCAACCCCGAACTTTGGCTAGCCGACTTTCGGCTGGCCTGTCAGGCGGGGGGGGGGGGCGCGTGACGATCTCTCCATCATACGTCACCTACCCCTGTTCCTGTCTGACACCGCGCGTAGGTGGCTCGAGGAGCTCCCCCCTGACCAGATTCGCGGCTAGGTCGACCTTGTCCGGATCTTCGAGGGGAACTTCAAAGGTACCTACGTACATCCTGGGAACTCCTGGGAACTGCGCAACTGCAAGCAGAAACCAGGGGAGTCTCTCCGCGATTTTGCTCGACGATTCTCCAAGCTCCGCACCGAACTACCCCACATCTCCGATCTCGACGTCGTTCTAGCGTTTGTTGCGGGTACAACCTGCAAGGACCTAGTTCGCGAGTTAGGGCGAAACCGCCCCGACACCGTCGACGATCTCATGGATGTGGTCGCCAACTACGCGGCTGGCGAAGAGGCCATTGGCGCCTTCTTCAGCGATGGGAAGGACAAGGGAAAAACGCCAGTAGCCGACAACGCCGGAGGCTCGAGCAAAGGGCCGAAGAGAAATAACAAGAAGAAGAAAAATCAGCAAGGCAAGCGTGAGGCTGCAGAAGACGATCTCGTCGCAGCAACCGAACGCAAAAGGCCTCGAGGTCCCCCCGCGCCCCCCGAGGGCGCCATCTTCGATAAAATGCTCGAGGAGCCCTGTCCTTATCATAAGGACGAGGCAAGGCACAAGCTTAAGGACTGCCGCATGCTTCGAAGACACTTCGAGCAAGTGGGCGTGAAGAAAGGTGACGACAAGAAAGACCAAGGCGGTGGAGAGGGAGACAACGGGAAAGACGGAAAATTCCCCGAAGTCTATGACTATTACATGATCTACGGGGGCCCCTCGACCCAGCTCACGCCCCGACAGCGTAAGCGGGAGCGTCGAGAGGTCTTCTCCGCTCGTGTCGTGACCCCTCACTACCTCGACTGGTCTGATGCGCCCATCACGTTCGACCGCGATGACCATCCGGATCGAGACCCCAACCCCGGGGCCTATCCGCTCGTCGTCGACTCGATCATCATCAACACCCGCCTCTCGAAGGTCCTCATGGACGGCGGCAGCAGCCTGAACGTCATCTACCTCGAGACCCTCGACCTCCTGGGAGTCAGGAGGCACCAGCTCCGACCCAGCGCCGGGGGGTTCCATGGCGTCGTGCCAGGCAAGAAGGCCTTCCCCGTCGGCCGTATCGACCTTCCTGTTTGTTTTGGCACCCCAGCCAACTTCAGGAAAGAGACCCTCACCTTCGAGGTGGTCGGGTTTCACGGGACGTATCACGCCATCATCAGCTGACCGGGCTACGCGCAGTTCATGGCAATCCCAAACTACACCTACCTCAAGCTCAAGATGCCAGGACCAAAAGGCGTCATCACCGTCGCCTCCTCCTACGAGCACGCGTACGACTGCGATGTCGAATGCGTCGAGTATGGAGAGGCCGTCGAGCAAAATGCCATGATAGCCGCGACCCTCGAGCACCTCGCCGACGAGATGCCAGACCCCAAGCGACACGCCAGCAACTTTGAGCCAGCACAAGACACCAAGAAAGTCCCCCTCGACCCGAGCTGCCCATGCGAGAAGGTGCTAACGATCAGTGCCGACCTTGAGGACAAATAGGAAGCCGTGCTCGTCGACTTTCTCTGCGCGAACGCCGATATGTTTGCGTGGAGTCCTTCGGATATGCCGGGCATACCGAGGGAAGTCGCCGAGCACACCTTGAAAATCCGGGCCGGGTCCAGACCGGTGAAACAACGCCTGCGCCGCTTCGACGAGGAGAAGCGCAGGATCATCGGCGAGGAAGTACACAAGCTTTTGGCGGCTGGATTCATCAAGGAGGTCCATCACCCCGAATGGTTAGCTAATCCCGTGTTAGTTAAGAAAAAGAATGGAAAAATGTGGATGTGTATTGATTATACTAGTTTAAACAAAGCATGTCCCAAAGTTCCGTTTCCTTTACCGCGCATTGATCAAATCGTTGACTCTACCGCGGGATGTGAAACCCTCTCGTTCCTCGATGCTTATTCCGGCTACCACCAAATCAAGATGAAAGAGTCCGACCAGCTCGCGACTTCCTTCATCACACCTTTTGGCATGTACTGCTACGTGACCATGCCTTTCGGCCTTCGAAACGCCGGGGCAACGTATCAGCGGTGCATGCTACACGTCTTCGGCGGACACATAGGCGACACGGTCAAGGCCTACGTCGATGACATCGTGGTTAAGTCCAGAAGAGCGGACAACCTCATTCGAGACCTTGAAATCGCATTCGGGTGTCTTCGAGCCAAAAACATAAAACTCAACCCCGAGAAATGTGTCTTCGAAGTACCTCGAGGCATGCTCCTTGGATACATCGTTTCCCAGCGCGGGATCGAGGCCAACCCGAGAAGGTGGCGGCCATCACGCGAATGGGGCCGATTCGGGATCTCAAGGGCGTGCAGAGGGTCACGGGTTGCCTCACGGCCCTCAGCCGTTTCATCTCACGCTTGGGAGAGAAGGCCATGCCTCTGTACCACCTCTTGAAAAAATCCGAGCGATTCACGTGGACCGCGGAAGCCGAGGGGGCCCTTGACGAACTCAAAGCCAAGCTGACATCCACTCCGATTCTCGTCCCTCCTCGACCAACGACGTCGACTGAACCACCCGAACCCCTCCTCCTCTATGTCGCCGCAACCACCCAGGTGGTCAGCGCGGCCATAGTAGTGGAGAGGCAAGAGGAAGGGCGCGCTTTGCCCGTCCAGCGGCCGGTTTACTTCATCAGCGAGGTGCTTTCGGAAACGAAAATCCGCTACCCGCAGTTGCAGAAGCTGCTATACGCCATCGTCCTTACACGTCGCAAGCTCCAGCACTATTTCCTCAGCCACCCGGTTACCGTAGTATCCTCGTTCCCCTTGGGGAGATCATCCATAACTGGGAGGCAGCTGGAAGGATCGCCAAGTGGTCGGTCGAGCTCATGGGCGAGACCATCACCTACGCACCGCGGAAGGCCATCAAGTCTCAAGTGCTGGCGGATTTCGTCACTGAGTGGACTGACACTCAGTTGCCGCCAGTCCAAATCCAAGCCGAGCTGTGGACAATGTACTTCGATGGGTCGCTCATGAAGACAGGAGCAGGCGCGGGTTTGCTCTTCATTTCACCCCTCGGAGTCCACATGCGCTATGTGATTCGCATCCACTTTGCCACTTCTAACAACGTCGCAGAGTACGAAGCACTTGTCGCTGGATTGCGAATCGCCCTTGAACTCGGGGTCCGACGCCTTGACGTTCGAGGCGACTCGCAACTAATCATCGACCAAGTGATGAAGGCCTCGAGCTGCCACGACGCCAAGATGGAAGCATACTGCAACGAAGTGCGCAAATTGGAAGACAAGTTCCACGGCCTCGAGCTTAGTCATATCGCTCGACGATATAACGAAGCCGCGGATGAGCTCGCAAAAATTGCGTCGACTCGAGGTACCGTTCCTCCGGACGTGTTCTCGAGGGACCTCTTCGAGCCCTCCGTCGATTTGGGCTCGGGGGCTTGCGCTACGCCCTCGAAGCTCCACCCCACGACCTCGACGGGGGCCCCCTCGACCGGGGCCCAGGTTATGGAGATCCAGGAGACCCCTCCTCCATCGAGCCCGCCACCGGATTGGCGAGCCCCTTTACTTGACCGCCTCATTCGGGGAGAGCTCCCGGAGGACTGGACCAAAGCTCGACGGATCGCGCGATGGGCCAAGTCCTACGTCATATACGGTGACGGCAAGGAACTCTACAGGCGAAGCCCCTCAGGCATTCTTCAGCGCTGCATCACCATCGAGGAAGGCAGGAGGCTCCTCGAGGACATACACTCGGGGGCCTACGACCATCACGTAGCACCAAGGACCCTCGTAGGCAACGCCTTTCGACAGGGTTTCTACTGGCCAACCGCCGTCTCCGACGCCACAAGCATTGTCCGCTCGTGCAAAGGGTGTCAGTTTTACGCCAAGCAAACGCACCTCCCAGCTCACGCCCTACAAATGATCCCCATCACCTGGCCGTTTGTGGTCTGGGGGCTCGATCTTGTGGGGCCTCTCAAAAGGACAACCAAAGGGTACATGCACTTGCTCGTTGCCGTCGATAAGTTTACCAAGTGGGTCGAGGCCTGGCCCATCAGCAACATCCGCTCCGAACGGGCGGTTGAGTTCTTCACCGACATCATCCATCGCTTCGGGGTCTTGAACGTCATCATCACTGACAATGGCACGCAGTTCATCGGCAAGAAGTTCTTGGATTTCTGTGATCGCCATCACATCCGTGTGAATTGGTCCACGGTTGCACATCCTCGAGCTAACGGCCAGGTCGAGCGCGCCAATGGCATGATTTTGCAAGGCCTCAAGCCAAGGATCCTCAAATGCCTCAGCAAGCACGGAAAAAAATGGGCCGCGGAGTTGCCATCGGTCCTATGGAGCTTAAGGACAACACCTAGTCGAGCCACGGGGTTCACCCCATTCTTCTTGGTCTATGGGTCCGAGGCCGTCCTCCCCACTGACCTCAAGTATGGTTCCCCTCGACTAAAGGCGTACAATGAGCAAACCAACGAAGAAGCCCTCACAAACGCCGTCGACCAGGTCGAGGAGGCCCGGGACATGGCGCTACTTCGCTCCGCGAGGTATCAGCAAAAACTTCGACGCTACCACGACAAGCAAGTGTGCCCGAGGGACTTCCAAGTTGGAGACCTCGTCCTACGTCGACGACAGAGCAACAAAGGACGTCACAAGCTGACGCCGCCATGGGAAGGCCCATACGCCGTAGCTGAGGTGCTAAACCCCAGGACGTACATGCTCGCTAATGACAAAGGCAAAATCCTCACCAACGCATGGAACATCGAATAGCTACATTGTTTCTACCCTTAGGGCACCAGTGCCCTTGTACATTCTCACATGTTTTGTACATTTCCGCATGACAAATATAAGGAGTACTTTCGGTTATAAGTTCAAAGTTGTTATTATACATGCAAGAGGTAGCCTCGACCCTGTCTCGCCAGAGTCGAGCCTCCCTCGGGGGCTAACGGGGGGACCCCCTAAGTTCCTAAAAATACGAACGACTTTTTTCGCACGCCTCCCTCTCGCTTCCCGACTAAGTTGAAAAACGCCTCGAACTCCCTAGGGGTCGAGGGCAGTCGAGCCAGAGCTCTCCTACGCCTCCGAGCTATGGTACCTCCACTCGCTCCCCCCTCGAGGGATACGAGCTTGCGTCGAACGACTCAGTCGAAAAGCAAGAGTCAGGCGATCAGAACTCGAGCGCTTCCTCTTTCTCACGCTTCGATACGCTTCGCGACTAAGTAGAAAACGCCTCGAACTCCCTAGAGGGTCGAGGGCTGTCGAGCCGGGAGCTCTCCTACGCCTCCGGGCTACGGCCCCCACTCGCTTCTCCCCTCGAGGGATACGAGCATGCGTCGAAAACTTAGCCAAAAAAGCAAAGTCTAGGTGAAAAGAAAGCAGAAAATGCTCGAGAGTAAATTGACAAATCGCATTACAATAAATGCATTTATGTTCATAAAGGGCTTTCGAAGCCACATTGAATATGAGTTACAAAAAACTAATTCATTACATGGGCACCTCGCCCAGCCTTGCCCTACAGGCCCTCTCCGTCGCCGCCCTCGACGTGGTACCCTCCCTCCGCAGGGGGGAGGACTTCATCCTCAAAAAGCTTCGCCAGCGCTCCCCCCGGCCTCTCGGCGTCATGAATGAGCCCTCTGCATCGCTCCTCATTCTCCGCGTCGGTCTTCGAGATGTCAGGAACAAAGCCTTGGGCCACCATGTTCATATCAAAGACGAAGCCGGAGGAGACCACTGCAAGGGCCCGCTTCACGCCGGTGTGAAGCGCCTCCCGCACGCGATCTCGAAGGGTGGCGTCGAGGTAGTAGATCCGGTCGACGAGCCCGGTGCCCGGGATGTCTTCTTCAGTACCCTCGACAGGCTCGACCTCCCAGGAGGCGCAGAGCCCGTCGAGGGCAACCCGGAGCCGGCCGAGAAGCTCCCCCTCCGTTGCGAGGCTCTCCTGCAGCGCCTTGGCGGCGGTCTGGGTCGCAAGCAGCTTAGACTCGAGGCCTGAAACACAAAGCAAGAATTAGAGAAACCATACGGAAAGAAAAATGATGAAAAACCCTTTAAGGAACTCACCAGCACAGCGAGTCTCGAGGGCGTTGCGATCCCCCAGCACGGCGTCGCGCTCCCCCCGAGCCTCATGCCGCTCCCGCTGGGCCTCCTTGAAGGCTCGGGTCACCTCTGTCTTCTCGCAACGGAGGGTCTCGAGGGCGCCACCAGCCAGGATGATGGCCTGCTCCTTCTCCTGGAGGGTGGCCTTCATTGCCCCGAGCTAGGTTTCCAGGCCAGCGGCTCGGTTCTTCTCCTCCTGGACCAAGGCGGAGAGGGCGTTGCGCGCGGCGGAGACTTCGGCAAAATTGGCCTCGAGCGAGCGGATGCGCTCCACGAAGCTCTGAGCCTCCGCCACGAGTAGCTCAACGCGCTCCTGGGCTCGGATGCTCTCGCCCCTGGTTTTCTCCGATTCGGCCTTTGCCGTGTCAGCCTCCTCCCTCGCACGCTTGAGCTCCTCCTTGAGGTGGGCGGCTTCCCCTCGAGTGGCGTCGGAGTCCTCCTTCGCACGGGCGGCCTCCTCTTTGGCTTTGGCGGCCTCCTCCCTGGTCCGCTTCAGCTCCTCCTCGATCTCGGCCACCCTGCCCTGCGCAGAGCGGCCGGCCTTGAGTTGGAGAAGCACTTCCTCCCGGCTGTTGTGCGTTTCATGGAGGAAGTCGGACTTGGAGTAAGAATGCCTCCACGCCTCCTGGGGACAGGAAATCGAGGGTTAAGGAAACCCATATGAAAGAACTTAAAAAAAAACTACATACGTCCTAACACAGTGACTCACCGCGAGGTTCCGGTCGAGGCCTTCCGCGAGCTCGACGCCCAACTTTAGCAAGTGCCGCAGCCACGCCCGGGACCGCTCGGCCTCCTCCCAGCACTTGACCTCCGCCGGGTCGTTCATCTCGATCCCCGAAGCACTGGTGTCGCCAAGTTCTCGGAGAATGATGCGCTCCTTGCCCCAACATGGAAGGACCGTCTTGACCTTTGTTCACGCCAAGGACTCGATCTCGTCCACCACGTCGTGTGGGGCGCCGTAACGCACGGCCAACTTCGTCGGGCCGCTGAACTCCGACACGGCGCCGGCACTCCTCAGCCCGGGGTCGGATGATGACCTCCTCAGCAGTCTAGAAGCCGCCGTCTTCTCCGGCCGCTCCGTCGACGGATGTAGCGGCTGGCTTGACGCTGCTTCTGGCGCCTCCGAAGGCAGCGGAGGTGTCGAGGCCGTCGCCTCCCCCAATGCCATGACTTGTGGCGTCGGCAAGACCACCAACGATGCGTCTTCCACCGAGCACGGTACCGAGCCCTCCTCTGGTTGCGCCCCCGGCAGTCGCGGGACCGTTGATGCCTTCGACGCCGTTTCTCCTTCGTCCAGCAACTCGTCCAGGGTAATCACGGACACCCATTGTTTGGGCAGTTCGGAAGTCGCCTCCGCCTCCGACGTCTCGGGCAGTTGCTGCGCCGGCGGGTCCAGTGACGCCGTGTCCCTCGGCAGCGTCGGCTGCGCCTGCTGATGCTGGGGCTGGCCCCCAGTTTCCTCCTCCTGCCACTCCGACGGCTCCTTCTCCTCCTCCTGCCACTTCGACGGCTCCTTCTCCTCCTCCTGCTGCGGCCGTGGCAGCTCCGCTTCATGCAGGGCCCCCTCCTCCTGCTCCCTCCGGGCCTCGAGCTCGCGTAGCCCCGCTGACCAGGGCCTCCGCTCTCCCGCCGAGGGGGGAGGGTCGTGGTCTCCTCACCCTCAAGGTCCACGATGACTACCTCCTCCCCCGGCTCGTGGCCCTCGAGGGCTCCCGCCTTGGGTGCGGGGATCGAGGCCTCCGGCCCGCTAGGAGTGGAAGCTCCCGGCGTCGGGCCACCACCCCCTGATGCCGGGTGAAGCTCGAGGGTCACAGGCGACGACGTCAAGGAGGCGTGCCTTCCCTCATACGTCCTCCCTGGCTTGGAGTCGCCGCCCACCGCGGCCCCCGAGACACTCGACCCTGCAACAAGAGTGGAGCCCGTTAGCCTACCGCGCGCCATGGCGCCGAGGGCTGAGGACAACCACTTGGCTTCCCACGGAGCCAAGGGCCTTGACGTCACACCTGTGACCGGGGCCTCCATCTTTGCGGTTGCATTCATCTTGAGCCGCTTAGCCGGCGCAAGAGAGGCCTCCTCGATTCGGCGTTTGGGCCTGGGCAGGAAGTAGAACGGCAAAAAGTTTATTAAACGACACAAACAAAACGCAACGAAAAGAAAAGTGAAACAACGACACTTACCCAAAGGGGATGGAGGCCTTTCGGGTCCCCCTCGAACCGCCAGCAGGTTTCGAGACCCCTCCCGAAGCCGAACTCTTCACGGAGTTGAGGCTGCTCGGGGCCGTCGGTGGGGTCGCCGCGCCTCCCTGCCTCGACGGGGCCTCTTGGGCACGGCTCTGCTCCGCCCGCGTCGACGATCGGGACCGGGTTTCCCGGATTGAAGTGGGCGGGGTCCTAGCTTGAGTATGACGCGAGGTGGGTGATCCCCCTCGAGACGAGGCCTCGGCACCTCTTTTTCCGTGCCGGCGCTCCGAGGCCGGCGCCACCGGCTGGGGGGCGCGCTGCTCCGCCACCTCCTCCTGCACGAAGGGGCGTTCAGCATTGGAGGAACCCGGCAACATGCGCTCGAGGCGCCCCACCACCCCCTCGATGTCATCACTGTCATCATCATCTTCATCTCCCTCGGACGAGGGAGACTCCTCCTCCTGGAGCCCGTCGCGCCTCTGCTCAGCGCGGCGCATTGCGAGTCTCTCGCGCTACCGGAGCTTTTTGGCTTTCTTCTTCGCCTCCTCATCCTTACTCTGCTTCTCTTGTTGGGCGGTGAAGTGTCTTACCTGACGGTCGGTGGCGTCCTCCCTCAGCGGGGGCCTCGATCTCCGGTAGTCGATTCTCCCCTACACAATGATGTTTAGTCACAGGGACAAGAGAAAAAGGGGGGAGGGGGGATACGCGAAAGGCACGGGTCGAGGCTCTCACCAGGTCGAGGCAACCCTCCTCCGGCCACATGGGGAGGCAGTTGACGTCTTCCACCCTGAACGAGCCAGAGACCATGCTCTTCACCTGCGCGATGACTTTCGAAGCGGACAGCCTCTCGCCGGACATCCGGCACCTCTTGAGAACCTCGGGCACCGCCGAGGGCACCATCTCGTCCATCCGCAGTGGGCGCTCCATCAGAGGGAGTACCCGTCGACTGTGGAAGGCCGAGACCACCACGCCCACCGTCAGGCCTGCCTCTCGAAGGGTCCTCATGGCGACGACAATGGGATGAAGTCAACGCTGAAGATCTCCCATGACTCCGTGCGGCCAGTTGAATGGACGCTCGGCGATGAGCCGCCCGGTGTACGGCGGGAGATAGCCGCCGTCGTTGCGAAGGTAGAACCACTGCTCGTCCCACCGGGAGTGGTTGGACGTCAACCCGGTGGGGATGTACTCGCGTGGCTCCTCCGACCTCCCGGTCTTCAACGTGAAGTTGAGGCACCCCGCTCTGACGATTCTCCTTACTCCGTGCGACACCGGGGAGGCGAACCACTCCCCCTTGTAAAGGTGGAGCCATAGCTCCCAATGTGGCACCATCCCGAGGTAGCCCTCGCAGACGGCCGCGAAGATGGTAGCGTTGGAGATGGCGTTGGGGGAGAAATGGTGGAGCTCGACACCGTAGAAGTTCGTCAGCCCCCGCATGAACTCGCTCGGGGCACACCGAACCCATGCCGATGGTACTTGAGGAAGCTCACCACGTAGCCCTCCGGCGGGTTTGGCTCTTGGTGGTCTCTGGGCGGCGCGATCCACTCCGGCCGATTCGAATCGGTGACGGGGCAGAGAAGTCCCTCCCTCACTAGCTCCATCAGCCTTTGCTGCGTCACGGTCGACGGGCGCTAGGGCTCAGCGGGCTGGAGGACGGGGGCCATGGCGGCAGTAGCAGCGGTAGCACAGATCTACTCGGTGGGCGCGGCGGCGGCGACGACAGCACGAATCTCCTCGACGGACGGTCGACCAGGAAGGTTCCCAATCACGACTTCTCGCTCTGAATTTTTATCCTCACGCGCGCAGAAAAGCAGGAGCTCGGCAGAATGGCAAAGGTGGGAGTGAACGTTTGTCCCCCTCCGTTTT
The DNA here is from genome assembly GCA_023333625.1 of Bothriochloa decipiens. Taxonomy (NCBI): domain Eukaryota; kingdom Viridiplantae; phylum Streptophyta; class Magnoliopsida; order Poales; family Poaceae; genus Bothriochloa; species Bothriochloa decipiens. Next base: position 17,738,982 of record CM041638.1, read on the forward strand.
TATACTCGGGAAGAGCAACGGGCGGAGTCCGGCGGCAGGGAAAAGGTAACTGCCTGCAATTAATGCATTTACCTGACCGTTCCCCCCTCGATCCTCGACCGGACACACGTGTCATATCTCCGGCCAAGAGCCGTTGCTCGGGCCCGCCACGATCGCACCGCTAAGCCCTTCTCCTCAAAAGGTGCGCCCAATGGTAAGAAAAAATAACCGTCGCTCGCTAACGGAATTTTCTGAAAAAAGGTAAAACGGGCTCGGGCCCCACCTCAAAAGCCTCAAGGGAGCGAAGGCCGGTCCTCGAGTGAGGGCTTAATGGCCGCCCTTGAGCACCGAAAAAGGATGGGCTCCGACCCCGCCTCGGAGTCTCAAGGGAGCGAAGGCCGGTCCTCGAGTGAGGGCTTA
>CM041638.1:17739390-17817350 GCA_023333625.1 Bothriochloa decipiens
GGAGTCTCAAGGGAGCGAAGGCCGGTCCTCGAGTGAGGGCTTAACGGACGCCCTTGAGCACCAAAAAAGGACGGGCTCTGACCCCGCCTCAAAGCCTCGAGGGAGCGAAGGCCGGTCCTCGAGTGAGGACTTAACGGCCGCCCTTGAGCACCGAAAAAGAACAGGCTCCGACCCCACCTCAAAGCCTCGAGGGAGCGAAGGCCGGTCCTCGAGTGAGGGCTTAACGGCCGCCCTTGAGCACCGAAAAAGAACGGGCTCTGACCTCACCTCAAAGCCTCGAGGGAGCGAAGGCCGGTCCTCGAGTGAGGGCTTAACGGCCGCCCTTGAGCACCAAAAAAGAACGGGCTCCAACCCCGTCTCGAAGCCTCGAGGGAGCGAAGGCCGGCCCTCGAGTGAGGGCTTAACGGCCGCCCTTGAGCGCCCAAAGAAGAACGGTTACCCACCGACGGAGATTTCCACGAGGAGAGAAAACGGGCTCTGACCCTACCTTAAGGTCTCCAGGGAGCGAAGGCCGGTCCTCGGGTGAGGGCTCAACGGCCACCCTTGAGCACCAAAAAATCGGGCTCTGGCCCTAAGCCTCGAAGGAGCGAAGGCTGACCCCACGAACAGGGTTCGACAGCCGCCCTCGAGCACTCGAGTCAGGGGTGACCAAGGGGGACCCAACACGAGGCCCCGCTCGAGAACGAACTCTCGAGACACCTTTGGACGCATCCAAGGCGAAACGCTACGGACTTCATGGAATCCCCCCGAAGGGAGGCATCGAGCCGCCAAGACCTATCGAATGGAATCGGTATCCGTAGGACCATTGCGTTTTGCTTTATTGAGACCGCCTCCGGGCCTCCTACCGACCTTCATCGAACGAGGAATGGGCTCTCGCTTGGATTTTCCCGTTACCAGCTCACTGAGGACTTCGCGGCTCGCCCTATCGGGGGTAGTCCGATGCTTCTTGCCTCACATCCGATCGAAAGGACTCGTGAGAAGAATGCCGAGGCCAGCAATGCCCCAGCCGCACGAGGCTCGGGGGCTTGTCTGTGCCCGGTGCCCCTCGACGAAAGAGGGTCGAAAATCCCCCGAGGGCTCTCCTGGGTAAAGCGCTACGACTCCAGTTCAGGTCTGCACCCGGCTGGACAAGTACCCTTAAACTAAATATAAATAAAGCCCTCGCAGGAGTCTTTCGACTCCTACGAGGCCTCGGGGGCTACCCCCGCGGGGGTCGCTCGCGCGCCCCCACGAAAAAATCCGAATCATGTCCCATTTCCAAATTCCTGACCCCCTCCCCGAGTGTCATCACTCGCGCAGGGGCTCGGGGGCTACTGTCATTACCAAGGAAATGGGTACCCCAAAACCCCAGGTTTGCCGAATTAAACCCCGTAAAATCAGCAAACTAACCCTCTAATAAATCCCCTGCGCTAACGTACGAAGGCCCGCAGGCCAAGACGTATCGGACTGACCCTCAAACGGGCGGCAACGCCTCAAAGCTAAAACCTGCTCAAGACGCTACTGAACGGACTAGTACTATACACCCTAGATGCTACCGAACGGACTAGTACTGTACACGCGAGGGTATGACTCGGGCGACCCCTCGAGGACGGAACTTCGCCCGGCGAATGAGCCGGCCCTCGAGGACGAAACTTCGTCCGGGCGAATGGGCGACCCTCGAGGGGTCGATACCCCTCGATTTACCAACTCTCTCGTATGAACCCAGACGCATTCAATGCGATCTACCTACCCTCGCCTAACCGCATGGCCACAGTTACGGTAACAGTTACAGGCGTGGCGGTCAAATCTGCTTTTACCGCCCATACCCCGGAATCCCGCAAGTCATATTATGCTGTTGCGCCATACCGAGCGTTGTGCCACGACCCGCACCGCCTCGAGACGTATAAACTAACGTGTTTTCCGTGTTTTCCGGGATTCGGTCTTATCCAGCGAAGCTCGACCTCCTCGACACGACCCCCTCGACTCCAGTCAAGACCCTCGACCGTCGCCCCTCGACTTCACCGAGTGAACCCTCGAGTTCAACTTCAACAACTCCCGACGCGACGGCTGCAGGGCCTCCCATACCGACGTACATCACTACAGCAGCACCGACGTGATCGGCCTCAACGTCGTACGTCATCAACGTCATGCGAACTCGAAATACATGTACACCTGTGCCCCTCCTTCATCTATAAAAGGATGCGCCAGGGCGTTAGAGAGAGGGGACAAAACCGAGAGAATCTAGAGCATAGAAACATTAAGGCTTTAGATCACAGAGTGACACCATGAGCCTGTGCAAGGTCGAGAGCAAGGCATCCGAACGCCCAAACTCCACCTCACACTCCTCACATCTGCTTGTATTTTCCCCTGTACTAGCACTTCGGTGCAAGATAACACGAATCATCCTCCCCCTGCTGGACGTAGGGCCTTCTTTGCCTGAACCAGGATAAATAATTATGTCCTTCTTGCATCACCCACCGGATTAGGGAGCACGCGAATACAATATTACTCGTTGGTGTTAAACCCTCGAGGGTCAGAACACCAACATTCGTTTCTCCGGAGTGGGGTCCTCGGTGCACGGAGCAGAGGCATCCAGGCACTTCACTCATGCTCCACCCAGCGCGTCGGCCCATGGTGAGGGTTCCTCCGCTCAGGGAGCAGCCTGGCCTTCACCCCATGGAGTGGGTACCTCGTCTCAGGGAGCAACCTGGGGAGTCTGGCCTTCGCCCCATGAAGTGGGTACCTCCGCACAGGGAGCAGCTTCGACGTCGGCCCAGGGAGCCGGCACCTCGTCGCGGACCTACCGACTACCTATTGACCCCCCACTGACGCACCGATCAGCGACGAGGAGGTTGAGATCAGCCCTTCACAGCTTGCAGGAGCACCTCCGCCCTACACGCAGGAGTTATCACAGATGACTCCAGTGCAGCACGTCCGTGCGACTCGAGGTGTTCCACCGGATCGCCACACCTACTCGTCGGGGCACGTGCGACCGAGGAAGCCAAAGAGGGGTAGGGGGCAGGGGCAGGGACAGGCTCGGGGACAGTAGTACCCTGTACGATTAATTACTGTCTTGATGTATGATACACACTTTCCTTTTGTCAAAATTTACCTTTTGTTATATTCTTCGTTTCCCGTCGGGGCCCTGGCGTATTGTGACGATTCTTTTGAGTACTATATCTAGAAATCCCCATCAGTTCCTTATTCGTACCCTTTCAAACACAACTAATACATTTCAAAATTATAGGTCCGCTAGGGCGATGAGCTACTAATCCGAATTCATCTAACAAAACGGCCCTAATAATCCAAAACATAACCGGGAAGCAAGTCTTCATCTTCAGAACCACTATCCTCTCCCACAAACTCATTGGTACGGCTACGCTTAGCTGCGTTGGCCTCTTCTTCCTTTTTTTTATAGTAAGCAGCCTCCAAGTCATCGAGGGCTTAGGTGAACGCTTCATCATACTCCTCTTCTTCCTTTTTTTTGTAGTAAGCGGCCTCCAAGTCATCAAGGGCTTGGGTGAACGCTTCATCATACTCCTCGTCCTCATCGTTCATCGGCATCTCCGCCTCTGCCATCTTCTGTTTCATCTTCGCATCAGCACTCCTCTTTTCGGCCTCCTCCATCTTATCCCTCGCATGCAAGGATGCTTCCTCTTCTCTCTTCTTTTTCCATGCATCACAGTCTTTCTTCCACCGAGCAACACTTGGGGTTTGGACACACAATCGTCGGGGATAGTCAACCTGCGCTCGCTTTCGTATCTTAATGTAGTTGTCCACAAGCTGAGTACCAGACCTGAACTTCAGGTCCATTAGTTGCTTTTGCTTCAGTGTATCCATGTATTTCCTGTGGTCTTCACCATGGGCAAAAACCTCCCACTTGCATTTCCTAAGGCTTTGTGATCGAACGGAACAATTTAAAGTCAGCAAATACAAAAAGTTTGGATATCAAGTGAGCAACAAGTGGAACAAAAGGACCTCATCGTAATCAACCATATGGCCGCACCAATAGCCTATTCCAAGCTCCGATGGTAGTAGGCCATACTGCGCTTTGACACCACATTTGCACAACACAGGAGGTTGGGGGTAACCACTTTTCTCTTCTTGTCCACCTTCGGCTCGGGCCATTTGTTCTTTGGACCCCACAGCCACTCCCTGAAGTTACACTTTCGCAACAAGGTATACCCACCCTACAATGTAAAATGTTAGTACATGCACAAATACTAAGAAAGCCATGACTGCATACAATTTGCACTTACTCCGGCGGGGTTAGGACATTCGAACTCGTTAGGCCTATCTGAACTTATTACAGAATAATCTTCGCATTTACAACGAGGCGGAGATTCAAGCCGTCTCAATTGGGCTATTTTCTTCTCCTCGTCTGTCATTGGGGGGGCTCAGGGGGAGGTGCCACCCACCGCTCGAATTGATCGGGTGGATTATGCTTCCCTTTTCACCATTCGTCAAACTGGAGATACCTTGGGTCGAATTTGTCTGGACCATCAATCCACTGAAAGAAAAAGCACCGCTCATGGGCCTACAAAACATGATTGCTAACGACATTGTTAGAGATGCAAGAGCTGCAATTACTAGCATTGAATAAAGACGCAGTGACAGAGGTGCAATTACTTACATTGAATCCACCGCATGTGTAGTAGCAACAGGCAGCTGTGTCCTCATGGCGAGATTGGCCAATATCAGCCGGTTCTCCACAGTCACAATTTAGGACAGGGACTGTAGGAGGAACAGGAGCATCCTTGCTAAACACATCGGGATACAATTCTCTAGGGCGACCTCGTTTTTTCCAAAACTCCGTCCGCCACAAGTTTTGCATATCTATTCAGAGAAAATACGATATTCGTCACATTTCAAATCATGCAATCCATTGTTTAAAGTATAGCATCAACATCATTATTCCTAAACCCTACACCCTAAACCCTAAACCATAAACATATCTATTCAGAAAAAATACGATATTCGTCATATTTCAAATCATGCAATCTATTGTTTAAAGCATAGCATAAACATCATTATTCCTAAACCCTAAATATATCTATTCAGAGAAAATACGATATTCGTCACATTTCAAATCATGCAATCCATTGTTTAAAGCATAGAAGAAACATCATTATTTCTAACATGAACTGCAACGATCTAACATCATTATTTATAGATCTAATATACATACTACTCACAGATCTACCCAGAGTCAACTAAAAACTAAACAACTCTAGTGCACATTATATTTTACTAATGTATAGCAACAGACTTGTAATGTATGAGAAACTTACCTAAAAGCCGAGGTCTCAAACTGACAGGGCTTCGCCGTTTACTTTCTTCCCCTCCCTCCTCTCCTCTTTCTTTTTTTCTGAAAAATTTAGTGAATATAATAAAAATCTGAAAGGGGGGCTGGGTATATATAGGCGGAGCCAGTGGGCGTTTTTTGGCTGCTCCGAGGCCCGCCCGCAAAACAGCGCGCACTTTTGCAGGCGGCTCCCTCGCCACCAAAAAACGCCCACGCAGTGGGCGTTTTTTGGGCGCCAGGGGGCCGCCCGCAAAAGCCGGCACCAGCGGCGGCCGGCCCTGTGCCACGTCACATATAACGCCCACACCGTGGGCGTTTTTTAAAAAACACCCACTGTGGGCGACTAGTTCTGTCATATTTCGAAACAAAAAATTAAAATTGTAAAATTTTTTTTAAAAAAATTAAAAATAAAAAAAATTCAAGAAAGTGGGTATAGAAACACAGAGCACACAACGCTATACATATATGTGTGGACCCTCATCTTCCTTGGATCTTTTAACTTGTTTCCTAACGGGTGGGTCTCATGAGTCTTAGACACTGGAAAAATTCATGTGTTTTTTTGTGCTAAAACACATGGGTGTTGTTTAGTTAGTTAAAGTTTAAGAAATCTAAGAAGAAAGATGAAGTGAGCTATTACAATGTAATTTAGAAGTTAAAACAGAGAAAGTATATTTTTCTTCATCTTATAGATATCAGCATTTTTTCTGCTGGCTGCTTTTTTAGAATGAAAAAATATAACGAGAAAGAACATGCCAAATTAAGAGGAGGCGATCGAGTATAGTAGAGGCACCTGCTAGGTCTCCGGGGCAGAGGAGGTTGAGCATGTCCCAGAACCATTTCATCTCCATGTCGAGGTGCACTAGGTCGCCCAAGTCGATACCCCTGTCCTGGAAGAAGTCCGGGCCGAGCGCCGTGGCGCCGCCCACCGCGAAGTTGGCGCCGTGCAAGAAGTCCTCGGCGCGCCGCCCGCTGAGGCTGAGGGAGGGCGGCACGAACGGAAGCCCCAGCGCATCAGCTGCAGCCAGAGCCAGGTTTTGATTTTTGATCCTCAAGAATCAGAACAGCTCCAAAATGGCATTGTGCGTGGCTGGCTGGTGACTGGTGTACCGTACCGATGAAGTCGAGGACGATGCGGCCATCGCTGTAGCGGCCGGTGGCGCGGTGGAAGAAGGTCTCGCTGTAGGGGAACCGCTCCGCTTTGGAGTTGTTCTTGCCGAAGACGAAGCGGTAGTTGCCCGTGTCCGCCAACGAGTCGCCGAAGCTGAACACGCGCGTGCTACACGCGGACGCCGCCGGTGCCGGTGCCGGTGCCCCAACTAGCACAGCCGCTGCCGCCACCAGCAGCAGCATTGGTAACAGCAGCAGCCGTCGTCTTCCTCCTCCACTCCCTGAAAGAGAGGAAGCCATGGTTTCCTTCTCTGATCTCGCCGATCGGTTGACCGGCTCGATCGGAACGGTGGTTGTACAACTCGCGCAGCCTACGTGCCAGTCAAAAAATCCCGTGCAATTTTCTATCGGCAATCAGATAGCCAACTTAATGGCTGTCGGTAATGTAGGAGCGCCGTCGTGCAATCGGCAGCCGAGATGGGCCTATATTGGCCATTGGGAGACTGACTGCATCCACATCCAGCCACTTCCCTTTTAGATTTTGTTTCGTTGATCACGTTTCTTTACTGATTAAGAATTTTATATTTTTCAACCTAGCCAAACTAAATATAAATATCTAAAGATCGATCTCAAAAGGTATTTTGAATTTCTAAGTAGATGTAAAAATCAAACAGAAGCTATTTTGTTTGCATCTAGCATCAATTTTTCCGAAGGGAGAGGAAATTATATTATAACTCAACAAAGTACACAAAATTAAACATGGAAAACTCTGAAATAAAAAATATAATATTTATCCAGATTCTTTTGTTCCGTCTCAGGTTTTCTCCCTCACTTTTTTTCCATCTCATCTACTTAATAGTTTTTATTTAAGGCAAGAGGGACTTATATTAAATGTTGGCACAATATATCGCCAAATTACATGAAAACATCCAAAATAAAAATACATAATATTCTATTTAGATTATTCTACCGTCTTATTTTCTAATGGCTTCCCTTAAAAGTCGGAGCCAAAGTGTAGTCGTTATGCTAAATCTATTTGTTGACACCGTTTTTTGACACGTGCCAATATAAGCCGAAAACTGTGCCGATCGGCAAGAGAGTGGTTATTCTCCAGTATTGCTTCTGAGTTGCCGTTGGATAATTGCTGATAAAGGACATGTTGATCTCGTACATTGCCGATGAAGCCAGAGGGCTATTGCCGATGGAGAGAGAGGCATGGTTGCCGATGGAAAGCAGAGCTGAAGAACGTGAAAAGCAGATTTGAGTTATTATCGATGGGTTTTGCCGATGGAATCTACAGAGATGAGGAGCGTGCCGATAGAGGTTTCATCGTAAAGCAATGGATAAAGAAACTGGCAATATTTATGCCATTATTTTAATAGTTTATTTTTGAGTCCAACCTTGGTACGAGTCATTATTTTTTTTATTCCTTAGAGATAAGACTTGTTTAGGTAATACTTTGTCGTGTCTGTTTAGGACTCATAGTACCAGGGTAATAATAATCAATCAAATACAACAAATCTACTACTTTTATCTACTTTTCAAGCAATCTACTTTTCGACGACTTCGTCACCAGTACCTTTTCCTTTTCAACGAGTTCTTTCAAGAATCGGCGGGCTGCATCAACTTGATCTCCGGCGACCTTGCAGGTTTCGCGTCTATCGAGCACGATTCAGGCTTTGACGTCCGGGCGTATCGCTGTCGTCTCGTCTGATCTGTTCAACAGTTATCGAATATCATCTGAGCTTTGACGTCTGGGCGTATCGCTGTCGTCTCGTTCGGGTTTTATTCAAATTTATCATCCTTGTCGATTAACAGGTCAAATCGACTGGCATGCCTTGATATCGAACTAGGGTATTAGCCCGGTGTGTTTGCAGATCCAACATCTTTTTGCATCAACACATCTTTTGGCACGCCCGGTGGGACCAAGTCAACAGATTTATCATGAAGAATACTACCGATATCACACCAGAAAACATCATCGAGATATCAGAATCAGATCTCAAGGAGGATCAGAGGCAAGCCATGGAGAAAGCTATGGAGGATTACAGGCAGCTCTGCTTGAAGTCTTTCAGCATGAATAGGGGAGGAGAAGTCATCCAGAAGCAAGATCTGCCGTTGCCTCGGCAGGTAACCTTTGATTCCAACCCTGGTAAATTACAGGAGATGGTTAATTCTGTATTAAATCAAGCTTTGATCAACCACTCCACCGTGCTGTCCAATACGGTTTACAATGCTGTTGTGCAAACATTAAGAGAAGGACAAGCACCAGGTTATGTCGGGCTGGCATATCATCAGCCAGGATCGGCATCTACCGGCACTCCATCGGCAACTCCAGCCATTGAGAGTATGGAAGCGCCTACTCCAGCTATATTAGGACCATCCATCATTGAAGCCATGTCGATAGGATCAGATCTAACGTCTCAGGAGAAGCCTAGTACTCAGTTGAGCACAGATCTATCGGCATCGGCAATGTCAGGTCCTTCAGGTCAACATAGTCAAACTGCTGCTAATGGGTGGGGTTACGGTATGCCTGCAGGTCCATCTACTGCCAATTCTGGACTGCCTCAAGTGCATGATGTAGCAGGGAAGGGTCCGACGACATCGGCTACTCCAATTCGGCCGGTGGCTCAAGTGCCGCATTATTCTACTGTACCTCCTGCTATACAGCCATCGTCAATGGGATTCTACGCGCCTCCGCAACAGATATCTTATGTGAATCCATTGACCAATCCTCCACCAGTTCAACAGAGAGCTTCCACTGCAGAGCAGCCCATAGTACCATTCATATATCAGTCTGGATTACCTGTAATTCAGGGCAATTATGCTGGCTATCATCCATCTATACAAGAGCATCAATTGTTTGCAAGCTATCAGCCATCGGCAAGTCAGATGCCGATGAGTTACAATCTCAATTGGTCAGGGCAAGCACCGATTCAGCAACCTGCTATTCAGCCAAGTTACCAAGCAATAGGGACTCAACGGTATAGTCCACAGACAACTTTCTAGGAACAAGCATCGACAAAACAGCTGATGAACTTTACTCCGCAGATTGGTGCCGTGAATATGCCGATTTATCCAAGCCAAGTGCCACAGGGGTATGTAGAAGCATATCAGCCAACGCCTCCAGTAGAGATCCAGCCAGTGCATCGGCAAGATCAGGATGCACTCTTGACCGATAAGATTGCAGAAGTAATGAAAGAACAATTTGGGATTCAGCCCAAGATCGATACTTACTCTTATCGGAGACCATATCCTTCATCTTATGATTCAATTCCTTTCCCGAATCGGTACAAGGTGCCAGATTTTACTAAATTTTCTGAGCAAGATGATACGTCAACAATGGAGCACATCAACCGATTCATTATCCAGTGCGGGGAAGCAGCGAACAGGGATGAACTGAGGATCCGTTTGTTCTCGTCCTCTTTGTTTGGATCAGCATTCACGTGGTTTATATCATTGCCACCGAACTCTATTCTTACTTGGACCAATCTGGAAAGACAATTTCATAAATATTTCTTTGCTGGTGTCCATGAAAAGAAGCTTACCGATTTAATGAAATTAAAACAGCGAAACGACGAATCGGTAGAGAATTTTGTGCAAAGGGTACGAGACATGAAGAACAAGTGCTACAGCCTAGTGCTTGATGACCGCCAGTTAGCTGGTTTGGCTTTCCAGGGTTTGTTGCCGCATCTCAGGGACAAATATGATGCTTAGGAGTTTGAAAGCTTAAGTCATATTGTGCAGAGGGTCTCTGATCAAAGTGCTCAAGCTCCAGAACATAGAAAGAGCTAGAACAAGAAGGTGTCCTTTGTAGAGGCAGAGGAATCAGATTTAGATGAAGAACCAACTATCGGCCTGGCTGAGTGGGTAAAAGGTAAAAAACCTTTATCGTGTCCTTTTGGTCAGAAAGAGCCAGAGAAATTCACGTTTGACGTCACAAAGGCCGATAGAATATTTGATCTACTACTTCAAGAGGGCCAAATCAAGCTATCACCCAATCATGTGATTCCATCGGCAGATGAACTGAAGAAAATTAGGTACTGCAAATGGCATAATGCAACTTCGCACAGTACCAATGACTGGAAGGTTTTCAGACAGCAGTTGCAATCGGCAATTGAATCTGGGAGGATCAAGTTTGACAACTCTAAAGCTCAGAGGCCGATGAAGATTGATCAACATCCTTTCCCAGCAAACATAGTGGAGGCCGTAAACAAGACCAAAGTGCTGACATCGGTAAGCGCTAAGAGGAGAGCATCGGTGGATCCAAGAAATCAAGCAACTACCGATGACTTGAAGGGGAAAGAGATAGTTGAAGAAAGTAGTAGTTCAGGAAGGCTTCCTAGACCAGCTCCGTACAGAATTCCAAGTAACCGCTATCGGCATCGGCAAGAGGAGTTGCGTTGGGAAGCGTGGCATCGGCACAAAGACCATTGGAGATGCCCCTTCTTCATCTATTGTTGGGAAGAAGACATTAAATTGCCTACTGTTGATAGTTGCCCCGAGTGCAATGGTTATGATCGAACCGATCGGGCAGAAAGAAGGCCACGCTATGATGATCGGAGCAAATACATCGGTAAGCCGATCAGAGAGAGGGCATCAGTACATGATCGGCTGGGGGGCAGGACCAGTGTGCATGAAAGGCTGGGCAGGCATGATGACCGTTTGTCGATAAACCAAGAGGAGCTCAGGGAGATGGCCAGTATGAGAGTCCCTGATGAAATAATTCTTTGCAGGGATCCCAATACAAATTGCCTAGATTCAAGTGCAAAAATTTATCAACCCGTCTGGAAGATGAAGCTTCCTCAATGGTGCCCTAAAGGTCTAACGAGGACTCAAAAGAGGAAAATGCAACGTGAGCACAAAGAGGAAAGTTCCCGGGAGCAGAAACTCAAGAATAACAGCTGAAGCGCAAAAGTGAAGGTCCATCGGCAGATATCAACATATTTTTCCTATTGCCGATGAGATTCTTAGCACTTGCCAATAAAATATATATATATAGATAAAGTGCTTGCTTCAAAAGAATGTATCGGCACTACATTAATGTGAAGTTTTACAAATTACCGATTCATCACATTGCCGATGAAAAGGGAGGTTTACAAGTTCAACAATGAATGGATAGTTGATATCGCACGCAGGCGAATTTGGTCAGCTTCCTCCAGTATCTTTGCATCTTCATCGGCATTGCCTTCAACTGGCTTGATCTTCTTCTTGAGCGCCAGCGTCTTGAGGACTTGGTTGTCCCTTTCTTGCTGAAGAGTCTTGACAGTTTTGGGCATTTGGGCCTTCTCATGATTTGCTGCATCCAAGGCTCCTTCAATCTGTCTCAGCTCTGCTAGCAGGGTTTCTCTTCTTGCCGATAGTTGAGCAATCTTGTCCTCCAGATCTACACAAGAAGCTTCTAGCTTACCGATGTCTTTGTGCTTCTCATCGGCAAGTTGCTTATGCTTCATCATGTCCTCCTGAAGTGTTGCCTGAGTGGCTCTATCGGCAATCCGCTGGGCAGCCCTTTGATACTGCAACTGCCGGCTCTCCAGATGTGCAGCCTGGAAAAGTGCTTCCTCAACATCGGCAGGAATATGACCTCGAATACCTTTAAAAGTTGCTCTTGCAGAATCAGAATCCTGGATTAGTAAAGAGGTCTCCTGTTGCAGCAATGATAATAGCGTCTCCAGCTTTGACTTGGTTTCAAGTGATAGAACTCCAGGGCTGGAGCAGAGCTTTCTTCAGAATCTTCATCATCGGGAACAATCCCACTGATAGAAAAGGAGAATAGACTATCTGGGGAATCTTGCTCCTAAAAAGGAAAAGATGATGTCAGCAGAAGAGCCCAAAGTGTTAAAGGTTGTCTAAGGGAGTTAACGCACCTATTTCAAGGTAATCTCTCGCCTTTGGCTCGGAGAAACAACCTCAGATACAATTACCGATGACGTTCCTTGTGTTGGTACCTCGATTGGTTGCTGCTGCGATACCGATGCCGATGAAGATCCTTGTATGGTACAATGGCCGATGGAAGAGCAGGTGCCGATGGAGAGGTCCGCACAGATACGTCAGGCGATATCGGGCGAGGCGAGGACGCCGACGGAGATGGTGTAAGTCTTGCCCGCTTGGATTGTGAATCTTTGCCCGATGAAGCCTTACGCTTGTGCTGTAAGATATCGGCATCGGACGGCTGGGGGGCATCGGCAATGGATGGTTGAGGAATCGGTACACTTAGGATGATTGCCGATGCAATTACTCGGTGCTGCAAGAGAGACAGATGAGTAAAAGTGCCGATCCAATAATCAAGGTTTGAATAAAGAATACCTCTGGAGAGTCATCAAGGACAACAAGGTGGGGCGATGAAGGTGCTACAGGTAGAGACGAAGGGCGAATTGCCGATGAAGATTCTAGTGGTGTAGAACTCACGCCCTGAAATGTGAAATCGGTAAATCACAGCAATCGGCATCTGCAAGAGAAAATAAGGTGGTTACCTGAGATGTCTGTGCCAAAAATGTGACCGATTTGGTGCTCTTTTTGTTACGACCATGGCCCACTGGAGCGTCTAGCGAGGGAGCTTTATGGCCGATGATGGATACCGGGGAGATCGGCTGCAGCCGTATGACTTTGCCACTCTTACTTAATGTTGGAACTGGGTCATCAACCTATTAAAAAGGGGTTAGTTGCCGATGAATCAAAGGGAAGGTAAAAGAAGTGCAGTTTCCCTTACCGCATCAGTAGGAATGGCGTGATCGGGATCAATGAGGTTCCAGTAGAAATGAGGAGATGCAAAGAAGAGCTGCTCTTTCCATTCTTGCCACCATAATTTGAAGGATTCGGTGACGAAGGAAGCCGGTACCCAATTGGTCAGATCAACATCAGATGTATCGGCATCGGGAAAGAGAGTGACAATCTTGTGCCAGTCCACACGGTTCGCAATAGTCTCTCTCGGTTTAATCACATTGGCAAAACAGAGGTTGATGGGCAGTTGTCCAAAAGCTAGTTGTCTTGCTGCTACCGATGGATAATAGAACTCGTATGTGGGATTAATGTTCTTTCCGCTTCCAAATATGTTGTCCGGGATGGCACGAGGAGTGATTATCGCACTAAGAATGTCGGCATCCTGGTTCAGGGCCTCATCGGTAAGGTTAAAGGAAAGAGGGAATCTTGCTGCTTCATCAACATACGGGACCCAGGCCCGAAGCTCAGAAGGGATGCCGATGTAGAAATTGTGGAAGAGATTGCCGATCTGGACTCTGTTTGCCTCTGCCTCTGGTAATACTGCCAATGCTTCTCCAAAGTTGATAGGGGGCGCATTGCCGATTCTTCTTCCCCGAGTTGATAATCTTCAGGGAGACTTCGAGGGAATTGCTGGGCGAACAGATCAATGTGGAAATACTTGTGCATATGGGCATTCAACCACATATTGATGAACCACCAAGGGCCCCCCAGGTTGCCGATGCATTTGCCTTGCAGCAGTCTTTGTGATACTTGGTGAAGGAGATGGTAGACTGAGCCAAGAAGGTATCGGCCCAATGGGATTCTGACGCCACTAGCCAATAGCTCTGCCGCAGGAAGGTGCATGTTGGTCGGTCCAACTGTTCTGCCTCAGGAAATAAATTTCTCAAGCCACATATTCAAAAAAGCCGAATGCTCCCTATGACTGACTGAGCCAGATTTCTTATACTCGCTGATATAGCCAGTCCAGCCGCCAATGTTCCTGGTGGTCAGCCGATGCTCAGGTTTTCGCTGGAACAGTGAGTTGTCATCGGCAAAGGAGATGTCCAAGCCAGTGAGCATGTACACATCGGCAAGGGTGGGAGAAGCTGGCCCATGTTTAAAGATAAAGGCATTCAGGGTATCCGACCAGAAATAGGAGGCGGCAATTAACAAAGACTCATTCCTCTCCATATCGGCAATAGATATTCTGATGCATTGTTCTAATTTGCGTTCCGCCTAATATAGCTCCATTGGCCTAGCGACCCTCAAATACCAATCTTTCCATCCCTTGGTGGTTTTTGGCCAGGATCGAAAGGTATCAGTCCAGAATCCCAAGTCAAAATTCTGAGTTCTAAAGGGGATTCGATTAGTTTCTGCGTTTATGATATCGGTTGGGTCTGGATTTCTTATTGGGCCTAGGCAGATAAAGTGATTCTGATGCGTTGGAATGAGAAGATTATTGCAAAGTTCCTGAGATTAAAAATTGAGAATAAGGAAGAGTCATGAACTGCGCGGAGAAGGAGAGACGAATGTCAGAAGATGGGCAAAAGAAGAAGACTAACCTTGGGGACGTCAGAACGGATAGCCATGGCCGCGATGAAGATGGAGAAGGCAAAGAATGCTAGTGGAGGCTAAGGATCACCGTCAAGAGTGCCAAATGATCGAGTTTGTCGAAGGATCGCCTGTTGATGTCGCTGCTGGAGAGAAAAGCTAGGGTTTGAATCACAGATGAAAAATGGGCCGCGGTGGAGAAAGCATTATATGGGCCTGTTGGTACAGGATCTCCACTACCGCGCGCGTAACTCTTGAGGAGAAGTTCAAGCGGTTTGGGAAATTATGACCTGGAGGAAATTTCGGCGCATAAAGTATTTTTTACTCCAAAATTGGGGGGCATGTGTTGACACCGTTTTTTGACACGTGCCAATATAAGCCGAAAACTGTGCCGATCGGCAAGAGAGTGGTTATTCTCCAGTATTGCTTCTGAGTTGCCGATGGATGATTGCCGATAAAGGACATGTTGATCTCGTACATTGCCGATGAAGCCAGAGGGCTGTTGCCGATGGAGAGAGAGGCATGGTTGCCGATGGAAAACGGAGCTGAAGAACGTGGAAAGCAGATCTGAGTTATTATCGATGGGTTTTGCCGATGGAATCTACAGAGATGAGGAGCGTGCCGATAGAGGTTTTATCGTAAAGAAATGGATAAGGAAACTGGCAATATTTATGTTATTATTTTAATAGTTTATTTTTAAGTCCAACCTTGGTACGAGTCATTATTTTTTTTATTCCTTAGAGATAAGACTTGTTTAGGTAATACTTTGTCGTGTCTGTTTAGGACTCATAGTACCAGGGTATAAATATGTATCGGGAGGCAATATAATAATAATCAATCAAATACAACAAATCTACTACTTTTATCTACTTTTCAAGCAATCTACTTTTCGACGACTTCGTCACCAGTACCTTTTCCTTTTCAACGAGTTCCTTCAAGAATCGGCGGGCTGCATCAACTTGATCTCCGGCGACCTTGCAGGTTCCGCGTCTACCGAGCACGATTCAGGCTTTGACGTCCGGGCGTATCGCTGTCGTCTCGTCTGATCTGTTCAATAGTTATCGAATATCATCTGAGCTTTGACGTCTGGGCGTATCGCTGTCGTCTCGTTCGGGTTTTATTCAAATTTATCATCCTTGTCAATTAACAGGTCAAATCGACTGGCACGCCTTGATATCGAACTAGGGTATTAGCCCGGTGTGTTTGCAGATCCAACGCCTTTTTGTATCAACACTATTTTCTTTAGAACATAATGGAAGGAGCTCTGCAGTATAATAGAATTGGTCTAGTATTTAAGGAAAAAACAGGCCTAAAAACCTTATAGACCCACAAATCCCAAAGAACGCAAAGGGCGTGATTGGTGGCTCGCATCTACCCGACCAACCATCAGTTCATGCAGCATCTTTCACTTTTTGCCGTGATTGGTAGCCTGTGCGTCTTCTGGAGCTTGTCCCAAGTCATGAAAGATTCCTCCGGTGGCCTGAGGAGAAACGCAGGAGAGCTTCATTCCTACCGAGCCAGGCTCGCACGGGCTCCGATGCACGTCCCTGCCGTACTGGATGAGAGATCGCGCATACGAGATGAGAGCGTAACCAAACACCGGCGCTTTGTTTCTCAGCTGGCCAAAACGGGACCAAACAAGCACAAATAAATACAGTTGTATTTTATGAGCCTGGCCAGCCGAGGCCTGGTTCTCCAAATACGGGCCAGGCTCCCCTCGACAGCGTACCAATCACGTCCAGAAAAGCTCTAACGACTAACCCACGGTAACCTTCTTATACACAAGGCAACGCAGAAAACAATCACGCTCACTGCATGTTCTCATTGCCGAGCTTATCATAAACAGGAGAAGAGCGCAGCTCCGGCTTCTCACAATCATCTAGTATCCCCTCTATAACAACTTGGCATAGCATGGTGTGAACAAATCCTCAAGCAACATAGATGGTGGAATGAAGCATTACGTCACGATCTGGTCCAATATAGCTAGTCTATCAAGGCCACTAAGATCCTCCAGCGACTTAATGGCAAGGTCGGATATCGGGCTTTTGAAGAGGTTGACGTAGTGCACTAGTTTCACCTTCTTCATGTACACTCAGCCTCTTTCATGAGCACTTGCCTTGCTTTGCTCTTCGAATCACCACATGGCCAAGCAATGGCCACTAGACGTGCCAAATCTAACGACCAATCCTAAAATATTAGACATGCCTTAAGATCCAATGCTTCGAAACGAGTACAAACGTAGGTTTTCTATCCGCAACAATCAATGATGAGATCGACCTTGATTGGCCGCCTACCGATGAAATCGCCGCCTGCAACAACGAGCTCGTTGTGGCAAAGACACTAGAAAACTAATTTTCCTAACTAACTAACTAGAGTCTACATCTTCTAACTACGTAGATACCTACGTGCCAAATATGTAACCTAAAATATATACTATTTTTTATCTAAATTAGTAAAAAGCTATCGTAAAATGAAAAAAAAGAGAAAATATACCTGGGTGCTTTTGCTTCCTAGTCCCTGTTGACCCCTCGCATGCCGATATGTCTGTGGGCACCAGTAATGCTCACGTGGATGACGCCTGTGCCATGTGGCAGCACATGTGGGTAATCCAACTGCCGGTAGGGACCTATTGTCCGCTGGTTAGCCGATTAGTTTCCTGTCGGCATTTGACAGTCGATTGGCTTCTAAATCTACATTTTTACTATTACAGCTTCTAGATATGCAATAAATATAAAAGAAATATGATTTTGGAAAAAAAATCTCGAGCTCAGCACGTTCCAAAACGTGCGTAACTGCGTATCCTGCATGGACTAATAACCACAACGTTCGCAGCGCGTTCCATTTTGTGTGAGAATGAGTCATCCACAAGTACATGCTCATGGTCATGGGGTCGCTGGGCGCGGCCCTGCACGGTGACAGTGGCGGGCTCCTCCTGGGCTGGGCCGCCAGGCACCGCGTCGGCGCGTCGCTACCGAGGCGGCGCCCGCGCTGTGCTACCTGCACCACGAGTGCTAGCTCGCCGAGGATCCTGCACCATGACGTCAAGTGCAACAACATCCTGCTGGACTCGGCCATGGAGGCGTAGTGGCGCACGTCGCCGACTTCGGCCTCGCCAGGTTCCTCAACCGTGGCTCGTCCTGCTCCGGCGCCACGAGGGCGGTGGCCGCGGAGGATCCCATGTCGGTCGTCGCCGGCACGTTCGGGTACATCGCTCCTGGTAAGAACTAAAGAACGTGGCGTGCCCTCGGCGTACTGTTGCATTTCCATACAGTAGTGACAGGCATAAAGTGGTGCGTGCAGAGTACGCGTACACGCTGCGGTGGACGAGAAGACAGACGTGTACAGCCTCGGCGTGGTGCTGCTGGAGCTCGTCACGAGGCGCCGCCCGCTCGGCGACTTCGGCGACGAGATCGACCTCGTCCACTGGGCGAGGAGCGTCGTGCCGAGACCCGCGGACACGGGGACAATCCTGGCCGTGGCTGACACCCGGCTGCCGCCAGAGCCCGCCGGCCTCTTCAGGTGGGGTGGGCATATCTTGCGTCCGCGAGAGCAGCCAGGCACGGCCCACCATGCGTAAGGTCGTGCACGTCCTCTCCAGCTTCGTTGTACCACCGGCGGACCTGGCCAGCTCGACTTCTGCTCTTCCCCTGTAACTAATTGCAAGCAACAGCAGAGCAGAGCAATTGACACCACTAGCAGTTTGTGCTAATTGCGAAGACTGTAAGAGCCAGGATGATTGATCAGTCAGTACTTGTGCAGGATGCAAACCACTGATCTGAATGGCTGTTTTCCTTCTGGGCCTGCTGTTCTGATTGCTGCGACCATCCGGCATTTCACTTTCAGCTGGGCTTGGAGCTTGAACCGAAGATCATACTCTGGCAGTCCTGATGCCCGAGGGCGCTCTAGCAGCAGGGCGAGCTGGGCGCAGAGGCACAACCACACCCAGTCACAACTTCTATGAAACAAAACCAAATTATGAGCACAAGATTTTATGAATAAAATTATGCACAATACTAGTGAAACAAAACAGTGCACACAAGATTTATAATAAGAATAAAAAATGCATACAAGATTTGTGAAAAAAAAAATTATGCACACAACTCTTTAGGATATGCCTTGTTAAGATCAGTATAATCAACACACAACAGTTGCAGTTCAAACAAACAATAGAAAAGGAGCTACAACTTTATTTGGAAGAATAATGGTGCTTCCTGAAAATAGTAAATATCATGCAATCACACAAATCGATCTCATTCTCATGCTCTAATGCACAAACGACGTAATGGATGCAGCTGGAGAACCCTTCAGTGGGATGATGACGCTTCCTCGCTGCAGCAGAGCTTCTGAAACTTATCTCTAATTGCTTGCAACTGTTTCAGAGCATCTCCAATTGACACACAATCCATGGGCATCTCCTCTGAACAGGAAATCCCAACTTGCAGAATTGAAGTGATGCAAGAAAAGTGCCAGCTTGGAGTTTGAAGTGGCTGGTTCGCCATCTTCTGTCTTCATTTGTAGCTGTTGGTCCATGATAATACTCACTCTGTCTGGTAGTGCCATTTGAACATACTTGCGGAGCCCCATGGCTTCACCAAATTCGTTGTCTGTTGGTCTTTTCCCAGTAAACATTTCCAGCAATAGTATGCCATAGCTGTAGACATCACCATGGGTGGATACTTCATTACCCAGTCCATACTCTGAAACAAACCAAATGAGATTTTCTTTTAAATTAGATGAAATAACATTAAGAATTCCCGAAAAAATGATGTTCTATGATTCAAAATTTGTCCCAAAAAGAATGATGTTCTGGGACATGCAAGCATAATCTGGCAAGTTAATCCCGTGCATGCATGACTAAAAGGAAATTCATTTTCTCTACCTTACATACAACTCAACTAATTAAGGGCACATTTGTCTTTTCCATACACCCTTAATCTGTCTGAAAATTCCTAGAACATCATTTTTTTTTGGGACAGAGGGAGTACTAATTTATTTCCAAAGCACTACGTGTAAGTATGTAGTAAAGTAATTTCTTGTAATTTCAAGATATAAGATCTTAAAATTTCGTAAAAAGTTAACTTTGCTGAGCTCAACATATATTCTAAGTTGACACTAAGAAAGCCTTGAGTTTGGTTGAAGCCACCATAGTGCAGTAAACAGAGGAAATGAAAGGTACCTGGAGCTGCATACCCAATTGATCCTCTCATTGATGCCCATCCACTTGAAGTACCTATATTTTGATGTAGAAACCTTGCAAGCCCAAAATCACCCACACGAGCAACCATGGAACTGTCCAGGAGAACGTTACTTGGTTTAAGATCACAATGAACAATCGGTGTTGGCTTATGCTGGTGAAGGTAATCAAGTGAGGATGCCACATCAATTGCAGCATTTAATCTTGCAGTCAGATCTAGTGCCTTTGGTTCACCATCTTCGATGATATGTTTGTGCAGCCATTGGTCCAAATTTCCATTCGGTAGAAACTCATACACGAGGGCCTTGAAGTCATGGCCCTTAAAATCAATTCTTGAACAGATAGTCAATATCTTTACAAGGTTCCGATGTCGAGCACATCTTAAAGTCTCGCATTCTGCAACAAAACTTTGAGATGCACCACGCTGCATGAGGTTGAGAACCTTAACAGCGATCACTATTTGCTGCTCGTTGCTTCTCATTGTTCCTTTGTATACTGATCCAAAGCTCCCTGCTCCTATGAGGTTCTCAGATGCAAAACCATTTGTCACATTAACCAATTCTGCATAGGAGACCCTCATGTATTGCTCACTCAAGACCGAACTTTGTTGGTGTGATTTTGTCTTCTGGCGGTGCCTTTGCTGGGGGTGCAAACAATGCAATTGCTAATGTGACACAGGAAAATGCACTGCACACAGAGACTGTTATGACAAGTTTTCGATGTGGTTTCTTGGTAGCCTGGGTGGGGCAGGGTGGCAATCCCAGTTGGGGGATACCGCCACAAAGGCCATCATTGCCAGTGATTAAGATCTTTGCTGCATTGAGAAATATCCCATCACTTGGAACTCCACCTTGGAGATAATTGAATGTGAGATCTAATATAGAAAGGCTGGTTAGTCTGGCAAGGATCTCAGGAATGGTCCCTGATAAATTATTGTGAGAAAGATCAAGCCCTACAAGGCTCTTTAGATTTCCTAGTGACCGTGGAATTTTTTAGACTTAATCTGCTGCACCCCCATGTTCTCACCCTGCAGTCGGTCGAGAGGCAGGGAAAAGGTCAGCGGTGCTGTCCATCATTTCCGCTGTAGCAGTATGGCATTAGGCCATCACCAATGCTGTAACAGCATGGTAGTAGTAGTTAGAGGTACATCAGCCACGTCCTGGCTGATTTCAGCATAGTACTAGGAATAGTTGATACTGTAGCCATGCCTCCTTGTACCCCATAGTGGGTGGAGAATTGTATATAAATGTATGCAATGTAATAGAGAAGGCAGTTCAGCAGGCAAAGCATTCTGGGAAGTTCGGGTTTCAGGAACTGAAATCGCGAATAGAGTGCATGTGTGTTTGTTGTACTCATCGAGCTCTTGCCACTAGATCAGTCTCTAGTCTTCGGCTAACGCTGAAGACAGTGTGTGTGTTATGTGTGTGTGTGCGGGAAGGGAGCTCGGCTCGTCTTCTTCCCTGGTTCAGGGGGGATCTCGAGGGGGGTCGAGGAGGTGCTGCTCACCTCGATCCTGGTCGGCAGCCAACGCTGCTGGTCAACGCCACTGCTAGGCACCTTCCAAGGTGGTCGGCAGTGGTCGGTGCTAGATCCTAGCGCCAACAGATGGTACCGGAGCCATACATCGTTGCTAGGCCCAACGGCCGGCGATGGTGGACGTGGTGCTGCAGGGAACCGGTGCTGGCGGTGGAGGGCAGCTCCAGCCGGTGCCGCAGCAGGTGGAGGCACGCGTAGTCAGGTAGTATGGTGGGAACAACTCCTGGCCCATGCTCACCCGCACCAACTACGGCGAGTGGGCTGTGCAGATGAAGTGAAAGCTGCGCGCCCGGAAGTGGTGGGCAGCCATGGAGACTGGCGACACCGGAGAGGATGCGGAGGTGGGCGTCATGGAGGCGCTCATGGCGTCCACTCTGAGCGAGTTCCACGAGGCGCTCGGGGCCAAGAAGACGGCGAAGGAGGCATGGGAGATGCTGGAGTCGTTCCGTATCGGCTCAGATCGAGCCAAGCTGGCCAAGGTTCAGCAGCTACGCTGGGACTTCAAAAACATCCAGTTCAAGTCTGGGGAGTCGGTGGAGGACTTCGCCCTGCGGCTCCAGTCGCTCGCCACTCAGCTGGCCACCTTTAGGAAGCCGCTAGAGGACGAGGATCTCATCAACAAGCTCCTGGTGCCTCCCAAGTACGCCCAGCTTGCCGTGTCCATCGAGACGATGCTGGACTTATCCACGCTAACGCTCAAGGATGTGGCTGGGCGACTACGGCGGTGGAGGGTCGCGGGTTGGCGGCACCAAAGCGGGAGGACAGTAGCAAGCTACTGCTGACAGAGGAGGAGTGGACTGCGTGCATGAAGTAGCGGCAGTCTGGGGAAGGCTCCTCTGTCCGTGGTGGTGACTGTGGCGACAAGCGGCCCGGCAAGGCGCCGCAAGTCAAGAAGTGCAACATCGACCCGAACGCGTGCCGGCTTTACGGGAAGGTGGGGCATTGGGCACGGGAGTGCCTAGAGAAGAAGCCGGAGAAGGAGGAGGCCCACTTAGCTCAGGACGATAGCGACGACGAGCACGCGCTGTTGATGGGGGTGTGCTGTGCCCTGGAGGACGGCGAAGTAGAGAAGGCAGGGGCGGAGCGGGGGACTGCGCCGCAGGCTGTCCGTCTCGATGAGCCACGCACGCGGGCCCATCTTGGCACAATTGATGTTCTGGAGTAGGTGGTGGTGTCCTGGGAAATCATCTCCGACGAGGCGGCATGGGACAGGCCAAGGGCGGGGGAAGAGCCTGTGGCTGCAGAGGCGAAGGAGCCGCCAAGCCCAACCACGAAAGGCTCGCCTACTCACTCCTCTGTTCTCAGTGGCGGCAAGGCCACGTAGGAGCTAGTGGCAGGGAACGAGCTCACGGCTGCAGAGGCAGAGGAGCCAAGCCCAGCCGTGGAAGGCTCGCCTGCTCTTTGCTCTGGTTCCGGTGGCGGCGAGGCCAGGGGAACAATGGCGGCTGGGGAAGCTGTGGCGGTGGAGTTCGTGGTGGGGGAAGCAGGGGACTCTGTAGTGGCTGGGGTGGAGGAGCCGCCCAGTGCACCCAGGGAAGGGACCGCCACCCTCAACCGTGCTCCGCCTCGTCAAACCCCTCCCCGAGAGGACGCCTCGACCTCGAGGGGTGGCTGGGCCTCGTCCGCAGGGCGGGGTGGCCTCGAGGGATGCGAGGCTCTGTCCGCAGCCTGAAGCGGCATCGAGGGTCATGGGGCCGCCACTAAGACCGAGTTTCGAGGGGCCGCATCCGAGTCTGAAGGCCAGGATGGCCTCGAGATTTGCGGTGCCCCGACCGAGGGCCGGGGCGGCGTCGAGGGTCGCACGGTCTTGGCCGAAGGATGGAGCGGCCTCGAGGGCCGTGGAGCCGCGAGCCGCCTCTATCCTGGGATGGGATGCTTTGACCTCGTTGTTGGAGGTTCCAACCCTGGGACAGGAGGCCTCATCCGCGGGCGGGAGCGGCTCGACAAAGAGTCAGGCGACCACCACAGCGGGCCAGGAGACCTCGAGCATAGGCCAGCAGGCCTCGAGCAAGGGGTAAGGGGGGCGACCGCGGGAGGCAGAGCCTCGACCGCGCAACAGGCACGAACGCGGGTCGGGCGGCCTCGCATCGGGCGCCCTCAACCGCGAGACGGGGAGCCTCGACCGCGGAGGTGCGGGCGGCCTCGACGGCCTCAAGCGCGGAGGTGCGGAAGGCCTCAACCGCGGAGGAATGGGAGGCCTCGATCGCAGAGGCGCGGACGGCCACGACTACAAGGCGGGAGGCCTCGACCGCGGAGGAACGGGAGGCCTCGATCGTGGAGGCGCGGACGGCCGCGACCGCGAGGAGGGATGCCATGACTGCGGGTCGGACGGCCTCGACCGCAAGGCAGGAGGCCTTGACCACAGGCAGACAGACCTCGATTTCAGGACAGGAGGCCTCAACCCCATGGCCGGAGGCTCGACCCCAAGAAGAGGGGTCTCGGCTGCGGGCAAAGGGCCTCGATCGAGGAGCCGGGGGGTCGACGATGGAGGTTTCTCCGTTTTGAACAACCCAGCCTCGGGAAACACTGGCGGAGGAACCAGCCACATTCGCAGTCGCAGAGTGCAACGCGGAGTGGCGGAAGGCGATGCTGGAGGAGCACGCCTTGTACACCCGACGACGGGGGAAGGAACCAGACATCATCGGGGTGTACGACGACACTGGAGCAGAAGACGGTGGCGCTGTCAACCTTCTAGGCGGAGTACATCATAGCGGTCACCGTGGCATGCCAAGTTACTCGGGTGTCTCAGGAACTGAGGCAGAGGATTGGCATAGTTGAGGTTAAGGGTTAGCAGCAGGATTAGGGAAAGAATGTTAGACTTAATCTGCTGCACCCCCATGTTCTCACCCTGCAGTCGGTCGAGAGGCAGAGAAAAGGTCAGCGGTGCTGTCCATCATTTTCGCTGTAGCAGTATGGCATTAGGCCATCACCAATGCTGTAACAGTATGGTAGCAGTAGGTAGAGGTACATCAGCCACATCCTGGCTGATTTCAGCACAGTACTAGGAATAGTTGGTACTGTAGCCATGCCTCCTTGTACCCGATAGTGGGTGGAGACTTGTATATAAATGTATGCAATGCAATGGAGAAGGCAGTTCAGCAGGCAAAGCATTCTGGGAAGTTCGGGTTTCAGGAACTGAAACCACGAATAGAGTGCATGTGTGTTTATTGTGCTCATCGAGCTCTTACCACCGGATCAGTCTCTAGTCTTCGGACAACGCTGAAGACAGTGTGTGTGCTGTGTGTGCGCGGGAAGGGAGCTCGGCTCGTCTTCTTCGCTGGTTCAAGGAGGATCTCGAAGGGGGGTCAAGCAGGTGTTGTTCGCCTCGAACCTGGTGGTTGGCAGTGGTCGGTGCTAGGTCCTAGCGCCAACAGAATTGTGCCCTGAAGGATGTTCCCTGATAAATTGATAAATTCTAGGCGTTGACACCCACCAATGGAGGATGGAATATCACCAGAAATCATATTATAAGATAAATCAATTTTGTTAAGATTTTGTAGACTTCTGACTTCTGGTGGCAAGGAATTATGTGAAATATTGATGAAACGTGACAAGGTTGATATGGAAAAGAGTTCTTTAGGTGTTGGACCAGAAAGATTGTTGTAAGAAAGATCCAATACTTGTAAAGGACAATGGCTGAGACTAGATGGTATAGGTCCACTTATAGCATTTTTCTCGAGGAGAAGTCTAGTTAGCTGTGTAAGATTGCCAAGAGTTGCTGGCAAGGGTCCAGACAAAGCATTTTTGTACAGATCTAAAAAAGACAACTTATTGAGGTTGCCGAGAGATGCTGGAATAGCACCTATGAGATTGTTTTTACCCATGTGAAGGTGTTGCAAGTTGATGAGGTTACCAATTCCTTCTGTTATTGTTCCAGTTATATTGTTGTATGCAATGTTGAGAAACACCAGCTGTGTTGAGAGATTACCGATTGAATTTGGTAGGACGCCACGGAGATTATTTGAGTCAACATCTAGTACAACCAAGTTAGTACAATTAGTCAGACTAGCCACGAAGCTCCAATCAGCATTGTTTGTTGCTTCAAACTGATTATCTAAAAATGACACTGCACGCAGGTTCGTTTGTTGAGCTCCTAAGCATTCTGGAATCGTTCCGGATAGGAGGTTTTCTAGTGTTTGAAGATTTTGAAGCGTGGAGGCGTTGCAAAGGGATGATGGGAGCATGCCATGAAATTCATTGCCTGATACTCTAATTTTTTTTTTATTTTTGGAAGGTTGCTTCCGATATTAGGTGGAAGAGTCCCATTCAGGTTGTTGAATATTATACTTAGAACTTGGAGAGAGGAAAGATTGTTGAATAATAAAGGTGGCAAAGGGCCTCGTAGTTCATTATAATCTAGAAAAAGTCGTTCGGGGGCATAGAGGTTGCCAAGCGAACTAGGTATGGGGCCTGAAAGATTGTTTACTGAAAGAGAAAGGTCTGTAAGAATCTCAAGATTTCCTAATGATTCTGGGATCTTACCAACTAGACCGTTTTGCTGAAGATCTAGGAATTCTAATGAAGAGAGGTTGCCTAACCAGGAAGGGATGGTTCCTTGGAGTTTGTTTCCCCCAAATCCAAGATTTCTAAGAGACGAGAGGTGTTGTAGTGGTGGAATGCTTCCTTCAAAGTTATTGTCGAAAGCATAAAGAATCATCAAAGCTGAGAGATTTCCCAGTGAACCGGGGATCGTTCCTGAGAACTGATTTGCACCTAGGTCCAGCACGTTGAGGTTGGCTAGGCTGCCTATCTCTCTGGGGATTTCTCATGTCATATTGTTATATTCTAGGACTAGTTTTTTCAGGTTTACAAGGCTGGCAATGGTGGAAGGGATTGTTCCTGTAAGTCTATTATTGCCAAGACTGAGTATCTGCAGATGACGCAAGGAGCCTAACTCA
Organism: Bothriochloa decipiens; assembly: GCA_023333625.1. Classification (NCBI taxonomy): domain Eukaryota; kingdom Viridiplantae; phylum Streptophyta; class Magnoliopsida; order Poales; family Poaceae; genus Bothriochloa; species Bothriochloa decipiens. The sequence continues at coordinate 17,765,660 of CM041638.1, forward strand.
CTCGGTATTCCCCCATGTAAATTGTTGTCATGGAGGGAAATCTTTATGAGGTGGCTACAGTTTGAGTGATGGTGGAATCTGGCCAGAGAGGGAGTTGTAGGTAAGTTGCAGTGTCTCAAGGTTATGGATATTACCGAGCTCTAGAGGCAGGATCCCTTGGAAGCCATTCGATGAAAGATTGAGTCGCCTCAAGTAAGTGAGGTTTCCCAGCGCAGCGGTGATGGTGCCAGTCAGGTTGAGATCAGGGAGGTCCAGAGCCACCACATGGCCCCAGCGGTGTCCCCTGAAGCCGCACGCCACGCCGTGCCACCGGCATATGGGAATGGACATGTTGCCCCACGAAGCTAAGGCTCCCGATGGGTCATTCATCAAGAGCGACTTGAATGAGATGAGGGTGAGCTGTTCGGAGTTGGGGGTGTGGGGGACGATTGCTCCATGAGCTGCCAGTGAGGTCTTTACCACGAATGTGGCAAGGCAAATGAGGAGGAAGGCGAGCATGCTCAAGAGAGGCTTGATGAGGAGCACTACCATGGTGATTGTATTGTACGATGTTTGCAGACAGCAAGGCTTTATTACATGGTGCTTATATAGAGGCAATAGTTGCTACGTGACAGCCAAAGAGGACGTTGACCGTAGAGTCGTAGAGACATGGTGCATTATATAAGTATATATATATAGAGCAAGAATATCCCGTACCAAGCAGGCAGGAGCAAGCCGCCGTCCTTGCTGGCTGGCAGGTGGGCAGGCTGGCCGCAGGCAGCAAGACGCCGCCGCCGCCCTTGCTGGCTGGCATGGGAGGTTGGGAAGGCGATGGGCGCTTAGCAGCCGGGAACCCCTTCGTTCCGATTCGCGGAACGGGAACATGGAGGGACACCGTCCCGATAGACGATGGAATTTGACTCGCAACCACGAGCAGGAACGTCAGGTCCCAAATGAGGATGGAAACGTGCGGGGAAGAACACACCTCAGGTGAAGTCAGGTCGCGTCGCTCACGGTCGCTGGCTTCTCTCGCCATTCGTGTTGTGCCCGGAGCCCCGGCAGCCGAGCCCTCCCGCTCCGCAGCGCTGCAGCTTCTCGACGCCGCAGGAAGCGCACGAGGCCGCCATATCCGATATCTTCAGTCTCGCAATCTTGCTAGTGTGGGTGGCCGGCCGCCGACGGCTGTGCGGCAGCAGCACTGTCACTGTGGCCGTGCGCTCGTTAGCTTGTGTGGTGCGTCGTGCGCGCTGCGCCATGGCCGCGCGTGGGTGGCGGCGGCCGGCAAAAACAAGAGCTAGCGATTGGCGCGGACGCGCGCGTAGCGCGTTGGTAAGGCCGCTCGGTGGAGCGCCTGCCGGCCCGCGTTCGAGCGCTCCTCGACGCGAGTTTGGCACCGGGGTTTTAATCCCTTTCTGTGGTACACACGCGTGTGTGTTCAGTGGTACTGCGCGTTTTCCGCGCAATGGAGGCGACGACGGCTCCCAATCTCTTCTTAGCGTTTGTTCGGACGCGCACGTATATGTGTGCGTGTGATATAAGTGTAGAGTGTGTGAATTGTGTGCGTCTAAACTGTAGACTATAAAAAACAAAAGAGCTAGCGATTGGCCTGGACTCCTGGACTGGAATGGGCTTTAGGGTTCAACAACTAATGGACGGCCCAATAAAAAAAAATGAAAAAAAGACAGACACGGTGGGAGTGGAATCAAACTCAGCACGTTCCAAAACGTGTATACCCTGCACGGACTAACCACCACGTCCCAACGCGTTCCAATTAGTGTGGGACCACGTCCCACTAGTATGCCTCTATGTTCCATGGTTTGTGAGGATGTCTTACCACGTACCATCATGAGCTGCGGCAACACGAAAAATCATAATGGGTCTTTCCAACTACGTTAAAAAAATATGCACAAATTACATAGGGGCGTCCAAGTGCCAAATACATCGGAAAAGGGAGAAAAAAAAGAAAGTAAAAAATGTTTGAAGGGCTACTTTTATGAAGTCGACGTTTAGAGGCCCAACACTGCGAAGCGCTACGGTTTGGAGTCCCAAATATGCAATTTTCTATTTTTTTTAAAAATATGCTTTGCACGTGTCTTATTAAGCGAAGTTAGAATTATCTTTACATTCCGATTATTCTAGCGGTGATATGCCAAGAGTATTACACGGATAGAACACAAACGCAAAAGACGCCGGCTCGAACAGCGCAACTTCGGAGGTCGTAGTAACAACTAAACCGATTGTGCGACAGTGAAGTCGTGTACCGCGATCAGTTTATGCCGGCCTCGGCGTGTAGCGCGCCCGGCGGTCACCGCTCTGAGGAAACAGAACTGGCATGGCCTGCTTCCTGGTGGATAGGCTTGTTTCGGCGAAGGCTTTTTGGAACTCATCGTTGAAGGAGGAGTCCGGCACGTTGGTGGAGGGCCGCCCAGTCAACTTGCTTAGCATGACCCGCCTGGCCTGCTGCTCCGGTTTTCGGTCGCGATATGCTCATTTTGCCCAATTTTCTAATTTAAACACCTAGATTCAAGTTCCTAAAATATTTTCAATTCCTGTGTTCCAAAAAACAACTTCTATAAAATCCTTGTGTTTTTCCTATCCTTTATTTTACCCGTTCATTCAATTCTTGTGTTTTCTAGTTCAATGTATGTGTAAACCAAGGTAATTGATAGAATAATAAACTTTGTCAACCATGTTTTCAGCCAGGCTCGAAAGATCTAATCTGCAATAACACATTCGGCCAGCTGCTGCTGAGTTTGGTGCAAAAATATGTTGATCACACAAGACATAGCAATTGATGGCGAGCTGTTCAGGAATAATGTAGTTAACCAGATCTGTAATCGGGCATAGAGCTAGCTAGGAGTTTATATATTACATAAAACAGTCTTAGCTTGTACATAAGGCATGTCACAAAAGCAGGCGGTGTAGTAAAACCGTCGAGGAGGAAAGAGTTAGCTTGCTCCGAGGTCAACGTGATCCCTAGCTGCGGTAACAAAGCTTCCAGCTGCGATTCGACTCGAAGCTGCGGGCTGAGGAGCAATCTGTTTAAATCATGGGAACAAAGGTAAGCATGTGCTATCTGCTATGTCACTGCAATGATGATTTAACTATGTAGCCGGAGGCAGGGCTGTACCTCTCAGCTGGTAAGGAGGGTAGTCCGACAAGGAGGTGCTAGCCGAGCTCTACGCATAATGGTCCGGGTACATTTCACGCTCAAGTTCCTGATTAGCTGCAAAACAGATGGAAGAATGGTGATAAAGTGCGGATGTATGCTTGTTGGCTGAACAGATAACTAAGTGAAAAGATAACATTAAGTTCAATAACAGCCTTGATCTAGGATAATCAATATCATCATAAGCTAAGGGGGGCTTGTTGGCTGCTTAATTTCCACCCTAGAGAGACAGACACTCTTTAATCCTTAGAGTGGGCTTGTTTGGGGCAAAGGATGTGTTGGGAAAATCACACAAGTAAATATGAGGTGAAAACAATATGCTGATCGCAATTGTATTTCATTCTGATAAAAAACTTACACCCCGGGGTATTTATAGACCCCCTGGCTTCGCTATGATAGGAAACTTTACACACTAGGCACAATATTTTCTATACATTTATCTAAAAAGAAAGTTGGTGAAGTAACAAAACACACTTCGCCTCTATCCTTTTGTCTTTCCGAACGACTTTGAGTTTGATCTCAATTTCATGGTTCAATAGATATCATCAAAAACTCCCAAGCGAAGTCGCCACGTCAGCTTCGCTGGATCTCAGGGACTTAGCGAAGTCACCTCCACCTTGCATCCTGAAATATGCGAAAATATATATGCGAAGCCCAAAATATCTGTAGTAAAGTATCCACGTCATCTTCGCCGAATGTTTCGTTATTATAGATATTCTCTGTCAAAAGTTTATTTCCTACTCCAAAGTTTGGATGGAAAGTTTTCATGACAGTTGTTCCCTAATGGCAGCCCCTCGCGGACGAAGGCCTACTCCAAAGGTCCGAATCCCGCGAAGTTTATATAAACTTTGCCTGACAAACGACGTCCAAACTTTGGAGTTGGCCATCAACATTTTTTGTTTTAAATTTGAAATCCAACGGCTAGTTTGACTATTTGACTAAGGGTCGTTGAATTTTGACCAGGTTTATCTATATATAGCGGTGCCCCCTTCTGAAGCCGTCGTTTTCAGAAGAGGGGAGACTCTGCCAAAATTTTTTTTGAACCGAAAAGTTTGAGATAGATTTTCTCATCACTTGCTGTTTGTGTGTGTGCTCTTGCTTGATCTCTACTTTGAAGTTTGCTCGACGACTTCAGCGAGGTTTTTTCTTTCAAACTTTTTGTTTTTGTGAATTTTGCGGTTGAGGTTGTTTTGACCTCGATTTCTTTTATAGATGTATTTGTGAGATTTGCAAGATCAAGTTTAGTCTCAGGAAAGTTCCAAGGCTGATGAAGACAAATCTCAAGCAGATTCTGACGAAGAAAATCTTGAAGATGTTGATGCCTCGGTTGAGGATTTGGTGAAGAACGATGAGGGTTATACTCTGACTTTTGGTAAAACTTTGTTTGATTAGAGTTTCCTTGATGAGTTGGTTAGATTGCATTTTGTTGATCGCGATTAGGTGAGGGTTCTTGATCATGCAGAGTGTAATCCCGAACCTCACCCAGACGAATGTATAGTTTTTCAGGATTTGTTTGCTGCTGGTCTTCGCTTCCCATGTCAAGATTTTCTTAAAGATGTTTTGAAGGCCTTCAACATTCAGATGCATCATTTGACTTCAAATAGGGTCGTCAGACTAGCTCAATTTGTTTGGGCTGTGAAATCTTTAGAAGCTAATGCTGACATTGCTGCTTTCTGCGAGTTGTTTAAAATGCATACTCAATATAAGGAATTTGTTCTTGATGGCTGGGTGATTATCAAGTATTTTGGCTGTTGTAGTTTCAAGACACCTCGTAATGCTGTTTAGGTTTCCCCTGCTCCAAAGAATAAATAGGGGGTTGGAGAATGGTCAAGGTATTGGTTCTATCACAAGGTTCCAATGGTGGAAGAAAAAGATCCTGTCACCAAGAAGATGGTTAAGAAATATCCTTTAGCGGCTAAGATGGAAATTGAAAATTTCAAGTTTTCCCCATCTTTTCCTACTTCTATGATTTCTAAGACTACAGTCAAAGCTTACAAGTCTACGGCTTCACTGCAATGTGCCAAGGATCTTGCTGAAGAATATGCTGCTGCTAGGATCTGGCCACTAAAGAAGGGATGGTCTTTTTTGCGTTTTCATCCGAAGAAGGTTTGTGGGATTAATTACAAATATTCGGATAATGATTTTCATCGTCCGAAGACATTTGCTTCTGATGAAGATTTTGTGAAGTCTATAGAAAGCAGAGCTGATGACTTACTTGGGAAGTACTTACAAAGTGAGAATAATAGTATTGATAAGATTCTTGGACCAGATTATAAGCATTTGAACAGAGTATTTGAGGTTGCCATGGTTGAATATGGTGAGACCTCCTCCTGCTTATGCCCGTGAGAAAAAGCAGGGTAAGAAATAACAAAAGGAAGCTGCTATTCATGGGAATGTTGAGGCAGGGAAAAACAAACATAAGGCTGTTGGTGGTGCCAGTAAAGTTGTTGCTAAGAAGCTAAAAAAGAATCAGAGTCCTTCTGTGTTGTTGGATGCTGAAGAGATTGATGTTGTGTTGGAGCGAAGTTTGGATGTTGAAGGGAACTTTATTTCTGGTTTGGGTGGTGCTGGCGAAGATGGTGGCGAGGTTGCTAAGGTTATTGTTGATTCTGGTGTTTCTGTAACTCAACATGTTGAATATGAGGTGAAAGAAACTGTTATAATTTTTTCCTCTAGTGCCTTAACTCCACCATTACTTACACCGTTAAATGATACATTATAGAGTTTGCATGCTCATGATAGTTCTGTTGATAATCCTGATGAAGCTGGTGCTGAGATGAAGTTGGTTTCTGTAAAAAGAAACTCAAATTAAAGATTCTCAAAGAACTGCTGAGTTGACTTGGCCAAGATTTGACTCTGAGATTCCAGACTTTGGATCTCATGGTTCTGAGCATCAAAATGTTGGAGAAACTGTTGTTGAAAAAATGACTTCGATTGAAAAAGCTGTAGGTGCTAATGTTGGCGAAGTTGATCTTGAGAATGTACCAAAGAAAGTTGGGGGTTCTAGAGTTTATACTCTAAATATTGATGATAGTGATGAGGAGGTTTTTGATGATGAAACCAATGATAATCGCTTGGCTCGCTTGTCTAGTTCAACTATCAATGTTGAGACTAGAAAAAAGGTTAATTGTGAATTAGGAGACCATGTTTCTACTGGTGAGTATTGTAATTCTGTGTTAGTTTTTCTTATCTCATGTTTTTTCTTTCTACTAACTTTTATTTATTTTTAGAAACTATTTTTCCTCATGCACCGGCTTCTCCTTGTAAAAATGTGGACGTTGGTAAGATGAAATGTGTTCTTCAGGATCTGGCCACTCCTGTTGTGCCTACTGAGACAAGTAACGAGGGAGAGATATCTGGTGCTTTGAAACGTTCTTTGGAATTTTGTCAAGAATAAAGTTTGGGTTTGGATTCCTTCAAGTTTATTGGCATTGGAGCTGATAAGCTGTGAGTTATACCGCGAAGCTCTGAAGTTCAACTTTCTAAATGTATTGATGAAGCTTATACTGTCCCAGATGCAGAACTTGAAATGTCAAAGAAACTATTGCTTGAAGTTGCTGATGTAGGTTTATCTATGATGTATAAAGGTTCTATCTTGATGAGAGGTTTGCGGATGGGCTTGGAAGAGAAAGAAAAAGATTTTGCTCTTCGCGAAAGGAATTATCAAGTTGAGATTGAAAGTTTGAAAAAACAACTTGCTAAAAAAGAGGAGAGGTCTGAGGCATTGGATGCTCATAATATTTTAGAAGGTAAGCTTATCAGTGCTCTTGCCCGTGTTAAGGAGAAAGATGAAGATTTGAAGAAAATTGTAGAATACATTGAAAAGATGAAAGACAACATGAGGTGTATGGAGAGAAGAATCAAAGAGTAAGACAAATCTTTCTTTGATAATTGTAACTGCATTTGGGAGCTTTATTTTGAATGTTATGATAAGTTTGGAGCTAGACCTAGGGACAAATGCTGGGAACTCGATGATCGTGATAGTTTTTTTAGTTGGCTTTGCTGCCAATATGAGGATGTGTCTCAGGTCATGAAAACTACAGTTGACATTAGAGTTTTTTACTCTACTCGTGCTCTCTTTCATTTGATGAGGCAGAGTCAGGACCCTTTGTTTGATCAGTTATGTGATGAGAAGTACAAGTTTCCTGCTGCTGATAGCCTGACAAATGTTAACAAAGCTACTCAAGTGCTGTGTAACAAGTTTCTCGAGCAATATTGGAGGTCTGGTGTCCGAGCTCATTGTTTTGATAAGGCAAGAGAGAATTTGTAGAGGGTGAGTTATCTTTTTGTGATACTCTGTTGTGTTGTTGTTTATGCCTCTGTTCTTTGTCTAACTTTCCTGCATGCTTGTTAGAAAATTGTGAAGGAGGCACAAGCTGCTGAAAAGATGGCAGAGGAGGATGCGAAGAGGGAGGCGAGGGCCAAGAGTCAGAGTGGTGCTGGATCAAGTAATGTTAGTGATGGCCATGCTTAGACTCTAGTTGTTTACTTTGTGACGAGAGAGAGAGTTAAAACATGTTGACTTTAAGTTATCGTCCCTGTAGATGTAAATTTCAAAGTTGTTTAAGTTTAACTGCTATTCATCCTGTGCAGGTTCCTCGTGCTAAGCTTATGCAGGATGTTGAAGATGTTGCTCCACTGATGATGTGTAAAAATGATTTCGTTTTTGAGCCGTCTGAATTTTATGATTTTCGTGCAAAGCGTCGTGGTTGTGACGTCGATGATTTTCTTGCTCGTAAGTCTTTTCTTTGGTGTTAGTTTTTGCTTTGAGTTTTTGGGAACTCCATCTTACAAAGCTTTTGTAGATGTGAATAAGCGATATCATAGTATCAGGCCTCCCAATTGTGGGCTGTTTGATTTCACAAACTTTGCTCAGGTAAGGTGGACAAGTTTTCATATTTGTTTTGTGATCGAATTACTATAATAACCTTTTGTTTTATTTGTGGTTGTGAGGATCTAGTGCTTCTCCTACATATGTTGATGAAGATTTTTTACAGCGTGAAGCTGATGAAATTATTAATGAAGTTGTCAGTGATATACTTGGTGATGCTGCGGAAGTAATTAGTTCTCAAGATGATTAATTTTGTAAACCCTTGATTTGTATTTCGAATAAGTTGTAACATGAGCATTTTATTATTCTGCGAAGTGTACGTGCTTGGCTTCGCTTGTAGTAAAGAATAAATACCTATGTCATTGAGTAAATATTTATGAATGCTTTGATTGTTTGTTGTGAGTTTGTCACGTATGCTTCGTTTGGGAAGTTGAAAACTTTGGACCTTGGTGACACTTAGCTAAAAAGTTTGCCTTAGTAAATTTGAAACACTGTCCCTTCTTTTTCATTGGAAGTAGACGCGTAAACCTCACTTAGAAGCTTAAAATTTTTTTCACCTTAGTGAAACTTAGTTGAAAAATTTTCCTTTAGTAAATTTGAAACGCCATCCCTTCTTTTTTGTTTGAAGTGGACGCGTGAACTTCTCTTAGAAGCTTAGAAAGTTTTCACCTTAGTGAAACTTTGTTGAAAAATTTGCCTTAGCAAATTTGAAACGCCGTCCCTTCTTTTTTGTTCGAAGTGGACACGTAAACTTTGTTTAGAAGCTTTAGAAAGTTTTCACCTTAGTGAAACTTTGTTGAAAAATTTGCCTTAGTAAATTTGAAACGTCATCCCTTCTTTTTTATTCGAAGTGGACGCGTGAACTTTGCTTAGAAGCTTTAGAAAGTTTTCACCTTAGTGAAACTCTATTGAAAAATTTGCCTTAGCAAATTTGAAACACCGTCCCTTCTTTTTCGTTCGAAGTGGACGCGTGAACTTCACTTAGAACTTTTTGAAGTTTTCACGTTAGTGAAACTTTGTTGAAAAATTTGCCTTAGCAAATTTGAAATGCCATCCCTTCTTTTTTGTTCGAAGTGGACACGTGAACATCGCTTAGAAGTTTTTGAAGTTTTCACCTAGTGAAACTTTGTTGAAAAATTTGCCTTAGCAAATTTGAAACGCCGCCCCTTCTTTTTCGTTCGAAGTGGATGCGTGAACTTCTCTTAGAACTTTTCAAAGTTTTCACCTTAGTGAAACTTTGTTGAAAATTTGCCTTACCAAATTTAAAACACCGTCCCTTCTTTTTCGTTCGAAGTGGATGCATAAACTTTGCTTAAAAGTTTTCGAAGTTTTCACCTTAGTGAAACTTTGTTGAAAAATTTGCCTTAGCAAATTTGAAACGCCGTCCCTTCTTTTTTCGTTCGAAGTGGACGCGTGAACTTCGCTTAGAAGTTTTTGAAGTTTTCACCCTAGTGAAACTTTGTTGAAAAATTTGAACGGGATTCGGTTAAAGTGGATAAGTTAGTATTTTTTAGATTTAATAAAATATTAATGCTAACTTACATTTTTACAAAGTTTGTGCCGATGTGAGAGTATATTTTGGATATACTCTTCGGTATTTTTGTTTTTGATACAGGTAATGCAGAGACATTTCTTTGGGGAAACTACTTTATCATTTATACTTCATGAGATTTATAAAAGAGACTACCTCATTAGAAAAGCACTAACCCTGGAAGGGTTTTCCTTGAGTAAAAAAAGAGTGCAGCTCGATTACATTTTAAATTATGAACTTGCTTGAAATAAAACTTTTACTTCTACTTTTACAGAAAGGTAAACTACTCTTTCTAATTTGGCTACATATAATATTTGTAGAGTGCTTCTATATTCTAAGTGTGATCGAGTTCTTCACCTTTCAGACTTGCTAGATGATATGCACCTTCCTTGTTTGTTCTTGTGATGATGAAGGTCTTTCCCACTTTTGTTGAAATTTTCCCACTGTGTCTTCATTTCTGTTTCTCTTGAGGATAAAATCTCCTGTTGCTAACTCTCTTGGCTTGACTTTTTTATTGTAACACTTTTTTATTTCAAGTTGGTACTTCTTGATGTTCTCAAGTGCTTCATTTCTTTCTTCTTCGAATAAATCTTTGTTTATTGCTTGATCCTCTTCTATGATCATTTGTATGTTTGTTCTTGGTCCTTCAAAGTTTATTTCTTCGGGAGTCATTGCTTCATCTCCATATAGTAACTTGAATGGAGAAAAATCTGTTGGCCATGGCTTTGATGTGTTGTGGGACCAAATTACTCTTTGTAATTCATCTACCCATTTTCCCTTTTTTAGATCTGTTAGGCACTTTGAAATTGTTGTGCAAATTATCCCATTTTCCCTTTCTACTGCTTCGTTGGACTGTGGATGCCTTACTGATGCAAAGCAAAGTTTGATTCCTATTGATTGGCAATATTGTCTGAAATCTTCACTATCAAATTGAGTTCTATTATCTACTGTGATGTGTCTTGGGACTCTGAATCTACATATGATATTTTTCCATAGGAACTTTTTATTGTATGAGAGGACATGTTGGTGATTGGCTTCGCTTTAATCCATTTGGTGAAATACTCAACTGCTACCACTGTGTATTGATAATTTCCTTAGGCTGGAGGTAACTTTCCGATTATGTCAATACCTCATCTTGCAAGTGGCCAAGTTGGTTCAATTGGCTATAAATTTTTTCCTAGTGCATTGACTTTGCTTCCTGCCATTTGATAATTGTGACATGTCCAGATTATTTCTTTGCTGTCGTTTTGGGCAGTTGGCCAATAGAACCCTTGTCTGAAAGCCTTTCTGACTGTTGATCTAGCCTCAGCGTGGCATTCACAGATTCCTTCGTGTATTTCTCTCAGCAAATTTTTTCCATCTTCTCTTGAGATGCACTTTAACAATGGTTGGCAAATTCCTTCCTTGTATAACTCTTCATTGATGATTTTGTAGCTTTTTATCTTTTGTTTCATTCTTATTTCATCAACTTCATTTTCTGGCTCGTAAAATCCTCTTAAGAATGCTATGATTGGTGCTCTCCAGTCTTCGCTTTCAATGGTGTGTATTTTTTGGTTGTTCTGTTTTTGTCTTTGTTGAGGCTTCGGTGATAGTTTGAAAGAATACTTCTGGTGGTAACTCCAACTTTTGAGCAGCAATTTTTGTAATTTCATCTGCATCTATGTTATCGTTTCTTGATATATTCCTCACTGTTAATCCAACGAAGTGTTTCTCTTGGTCTCTCAGTAGTTGGAGATACTTTGTTAGCCCTGGGTCTCTTGCCTTGTAATTTTTCTCTATGTGCCTAGCTACAACTTGAGATCTGTCTTGATTATTAACTTCTGAATTCCCATTGCTTTTGCCTTACGAAGCCTAACAATACTCCCTCATATTCTGCAATATTGTTTATGCATTGGGATTCTAATCTTGCTGCATATTTGAGCTTGACTCCAGAAGGTAAAGTTATGATTGCTGTTGCTCCAGCACTGGTGAAACTCCAGGCGCCGTCACAATAGATTGTCCATTTCTTCTTGAATGTATTTTGAGGGTGTCCAGTCTGCTACGAAGTCAGCCAGCACTTGAGATTTGATTGTTGTTCTTTTTTAGAATTTGATGAAGTATTATGACAACTCGGCTGCCCATTTTCCCAATCTTATTGAGGATTTACAGCCTTGTAATACTTCTTTAAGTGGTTGATTTGTTAGCATTCTGATTTTGTGGGCTTCAAAATAGTGCATCAACTTTCTTGATGCCATGAGTACTTCATATGCATTTTTCTCAATTTCTGAGTAGAAAATTTTTGATCCTGACAATGCTTCAGATGTGAAGTAAACTGGAATTTTTCTTGTTGAATGCTCACTTTCTTCTTCTTGTATCAACACTGCACTAACTGTGCTTTAGTTTGCTGATACGTATAACAGTAAATCTATCATCGGGTTAGGTGTTGCTAATGTTGTAGGGTTGGATGTTTCTTTATTTCTTCAAAGGCATCTTGTTGTGCTTGACCCCAACTGAATTTTTCCTTGTTTCCTTTCAAGGCTTGAAATATTGGTAGGCTTCACTCAGCTGATTTTGATATAAATCTGTTTAGCAAAGCTAGTCTTCCTGTCAAATTTTGGATGTCTTTGATGTTTTTTGGAACTTGCATGTTTAGTATTGCCTTCACCTTCTCTGGATTCAGATCGATGCCTTTTGCAGGTACAATGCAGCTTAAGATTTTGCCTGTTTGAACTCCAAATGTACATTTTTCTGGGTTCAACTTCAGATTTTCTTTTTTGAGATTGGAGAAAGTTTCTTGTAGGTTTTCGATGTGGTCTTCTCTTTTCTTGCTTTTCACTACCAAATCATTGACATATGCAAGTAAATTTCTTGGTATTTGATCTTTGAGGACCGTGGAGGTCATTCTGATAAAAGTTGTTCCTGCATTGCGAAGCCCCTCGGCCATTCTTTGGAAACAGTAGGTTCCAAATGGTGTTATGAAGCTTGTGAATTCTTCATCTTCTTTTTTTATCCAAATTTGGTGATAGCCTAAATAGCAGTCGAGGAAACTGAGCATTTCACTTCCTGCTGCTTGGTCCACCAAAGTGTGTATTCTTGGTAGCGGAAGGTTGTCTTTTGGACATGTTTTTTTGAGATCTGTGAAATCTATACACATTCTCTATTTTTTGTTTTTCTTTTGCACCGTGACTATGTTTGCAAGCCAAGTTGTGAATTGTACTTCTCTTATGACTTTTGCGTCTAAGAGTCTTTACAATTTGGCTTTTGTAGCTTGTGTTCTGTCTTCTGACAACTTTCTGAGTTTTTGCTTTTTTGGCCTGAAGTTTGGGTTGATGTTTAACTTGTGTTCTATGACGTCTCTACTTACTCCTCTGAGGTCTTGTGTAGACCAGGCGAAGATGTCCTTGTTACTTCGCAGTACTTAGATTAACTTTTCTTTTTCATCTTTTGATAAGTTTGTGCAATGATAACTTGTCTTTTTGGCACCATTGGGTCGAGTGGTCTTTCTTTGTGTCTTCGCAGGGCTTTGCCTTTTCTTGTGTCTTGGCATTTTTAGTTTTGAGCTTGTTTTCTTCTTCTTCTTCTTGTATGACATGAACATTTTTGAAGGCTGGGCTTGAATCTCTTTCTATATTTCTTGCTTCTGTTTGATCACCGAAGACAGTTATGATGTCGTTAATCGCTGGCATTTTCATGCACAAGTATGAGTAATTGATTATTGCTTCAAAGGCATTTAGGCTTGCTCTTCCAAAGATTGCATTATATTGGCTGTGCATTTCGACTACATCAAATGTGATTTGCTCTATTTTTGCATTGTTTACTATCCCAAGAAAACTGTTAGGACTATTCTGCCGACAGAATTTGTTTTCTTTTCGCTGAAGCCAACTAATGGATGTCTGGTTCTCCCCAAAGTTTTCCTGTCGATTTTCATTGCATCTAAAGTTGCTGTGAATATGATATCAGCGGAGCTGCCACCATCTACTAGGATCTTTGAAACTGCCCAACCTTCAATGTTTACTTCTATTACCATCGCGTCCATGTGAGGGTAATCTTTCAACTTGAGGTCTTATTCTGAAAATGTGATTGGGAGGTGAGACCATCGTGTTTTCTTGAATGGGCCTTCTATTGCAATCGAGTTTACTCTTCTGAAATAATTTCTTCTTTCATTTCTTGTGTCGAGCTCCATACTATTTCCTCTGAAAATTATCATGATTCTGCCTTTGCTTGGGATGATTGCATTCCCTTTATGTGTTGATGCTTCAGGAGCATTGTTGATGTGTTGATTTTGGTGATTGTTGTTTGTTACTAAACTTTTAGGATGGAAACTTTGCTGTTGACTTTGGCCCCACTGATTTTTGTGGACATATTGCTAGCGGTTGGCAATTGTAGATTGACGGAGGTGGTGGCAACATCTGTTGAGGGTAAGTTATTGGCATGTAATTTGTCCTTTGGGGAGCCAGGTGATTCACAACTTTCATTTGTGATGTTGCCCTGCTTTCTTCCTATATTTCTTTGATGCTTTTCTTTACTCTTGGGCACATTTTGGATGTGTGGCCAGCCCCTTTGCTATGTATGGTGCAGTACGTTTCCTTAGGCCTCAAAATTTTCCTTTTGAAGCCCCTACCTTGGTTGTTGTAATATGCCCTCTGTTAGAAATTTTCCTTGTAATTTCTGTTGCCTTGAAAATTTCTTTGATTGTTTGAGCTTTGGCCTTGATTGTTGGCTCCGCTTGAGTTGTTGACGTGATTTATCCTCTGAAATGGTCTTCGCTCAGCATTTGTCATTCTTGTGTGTTGGAAATTATTGTTTGGTCTTGACATGTTTCTATCTCCATTCTCTTCTTCTATTCTTTTTCTGTAATCTTTGTTGGATTCACAATACTTTCTCATTTCTTTATACAATTTTTCCACTGTGGTTGATCTTTCTCTTTTGAAGTGTGAAGAAAGTTGGCCTGCCCGTAGAATATCTGGTATTTGTGCATTGCTTGTAAAAATCTTTTGTAATATTGGCTCAATGGTTCTTTTGGTTGCTGCTTGATGTTGAAGAGATCATCACTTGTGAGTTTGACTCTTTGTAAGCCTTGAAAGTCGAGGAGCAAAGTTATGCGAAGCTGATCCCAAGATTTGATCGATCTTGGCTTTAGCGAAGAGTACTAATGTTGTTCTGGTCCTCTTACTGCCATGTTGAGTGACTTCACTAAAGTATTTGCATCTCTTCTGCTCGATGCCACTGCTGCTTCAAAGCTCATTAGGAGTTGTCTTGGATCGGACATGCCATTGTAGGTTGGTATGATGTTGAATTTGAAGTCTACTGGCCACTTTGCTAGCTGAATGTCGATTGATAGGGGCGACTCTATATCAATTGTTGTGATTTGACTTTGATTTTCCTTGTTGTGGGTGTTTTTGCTTGCTGAGTTTGGGTCTTGAATCATGACTTCACTTTTATTTTCTATTTCATCATTGAGATTTCTTAATTCAACCTCTGCTTTTGTGATTCTTTGTCTTAAGGACTTTTCCTTGGTTTTTGCTCTTGCCTCTTCTAGCTGCTTTTTCTTGATAATGAGTTGGTCTTTGAGTTCCTTGAGTCTTCTTTCTTCGTTCTGAGTCTCTTCATCTTCTTGTGTGCGTCTATTTTCGACTTATGTCTCATCTTCCAAAACTAGGTCTTTATCTTGAATTGTATTGTCTTCAGCTGGAGCTGTCTTTTTACTGGGTCTTCCCATTTTGTGTCTGCGTGGTGGTTGTGAGTGTCTTTGATCACACAAACGGATGGTGCCAGATGTTGGGTGATAAAATCACACAAGTAAATATGAGGTGAAAACAATATGCTGATCGCAATTGTATTTCATTTTGACAAAAAACTAACACCTCAGGTGATATTTATAGACCCCCTGGCTTTGCATGCATAATATTTCCTATACATTTAGCTAAAAAGAAAGTTGGCAAAGTGGCAAAACACACTTTGCCTCTATCCTTTTGTCTTCCCGAACGACTTTGAGTTTGATCTCAATTTCATGGTTTGATATATATCATCACCAACTCCCAAGAGAAGTCGCCACGTTAGCTTCGCTGGATCTCGGGGACTTAGCGAAGTCACCTCCGTCTTGCATCCTGAAATATGCGAAAATATATATGCGAAGCCTAAAATATCTATAGCGAAGTATCCCCGTCATCTTCGTCGAATGTTTCGTTATTATAGATATTCTCTGTCAAAATTTTATTTCCTACTCCAAAGTTTGGATTGAAAGTTTTCATGACAAAGTTGTTCCCCAACAGGATGACTTGAAGTAAAATTCCTCAGGCCCTGGAACCAAAGGTGAATCCACTATCAAGATCATTTTCACTGGCTATACCAGACTAACATGTTGACACAGGACAACAATGTGAAGAGGTACTTGTCGATGAAATATACTCGACAGTCTACCACGGGGCACCCCGAGGTAGTAGATGATCGGTGAGGGCGCGCTAAGACCTATGAACTAGATGTGAAACGCAAGACAAACAACCAGGGTTTATCCAGGTTCGGGCCGCGAGGTGCGTAATACCCTACATCCTGCGTCTCTGCTGCTGTATTGATTAGTAGCGGAGTACAATGAGATGGAATGAGATGCATTCTAGGGGGTCCTTGCCTGCCTTATATAGTCAGGGGACAAATCTAGGATTTCCTATGGTCGGTTACATTGCTCCGTATCCTTGGAGAGTACGAACAGATCAAACCGACTAGGCTTTCTTACATGCCAAGAAGCCTTCAGGATTCACGCGGCCCACCGACCAGGGCGGTGATGAACCACGGGCTTCGTCTGTGGTCTAGGCCGTCTGGTCCGTGCTGCCGCAGGCCTCGCCGTGAGGATATAGGGGTTTATACCCTCACAGTACTGACCTGGAATGTTTTAACAAAAGCTCCAACAAGGAGTATGACAACAGGTTTTGCCTCTACCTCATTACTGCTTTGTCTTGATAAGGAAACATACAGGAAAACACATGGGCATCTACAGATATAGTGAACAAAGGAATCCTATCTTAGGAGTCAGCAAGACAGGGCCAACGTAAATATAGTAGCACCACCTGAGCACTTACAGATAGCACACATTGCAATCTAGTACAGATTAGCATGGATAAAAATTCAGATAAATGCCTACTACATACTTGAATTTGAATACTGCTTAGAAAAGAAAAAAAATCCATCTCCGCTGAAAAAGGACTCCCCCTTGGGTCATTTTCTGTTTGGTGTCTAGTAAGAGCTTCATCACTCAAACTTTTTTTTTGACACCTCTCGTCTGGGTACAGCTGTAGCATCTGTTCATATACACGCATGCCCACTCAACACACACTACTCACACCACCCCGTGTATAAACAAACCTACAACTACACTCAGATCAGAAATCGCGTTCTTCTTGAGATCACCGGAATACTCCGTAGACGACGGACACGTCACGATCCCATTGTAGCTCCACGCATGAGAGGCTCCACGGAATTATTTCTGGGGAACAGTCCCCGGTGCAGCACCCGGTAAATTCGTCCCGGACTGGGATCGAACCCAGGCGGGTGTGCTCCATGACGGGAGTCTCAACCATCGTGCTATGCGCGCGTTCACGCTTCGTCACTTACTTGAAGCAATATATGTTGCCATCTATAAGCCTTCTTTGATATATCTTAATCTGAAAAGTTTTGGTAATAACAATATCCTACAAAAGCAGAACGTTACAATTGCACAAGGTAGGAAAATGGATCTTTGCACAGGCTAGGGCAAAAATGAACCCTGTGTGCATTAATGCACAAACATGTGCTTCTGACTGCATTCTTTCTACTAACCAATGATGTTTTTTGTTTCTTGGTAATATAAGGAGTAGCCGACAGCAAGGACAATTTATTTCTCGAAATTCTCCAATCACTTCATTTTTTGGACTATGATCTCATAAGTGAACTGGTGGAAAGTGGAGAGCGTGGAAACAAGAGCTCCTGCTGGATGTCAGTTGCAATATCTAGATGATAATGGCAATTGCACAACAGCAGGCATGCATCTGCCTTGGGTTATCATGAATCAGAAATACTGTGTTTTGTAATCATGAATCAGAAATTCAGAACCTTTTTATGGTGTTAAAACTTGATGAACTGAAAACCCTGGCAGTCCCCACCACCCAATTGACATACTAATAGTATATCTAAAGTGAAATGAGTTGTCAAATGAACTTGACATCAGTGGATAGTTCTGTTAGATACCACTCTGCACCGAATAAAGCCATCATCATCTACTGACGTAGTGGTTGCTCTAATATAGCATGCAAAGCAACTCTGAACTTTAAGTATCACAAGAAATTCATGCCATAATAAACGAAATCATACCATTTGAGCATTTGATTTCATTTCTTAAAATACATGGGATTTGATATACTTTTGGGGCAATTATCTGTAAATAGATGATCCTGAAATGTTAATGTAAGCACCTAGTGGTTAACTTTATTTTTTAAGTCACAGTAACACATCACGTATGGCACAGTATGCCTAATGAAGCAAAATCAAGTAGTCTGTACCATATCTGTATTTAGGGGTCCCCTTGCATTATGAGAAATTAACTAGAGAGGACATTCAACCTTGGGTTGATAAGATGTTGAAAAGAATAGGAGGATGGATAGGCAAATTATTATCTTTAGCAGCTAGAGTAATGCTAATCAAGTCTTGCTTAGCAAGTATTCCTGTGTATTTGCTTTCTTTCATTAAGTTTCCAAAATGGGCTATTAGAACTCTGAATTCTCACATGAGTAACTGTCTGTGGAATGACTCTGCAGAGAATTATAAGTACCACCTAGCAAGCTGGGAATTAGTTTCTATGAGGAAAGAGTTTGGGGGTTTGGGTCTGACTAATCTCAAAGACCTGAACATTAGTTTGTTAGCTTCTTGGATTAAAAGGTATAAATCATATGAGGGTAGGCTCTAGAAAGAGCTGTTAGATTACAAGTATAATACATCAGATCCAAATATCTTTCATACTAATATTGTAGGCTCTTTTAGTTTCATGAAAGGTTTTATGTGGGCTGCTCAAGCTGCCAGGATGGGTTATAGATGGAAAGTAGGAAATGGAAAAAAGGTGAGATTGTGGGAGGACAACTGGCTAGGCTCAACTAGCTTAGCAGTATAGTTCTACCCTCTTTATAGAATTGTTAATGAAAAAGGAAAAACTATAGCAGACTTGTGGGATGGGACACATTTGAAGTGTACTTTTAGGAGAAATGTATCCCAGGAGGTTTATCATGAGTGGTTAGAGGTTAAAGAGTTAGTTGCTACAATCCAGTTTTTAGGAGAGGAAGATGAACTAATTTAGCAATATACCTTCTCTGGGACCTATTCTTCTCAGTCATTATACAAGATCATTAATTTTAGAGGGATACAACCAGTACATGTTTATGCTATGTGGAGTCTTAAAATCCCTCCTAGAGAACAATGTTTCTAATCATTAATAATAGAGCTCTGACCAGAGACAATTTGGCTAAAAGAAGAGAAGTAGTAGATGAGTCATGCCTCTTTTATGAGGATAAAGAATCCATTCAGCACTTATTTTTTAACTGTGTAGTAGCCAAGCAATGCTGGCAAGTAATGTCTGAGCACTTGGGGCAAGTTGTTGGGGTGGATATAACCAACACTGGTACTTTTTGGCTTAGTAATAGGAAACATTGTGTGCTGAGTATGGTTTCATCTGCTATTATCTAGTCTCTGTGGAAACTTAGGAATGAACTTTTCTTTCAGACTGTTGGTTGGAAGAGCATGGAAATGCTTTTCCACAGGATTGGTGGGATGCTCCAAAACTGGATGGTCTTATGCCCGGTCGATAAGAGGTGTATGCTGGAGAGCTACATTGCCAAGCTAAGGAGAGCTTCAAGAGAAGTCTACTGGCTGCCTTACACGCCTCTGCGAACAAGTTCAAGGAGATGAAGATGAAGGATGATGTTACAAGACCTTTGGAGGATGATGATGGGAGGTTGGTGAGAGGCCTACCATGGTGGAAGGAAGTGGAGGTCGCGCTACTGTGATGTTGATGGGCAATGCTGATGTTATTTTGGCTCGCTGTTAGCTTTTGAGATGTTGTAAGAAGTCTAAGGTTATGGGCGATTGCATATGGTTTTCAATTTGCTTTTTAGCTTCTACCAAGATGGCCATCTTGGTGCATACCTGGTGAACTTTTATGCTGTAAATGTTGGTCTTTTATTAATAGAAAGGCCGGGGCCATGCCCTTGAACTCAAAAAAAATGCGCAAACCTTAGAAGGTTAGGGTTGGGTGCTGGTGTAGGAGACAACCACACCATGGAATTCTCTCATGGTAGGATCACAATGAGAGTGGCCAAATTGAATCGAAAATCTCCTCAAATTGACCCTCACTATGTCCCTAATGGATCCGTGGATATAGGCACAAAATTAGTGGGAAAACAACAAAACAAATATAAGCCATGAGATCTCTCTTGACAGGAAAGCAAGATACCCGGGCTTGAGGTAGGCGTGCGCGGGAAGGTCGCTGGAGGAGTATTTCTGGGGCTCGCTCCAGGCGGCGCAACATCGATGTCGGCGTCAGTTCACCCTGCCGCCACTAGCCTCCACGTGGAGGCGACAATGGGCAGTGCGACAGAGGCGGTGCCCTCCACAGGAAATCCGTCGCCTCTGTCATCCTTCTTTCCCTACCTCGCTAGCTCCACGTTCTAGCCCACCGCGTCGCTGCTTGTGCCGCTGGAGGAGCTCGCCTGCTCCGCGCCGGTGTTGTCGGTGTCCCCCGCGGTGGCGGCGTTGCTTGACTCGGTCGGGGCCGCACCAGCGCCGTCGTACCGTCGTCCGTGGGGCAAGGTCATCTTGCAGCGCCACGCTGAGAGTGGCCCGCCCACATCGCGCCATAGTGCACGCTAACCTCGCGCAGGGGCACCCGCGCTGGAGTCGCCACGCTGTGCCGTAGCCACCCACGCTGGAGCTCGCCGCAACACCGCGTCGAGGCCCGCTCTCGCTCTGTACCGTCGCACAACAATGTGGAGCTACGCGTCTGTAGGGCCGACGCGCCAGCTCCCTCGTGCTCCGCGACTGGCCATCCTAGCCAGGGCCCAGGCCTCCATGATGGGTTGCGCGCCTTGCAGGCCGCTGCGCCAGGACCCTCGCGCCATCGCGACCGTCCGCACTAGCCAGGGCTCGGGCCTCCACGCACGGGGGTGCGGGCCTGCCGGGCTACCGCACCTGGGACTGCTCACGCCCGAGCCACCATGCATGGCTTGCTCTCACTGGGACGCCAGGACCCGCCTGGGCGCAGGTCGCGCAGCTCCACGGCGGCAGTGCGACAGCCCCGTCGCTCGCACCCGCGCTAACTGGCGAGGTCCACCACGCTATGGCCCCATGCCAGGATGTCCTCGCCTGCTCGCTTCGGGGCACCGCCGTGCTATAACCGCGAGGAGAGCACAAGAGAGAGAAGGGATCAGAGGGAGAGAGGAGTGAGGATTGGGATGGAAGAGACCAAATATTTTTGGTGGAAGCCAATCACAGATGGAAGCCCACGCTGCACTTTCCGAACCCGAACGGACCAAACACGCGGGCCCCGTGGCATGGCATGGCCGCTTCCTGCTGATTCGCTGACGCGCACAAATGTTGTTGAAGGCTGATTGGCTGATAACATGCTGGGCCCATGGTTTCTGGCTGTGCCTCCAACTGCTCTTTGGACTGGCTGATCTGCTCTCCTGCACAGGGCACGCAGTGGGCGGCCTACTAAAGCGCTTACCAGGAGTGGCGTTGTCTACAATCGATTGGCTTACACTGTCTAGGCCCCACGATCAGCGTCTGTGTGGGCTACCTCTTTGCCTACTGGCCTGTTGCGTGAGGAGGCTAGAAATCCCATGCCATAGGCCCCACTCTCAGTCTCAACCATGAGCACTAGCCGGACCTAGGCAAAAATTGGAGAGCAGGAGCCAGCTTGCGCTGCATCACTGAACCGTGGACCCAACTCTCCAAAGCCAATGGTACGACGACAGCGCACCGCGACAGCCAATCCCAGCAAGACAATAGCCCTGGGTGCTGAGCAGCCCCCATGTCGTAGCTGGTCAAGTAGAACCGGTCATCAGCACATGGACGGCCAGGAATCCATTTGCTATCGTGGACACACTTTGCGTGCGTCTTGGCCACACGATTGCTTGTTCTTATTCTTAAATCTTAAACTAACAACATGATGTGCGCTCGGCATACTGTCGCGTTGCCATAGAGTGACAGGCAGAGTGGTTCGTGCAGAGTACGCGTACACGCTGCGGGTGGACGAGATCGACCTCGTTCACTGGGCGCGGAGCGTTGTGCCAAGGCCCACGGACATGGCGGCAATTCTGGCCGTTGATAAACCCCAGCTGCCACCAGAGCCACCCGGCCTGATCACTCGCCTCAGGATGATCGATCACAGTTAGTACTTGTGCAGGATGCAACCGCTGATCTGAATGGTTGTTTTTTCTGAGCCTCCTCTTCTGAATGCTACGACCATCAGGCATCTCACTTTCAGTTGGGCATCTCACTTTCAGTCCTAAAACCCTTGGGTGGAAGGGCGAGCTAGGTGCGGTGGCACAACCACACCCAGTCACAACATTTATATAAAAAAAATTATGTGCACAAGATTTTGTAACAAGTATAATGATGGTCCAGCTACTTTGCCAAGAATTAGGTCAATCTTGGGCCAAGAGGAGAACGACAGCGACATGGGCCGCGATTAGGAAAACTCACAGCAGGAGAACCGGCCTGGCCGCCATCTCCCCCAAGCACGCATGCGCTGGGCGTTGTTGACACTTCTAACACCACTTCAGCTAAGTTGTCATCCCTAGCATAGCGCCAGAAATGTTGGTATAAAAACTGCTCCTCTAACAAAATGAATAAAGAATCCGCAAGCGTACAGATTAAATACTATTGCATCACTTCACCGGGAAGTATTCCAGGTATCGTTATTTATATTTAGCTCAAGGGAAAGAACTAAGGACTTAAACAATAAGATAAACTTGTAAAACACGACTACTTATGAGTGATTGATTGCACAGTCACTTACTTTGGCAGGGGGTAAACCATGATAGATAAATAAGATAAAGTATAAAGCTCAGGGGATAAATCACACAGAGATTAGAAATAAAATACTCAGCAAAGGGTAGGTTGATATCTGATTAGTTCAAAAAATAGAACTCCTAAATAGGTTCTAATCTACTAAGTCATTCATCTACTCTAACGCTACACTATCATATATAGCACAAAAGACTCTTCATCTATGTATAAGGATCGTTGCTATAAAAAGCCAAGACATAGCAAGACTTCCTATGCAACTTTGGTTCTGCTAGTCCTATCAACGGGGGATGGAATACGAAGTACTCAATGGAACTGTCACTTCCACGATCTACCACATGACCCGGCCAATAGGGTGCATTTGCAGGTAAACAACATCTAAGCACCATGCTTACATGAAATGTACCACCTAACCCTCCTACGAAGAGAGCTAAGCGCTTTGCAAATATATACATAAACTCATTATCAATCATGACCATATCAAATATAGAACTAGAATAAACTAGGAACATAATAAATAGAAACATAATGATATTAGAATAAAGTCTCAAGAAAAGATACAATATAATACCAATCCATGATGATGGAGATCCGGAATTCCGAGCACAGGAGCCCGATTCTTCCTCTATCTAGTCTAAACCTATGTAGAACTTGAAGATTTGGAGTAACTATTTTAATTCTCTGGTGGAGAGATCTCTAAACCCTGGCTCTTCTGATGGCTACCTCTAGAATGGTTCTTGAATATGAATTATGGTTTCACCCAGGGGCCAGGGGTCTTGCTTATATAGCCCCCTAGGATGCACCGTAGCCCTTGGATCAAACCGACCTATATAGATGGCTGAGATTGCTCTTCAAAGTCGGTGGAGGCAGGATCCGTGTGCTCGCACCTGATTGGTGGAGGTGCCTGGGCGGCCGCCCACGTGGCTTGGGCGCCCGCCCAGCTACTGCTGCCAGGTGGGGCTAGCTTCGCAGGGTCGTCTTCTCGAGCCTTCTAGATTATTCCTGAGTTACTGGACGTGGTGTTCTCTCTATGTAAACCCGATGTGTGGGTCCTATTTGATTCTTTTCTGATTACCCCCTATAGAAATAGACATTCACCAAAACTCATGGAAATTGTCAGTGAAAGCCCTAAGTCTATGGTGATGTTCAGTTTATACCCTTTTTTCTCCCTTTAGTTGACATATAAAATTGATGGTTAACATTTAGATAGTCTGTCCCTTTTGCCGGCTCTATTAATTCCAGAGCTGAATCAGTACCCGAGCCTGACCCGATAGAGGAGGTTATGTCGGTGTCTCTAGTAGAAGCCTCTCAGCCTGATTTAGAAGAGGACGCCAAGGATTTCATTCAAGAAGAAGCCAAGTTAGATGAACCTTTAGACTTGGATGAAACCGAAACACCTCCCAAGCCATCCATAGAGCTTAAGCCAATTCCTTCTGGGCTTAAGTATGCCTTCCTTAATGGTGATAAAGAGACCCCCGTGATCATTAGCGATCAGCTCTCAGAGGAAGAATCCACGAGACTCATCACCATCTTAGAAAAGCATCACTCTGTCTTAGGATATTCTTTGCAAGATCTCAAGGGAATTAGTCCCGCTCTCTACACTCATCGCATCACGATCGAACCCGATGCTACACCCTCTAGGGAGCCTCAAAGGAGGCTGAACAATGCGATGAGAGAGGTAGTTAATAAAGAGGTCTTGAAACTCTTACATGTGGGCATAATCTACCCTATTCCTAACACGAGTGGATCAGCCCCGTGCAAGTAGTTCCTAAGAAGGGGGAATGACAGTCGTTAAGAACAACAACAATGAACTAATTTCCCAACGAACCATCATGGGATGGAGAATGTGCATAGATTACCGAAAGCTTAATAAGGCTACAAGGAAAGACCACTTTCCATTACCCTTCATCGATGAGATGTTGGAACAGTTAGCTAAACACTCTTTCTTTTATTTCCTTGATGGGTATCCGGGTTACCATCAAATCCCAATCCATCCCGATGACCAAAGTAAGACCACATTCACATGCTCTTACGGGACATATGCATATAGACGCATGTCTTTTGTCCTATGAAATGCCCTAGCCTCTTTCCAAAGGTGCATGATGTCCATCTTCTCTGACATGATCGAAGAAATCATGGAAGTCTTCATGGACGACTTCTCAGTCTATGGAACAACTTTCGATCATTGTCTCGAGAACCTGGATCGTGTCTTACAGTGGTGCCAAGAAAAAGCACTTGATCTTAAACTGGGAGAAATGCCACTTCATGGTTTGAGAAGGGATAGTGCTAGAACATAGAGTGTCCGAGCATGGGATAGAGTCAAATAGAGCTAAGATAGAGGTCATAGAATAGCTCCCAGCTCCCACGAATGTTAGGGGTGTATGCAGTTTTCTTGTTCACGCAGGTTTTTATAGAAGGTTTATAAAAGATTTTTCTCAGATTGTTAGACCTTTAACAAACCTGCTTGCTAAAGAGGCACCCTTTAATTTTGATGATGAGTGCTTAGACTCTTTTTACTACCTTAAGAAAGCACTTATCTCTGTCCCAATCATTCAACCCCCTGATTGGTCGCTTTCTTTTGAGATAATGTGTGATGCTAGTGACTGTGCTGTTGGTGTTGTCTTAGGACAGACCAAAGATAAGAAATATCATGCTATCTCATATGCTAGCAAAACTCTAACTGGGCCACAATTGAATTATGCAACAACTAAAAAAGAGCTTTTGGCCATAGTGTTTGCTATAGACAAGTTTAGATCTTACTTAGTAGGAGCAAAAGTGATCATTTATTTCGATCATGCTACTTTGAAATACCTGCTCACTAAGAAAGATGCTAAACCAAGATTAATAAGACGGATCCTGCTACTCCAAGAATTTGATTTAGAAATTAGAGATAAAAAGGGAGTAGAAAACTCGGTAGCCGATCATTTGTCTAGAATGCAAATCGAGGATAAACAGGATCTGTGCATCAATGACTATCTTTAGGAAGACAACTCCTCAGAGTCTCAGCAGCCTACCCATGGTATGCAAACATCGTCAACTACCTAGTCTCTGGCTATGTACCACATGGGATAGACAAGAAGAAGCTTGTCAAGGATAGCAAAGTGCACCTATGGGATGACCCATATCTTTATCAGGTCCGCTAAGATGGTGTGTTGAGGAGGTGTGTACCCATGCCTGAAGCTGTCAAGATCATGGAGAAATGTCACAGGGCAGAATATGGTGGCCACTATGGTGCATTCAGAACCCACGCTAAGATATGGCAGAGTGGATTCCATTGGCCTACTATGTACGAAGACACAAAGGACTTCATAAAGAGATGTGCTCAATGCCAGAAGCATGGGGACATCAACACCCGTGATGCCATGCCACTCACGAACAACCTTCAAGTGGAGTTATTCAATGCATGGGGAATTGACTACATGGGTCCATTCCCCCAATCTCAAGGTTGTGAGTACATCTTGGTGGCAGTAGACTATGAGTCCAAGTGGGTAGAAGCAATGCCTTGCAGATCAGTTGACTCCATACATGCAAGGAAGATGTTAAAGGAGATCATATTCCCACGGTTTGGCACCCCAAGATTGGTTTTTAGCAATGGAGGAAGCCACTTCACTGACAGAAAGTTTCGCCGCTTCTTATCAGAAGTGGGGATAAGGCACAACATTGGGACACCTTATCACCCCCAGACAAGCGGACAAGCAAAAACAACTAACAAGCAAATCAAGAACATTCTATAAAAAACTGTCAATGAAATGGGCACAGCTAGGAAAGGCAAGTTGGCAGATGCACTTTGGGCATATAGGACCGCATACAAGACTCCAATTGGTATGACACCTACCAACTTGTATATGGTAAGACATGCCATCTGCCAGTAGAGCTAGAGCATAGAGCACACTGGGCAATCAAGAAATGGAATATGGATTTGCCCTCAGTTGGAAAGAATAGGAAGCTCGAAATCTCAGAACGAAAGAATGGAGGGAGAAAGCTTATCACAATGCTAGGATCTATAAGGAAAGAACCAAGAAATGGCATGACAAGAGGATCAAGTAAAAGGAGTTCCGCCCAGGGGACAAGGTTCTCATGTTCAACAGGGTCAAGCTATTTGGCCATGGAAAACTAAGGAGCAAATGGGAAGGTCCATTCCTTGTGATTGATGCCGTGATGCATGGAGCTATCATGCTTTAGGACAATGATGGAAACATTTTTAAGGTAAATGGCCATTGTCTTAAAGTTTTTCTTGAACATGAACCTAGCGAAGAAGAATGTGACATGATAGAATTCATGCTCAACATAAAAACATAAAATCTACATGTTACTTCTTTTTATTTTCTTGCATTGCCTGATCACTAGATAAGATGTTTTAGGTATAATGTAGTTTAGGCACATTATTTAGGGGTCCCACAACCAATTTTGGTTAGGGGATCCCAGAACATGACCCTTCCCATTCTGTGCTCCCAATACGGGGGTCAAGCGACGCCACATAGACATGGCCCAAACCGTCATCTCGGCTGGGGAAGTGAGGGGAACCCAAAAACAAAAATTTAAATTTCAAAACTTGAAAAGGAGGGGTCAGCCGACCCACCTTTTGTGGGCTTCCAGCTGATCCACAAACTCCTGGTCGAGCATAACCATCTCCCAGGATGCTCCCTTTTGAGAAGTTTTGAAAGATGCTGAAAAATCTAGCCTAGCCTCTATATAAAATCCCCTCATCTTCCTTTCCTTTTCACTCCATTCCTTCAAAGCCTCCAGCCACATTCTACACCCTTTGAGCCCTCACATCACTAGTAGACCAGCACCAATGGCTCCCACCAGCAAGAGCTCCAATGTTCCTACCCGTCCCGACTCTCCCATGCCTAGGAGATCCCTCACTGAGAGCCTAGAGCTTGCTTTGGCCGTAAACATAGTTGATCCAATTCCTTCGGCCATGGCACCACCTGTTGGAGAGCAGAAGGGAATCCTGGGGGCGTCACCCAATGCCCAAAGGGGTTGGCCGACCACCCCACGGCACCCCTAGAGGCCCATGTCTGCTTCCCGATCTCTCACACCGTGTCGGGAGATCGAGAAGTCCCCAGTTCGTTCCACCGCGCCTGTTCAGCCACCACGGGTCAATTGGCATTGAAGGCTCTGATGGTGATGAACTAGCGCGCCTTCATGATCTCCTTGGACACAACGAAGAGCATGGACTACACCACGTCCTACACTTTGGCCACACCCCCATTCTGGAAGAACCACCAGATTATGGGCGGTGGGCCGGGAAAGGGGAAGGCGATAGTCCCCTCTCTCAACATAGAAGAGAGGAAGGAGCTGCGGGAGTCTCATGACTCCTCAGCTAGTCCCTCTATTCGCCGAAGGATGGAGCCACCACCGATCAACGGTCCTGCGGGAAGATGCCAAGACGATCGAGAGGAGCAGACAGACTTGGAGAGGCTGATGCAAGTCACAGCCTCACTTAGGAATAAAAATAGGATTTTAGAGGAGACGGTCTCTAAGCTTAGGATGGTAAATCTTGACATGATAGATGATTTTTTCCATCTTCGCATTAGCACCAATGCGAAGCACAATCGCCTCGCAAATGCCATTGGACGTGAGGACCTTTTGCAGCCACCCTCTCCCTAGATTATCCTAGTATTCAGATTAGTAGGCACTCATTTAGTTTATTTCCTTTTGAATTCTTTTACTTCCAACATTTGTAAAAGGGCCTACAAGTTGATTTTATTTCCATCAATTGAATGAATCAAGTTTTTGGTTGAATCAAATTTCTTGTCCAAATAATAAAGGATTTTAGTCCTGCTAGTGTGTTGCCACCAGCAGGACATGTGCACTTAATGTTTTCCTCTGTTTTTGAGTTCAGATCACACAAAATTTCAAGTGTGGGGGGATCAGACGATGCCCCAACTCATGTTCTGAACCACACCTTGCACACCATGGTGTCAAAGATAGAAGTGCTCACTGACACGATGAAAACCACCCAGATAGGGGGTCGGGCGACCCCCACCTTGCGGGCAACCGACGAAACCAAAGCGCAGGACAGAAGTTTGAACTAAGGGAAATTCAAACCAATGCAACAGGCACCCTTGGTGGGGTCGGCCAACCCCACCAGAGTACCCTGGGCCCACCTGGCAGCTTCGCAACATCGACTACATCCTTCCTGCTTGGTTTGATTCCTTCACCCATTTTTGATTTACTCAATTCTCTTTATTTGCTTTATTACTTGAAATAAAAATTATAAAAAGAATAAATTCTGCAAGCTCAATATTTAATGGCTTGAGTCATGACATTTAAAGGTCAATAGTGACATAAAGTTCAATTCTTGCATATGCTCATGGGAAAAATTTTATAGGGATCGTATTGACTAAGTTGTTGATGAAAGTGATATAGTTCTTGGCTCATAAATCATACCATTTCTGTTTAAGGTACTTAGAGATTTGTTTTGAAAATTTCATAAAACCATAGTGTCATTCACTCCTCATTAGCAAGAAATTCCTACCAGAGCCATATGCTCAATTTCAAAACCACCCTTGAGTGCAACATGCATTTGTGATGAGTTTTGTCAAATCTTGTCGACCCTAGTGAGAGTCTTGTCATAGTCCTAAGATCGAGATCACACACACGCCACATATTTATGCTTCTTCTACACTGGAAGTACGCAAAAACATGCTTTCCATTTCACAAAATAGGTTACTCCATGCCTCAAATGTTAGGATATCTCTCTCTGAATATTGTTGAATAGATGAGACAAAAGAAAAAGGGCTAGGCAAAATAAATATTCATACATAAATAGACATATGGAAGTTCATGAATATATATATATGCTAGCCCTGTCTTAGTAGAAAAGAAATATAGAAAGAGAGAGAGTACATCAAATAAAGGAGCAACCTAGTCCAATATATCACACACTTACACATCTTGATCTTGGATTATGATAATACTCTCCTTGGATCCTTGCTTTGACTTTACAATATTTGCAATGCAAAGAATGCTACTTTGTTTTCCCTACCAAGCTCCACATAAGCCTGATAGATGTAGGATGTAACAAAAAGGGCAACACATTCTATGCCCTGGTGAGGATTACTATACACTTTGAGTGATTCAAGAGTGCTAAATGAGGAGTAAGAATGAACTATGTGCTTTCTTTTTTAAACTATTACAAAAACTCTAAGTACCAAGAATGGAAATTTGGGAGACAACTTTGCCTTGAGAATTATTCCTTTTCTCAACATCTAAAGGATATATGCTAGACACTACCACATAACCCATTTGTATGAGCTATGTCTTGAATAACACATATGTTCACTATGATCTTGAATATGTCATTGTTCACTTCTCTAACCTTTACTCGAGGACAAGCAAAGACTCAAGTGTGGGGGGTCTTATTGACGGCAATTATGCCCCATTTTATACCACCATAACCATCAACATGACATTCATTTCGGGGAAGAATCAACCAACCAAGTAGTGATATAGGTACAAATAATTTGGTTCCACATATACATGTCATTATTTGGTTACAGGTACTCAATCAGGTACTTTTGAGGGGCTAGAATCTTAAAATGAAGGAAGTACCAACACCACAAGTTTGCTACATAAAATTCAACATCACAGAAGCATAGAGCAAGCAGCAAGGAGCAAGCCTAGCTCACTGTAGCTACAGTGAGGGGTTCGGCCGACCCCCTCCCTGTGGGCCCAGTGTGTGCCATGCTGGCACTATCCAAGTGAAGCCCTCCAAGCTCAAGCTCAACCCTTGAATCACTTGTGTACATCAAATCAATGATCAAGAAGCATTGCACAAGGATTCATGGGCCCACCAGAGCCAACCTCAATGACATGTGGGGACACCTAAAAGTAGGCCCACCTATCATGGAGGGGGTCGGCCGACCCCCTCCTTGGGTGCTCCCAAGGTCGGTGGCAAACCCACCGACTCAAGCATGCCTCCATGCAGCTGGCTTGATGAGAAGCATCCATTTGAGGTGGTTCCTAGGCTGGTTCATCCAACTGTGCATGATGGAAGTCACGCGGATCACTGATGTGGCGTTAGAGTAGGCCCTACTCTACCTCCCCTATAAATACTCCCCTAGTGTTTCACTTTAGAATCATGTATCATAGGAGCAAGACTACTTTAGTAGCTTAGTGTTAGAATAGAGGGAAGAGAGTGAGGAGTTCTAAGGAGGAGTCTCGGCCTGTCAGGAGTCTTCTTCGGGGAGCGCCTCAGTGGAAGAAGGTATTCTTGTAAGTCTTACTTCCGAGTCTTTTCTAGTATTTAATATTTTGGTTTGGACTTTCAGTATTAAGTCTTTTACTGGTGCACTGTTTTACTTGAGTGAATTGCTCGAAGCATTAGCTAACCTTAGAGTAGTAAGATTAATATAGACATGGTGTCTAGATGACATCTTACCAGTGTGAGCTGCTTGTCGCACTGTAGGACACCTAGAGTGAGAGTGACAGTCCTCGCTAGGTGGAGAGTTCCCCATACGTGTGTTAGGAATGTTAACATCATGAGAGTGGGGCTGAATAGGATAGTCGCCTCGATGAGGGAGGAGGTGCAAACCTCATTAACTTGACTCGCTGTTTCATCTATCACCCCCAGTAAAGGACAGAGGTGGTAAACCTCGTTATACCATAGAGTACCGTGGCCAGATATTATTGCTAGATAGACCTCTCTATACCCAATCCTATACCCTTTGATCATCACCTAACGACCTTGATCCTAGTTAAACCACTTCACGTTCCCCGTAGAAATTATGATACCTGGAATACTCCCATTGA
The DNA here is from genome assembly GCA_023333625.1 of Bothriochloa decipiens. Classification (NCBI taxonomy): domain Eukaryota; kingdom Viridiplantae; phylum Streptophyta; class Magnoliopsida; order Poales; family Poaceae; genus Bothriochloa; species Bothriochloa decipiens. Next base: position 17,796,950 of record CM041638.1, read on the forward strand.
AGACTACATTGACTACCGTACGCTTGCGGTATATCTGTTTGCCACTTCTAGTGTCAACAATGAGCAACGCCTAGAAATCATTATTGAATCAGGAAAAGCAGTGACAACAAGGTCAACACGCTCCTTCTCCTCAAAGGTAACAACGTCACCTCCTGCATTCACAACTACAACTCCTACTCCAACAGCAACGACACAACTACCTCAATCCCCCCGCCCCTTCAAACGCTTGACACCTGAAGAGATGGCAGAGAGATGTCGCATGGGGCTCTACTTCAATTGTGATGAGCAGTTCACCCGTGGTCACAAATGCAAGCAGCTATTTGAGATCATAACTGTCAATGACTACGTTGACGATGGCAACATAAGTGACAACAATAACACCCTAATGATGTTCATTGGCAAGAAAAATTCAGCGGTACAGGGAACAGCCCCATTCTACCATGATGGCATACTCAATGGCGTTATAGTCCATGCCCTCGTCGACACAAGTGCAACCCACAACATTGTTGACATCAACCTTGCACGCGAAATTGACATGGCAGAACGAAGAATCTCCACCATGATGTGCATCAGCAACGGTCAAGAGGTACAGTGCTGCGCCGCAATCTACAATGCCCCCTTCATCACTCATGGCCACCGCTTCTCCATCAATGCCTACCTCATGGACATTGGCAATGACATTGACGTCATACTTGGGTTACCTTGGCTAAAGACTCTTGACAGTGTCACTTGGGATTTTGCAGATATGTCACTATCCTTCTTCAGCAAGGGTCAACGCTCCATATTATGAGCTTCTAACAGACGTCTACTCGCTCCATCAGTTCTTGCCCTACCAGCTCTGTTGCCAATGGTCAGCATGGACAGGCCCCCTCGCCCTATGATGACTGAAGAGGACAACCACTCCTGGATGGCATTTCGGCATGAGGACGCGCCGAGCAGAAAAGGGGAAAGCTCTATAACAATATAATGACGGCCTAGCTACTTTGTCAAGAAATTGGGCCAATCTTAGGCCAACAGGAGAACAACAGCGACATGGGCCGCGACTAGGACAACTCACAGCAGGAGAAGGGGCCTAGCCGCCGCCTGCCCCATGCGCGCATGCGCTGGGCGCCGTCGTCGCTTCGCCACGTCAGCCTTCCACCAATAAAGTACTTTCTATAATTAGGGGATGTGAAATAAAGGAAGAGAATATCCGCAGGAATTCTCTAGGATAGCTTAGAGTCTAAGCAAGACCCATAGGGCTATAAATACTCCCCAATTGTAATCAGGTCAACTCAATAATAGAAGGGGTAATTTTCATCTACCTCTCTCCCTCTCCTACCGCCGCCGCCCCCTCCCCCACTCGCATACCACCGCCCCTGGCCGCACCGCCGCCGCTCGCCACCGCGGCTTCACCGCCGCCCAGGTCTCGCCCAAGGCTGCCACGTGCCCCCCTGTGCTGGACTTCTTATAGATTTTATGAATAAAATTATGCACAATACGAATGAAACAAAATTGTGCACATATTGTAATAAGAAAAAGATGCATACCAAATTTGTGAAAAAAAACTGCATACAACTCTTTAGGGTATGCCTTGTTAAGATCGGCATAATCAACACACAACAGTCTTAGTTCAAACAAACATAGAAAAGGAGCTACAATTTTATTTGGAAGAATAATGGCGCTTCCTGAAACTAGTAGTAAAACATATCATGCAACCACACAAATCGATCTCATTCTCGTGCTCTAATGCACAAACCACCTAATGGATGCAGCTGGAGAACCCTTTAGTGGGATGATGATGCTTCCTCGCTACCGTGGAGCTTCGGAAACTTATCTCTAATTGCTTGCAACTCTTTCAGAGCATCTCCAATTGACACACGATCCATAGGCATCTCCTCTGAACAGGAAATCCCAACATGCGGAATTGAAGTGATGCAAGAAATTACCAGCTTGGAGTTTGAAGTGGCTCGTTCGCCATCTTCTGTCTTCATTTGTAGGTGTTCGTCCATGATAATATTCACACTGTCTGGTAGTGCCATCTGAACGTACATGCGGAGCCCCATGGCTTAACCAAATTCGTTTTCTGTAGGTCTTTTCCCAGTAAACATTTCCAGCAATAGTATGCCATAGCTGTAGACATCACCGTGGGTGGATACTTCATTGCCCAGTCCATACTCTGAAAAAAACCAAATGAGATTTTATTTTAAATTAGCTAAAATATAACATTAACAATTCCGATATACTTCTGTCAAAAAAGAATACTGATATAATAATTTATTTTCAAAGCACTACGTGTAAGTATGTAGTAAAGTAGTTTCTTGTACTTTCAAGATGTAAGATCTTAAAATTCATAAAAAGTTAACTTTGCTGAGCTCAACATATATTCTAAGTTAACACTAAGAAAGCCTTGAGTTTTGGTTGAAGCCATCATAGTGCAGTAAACAGAGGAAATGAAAGGTACCTGGAGCTGCATACCCAATTGATCCCCTCATTGATGCCCATCAACTTGAAGTACATATATCTTGATGTAGAAACCTTGCAAGCCCAAAATCACCCACACGAGCAACCATGGAACTGTCCAGGAGAACATTACTTGGTTCAAGATCACAGTTAACAATCGGTGTTGGCTTATGCTGGTGAAGGTAATCAAGTGAGGATGCCACATCAATTGCGGCATTTAATCTTGCAGTCAGATCTAGTGCCTTTGGTTCACCATCTTCGATGATAGGTTTGTGCAGCCATTGGTCCAAATTTCCATTGGGTAGAAACTCATACACGAGGGCCCTGAAGTCATGGCCCTTAAAATCAATGCTTGAACAGATAGTCAATATCTTTATAAGATTCCGATGTTGAGCACATCTTAAAGTCTCGCATTCTGCAACAGAACTTTGAGATGCACCACGCTGCATGAGGTTGAGAACCTTAACAGCGATCACTTGAAACATCCTCAAATCTTTCGCGAAGGGAAAATTCACAGAACGGATAATAATGTGAGAATATAAACAACCATATTATTATGCATCAGTGGATAATCAAATTCATACATCGAAACTAAATAAAGGTATACATTAATAGGGCTTACATTATTTATAACATCGCCACAAGGCGGATCATCAGAGTACAAGCATCTAGAACAGCTGCGGAAGAAAAGAACATTTGCGGAAGGATCTTCATCAACCATCTTGAGCATAGGCACGAGACCTTCTAAACCTTCTATTTCCAACATCTCTGTGAAGCAGGTAAATCTGCACACCGCCAAATGTGTGCAGGCCATGGTCAGCACCGATGAGCTTTAGTGGAAAAGAAACAAAGGGATCTGGCGATCCTATAGTTTTGGCTGTGGTTTCCCGTATGCGTGCAAGTTGTAATCAAGTTTATAACAAGAAGTCAAGTTTTAACACATTCCCATCCCACACTCACACCTTCAACCACCATCCCAGATCCATCACCACATTACCACCACAATCGCCATCGAGACTCACCCTCAGGTCGACCAGGCCAACTCCCTCTCGGCCGGTCTCAGCAGCCCGCAGCCCTCAACCTGGCTCACGGCCGAAATCAACTCTCAGAGGAAGGTAGAACACTCCTCTCACTAGTCCGGTGCATCCTCCCTAGGAAAGGTCCATAGCCGATGAATCGGCATATGTATCGATCGATCAACCGTACACTCTGCAGAGGTTTCACTAATCCACCAGATAACCATCATCGATGCACGCGCGCACCTAGAAAGATTCTGGGCGCCTACTGCCATAGAACGATGCCACTCTACCATCCAGCTCTAGATCACTGGATCTGTGAAGAGAGCATGTATCCGCTCTCGAAGAGGATGACATGCCATGTACCCACTCCCAAAGGGGGTGCCATGATTGTCTTGGAAGGGTGTTAGCTCCATCCCATGCATATACCTTCCTAACACTACTCGTCTAGCAGTAGTGGCATCGATCTATCCAGCGGTTCGGCCGTCTCCCCTCCATTGGAGAGCGAGTGGAAAGCAAGAGATTCCTAAGGTCCGGATACCAGCACAGCAGTTCCTATGTGTGACCAAGCCGGGATATCTTCGTCAGGGTTGATCTTTAACGTGCTACCATGGCACCTTCGTCCCGGGCTCCACCTCTCGGAGGATCACGCCCAAAGACCACCATTACATCTCAGTTAGCCTGCCACAGGCTCCTCTCATGGGAATGTCCAGAACCATCCCCCGGCAAGACTTGCTCCAAAAGCTCGTCGTAGATCCCGGCTCGATCGACTCAACCCTCACCCTACTCCCTACCGTAAGTTCCACCCCAAACCCAGATACAACATCATCATCTCACATGCCCATCTGATCTATCAACTCACACATCTCTAGCCTGGCACCCTCTAGGCCTTCCCGGGGTTCATCACGTCGCATCAAAATGTAAGCGGGTGAAGTATATATATATAATTATAACAGATAAGCAAGTGGCTAGCATAACAGCGGGTAAGCAGGTGAAAGATTATGACAAGGTAGGGCTATCAAGAATATTCTACCATGCAAACCTATCTCAGGTGTAAGCATTGCATAAAAGTAAAGCACTAGCAATTCTAGGTATTAGCCATGTCTAATAGGATTCCTAAGAGAAGGTGCTGCCATGACACCTGCGCTGTCGAGGTAGTAGTGGTACGAGTCATCATCCGTCAATGTAGTCGTTCAGCGGAACCTTCTCCTTGGTGCTCGTAACCTCCTCCTTCGTATCGCTCCTCGTTCAACTCTAAAAACGAGACCTAATGGTCGTGTAAGCGACTCCTATAGAATAGCACAAAGAACCAAATAAAATTCAAAAGATCCAAATGCACTCAAACATAAGCTCATGACGTAGAGCTCGATTTATAGAAAAATTGGGCGCTTGTTTCATATTTTTCTGAGTTCCTATGAAATAGCTATGAATTTTTGAAGATTTAAATATATTCTGAAAAAGAAAAAGGCTGGATTAACCAGAGGCCGACACGTGTCAGCCTGGCATTGGGCCACGCGTACAACAGTGGGTCAGGTGACGTGGCATCGGATGCTGATGTGGCAGTGATGTCATGCTGACGTCAGCATTGACTGGTCAACGGTCAACTGGCAGGTGGGGCCCACATGACGTCACTGCTGATGTCATCACTAACCGGTGGGGGCCAGGCTGACGTCATTGATGACATCAGCGTTGACTTGGTCAATGGTCAACGAACAAGATGGGCCCTTATTGGGTCGTTACTGGGCCAGACATGGGCCAGGCTCGGCCCACCACGTGGCAGCGTCAGGTGCTGACACGTCCTCAGCTGGATCTGGACTGGGTTCTCAACGGGCAGGTCCGGTCCGTTGGTCCACGGTGCACCGGCTCTTGTTGGGCCCCCACTGGCAGTGACACAACTCCTCGTAGACCGGGTTCATCTTCATCTCTGGCATCTCCTTCTTCTCCCTATCCTCTCTGCTTCGTGATGGAGCGGCTTGCTGGCGGTGAGCTCACGCACCAGCGCGCGGTGGCGAAAAGCCGGCGGTGACACAGTGTCGTGCCCAAGGTGGTACAGAGTCCCTCGGCCTCCATCTTCTTTGCGACGTGATGCAGGTCTCCACAGTGATGCTTGATGGCGCGTCCTTGTCCCACGAAATGTCCGGAGTTGAGCAGGGCATCCTCATCACGATGGCTCTCCGGCGAAGCTTCGCGGCCACAAGGTCTCAACTGGGGCATGTACGGTGCTCGGCTCCCAGTCCCAGCGTGTGCACGAGATGCACGGTGTTGAGGAAGCTCTAGATCGGATGGTGATGGCGTCTAGAGGCCTCTCATCGTGCCGAAAAAGTGGCTCGCCTTGGCAAGCATGGCCGCGGTGACGGTCTTGGCGGTCGCATCCGCTCCAGTGCCCTCCTGGTGCCGTGGTCCATTGGCTAGGCTGGGCAACGTGCGTGGGTGCGTGCTAGTGTCCAAAGGGGGCCGACGATGGCCTCGTTCTACGTGCTCCTGGCATGGGACACCATGGCCAGACAGCAAGGTCGAGGGCAGAAAGGAGAGCGGTTGCGGCTCACCGTGAGGCTGTAATCGTTCCAGGGCTCGGGGCAGTGGGTCAATGTGACCGTGTGGTGAAGTAGCGCTTGTGGTGCAGGTCCAGCCGCTCTTCCTTCTTCTCTTCGGCTCCGGGGAGTTCTTCTTCTCCAAGGCCGGTGACTCCTCCTCGGATCTTACCACCGCCTCCACACTTCCCCTTTCTCTCCCAACTACTCAAATTCGGTGCTGGCGGTAGATTGGGATGCCACCAGAGCGGCGGCGGTGGATGGGAGAAGGGCTAGGGCTCCGTGGCTCCGGTGCAGGGCTTTTATAGGCGGGGTGCCATGGGCACGGCCGGCGGATGGCTGGTGATCGGGTTGGGCGATCAGGCGGTCGAGGTGCTCCTGGGGGCGTTGTCGGGGTCACGTGGGCTCCATGAGTCAGTGGGGCAAGACAATTTTGCCGTAGCGACCAAGGAAAGGAGGGGCAAGCGGCCGACAAGCTCACGCGTGGCCAAGGCATATGCACACGCGGGGGCGAGAGATGCCCACGCCGTGGGTACTTCTTGTCAGAGGCTGTCGGTCCAGGTGGCCTACATCCATCCGTTGGTGAGGTAGGTGGCAAGAACGGACGCCGAGGATGGACGGGCCGGCTTGGGATTCCCTGGTGCGCGGTTGTCCTGACGTGGTGCCAAATGCAGAGGAGGGGAACCGGGAGTGGTGATGACAATTGGGTCCCAAGGCGGGGCCCGGTTGTCAACGGCAGCGGCGCTGGTTTGGCGCGGAGTGGAGGTCCTTGCTGGGCCATGATTGCTTGGGCCGGCCGGTTACTTGCTAGATGGGCCGTTCGGGTAGGAGAAAAAAAAGAGAGAGGAGAGAGGCAGGCTGGGCCGGTTTGTTGCCGGGCCGAGAAAAAGAAAGAGAGAAATGGAAGGTAGCAGGCCGGGCCGGTTTGCTTTCTTCTATTCCTTTTCCTTTTTCATTCCTTTTTCCTGTTTTCAAAAATATATGTATATATATAGCATGTTGTGATTACTTATGTGGTGGAATAAAAGTCATAGGCCATGTTGGAAATTTTACTCCCATAATAGATATTTATTTATTGTATAAATAAATATTGTGGGTTCATTTTATTTAACATCACATAAACCCAAATAAAAACCAAATCACATTGTTGGATTAAAATGCAATATGGATGTATGCCATAGGATCAATTAAATACAAGGTAGAGAAAAGTGATACTTGTTCAAGGTCATCACTTTAGGATACATATGTTTGTATCTATGCCAAACACATGTTGAAAGCAACATGAAGGTAATTCTATTGCAACATAGGGATACCTCAAGCGAAACATTGTGACATAACAATTGAAACATAGAAAGGTAGCATGTGGTACATGATATCAAGGTATAAGGCTTGTTCAGTTGAGGGGATTGGTGGAGTATGTACGTGGTTAGATATAGAGGTTAGCTTGAGAGCCGGGTCTCGAGTGATATAGATACGAGATTGTTACATGGGTGAGTCACCTATGCAACATAGATGTTTAACTAATGCAACAAGGAGATACAACTAGTACAACATATAGCAACATCTAGTGATACGTAGGAATATATCATGGGAAACATATAAGCAGGACTAGTGCCACTTGAGATTCATCACAAGAAAACACAGAGGGGGTAGCTAGAGTGCATAGGACATAAGACTTTAAAAGGTTAGGCTCTCGAGTAAATTAAGGGAAGTCATCAGGGCATGATGGGTGGTTTAGGTGCAAGAGGAGTTCATAAGTCTAGCCTCGTATAACTTGAATACAAGGGTGCAACATGGAAAGTTACGTGGGCATCATAGGTACTTGACTTATGAACATAAGGTGCTAGTTAGGGAATAATCACATGTGGCTTATCTAAATATATTAAGACACATGTGATGGTGTTATAGGAAAAGTTTAGCACTAAACATATGTGTCACGTGCAAAAGGGTAGGGTTCCTACATGACAAGCAACAAACATGGGCTTGTTTTGAAAAATTTTTGTTGGTTGTATTTTTTGGTGTTTGTAGTTTTTAGGGTTGTTACATCACTATTTGTTGCTCGTTGCTTCTCATTGTTCCTTTGTAAACTGATCCAAAGCTCCCAGATCCTATGAGGTTCTCGGATGCAAAACCATTTGTCACATTAACCAATTCTACATAAGAGACCCTCATGTATTGCTCACTCAAGACCGGACTTTGTTGGTGTGATCTTGTCTTCTGGCGGCGCCTTTGTTGGAGTGCAAACAATGCAAATACTAATGTAAAACAGGAAAATGCTCTGCATGCAGAGACTGCTATGATAAGTTTTCGATGTGGTTTCTTGGTGGTTTGGGTGGGGCAGGGTGGCAATCCTAGTTGAGGGATACCGCCACAAAGACCATAATTCCCAGCGATTAAGATCTTTGTTGCATTGAGAAATACCCCAGCACTTGAAACTCCGTCTTGGAGTTTATTGAATGTGAGATCCAATATAGAAAGGCCGGCTAGTCTAGCAAGGATCTCAGGAATGGTCCCTGACAGATTACTGTGAGAAAGATCAAGCCCTACAAGACCCTTTAGATTTCCTAGTGACTGTAGAATTGCGCCCTTGGAGTTTATTTAAAATTAATTCTAGCTCCATCTAATTGATGTAGGCAAAGGCAACAACCTCACAAAACGTTATCAAATCGAATGCATGTGCAAGTGTTTCAACAATTCCTTCTGGGTCAGCTACAATTAACCTGCAAGCTAGAGTGCCCACTTTCAATGTTAACTGCAGCGTTAATGTAAAGCTAACTGGTGGTACTGTATCTGCTCATGTGTCTGCTCAAGAACCAGCAAAGATGAAGCCTATTCCAAAGAAATATGCAACTACTCCACTCCAGATTCTTCCTCCATGGAAATCTGATAAGATGTGACTTGTTTGTGTGTCTGCCTGTATGCCAGACTTGAATAAATATGCCCTGTATGATGTATGACAATTATGTACGCAACAAACTTTAGTTCTGCTATTATATATTTTTCCTCCTATTATGCCGTGTATGACAATTATGTATTAACGGTACCATTTATGTTATGTGAACCATTTGGCCTTATCTATTTGCAATCATGTGCGTTGTCATTTCAATAAAAATGATACTAGAAACATCAGTACATGACAAAAAAAAAGTTACTACTGAAACCATAGGGAAAGGAACTAGACACAGGGAATACCAGAGCCCAAACCATAAAGGCACGTTTTGTGCACGGTTTAAATAAATGATGGATGACTTGTGTCTGGTTTTTAAGATGAGGAACTAAAAACTGACTATCGTGATAATTGAGGACTAAAAATAGATTTTTTTCTGTAATGTTACTACAAATCGCTTGCAACGCATAATTTACTAGGCCCGCAGACCCATCTCGTCCGGTCGTTGACTTGCTGCACTCCAATTCCAGGCGCGCCCCTACCATGCCACCGTCATGTTAAGGTATCCCCCTCGCAGCCACATGGAGTCCACCCCACCTGCATGCATGCACAGTAATAAAAAGATTCAAATTTATTTATTATCTTAAAAAAGTCATATCTCATAAAACAAATATCGTAATTAAAATCCGATTACACCATCATATTTCTCATGATAAACTCTTCAAAATAAGACCCCACATCGATATATTTTGATACTTTTAAAAAATATTCTGAATATACAATAGATTTAGTTTTGAAATAACTTAAAGATGTATATTGAAACAATACATAAATAGTATTGTAGCAACACAAAAATACCTATTGAAATAACTCAAAAATTATCTATTGAAACACCTCGGGGATGTTTGATGAAACAACCCTGAAACATCTATTAAAACAACTTAGAAATATCTACTGCAACAATAAAATATTTATATGTTAAAAACACCCTAGAATAACCGATGAAACAACTCACAAACAACCTATAAAATGCCTATTATAACAAAAATAAAACTTTCTCCCTAGAAAAACACAAGGACGAATACAATTGATAATTCTTTTCTATTGAAGAACAAATAGATAAAACTTTCTCCCTAAAACGGCGCAATAAAAAACTTTAATAGGTAATAGCAGCACAAACACAAAGATAATGAACAATTCTTTTCTCGGAAGGACAATAGACAAAACTTTCTTTCTAGAACGGCACAAGGACAAATATAATAGAAAATTTTTTCTATAGAAGGATAATATACAAAAAAAATTTCCTAGAACAGTCCAAGGACAAAGACAATGAAAAACAATAGCGTGGAATCAATTTTTTCCCTAGAAAGCGCGCCTTGTAATGCATATCCGGACTGACCGGACGGCCCTAACCTGTAGGTGAAAAATATACATTGTAACATATGTATAACAAAATATACATCTAAAAATAGGTGAAAAATATTTATCACATATGCTTCTAAAAAAAGATCATGCAATAATTCAAGTGCAACGTCGCAAATACAATAAAAAGTATCTGTTGAACAACCTAGAAATATATATTAAAATAACTTAAAAACATATATTCAAACAAGTAAGAAATACCTATTGCACAACCCAAAAACCATCTATCGAAACACCCCAGAAATATTTGCTGAAACAACGCAAAAATACATGTTATAACAACCCAGAAACATCTATTAAAAACACCCTAAAGTACCTACTATAACAACACAGAAATATATATTGAAACAACATCGAAACGAAACAAACAAGAAATACATATTACGAAAATCCAGATAATGTCGAAACAAACACACAAACATTAGCTCTGGCCCTAGACACATGCAGACACTGTAGCATGTAAAATGCTTGCAAGTATTAACAGGCGGAGCGCAACACTGCAGCAGGCACTGTAGCATGTACTGTAAAATGCTCGCAAGTTTTACATGTATGCGGGCGCCAGCAAACAAATTGGAGGCGGAGATGGAGCACGCACGGTCTGTCCGGACGACCGTACGGTTTCCGATATTTTTTGTACGGGTCTTTTATCTGTATATCAAAAAAATGGTCGCAATCATGTGCCAGTAAAAAGTTGGGCCGCACATGTGACAGCCCTGATAGGTGGGCCCGGTTAATAATAATGTCTAAAATACCCTTCTCTTAATGTAGCTTATCTCTCTGTCTAATGGGGTCAAACTGTCAGCGACCGAGCACCTTCTTCCCCCTAAGAAGAACACCTTGAGCAGTCTGGCTAGCGAGATCTCCATGGTTGGGACTGAGGACGCCGGCACGCACACCCGCCGGACATGCACCGCCGTGCCCATGGGAGATCCACCTTCTTCCTCTTCGCGCCCGCGCCATGCCCTCAAGCCGCCCGCGGTGGCCAGGGCAGAGCCCGTCAGCGCGCCGCCCCGTGGTGGCTGGGACGGAGCTCTCCCGCGCGCCGCTCGCGGTGGAAGGCCGCCGGGGTGGAGCCCGTCCATGCGCCGCTCAGGTGGCCAGGACGGACCTCGCCTGCGCGCTGCTCGCGAGCCTGGAGAGGATGGCACTGGGACGGACCTCGCTCGCGCATCGCCTGCGGTAGCCGGGGCGGAGCTCGCCCGCGGGCGCCCTGGGTGGCCAGGACGGAGCTCGCCCGCGCTCCCCCGGTGGCCGGGACAGAGCTCGCATGCGGGCGTCGCGGTGGCCGGGGCGAAGCTCACCCACGCGCCTACGGTGGCCCGCGCGGAGTGGCTGGGGCGGAGCTCGCCTGCGCTCACAGGTGGCCGGGGCGGAACTCGCCCGCGGTGGCCGGCGCGGTGGTCGCCCGTGCGCGTCGCGGTGGGCGGCGCTCCGTGGCTGCTTTGCCGAGGAAGACGGAGAGGAACGACCCGATTTTTTTTAACTGGGATGGCCGGAGGTTGGTTTTAATTTGGTCACGTTTATACTCCGGAAATCACCGTAACAACAGTATGAAATATGAATAATTAAATGTAAATGTAATGCCACACATCTGGCATGATTCGATCCTTTTATGATTGCATTGATATAAAAAAAGTAGTCGGCACATTAATCAGTGTTGCAGTCGTAGTCATGAATAGGTCCAAGGAGATAACTTGTCAATTGTGAACTGTTCACGTTGATAGTGTGCAAATAAATAAATAATTCCATGATCATGCACATCATTCCAATCACTTTCTACATATATGGACTGAAAAAGGAAATTTGAATAAACAAGTAGAGCCAGAAACTGGGCCGTCCCAGTATCACCGGCTGATATATCTAACGCTATAAGTTTATAACGTCGGAAACGGCTTATAACGACACACCGTTCGACGCTATATTTAGGCTGTGGTGTAGTGCATTTAGGGGCGGGTCATGGCACGGTCGTTTGGCACAATCCGATGTACGACACAACATAGGACGGGTCATGGCACGGTCGTTTGGCACAATCCGATGTACGACACAACATAAAATATTTTAGACCGTGCCAGTACGACACGAATATGAGAGCCGTAACGTGCCTAGGATCTTGAAACAGTGGGCTACATGGCCCTGCCCGTATTTTGGGCCGTACTTGGGGCGGCATGACACGAAAATTGACACATATGTACTCCTACAACTCTATAATGCAATTTTCTAGTATTTACTATACTATTTACATCTAATTCTTATATAGATTATCTAAAAACAATTAACACTTTCATTAAAATAGTGCACGCAAGCTATATATATATCTCTTAAACTCCTATAAAGATAATACACACTAACTTATTTCTCTAGCTCCTCCTTAAGCCACGTCATCATAGACAACTGCTTTTTAGAAATGCATGCACAAGCTAAACGCACTAGCTGCATGCCTCGCTGCCGCACCATTCTAACACCCCAAAAAGCACTAATAATGCTCCACATTATTTCCCTTCCATCAATCATCGTGGTGGAAGCCCAAGTGGCCTTAACCGCACCCACCAAAAATCAGACGCCATTAATGGCCGAGCAGAGCTCTATCATCTACCTCTCCACTCCTCTTCGCCCCTATAAAAGCCTGGCCTGGGGTTTGCAGTGTAACACCATGTCCATCCGGCTACTCAGCGCCAATGGCGGACACACAATGATTCAATGGTATTCAGTTGAATACCCAAATTTTTTGCCAAAAAAATTTATAGATATAGTCTTTATACAAGTCTGTATATGGAAAAAACAAAAATACTATGAACTGATACATGTCCTGGCAAATTAGCCAAATAAACAGTCGGTTTTCCCTCCCACTGATGGCCCAACGAGGCTGAGCGGCCCATCTCACTGCTAGAGGCCCAAAATCGCGCTCCCACCTCTGTTTCCTGTATCGCTCTCGCTCGCAGACGCACACAGCGTCGCTCCCACCTCTTCGGTGCCGTTCTTTCTGTCCAGGAACCCGAACCCTAACTAGCGATGGCGGGCGGCGCGGCGCTCCCGCGCGGCGAGCGGCGCGGTGAGCAGCGGGCGGCCGGCGGCAGCGTGCGGTGCACGAACGCACAGTCCACTGAACTACTGAAGGCTGTGACTGTAACTCTGTAACTGTAAGTCTAATCTTCCCAAATCCTAAATTCCCAATTCTAAATTTCTATTCAGTTTGTTATTTGTTAGGGTCTTTAGAATCAGTTTGGAATAGCAATTTGTCCCTAAATTACTTAGTCTACTCTCTTGATTTAATTTTAGGTCTCAAGTATGAAGAGAAAAAAGAGTAACACCACCGATTTGAGGAGTTTCTTGCAGCGGGCTGTTGTAAAGAAGAAGCAATCATAACCTGAGGTTCAACAAGAGGTGGAGGGAGTTATTCCCTCTACTAATGAAAGTAGTATGCAACTGGTTGTTTTTGAAGGGCAGAATGACAGTGGTACTGGTACAAGCGCAATTCCAGCAGAACCAGAAGCAGTGACAGCTAAGGTTGAGCCTACAGTAATAGAAGAATATGAAACTGTACCCCTAAATGAATCAAATTCTAGTAATGAAGACATTGATGACATGTATCAAATTCAGCATGATCTTGGATTGAGGGTTCCTATCTCAAGCTATGATGTGAATGATCAAGATTCAGTTAGAAGGGCATACATTGCATTGGGGCCATGTTGACCCAAAATGAAGCAAAATGATTTTTCACAACATGAATGTGGAGGTAAACGTCGTTTCAACCGTAAATGGTTTAATGAATTCAAGTGGTTGGAGTATAGTGTTGAGAAAGATGCTGCATATTGCTTTGTTTGCTACTTGTTCAAAGATAGCAACAAATTTTTTTGGTGGAGATAAGTTTATAGATGAAGGGTTTAGAAATTGGCACATGAAATCTAGAATCCGTAGGCATGTGGGTGTTATCAATAGTGCCCATTCAGAAGCTCAAGAGAAATATACTTTGTTCATGAAGCCTAAGTCATCAATTCGTGAGTCTATTGCCTCAAACACAACAGAGTTCAAGGCTAAATATTTGGCTCGTGTGAAATGGTCACTCCAGGTTGCAAGATTTCTTTTGCGTTAGGGGTTAGCTTTTCGTGGCCATGATGAGTCTTTGGATTCACTAAATAAAGGAAATTTTTGAAAACTTTTGTCATGGCTTGTAGGAAACTTTGAGGAAGTTAATCAGGTAGTTCTTAGAAATGCTCCACAAAATTGTCAGATGGTGGATCACAAGATTCATAAAGAACTCATTGCATGTTGTGCTCAAGAAACAACCAAATTGGTCCTAGAGGAACTTGGTGATGAGTGTTTTGCAATTCTTGCTGGTGAATCTAGTGATTCCTACCTACAAGAACAATTGGCACTTTGTTTGCGTTTTGTCAATAAAAAAGGCCAGTCGGTTGAGCGGCTCCTTGGTCTTGTGAATGTTGAAGATATTACTTCATTGACTCTCAAACAAGCAATTCAGTCCTTGCTTCTTAAACATCAATTACCATTATCCAAGATACATGGTCAAGGCTATGATGGAGCTAGTAATATGAAGGGACATGCTAATGGCTTAAAGAAACTCATCATGGAAGATTCTCCTACTGCATATTATGTACATTGTTTTGCTCATCAACTCCAACTAACACTTGTAGCAGTTGCTAAGGAGAACAATGATTGTAAGTGGTTCTTTGGACAACTTGCATATTTGTTGAATACACTTGGCATGTCTTGTAAGAAGATCTGTATGCTTCGCATAGCTCAAGCTGAGTATATGATTGAAGCATTGCAATTGGATGAAATTGAAACAGGACAAGGTTTGAATCAAGAGATGGGCTTAGCAAGGCCAGGTGATACACGTTGGGGATCTCACTATAGGACAGTAATGCATGTTATGGCTTTGTATCCTTCAATCAAGAAAGTTCTCTGGAAGATTGGGAATGAAAGAGGGGCGGGGGCAGGGGCAGATGTTGTAGGAGCTCAAACTATGTTGAAAGTATTTAAATCATTTGAGCTTGTTTTCCTTCTCCACTTGATGAATGAAATATTTGGGTACACAAATGACTTATGCAATGCTTTGCAAAAGAGGGAGCAAGATATTGTAAATGCAATGGATCTTCTTGAGTTCATAAAGGTAAAATTGGATGTTTTGAGGCTTGATTGTGGATGGACAGAATTCCTTGCAAAGGTCACTTCTTTTTGTGGGAAGCACGAAGTTAAAGTTGCTGACATGACTGCAATGTATAAGCCTATACAAAGAACAAAGCCATTCTTCAGAGGCCTCAATAATTATCACCGGTTTCATGGAGATATGTTTTTGGGTGTCCTTGATAGGCAGCTTCAAGAACTTAATAGCAGATTTGATGAGGTAAACACTGAGCTACTTAGATGCATGGCATCATTCACTCCAGCTAATTCTTTTGCTGCTTTCAATGTTGAAAACTTGGTGAAGCTTGCAAACTTCTATCCTCATGATTTTTCATTTGAAGAAAAGAACCAGCTCCCTTTTTAGCTAACTCACTATATTAATGATGTGAGGAATGATGAAAACTTCACAAATTTGAGAGGTCTCGCAGAGTTGTCCATGATGCTTGTTAAAAAGGATAAGGCTGATAGGTACGACATTGTTTACAAACTTCTCAAATTGGTGCTAATTCTCCCAGTTGCAACAGCCGGTGTTGAAAGGATCTTTTGTGCCGTGAACTATATCAAAAACAAGCTGAGAAATAAGATGGGGCAAGATTACTTGAATAATAGTTAGCTTACATTCATCGAAAGGGAATTCTTTTTGCAAACAAAGGATGAGAACATCATCAATCGTTTTCAAAGCATGAAAGACCGGAAAGTTGTCTTATAATTTGTAAGTTTTATTGTCATTTGGTTGTCAATTCTATATGTTGCCAAATGCCAATGCCACTTCGCTATATTGAACTATTGGTACCTTTTTATATCAATCAAATTCAATTTATCCTTAGATTCTTGAATATGAAAAGTCTGCTCTGTCATGAACTATATATATATATTATGCAGTTTTAAATATATGACACTATACATGTCAAGTTTTAAATATTATGGCACTATACATACCAAATATTAGTCATTTGGTTGCCAAAATCTTTTTTAAATACCCAGCTCTCAGATCCTGCGCCCGCCACTGCACGCTCGCCCTACCACGCTCAATCGCCGCTGGAAGCCACAGCCTGAGCACCAGCCGCCGCAGTCGATCTCCCTGGTCCGGCTGTCTCGGCTGCTTCCGAAGGGCTGCGCGAGTTCGTGGTGACAGAAAGAGTCCACCCAACTTCTCATCCGCGTTGATCCATGCATCGCCGTTCCTCGAATCTTGCTGGAAGATACCACGTCGACGTCTGATCGTCAACTGTCGCTTCCGGGTTGTCGCTGCAGCCAAATAATCATCGGCACCGTTGATGCAAACCATCGATTGGACTCTCTAACAGCAACTAGCAAGCAGGTGAAGCATCCTGATGCTGCACAACGTGCAATATTGCCAATGCCGATCCTGACTTTGCCATCATTTTTTATTTTGAATGATCATAATTGGATATTTTTACGAGACAACAAGAGATCAAGGACAAAATGACTCTGATACAGTTTAGACACGTAGAGTACCATTCAAACATGTTAGCTCCTTTGTTTTCTTTTATTGTAAAATACTACTTTCAAAATAATCAAACCTAGACATATATGATAATAGATATATTCTCCAAAATTAAAATTTAATCATTACAATTGTATATACTTTTTAAAGTTTGTGTTGCTCTTTTACGTGCTTAGCCCTCAAATACTCGCAACAACGCGCGGGGAATCTACCTAGTTTCATAATGACAAGGGGAATAAGAAAACTAGCAAAGATATTTTGAGGGTTGTGCTTGGACCTGCACGACGAGAAAGGTTGTCGATGTGCCACGGACCATGCTTTGGCCGAAGAAAAGTTTTACCATACCACATCGGCATGGCCCCACGTGCCTCCCGTGCCTAGAGAACCCAAAGTGACACAAAGCACGAGAGGACCCTTGCGGTGCTAGCCCGGCCAAAGTCCCACCTCTACTTGGACCTAAGTAAACACTAACTCTTCTAGCAAGTCGGAATATCGATAGACGTTACTTCGTATTTCATTTTAGGATACAAAAAATGGAATAACGATTACATGAGTGAATAATTAATGGAAGAAACAGGTAAAGGCTACTCTTATTAGAAACTCAACTAGCAAAGTCAGAAGTTTATCGCCACTGGTTGTAGGTTGTTTAGTATTTTTGGACAAAGATGAGTATGGATTCCCTGAGAACTTTCAAATTCCATTGGATGTGACCATATGTTAATTTTGCAAAGTTGACGTGATGGTTGGAGATCAAATTCTCAGAGAGGCTACCTAAACAGATTACATATCCTATGTTTGGGTCGTGGAGGGCAAAAAAAAAATCCAAGAAGCTACCTACTTGACTATATATTTTTGCTGATTACCTAAATTTTCCCTTTCTTTACCTATTTTTGTTGGGCCAACAGATTGAGCAGCTATTTTTTCGTTCCACGTCTCTCTCCTCGTCCACACGCTCTGGCCTGCCCGTCGCCCTCCTCCCCAACTCTGCGCTACTCCTCCTCTGCCCAAATGCCCGGCGTCGCAAAAAGGAGGAACATAGAGAAAAACATGGAGGATGACAAATGGGTTCCGCATGTCGTAGACTGTTCAAATGAATTTAGGTGCTATGTTTTAGGCAGTCCTATTGAAAATGAAAGCAAAATATAGGTAGAATAGAAATAGCTGGCTACCTAAATAGAGATTTAAGCAGTGTGATTTAGATAGTTGCATTGGAGATGCTTTAGGAGTATCTCTCGCAGAAATAAGAAGGGTTAGGGTCTATTGTGTAAAATCCTTGGAATATCTCCTAGAAATCTGTTTAGTTTTTACACATTCTCACCAAAAATATTGAAATTTTCAAAAGAGAATTACATCAGTTTTATAGGACGAGAGGACGGGTAACTATTTAAGCTAGGAGATTTTTTTTTAAAAAAAAAAGTAAGCTCGAAATTCAACCATAAGCAAAAGAACGACAGCCCAGCCCAATTCACGAGAAAAAGGATGAAAAAAGTAAGCCCATTATGAGAAAGAAGAAGAGCTTCGATGTCCGCTAAGACCAAGTCCAGTTCGTGGAAAAGAATTGAAGAAAGAGGTTCTTGCAGTTTCAAAAAAACAAAACAAAAAAGATTCTTGCACCGAACTAGCTGCGATCATAAATCGCTCACCTAATACATGAGATTTTTGCCTCGGCATGCATGATTTTCCTTTTTATAACCACTCTGCGTGTATGATTGTGTGTGGCTAGCTTTGCTGGGCCTTGCTTTGCAGTTTGCAAGCCAATAATTCGCCCCTACCGGTGAACGAAATTGGCTCACCTCGGTTGGCGAGAAAATAAACGCTGGCTGCGCCAGCAGCGGCCGAGGAGAAGGAGACAAGAGCTGGGAGCCGGTCAAGTGGAAGCATGCTGTTGGCACCTGGGCCGGGGCCGGGTGGTGTCCCGTTAAGCGCAATGCCAAAGTCACTCAGTCAAGCCGCCGGAAAAGGCAAAGATTTGTCATTTTGATATCAGTTATGCAATGGTGGTGGACATTGGTAACGGCAGTGAAACCTCTTCTTGCCTCCTTGGTATGATGCCTGGTACAACGAGGACGTGTTTGCTGAATGTTTTCCGGCAATACAGAGTCACTACACCAGGAAAACAATTTCAGTAGCGCAGGTCTATGCTTCCTTCAGGTCTCGATGCCCCCAAATTAAACCTCTTCGTGCATCCCATCCGCCCATGCCACTTCTGAATTCGGTCAGTTGCAACATACTGTAAGCCAAACAATGCTAAGTGACAATAGAGACGAACGTCACAGACCTTTCTGCCTCAATCAGGGGAAGCTGGATTCCGGCAGCCTCAACCGGCTCCTGCAGTCCAGGGATGCGCCACCACATCCTGCTGCAAAGTTCATTTGGGGAAGCCAAGCTCCGCCACGAGTGCAATTCTTTGTTTGGTTGCTAGTGCGCGGCAGGATACAATATATGCAGAACCACCCTGTTCAGAAAAAAAAACATTGTAGATTCGCCTATGTGTGAGATCTGCAAGCAGGCTTGTGAAAAGTGCACCAAGTTGAGAGCCTCTTCCCCATTGATCCAAAAATAAAATCAGATCTTGTCCCATGCCTGTGTGGAAAATAGTTTCATAGTGGCATAGCTAGTTCGTTCAAAAAAGTAGTGACATGGCTACAAAAGAAAACTTCTTTCTATGCGGGATAGGCTTAGGTATGAGAGTTTGCTCCTAGGCTTGTCTAGTTCCGGGTTTTTTTTTTATTCGCTAGTGCCGGTTAAAGAGAGATTGCTTCCTTGCATGCTCTGTGAAAACAACTAAGGTTTTGTAGTGAGACCTAGCCACACATTTGGGGAATGCGAATATGTCTGGTCAACATGGCAAATGGGACATTAAATGATTACATCAGCAGGTGCTATTTGCTTCAGTTTTTTTTTTTTTTGACAACTAATAATTATATTGATTAACAGAAAAGTGCTGTGAGGACAGATGCATTAGTCAAGCCTACATGATGATCCCAAGAGAATTCTCACTGCTGAGGCGCTTATGCTGCTACACAGAACAAAACAAGGATCACCCCTCTTTAGAATCATGGATTCTATTGTGCAACAACTGTTGCAGGAAGGCAACGACCGACGACAGAGCGCCTTGATCACGCCAAAAAGAGATTTCGATACTTCCTTGCTGTATAGGGCACTGAAAACGACTGACTCCAATCCTGACTCGCGTGGAACAACAAGGCGCCGTCTAGTCTAGGGTCAAAATCTTTGCCTGGCTGCTATCACAAGGGAGAATACAGTGCAAGATCAATCTAGCAAGGAAGAAGATTGTGAAAAGTCTGATTTGCGATGTCTGCAACGCGGCAGATGAAACAGCACATCATGTTATCTTTGGTTGCACTGCAACAAAGCAATTTTGGGAGGCCATTCAAATACCAATAGATGGTAACTGGACGCTGAACCAACTCAAGCAGATCACGCCACTGACACATATCCCAGCCAAACATTTTCAATTTTTTTTTGCTCT
>CM041638.1:17817360-17924795 GCA_023333625.1 Bothriochloa decipiens
ATCCCAGCCAAACATTTTCAATTTTTTTTTGCTCTTGTTGTAAAAAATTTTTTTTGGGTTTAGCCCAACTAGTAACTATACTCCCCCCGTCCTAAATTAAGTGACGTTTTAGATTTTCATAACATAAATTACTTGGTTTGTAGAAAATACATGCAATATTTGTATCTTTAAATAAATTCGTTAAAAACTAGACTTACATATCTTTCTAGGGCCGTATCAGATGAAAACCAAAGCACCTGTGCAAACTTAAAAACTTTGAATCGGGGCCACAGGATGGTCATCCGATGGACAGGAGCTGAGATGGATTCATTTTGCATTTAAGCGCCTGCCGGCCAGCAATGGTAATTACGTTTTTCTTTTTGCAAATCACCAGCAATGGTATAACTTCTCGAGCACAGAACAGCCGCCGCCGCCATGGAGTCCGCCGGCATGGCGTCTGACCGCGAATGTGGCGAGCACCATGAGCACCTTGCGGAGCCTCTCGGTCGCGTTGTCCTACTTCCTGTCCTTGTGCCAGGCCACTGTCCCTTCATTCGGCCATGGCGCTCCACACCGCCGGGCATCGTCGGCGCCCTCTTCCCCGTCCGCTCCATTACGCCTGCCATGGTTGCGGCGCCGCATTCGAGGAGCTTGTCGCCGAAGATCCACGGCCGCCGCCGCCGCACCTGGCACCTCGTCCGCAGCACCGGGTGTGGTTGTCTTGCAGCCGAGTTTGTGAATCCAACGCAGTGGAGTCCGGCTTCTGCTTTTCAATTGGTGCTCGTCGCAGCGCTTGTAGAGCAGCGCCTGTGTGCCCGGCAAAGCAGAACAATGTGCAGACCCGTGCTCCTGCTGCTGCTCCTTCTGTTGGGTAATCACCGTCTCCTTGATGATCTTGTGTGTGCGTCAGTTTGATAGCAAGTCGAAGTGCAGCCCCTGCGGCGACTCGCGGGGGACGACTCGCCGCCGGCAACTCGCGGTGACTCACGGACGGGAGAAACGAAGAGGCGGCGTGACTCATGTACGGGGACTAGGGAGGGGTGATTTGTAAAAAAATGAGATTAGTGTGGCTAATGGCGGGCCATTTTTATAAAAATAGCCACCTTTCTCTCTAGTCATCGGATGGGGATCCTGTGGTCTTGGAGAGTTTGCAAGTTTTCATAGCTTGCTTGGGTTTCATTTGATATGCTCCCATCTTTCTAATGATACTAATTATGTAGCATAAATATTAGTATATTTTAAGATATATTTAATCAAAATTATTTTTGGGAACACCGGTACAGATGGGCATTCTACTGGCGGTTCCAGAGGGTTTATACTAGCATGGCAGGGCGTACCGCCAGTAGCATTCGACAGTACATAAGAAGAATACTACAAGCAGTTCATATGTTTATGCTGGCGGTAGGGCGTACCGCGATGAGAAGCAGAAATGATATTTATTTTGTGACGAAGAGAGTAGTAGTGTATATCAAATAGGGATGAAAATAGATTAGATATAAATGGATATTGTTGATATCATATTTGTTTTCATACATTTCCTCAAATTCAGATTCAGACCCAAATTCATATTCGGACACGGACAACTATCGGATACAACTGCGGATACGGAATGGAAATTGAAAACGGATCGAATCAACTACACATACTCAGGGCCAAAACTGATTCTTAACCGGGTTCTAAATTAGATAGGAATGGATCACTAGCAAAGTACCTTAACCGACCCCTAAATACTACTTATGTAACGCAATTGGTGATAGTGACCATTGATTATTTTAGTTTGCAGCTGATACACGGGCGAGTTTTTCTAAGATCAGCGGTTGAAGATGCTTTACCTGGCGTAGACCATGCGTAAGGCATTATATTATCTGAGGCGATCAGGTCCTAGTATTATATTAGTTTATTTGAAAGCTAAAAATTATACTTCCTCGGTCCCAAATAGACTTGTATCTCCAAAATTTGTCTATAAATAAATCAATATCTGGGAGATTAAATGGTCCACTAGCTTATTTTTTTCTCAGAGTGCCCTCATATTCACTACACCTCCTCTTTTCTCACTCGTTCTCACGCTTGGGTTTCAATAGATAGATGGGTGCAGTGATCAGTGTACAACTACTCCAATTAATATAGGATAATATGGTATTTTCTTTATCATACTAATTCGTCCTAAACTTGCTAGAAATCTATTTGTTTAGGGGCAAGCAGTCAAGCAGAGGGAGTACTACTATAGTTTCCTGGCACTGTTGGCCGTCCCAGATCGAGAGGTCGCATCTGCAGAACAACACAGGCCTACACATAAACTAGAAAACACATGATCTGATCTGAAGGAAAACAGAGACAAATTTTGTGCATCTAACGGTTGAGATGATGTAGTGTGCCTTGGTCCATGACAGAATCGAACTTTGTATATTGGAGAATATACCCTTACATAGTGCATTTTGCATCCACATCGTGACGCTGATGCGCACGACTTTTCCTTGGCGTTGCTTCCAAGCTACTTTGCTTATCGACAAAACAACATTCTTGTTTTCGGCCTCTCCAAAAAGATCTTTATCTGAGTTTGATAAAACTTTGCACACACTCAACTTGGCTTTCGACCTTTAACACAATGCATGTATAATAAAATTATAAAAGAGATCATGGAAGGTTTTTTGTGCTTATTTTATTACCCGACAACAGATCTCGAAGATCTTATGATTCATTTACTTTGCTATACCGGGCCCTCGTTCAGATGCAGGTGAAAAGTTAAATTTTTTTTACTTTCTCTTCATCGTATTAATCTTTACACGTATGAATGAAATATTAAATATAGATTAAAAAATAACTAATTGCACAGTTTATAAATTATGAGACGAATCTTTTATAAGCCTAATAAGTCCATAATTGGACACTAATTATCAAATACATACAAAATACTACGGTTACAAAAATTTTAATTTTAAACCAACTAAACAAGGCCTGCATGTGCTGTTTAGGAGAAACAATGCAGCGCAAGTCCGAGGGCAGGTACATTCATTTTGTCTCATAACTAGTCTCATAGAGTCATGTAATTTAAGATGACTTAATAGACTACATGTATAATGGTTGTTTTTGTAAGTTGTCTCATAGCAACTCACAATTCTTTAATTTATGGATAGAGTAAAAATATGATTATGAGGTGCATGACGACAATAACTTATACATTGGTAAAATAGTTGTCTCATAGTACTAAATTTTAGCCTATGAGGAGGTTGTTTCACGAAGCAACAATGACCACATTCTCTCTCACCTCTTTATTTCCTCTATATTATAAAAAATCCTATGTGGCTATGTATAAAATGACATAAGACTACTCATGTGTAGCAATGTACGTGCCTTTGGACAGCGCGCTAACTTGCAGTACCAGGTAATAATTTTAAAAGGTCCGCCACAAGCAAAGTCGCGATCTGCAGCGAACGTCGCGTGCTCCCAAGTCGCACCGAACGAACTTCATGGAACTGGGAAAGAATCTCTGCAGGCCGGACAGGCGGCACACAAAGAGGCAAAGCCCGTGAACGTGCGTGGAGACTACAGTAGCGATCAGCACGCGTTCGAATACTCGATCAACACACTCGGCGCCTTGCATGTGTGCCGCGTGCGTGTGCGCTGATCGATGCCCTCCGGCCTCTCCCATACCTCATTGATCTGATCCTTGCACACACGCGCTGGTGCCCATCAGCGGATCCAGCAGCCCACGCCACTATGCTCTGCGCAGTCGTCTTCGATCCGTCGCTTGGTGTCGCGTGCCAATTGCCAGCCATCTATATGTTGTCGCGTGCATGCGTGCGTGCGTGCTCGCTCAACGACGAAGCCACCGACGATCCAGACTCCCTCCCTCGATCGATCGTCGGTCACAAACTCACAATCACAACGCGACGATACTCTCTGTCAACAGCCTGATCTCCCTTCCCCTGTAATAAAGCACACCCACCTGCTGCCAGCTTCGTCACACTCACTCACAATCACAATTCACATAACGCGACGATACTCTTTAGTCAACACCCTGATCTCCCCTCCCCTATAATAAAGCACACCCACCTGCTGCCATCTTCGTCACACTCACTCACACAGCCTCTCCCCATCCACAGCATCAATCTCTCCACCAAGAAAGAGATCGATCGACGCCGGCAACAACAATGGCGGGGGAGAAGAGCAAGGGCCTGGTGCTGCTGGACTTCTGGGTGAGCCCATTCGGGCAGCGCTGCCGGATCGCGCTGGCCGAGAAGGGGATCCCCTACGAGTACTCGGAGCAGGAGCTTCTGGGGGCCAAGAGCGACCTGCTCCTGCGCTCCAACCCGGTCCACAAAAAAATCCCAGTCCTCCTCCACGACGGGCGCGCCATCTGCGAGTCCCTCGTCATCCTCAACTACCTCGACGAGGCCTTCCCGGCGGCGTCCCCCTCCCTCCTCCCCGCCGGCGCCGGCACCGACGCCGCGTACGCGCGCGCGCAGGCCCGCTTCTGGGCGGCATACTCCGACAAGGTGTACGAGGTCGGCACGCGGCTGTGGAAGCTCAAGGGCGAGCCCCAGGCGCAGGCGCGGGAGGAGATCGTGCAGGTGATCAGGAACCTGGACGGCGAGCTCGGGGAGAAGAGGTTTTTCGGCGGCGAGGCGTTTGGGTTCGTGGACGTGGCGCTCGTGCCCTTCGTGCCGTGGCTACCCAGCTACGAGAGGTACGGGGGGTTTAGTGTGCAGGAGATCGCGCCCGGGCTCGCGGCGTGGGCGCGCCGGTGCGCCGAGAGGAAGAGTGTTGCCAAGAGCCTGCACCCGCCGGAGAAGGTGGATGAGTTCATCAACCTGCTCAAGAAGACCTACGGCATCGAGTAGGAGGAGAGCGGACGTTCAGCGAAGGGAGATGATGATGACGTGGTTGCCGTGAAAGTTTTTATTTTATTTACTCCAGTGAATGAATGAACTCTCCCGTTCCGTGTGCTTACATGCATCGATTATACATTTCTTAAGGTAAACGCAGATAGTAATTTGAAGAAAATTACACAAAGGCAAACAAAGGAAACGAAGAAAATTACACAAAAGCTTCTAGATAGTCACAAAACAAACGACACAGTAATTTTCTTGTCCCTGAGAAATAAATTCATCTTTGCCGCGGTTCACGGAAAGGATGAAGTCCTGTAATTAAATTAAAACAATGTAAGCACTCCTTACTGTCCATATACTTCAGCAAAGAAAAGAATCAGAATCTCCATGGCACTGAGGAACAGGCACTTGGAATGTTCAGCAACGTCCAACAATATATCTTTAGCAAAAGAGTAAGTGAAGAAATGACTCATAAGTTCAGAATGAGATTTAAACAAAGCCTTTAGACTCCGGAGCGACTTCCCCGCCGGCGACCCCCTCCGGCCGCCGCCACTGCTCCCCCACCTAGCGGCGGCGGCGGCTAGCTGTCTGGCGACAGCAACAGCTCGCTGCCCCTCCCGCTCCCCTCTCCTTTTCTCCCATGTCCTCCTCTCTATTTTCTGTCAACAAGGTGGCCGGGAAGGCCATGGGGAAGACAGATCCACACCCTCCTCCACCAGATCTGGCGGGCGGAGGCCTTGGGCAGGCGGCTAGGCGCCCACGCTGCGCAACCAGGGTCCCGGGCCCTCGCCTGGTGCAGGTGGACATCGACAGCCCAGGGTCCTGGCCCTCGCCTGGGGCAGGTGGACGCCGACGGCGGGCCTGGGCCCAGATCCAGTCGCCACTCTGCCAGGACCGACACGTGCGCGCCAGCCTTCTCACATCTGGCTGGGGCTCCGAGCTGCTGCCATGGCCGGCTCGCGAGTTGGGCACGGGCATGCCCCAGGAGCAGCACATGATGCCAGCGCGCGATGTGACATCCAATGGTGTCCAGTTCGTGTTGTTGGACTGCTAGGGCTCGGCGGCATGGTGATGCTCCTGCTCGGGGTGGGCAAGGACATCAAGTTCTGGGTGCATGGCTAAGCAAGTGATTAGTAATCACTCGACTTCTACCGTTTAAGCATGGCTAAGAAAATACTACGGTTTCATATCGTTAGGATTTCAAGTGAGGTAAACTAGACAAGGAAAGATGTATATGCAGCAAGGGTTCCAATTCAACTCCTATAACTTAATGTAACAATTATATCATATTTAATAGCTTATAAAAAGTTAGGAAGTTAAAATGCTCCGGGGCTTGCCTTTTACGAACGTTACGGGTTCGTGCTGCGGGCACTCAAGAACGACCTCTTCTTCGGCCTCTGGACCAGCTGGTTGAGCCTCTTCTTTGACGGTCACATTCTCGGTTGGAATTTCCCCCTCCGATCCTATATGTATGTAGACAATGCATAAATAAAAAGGAATGCATACGAGGCGTATGATGAAACGATATGACATGGAATAAGATGTATGATAAAATGCTTCACTTAGATGCCAAAAGATGGAAAGTTACGTCACGTTTCATGTATAACATGATATGACCAACTGTTATTTACTAAAAAGGTATAAGCTACTTATCAGCAAGCATCATGTATGGGCAAATCAATATTGTTCTCTAGTTATTAACTTTGCAAGTTAAAAAGACTTCTCTTTTTAATATATAAAAGTTATATATAAAAGTTTATAAAAATGAACTTTTATGACTTCATCATGTAGATCACAACAATACAAAACTAACAAAACTAGTTTCACTAATTTTAGACCTTTCTAGCTCAAGTTATAAATTCCTAAAGTTTGAATTCAAAAACTAACTTGGAAATCATTTAAAAAAAGAAAACAAGCATGCGGGCCGATTTGGCTGGCTCAGCCCAGCTCGGCCCGTGGCACGTGCGCGTGCGGCTAGCCCAGCACGGGCGAGCGGCCCAGCGCCGTGGTAGGCCGGCCCAGCGACGCGGCAGCTCGATGTGGCCTGGCAAATTTGCAGAAAGACCCTTGATCTTTACTAAAATCACAATTAAGCCCAAACCATTATTCGACACTATTCAAATAAGTCATTAACTTTGTAACTAGGCCCCTGTATATGTTCATATTTACAAAATGAAACCCCTAGACAGCGCCCGAGCAGAGCACGTCGTGCAACGCTCGGCCGGCCACGAGACTCGCCGACGACGAGGTCACCGACGACGAGAGCGACCTTACCCGACTCCCTATGACAATGCACATCCAACGGTGTAGGAAGTGCAGGCTACTGTGGACTAAATAGACAGCGGTGACGCACAGCGGTGACGACGCACGGAGCATGCGGTGGTGACTGCGTTCTGGCGAGGTCAAGGCACTAGAGCCAACAAGATCTTCGGACTTAGCTTCTACATGGCAGGGCGACTCCAAAACACTATATAGAAGAACGAAAGGGAGACAGGAGAGAGCTGGCCACAAGAGACCAAGCTCGTGGCCATGGCGGCGGTGCGGCGTGACAGCTCACCTTTCAACGGCGCATGGCACAGCTAGGTCGAGGAGGAAGAGTAGCTCGCGAAGTTGTGGACGTGATGAATTGGAAAATGGTTGAGCGGTGTGGGTGAATTTTGGGGGCGGCAGTGTGGTGGCCGGTGGCAACAGAGAAAGAAAAGGAGGAGGAAGAGAAGATGGAGTGACCGGCCTTGGCTTGGTCGGCGTGGTGAGGTGGCATGCGCCTTTGCGACGTTGCGCACGCAGCTGGTCGCGTGGCCGGGCCGGGAGGGCCCCCGACGGCCACGGCATCGTCGATGAACAGCGGAGGAAGAGAAAAGAAGGGTCCGGTACTGTAGCATTAAATGAGATTTTTCCCTTTTTCAATAGCTCAAAAATTCTTATAGAAACTTGAAAATCTTCAAATACAAAAGTTGCTCAAAATAATTAGAACTATACTTTTGCTTTTTGGGCCAAAGCCAAATTCTTGATATTTTTGAAATTAGGATTTTCAATTTTTGAATTTGAATTTGAAATTCAAACACTTCACCACAATCATAATGCAATGCAATTAGAAAATAACACTTGAGGTGTTACAGCCCTCCCCCTTAATAAAATCTTCTCCCGAGATTTAGAAAAACGTACCATTTGGAATAGAAAAATGGATAAGCATTTTTCAGATAGTCCTCTCGTTCCCATGTTGCATCTTTTTCACTGTGGTTACTCCAAACCACTTTGAACAATCTCACCACTTGACTGTGAGTCACGCGCTCTATAACATCCAAGACATTAACTGGCTTTTCTTCATAAGAAAGATCAGACTGTAACTTAATACTCCTGACTTTAACTTTTTCTTCAAGGATGCGAAAACATTTCTTCAATTGAGAGACATGGAAGACTGGAAAGATAGTTCCCATTTCAGGAGGTAGTTGAAGTTTTTAAGCCACCTTTCCACACTTTTCAATGATTAGATAAGGACCAATATAACGAGGTGCGAATTTAGGCTTCACACCGAAACGTTTCACACCTTTCATGGGTGACACCTTGAGGTATACACGATCACCCACCTCAAATTCAATAGGCTTCCTTTGCTTGTCAGCATAACTCTTTTGTCGAGCCTAAGCAGCTTCCACATTTTTCTGGATTTTACGGACTTGCTCCTCGGCATCTTTGATAAAGTCAATTCTGTAGCATCTCCGTTCCCCGGTTTCTACCCAGTTCAAAGGAGTTCTACATTTTTGACCATACAAAGCTTCGAAGGGGGGCATCTTGATACTATCTTGATAACTGTTGTTATAAGAGAATTCTGCTAGAGGTAACCATTTATCCCACGGTCCTTTACAGGATATAACACAAGCTCGAAGCATGTCCTCCAGAATTTGGTTCACACGCTCAGTTTGTCCTAAAGTTTGCGGGTGATAAGCTGAGCTGTGAAGTGTTTGAGTGTCGAGATCTTGTTGTAGGCATTGCCAGAAACGAGCCATAAACTAGGTTCCCCTGTCAGAGACAATAGTCTTCGGCACACCGTGAAGACAAACCACTTGTTCAAGATAAATTTCAGCGTACACATGAGGATGATAGTCAGTCTTTACTAGAATGAAATGAGCAGACTTTGTCAGACGATCAACGATCACCCAAATAGAGTCAAAACCCTTTGGTGTGGTTGGCAAGCCAACAATAAAGTCCATGCTTATATCTTCCCACTTCCAATCTAGGATAGACAAGGGTTCTAGCAAACCAGGTTTCATGTGTATTGCTTTGACACGGCAACAATTGTCACAACGAGCAACAAAGGCTACAATTTCTTTCTTCATTTTGGGCCACCAGAAGTAAGGTTTTAGGTCTTGGTACATCTTACTACTTCCAAGATAGACGGACAACTTAGAAGAATGGGCTTCGGATATGATTTGATTTCTCAGCTCCTTATTGTTTGGCACAACAAGCCTATACTCAAACCAGAGAATTCATTGGTTATCAACTCTAAAATGCTTAGTTTCTTGCTCTTTCATCTTACTTTTGATGCCCGACACACTTTTATCGGTCCTTTGAAGTTCAATGATTTGGCGCCGAAGAGAGGAATCAACTGTGATATTATGAAGGATAATAGGATGGAGAAGACGGGACAAATGAAAATCTTCAACAACTAAAGAGTTGCAATGAGACTTCCTGCTTAAGGCATCTGCAACCACATTTGCCTTGCCAGGATGATAGCGCATTTGAAGATTATAATCCTTGATCAACTCAAACCATCTTCTTTGGCGCATGTTCAGCTCAGGTTGAGTGAATATGTATTGGAGACTTTTATGATCGGTATAGATATTGCATAGGTTACCGAGCAAGTAATGTCTCCATATCTTCAGAGCATGAACAACAGCAGCTAACTCTAAGTCATGAGTGGGATAATTGACTTCATGCTTTCAGAGTTGATGTGAGGCATAGGCTATAACTCGACCATCTTGCATAAGAACACAACCTAAACCGGTACCTGATGCATCACAAAACACATCAAAAGGTTTCTCGATATCAGGTTGAGCTAAGACAGGAGCAGAAGTCAATAAAGTTCACAGAGTATGGAAAGCCTTTTCACACTCTGGAGACCATAGGAATTTTTTATCTTTTTGTAGCAATCGAGTCATAGGTTTGGCTATTTTAGAGAAATCTGGAATGAAGTGACGATAATAACCAGCTAGACCAAGAAAACTCCAAATTTCATGAACGGAAGTTGGGGCTTTCTAATCTAACACCTCTTGCACCTTTGAAGGATCAACAGAAATCCCTTCTTCAGATAAAACATTACCTAGGAAAGGTACTTTCTTCAACCAAAACTCGCACTTGCTAAACTTAGCAGAAAGCTGATGCTCACGCAAGCGAGTCAAGACAACTCTTAGATGCTCAGCATGCTCTTCTTTGTTCTGAGAATACATAAGAATATCATCGATGAAAACCACAATGAACTTGTCTAATTCGGGTATGAACACCAAATTCATAAGATACATAAAGTGGGCAGGAGCATTGGTCAAGCCAAAAGACATGACAAGATATTCAAATAACCCATATCTGGTAGAGAAATCAGTCTTGGGTATATCTTCGGGACGAACTCTATTTTGATGATATCCCGATCTCAAGTCAATCTTGGAGAATACCTTGGCCTTTGATAACAGATCAAATAAGATATCAATGTGAGGAAGAGGATACTTGTTCTTGATAGTAACGACATTGAGCGAGTGATAATCCATGCACATGCGCAAATATTGATCCTTCTTCTTCATAAAGATAGCAGGACAACCCCATTCAAAAGAACTAGGACGAATGACACCCTTCTTTAAAAGTTCTCCTAATTGAGTTTTAAGCTCCTTCAACTCATTGGGAGGCATTCGATAAGGTCTTCGAGAGATAAGAGCAGTACCAGGAATTAATTCAATTTTGAACTCCACGTCACGTTCTGGAGGTAATCCAGGCAATTCATCATGAAAGACATTCGGAAACTCATGAACCACTGGAATATTAGCAATGGCCTTTGCTTCGGCAGCATTAGCCGTATTGCGAATGGTGATGTCGCGAGGGAGCTCAACTAAGAAAGCTTCATGATTAGCTGGATCTCTTAACATGACCACACGAGTGGTGGTGTCGATAAGAACTCCATTACTGCTCATCCAATTCATACCCAAAATTACATCGATTCCTAGACCGGGCAACACTATAAGATTCACGAGATAGGTTCAACCCTCAACTAAAATGCTCACATCTTTTACTATCTGATCAGTAGAGATGTTATTCCCAGCAGCACTAATGCAATAACCCCCATGAGTTATAGTAGTTATGTGCTGACTGAACTTGGATGCAAAAGTAGGACTTATAAAAGAATGTGAAGCACCCGAATCAAATAGCACAACTGCAAGTTGTTGGTTCACTAGGAACTTACCAGCTATGAAAACCTCACCAGATGGTATCTCTTCAATAGAAGTATACTGAACATTACCAAGACGAACATTTCCTTGATTAATCTTCCTAGGAGGACAAGGACAATTATTCGTCCAGTGTCCTGGCTTGTTGCAATTCCAACATGGCCTGTTTCTTGGAGGGACATTGGAACTGCCTTGCCCAGATGTATTCTTGGGAAGATCAATGGTATAATCTTTGCGATAACCAGTCTTGATCTAAGGTTTCTTTTGAGGAGGACGATACCTGATGTTAGCAGCAGGTGAGCGATTATGAGTTTTAGTCACGACAGAAGCCTTAGACTGAGAAGCTCCTACTTCATACGCCCTCTTGCGGCTCTTGGAAGTAGCATAAATATTATCATTATTCTCTTGAGTTAGAGCATCACTAACAAACTCATTGAAAGTCGCACACTTGCTATTGCCCATAGATTTCATTAGCTTGGGGCCAAGTCCCCTCTTGAAACTAGAAATCTTCTTAGCTTTAGTATCAAGCATTTCTGGAGCATAGCGAGACAAATGGTTGAAAGCCTAATGATACTCAGTCAGATTTTTATTGTCCTAGGTCAATTTCATGAACTCAGTATGCTTGATAGCCATAAGACCAGGAGGAATAAATCATGCCCTGAAACCTCACAAAACTAATCCCAGACAAAATTGGTATTAGGAGGCACTGCCTTCCAATAGTTGGTCCACCAAATACCCGCTGAACCTTGAAGCAGATAAGAAGCATATTCCACCTTCAGGCCCTCAGTAAGCCTGAGCAAGCAAAACCTCTGCTCCACAGAGTTCAGCCATTCATCAACCTGAAGTGGTTCTTTTGTCTCTTGAAAGGTAGGAGGCTTGGTGTCTAAGAAATCCTTGAAGTTGCTATACTGAATTGGTTCTTGATGAACATTGCGATTACCATGATTCGCCAACTGACGAACCATTTCAGCCATGAGACGCTGACTTTCCACTATTGTATGCATAAGTGCCTCTGGAGTAGGCAGAGGTGGAGTTTGAGGAAGATCATGGTTTCCACCGGAATGATGGTTTCCAGGCATCTGCAGATATGCGCAAATAGTGAGTATTGATAATGTCAGAAAATTGTCGGTAAATTGTATAATCATGCCAAATTGAATTCATTGGAGAACAAACTCAAACAATAAATAGAGGCACAATCATACAATTTCCACAATACAACCTCATCAATAACACCACAAAGCGCAATACCGTGATGCATCTGAAAACACATTTTACCAACAATTAAAAGTTCCCATAACATGGAACATAAAGCCTGTCTGAATGGTTTCATTATGACCATCTTAAGCAAAAGATGCAACTTCTTGTAAGGGGACAATTTTAGAAAAGAAGTTATATTAAAAAAAATTTAGGTAAGAAATTTTTATAAGGGAGGGACAAGTGCAAAGAACATATGAATGTCATGATGCATGCACGATCCGTACGTCCTCACAAACCTAACTTAGATTCTGACGTTCTAGGCGGTGGCATACATACGTTCTCACATATATCGTAACTAGTCAAATTAATGTGAACGTTGTTAGTGTACCTGCAGAAAAATTATCATTTCAGCCCAACAATTCCCAATATGACACACAAGTAAAGCAGTAACACATTTTACGCACCCCCTCCAACTATGCATATTCCCAAATATACATACATGTAGGTGCACGCTACCGGAATCATCGTCAGAAGACGGCATTGCCATAACAAGAGAAAAACACCACACATGGGGCACTTTCATATAAACATGTGTGTAACATGTAAATACTCCAGCACCATTAAGCACTCCCCTAGATTGGCGTTTGTCTGATCATTCTCTCACAACTCACCTTACCTTCGCGATGATTCAAACATTAACACTAGCGACATATATGGCTAATTCATATATGAAGGTTACCCCCACCATTAGACCAGGGTAACAAGTGCAGTCAAGTTATCACTCTTCATACCTTAGCAAAGGCGTCGATGCAAAATCTAAATTCCCCCAAGTTAGTCCTTAACTAAGCCACCTATAAATCCTTGTATGGGCATAAAGGATATGAACACTAGCAACCTTTAGATTTAAAATTAAGTTTTTGCAAAAGCTTTTATTTTAAATACACAAATGGCGTGTTTAGTGCTGAACCATGCTCCGATGCCAGCTGTCATGGAACCGCCCAATTTATAGAAGATCAAGTATGGATGTCCCCACTAATACGTTGACACACATACTTTCACTTGTATAAACCCGGTAGTCCAATGAAATCATGAAGGATTTCAAACCAACTCGCAACAAACCAAGATCGTAGTAATTCAGCATAACCATATCATCTGTTACCACATTTCATAGATAATCTACATTGATTACATAATATCGGAGTACACTTTAGTTATTACAAACCAAAATATAATATAGCAGAAGCAACATAGTTTTAAAACCAAATCTATCGTTTAAGGATTATATTGCCAGTTCAGATTCACATCCTACAAAAGCAATATAAGATAAGGAGTCTAGTAGAGACCATGCCCAATGGTCTAGTCTTCATTCCCGGCTGGGAGAAGGCAGTATTTGCAGCAACCATTATAGAAGATGTCGTCTGCAACAAGAGGGAATAAAACCCTGAGTGCTCAATTGTACTCAACAAGACTTACCCGTCGTAAACCATAAATAAAGATTCCAAGGATTGTGCAAGGCTATTATAGGTGGAGTTGGCTTACTCATTTTGCATAAAAACCTTAAGTGGGGATAGTAACCATATTATTATTAGCATCAAGTTAATACTGATTAACCTGTCATCTATGTTTGCCCCTGTGCTAAACAAGCAAAAAAGAAGAGAATTACATAACCATATCAGGTCCACCAACAGCTATCTTGTGAAGCATCATTAACCATCCAAACAATTTAATGTTTTCAAGTATGGAGATACTCCCGTCAAGCTTCTCACTATCCAGGAGACGATGGTGATTCGAATCGATTACTACCCAGCTGGGGAATTATTCCTAACACCAACCAGGCATACTTTGCAAAGGCAGCCAGTGGTCACCGTTGGTACAACTCAGAAATCACGGATCCAAGTAGCGCCTCACTACCAGGGTCGCCACCATGCCAGGAGGGCCAGAAATTATAACACCTGCCACTAGACTTACGGACATGACTTCCCACCCATACTTACTACCTCCATAGTGACCACTTGATACTCCTCGATGTCCGGCCTGAGTTGAGCTACTAGGCTTCGCAGCGGATAACCTCAGATCCAGCCAGCTAAGTGCTAGGCACTATTCAACATGACAAAGGAAGGCTCCATTCCTTGTAGGTGATTAATCGGCATGACGATTCGCTTGATTAACAAAGCCCGCTGACCTTATAACTTCCACGTTTCGTCTTACCATCGATTTACATTCACATGGTTATTTTCAAGTAAGGTAAACTGGACAAGGAAAGATGTATATGCAGCAAGAGTTCCAATTCAACTCCTATAACTTAGTGCAACAAGCATATCATATTTAATAGCTTATAAAAAGTTAGGAAGTTAAAATGCTCCGGGGCTTGCCTTTTACGAACGTTGCGAGTTCGTGCTGCGGGCACTCAAGAATGACCTCTTCTTCGGCCTCTGGACCAGCTGGTTGAGCCCCTGCTTTGACGGTCATGTTCTCGATTGGAATCTCCCCCTCCGATCCTATATGTATGTAGACAATGCATAAATAAAAGGAATGCATACAAGGAGTATGATGAAACGATATGACATGGAATGAGATGTATGATAAAATGCTTCACTTAGATGCCAAAAGATGGAACGTTACATCAGGTTTTATGTATAACATGATATGACCAACTGTTATTTACTAAAAAGGTAGAAGCTACTTATCAGCAAGCATCATGTATGGGCAAATCAATATTGTTCTCTAGTTATTAACTTTGCAAGTTAAAAAGACTTTTCTTTTTAATATATAAAAGTTTATCAAAATGAACTTTTTATGACTTCATCATGTAGATCGCAACAATACAAAACTAACAAAACTAGTTTCACTAATTTTGGACCTTTCTAGCTCAAGTTATAAATTTCCAAAATTTGAATTCAAAAACTAATTTAGAAATCATTTCAAAAAAAAAAGAAACCAGGCATGCGGGCCGATTTGGCTGGCTCAGCCCAGCTCGGCCCGTGGCGCGTGCGCGTGCGGCCAGCCCAACACGGGCGAGCGGCCCAGCACCGAGGCAGGCCGGCCCTGCGACGCGGCAGCTCGATGTGGCCTGGTAGATTTGCAGAAAGGCCCTTGATCTTTACTAAAATCATAATTAAGCCCAAACCATTATTCAACACTATTCAAATGAGTCATTAACTTTGCAATTAGGCCCCTGTATATGTTCATATTTATAAAATGAAACCCCTAGACAGCGCCCGAGCAGAGCACGTCATGCGACGCTCAGCCGGCCGCGAAACTCGCCGACGGTGAGGTCTCCGACGACGAGACCGACCTTACCCGACTCCCTACGACAACGCGCATCCAACGGTGTAGGAAGTGCGGGCTACGGTGGACTCAATAGATGGCGGTGACGCATGGCGGCGATGGCGCACGGAGCATGCGGTGGTGACTGCGTTCTGGCGAGGTCAAGGTGCTAGAGCCAATAAGGTCTTCGGGCTTAGCTTCTACATGGCAGGGCGACTCTAATGCGTTCTGGCGAGGTCAAGGCGCTAGAGCCAATAAGGTCTTCGGGCTTAGCTTCTACATGGCAGGGCGACTCTAAAACACTAAAGAGAAGAACGAAAGGGAGACAGGAGAGAGCTGGCCACGCGAGACCAAGCTCGCGGCCATGGCAGCGGTGCGGCGTGAGACCTCACCTTGCAAAGGCGCAGGGCACAGCTAGGTCGAGGAGGAAGAGTAGCTCGTGGCGAAGCTATGGACGTGATGAATTGGAAAATGGTCGAGCGGTGTGGGTGAATTTCGGGGGCGGCAGTGTGGTGGCCGGTGGCAACGGAGAGAGAAAAGGAGGAGGAAGAGAAGATGGAGTGACAGGCCTTGGCTTGGTCGGCGTGGTGAGGTGGCAGGCGCCTTCGCGACGTTGCGCACGCGGCTGGTCGGGTGGCCGGGCCGGCAAGGCCCCCGACGGCCACGGCGTCGTCGATGAACAGCGGAGGAAGAGAAGAGAAGGGTCATGTACTGTAGCAATAAATGAGATTTTCCCCTTTTTCAATAGCTCAAAAATTCATATAGAAACTTAAAAATCTTCAAATACAAAAGTTGCTCAAAATAATTAGAACTATACTTTTGCTTTTTGGGCCGAAGCCAAATTCTTGATATTTTTGAAATTAGGATTTTCAATTTTTGAATTTGAATTTGAAATTCAAACACTTCACCACAATCATAATGCAATGCAATTAGACAATAACACTTGAGGTGTTACAAATGTCCTTGGTGAAAACGGTGAGTATGCTGCTCGGCGGGGGCGCAAGTTGGCGTACGGATCGCGTCTTTCGGCTTGTGTCTAGGCTTACCTTTGAGTTTGTTATTTGTTGTTGGTGTTGTTGTTGTTTGTAATCTCTGTCGCCCCCTGGTACCTTTCTGAAAATATTTGTATGAGAATTGGCACTTACGCTCTTCCACTGCTCGACTTGCTAAGCACCTGTGGAATGAAAATGGAAATTGCCTTAAAAAAGAGTAAGTGAAGGAAAAAGATGTTCTATGAGTTTCTTCAAAGGAGGAATCACAAATAGCACTGTTATATATCGGATGGCAAAACCATGTTCCTTTGTTCTAGCCGATACAACCTTGTTCCTTCGTTATAATAACTTTCTTGTACCCTGTATATTTGAAAAAGGTAAAGCTAGGTTCGTTGTAGACGGTATATGTCCCTTCATCGTAGTAAGATTCTGGCACTATGTATTTGGAAAGGTGTTCCATGGTTTCAGTAAGTCTTGTAGTTTGTCTTTGAAAAGTAGGCAAAGAAAATTTTGCGTTTGGGGGAACACTTCTAGCTAGAGCCAAGAAAAGGCTAGATCCTCGAGGAAAAAATGTCTGATACCCAGACATAAACCCATTAGTCATACTCCAAACTAGAAGGGATCTGTTAGAGAAGCTGCTGATGTTTGGTAATTTGTTGAAAGGTTGTGTTGGAGATTATCAGGTAAAGCAGCAGCTGATAAAGGATCGGCAATCGGCATCAACTTGGCTTTATGAAGGGTGACAGCTTTCTTCTTTTCAAAGTAGTGTGTACACAACTGCAGATTAGTATGCTGTTGAAAGGTTGTGTTAGAGATTAAGAAGTTGATAAAGGTTTGGCAATCGGCATCAACTAGGCTTTCGGAAGGTTTGACATATTTGTTCTTTGCAAAAGAGTACTCAAGAACATGCACATTTTTTAGGCGAAAGCAGAGTAATCAAGAAAAAGAAAGAAACAAAGAAAATAAAGGAAATTACACAAAGGAAAACAAAAAGAACGAAGAAAAGTGCGCAATGGGAAAAAAAAGGAAGAAAATCACACAAGCTTCTTGCCATGAAACAAATGAGGGAGTGACTTTTTCTTGTCCCTCGGAATAAAAGTCATCTTTGCAAAGGTTCACGGAAGGAGGGGTGGTGCATTTGAGGACCACGAACTTGAATGTTGAGCAACCTTCAACAATCTTCAGCAAAAGAAGGAAAAAAAAAAAGAGATGTTCCTAGTGTTTCTTCAAAGGAGGAATCACAAATAACAGTTTTTATAGGACGGTAAATCCATGTCCCTTCGTTAGTTGAGCAGTTTTGTAAGAAAGCAATTTGGGAAGAATGATAGTAGCTTGTATTACAATTGTTGAGGTACAGGGTTGAGAGCTCAGGCCAATCACACAGCTGGCCTTTGCAAGAATGAAAACACCCCCCCACCCCGCTGCAGTTTGAGCATCGGTTATCCGAATATACAAGCTGGACTTGAACTCTGTAAACAACGGCGTTGGCAATCCCTTGGTCATGATGTCAGGTAGGTGATGCCGAGTTGGAATCTGCACAACTCTCAATTGGCCAAGTGCTACCTTCTCCCTGACAAAGTGGATGTCGATGCTGGGATCTGTGATAGATACACAGCTAATATGTTGTCACAATATATGACACTGGCCTTCCCAACACGGACATGAAGTTCTTGGAGTAAGTAGCCAGCAGCACTCCGTGGCGGCGTTGGCCACTGCCCTGTACTCAGTTTCCACATTCGACCGGGAGACTGTCAGTTGTCTCTTTGATGACCATGAGACAAGCAAGTCCCCAAGGAACACACAATAGCCAGACATCGGTCGCCGGAAGTTACCTTCGTTGATGGCAAGTTTTACAGGGACGTGGTTATGGACATTGATGAGAACGAGTGTCGTGGCTAGGGGAGGAGCAAGTTCGCCGGCCTCGGCGAACATGTTGAACCGTCGGGGCTCGCCATGGCCAGAAAGCAGCGGAAGATGAGAAATAGGATCAATGGTCGACTAGTACCATGTAAGAAAGCAATTTTGGAAGAATGACTGCGGCTTGTAGTATAATTGTTGAGGTACATATACAGGGTTGAGAAGTGGCTGGCCGTTACAAGAATGAAAGGTGCATGGCTACTCTTGCTATCATATACATGTTTGTTTACAACGAAAGATTCTATGTACCCTCAACTTCTCAACTCAGTGTTTTAAAAACATCTTACAACTGAGTACTAAGACTTCAAAACACTCGAACTGGACAGTCCACTTGAATTTATCAGCCTGACTTATTTTTTTAAGGCAACTTTGGGGGATCAATCTGATCCCCACCTGCAAATTCATTCCATAGATGCCTGAGAAAACTCGGTTGGTGGAAGGCATGGGCCTTGCACAGTTCATACCAGTGTTTGGTTACGGCCTGGCTTATCAACAATGGTATAATGATTTTTAATCAAAAGAAATCCCCATTAGTCATCACCGAAACCACCAGTCGAACAGGAGATTTCATCAAAGGTAGACACATCCATGATAACTTCCGGTCTGTTCAACTGACATGTTGTATGCTACACACCCGTCGCCAGCCCTGTATTATCATCTTGTTAAAAGTCTACATAGCCAAGGCCTCAGATTCCATTGTTTGGCCGTTTTTGCTTGAAGTGTTGGAACGATTTCATCATTGCTAAGCTAACGGATATACAGCATGTTGTCGCCTCTTCCAGGTAGCTTCATCAAGTGCAGGGCAGCAGCAATGCAGAAGATTAGGTCATTTTCTTCAGGCCAACTCAGCAGGAGTTTCACTGCATCAGAGAAATCCTGGACCTTTTCGAAGGTGATTCGAGCCTCGTCACCAACATTGAGAAATGTCACGTATCACCACTCAATGCATATCACCAAATCACCAATTCAATGCTCTGAAGAGACATCGCACTGGTTTTAGGATGTCTTCCTTGCCAGATTTCTGTTACCGTTACCGGGTAAGATTAACACTCAGATACTGGGAACTCACAGTGATGGAGACTCCAGCGAACGCCGAAGCTCGCCGCCGACGCCCAACGGCTCGGTTCGATTCGATACGGTTCGAGTTCATCTTCTTCTCTCGCACGCAAGCAATACATAGGAGCCAGCTGACATGGGCTGAATAACACGATGCCTATTGGGCTTACTGCCGGTCAGGCGTGAAGACGGGCTCCTGCACTGCTGCACCCTGTTCTTCGGTAGCTTCAGGGTTATCATGCTCCCGCGTCCTCGAGTTGGTGACAACTTCTTTGTTCCCCTGCAAGTATTTGGGCGCTCCGTTGTCAGTCACAAACCTCAGGCGATCGGAAGAGTAACGTCTGGTGGACGCGGCTATGTCAAAAACGAATAACCGCGGTGTCGTATTTTAGAGTCCGCAGTGGACGTTTATGTCGCCTGCTATGGTAAATCGCAACGATTTACGCAGCGGACACTTTATATTTATCGTAGCGGACTCTTTTGCCCGCTGCGGTAAACTGGTATTTATCGTAGTGGACTCCTTAAGATGCCCACTACGGTAAATCAATTTACCACAACGGGCATCATATAAGGCCCGTCATCGTAAATGAGGCCCAGCCCAAAAGCCCACGCCAGTCCAGTACTCCATCAGCGTATATAATGGACGTCTTAGGGTTTCCCCCACTCCTCACAGCACTCCTCTCCCTCACTCCTTTCCTCCCCAGCGCCGCACTCCTCCACCGACCGCGACTCCTCCCAAGAGCCCGAACTCCTCCCCGGACCGTGACTCCCTAGCGCCGCTCCTCCGTCTCCCCGACTCGAGCCCAACCGGCGCCACTCCTCCCTCTCCTCTTCCACTCAAAGGGGTGCACGACAGCGGCCTCCTCTCCTTCATGCGCGGCGCCTTGGCCTCCTCTCCCACTCCGGGTGGAGGTGCGAAGGGCGAACCGGTGCTTGCACTGGCGAAGGGCGAACCGGTGCTTGCACTGGCAGAGGGCGGCGTGTCGGCCCCGATCTGGCGGCTCCCTTTCTCACTCCTGCGCTGCTACGCGGGCGGAGGAGCGAAGGGCGGTGGTGGCGCGAGCCTTGGGCGCGAGGGCCGGAGCTCCTCTCCCTTCCCCTGTCCATCGCGGCGCTCGGCGCTCTGCGCGCGTGGCGGCGCGAGGAGCGCGCGCGGCGGCGGTTCGAGTCGCGGGCGGCAAAAGGAGAGGCTCAGTGGTCCACTCTTCCAAGGGCGGTTCGAGGCGTCCCGGCGGCGGATCGACCACGATAGCCTCCTCCAAGGGCGGATCGAGGCCTCCCGGCGACAGATCGACTACGGCGGCGGTGGTGCATCCCATGCTCGCAGATCCACACGATGGCGACCCCATCCCATGGCGGCGGCACTGCAACCTTAGATAGGCTCGTCGGGCCCAGATGGGCTCGGCGGGCCTATCTAGGGTTTTCTTCTTTTTTTTGTTTTTCAAAAATTGTTTACCGCAGCGGGTATCATAATCTGCCCGCTGCGGTACCTGCGGTTTACGGTAGCGGACGAGCGCCCGCTGCGGTTTTGCCACCATTTACGATGGCGTGGCAGCGCTGGCGGACGGCCTTGTCCGCTGCCCAAAATTGATTTGGCCCGCTACGTTTAAGCACTACTGTAGTAGTGCCAGGCTGCCCACCTGGAGGGCGTCTACATTGACCAAATCGTCAGGGATCCCGTTACATGTCTCCACTCTACATTTTGTGGTGTCTGTCGGCATGGGAGGTCAGATACATTGACAAACGTTGGCGTGTCTTCTGTGGTGTGGCACGGAGACTGCAAGTGGGGGCCATTGCGAGGTCAAATGGCGGCCAGTGCATGCAAGGTCGCTTGGAAGATTGCGCGCGTGCCGACGTGCTATGGAGGACGTACTGGGCATTCCGGACATCACGGTCCTTGGTTTCGCACTCAGAATGGCTTAGAACATCTTCAACAATTTTGCATTTGAGTTTGACATCCTTGATTTTTGGCAAAAAGCTCTAGAACTTATCTTCAATAGTTTAGCAATTTACTTTGGCATTTTAGGAGAGTTGGCAAATAGAGGGTCAGGACTCCCATATGTGCCAAACTCCGCGACGCTTGGCACCGGACTTCTCGCGCGATTTGACTTTCGGCGATGAGCGCTGCGATGGCCTCTGGCCTCGCTCGCCGCAATGGCCCTCGTCGGCGCCTCTTCGTCACACCGCATCACGTACGGCCACACGTCGAAGTTTTGATCGCACGAGACTTCCTAGTCAAAGCACCGTGCAGCAAGGCAAGGCAATACGCACACGTTTGCATCTACGACACGATCTAATCTGACTCACGGTCGACGAACAAGCAACGTGTCATGAAGGTCATGAAGGCCATCCTGATCGGATCTGATCCCACCGTGACACCAAGCTGCTTGCCTGAGACACGATCCAATCTGACTCACGGCGGATAGGCGACCATTCCATGACGTCTACCCATGCAAGATAATCGCCACTGAACGACGGCGACTCAGCAGCGACTGGGAATTGGAGCAGGAAACGGCGGCGACCTGACGAGGTCTCCAACTGGCGGCGACGGA
Organism: Bothriochloa decipiens; assembly: GCA_023333625.1. Taxonomy (NCBI): domain Eukaryota; kingdom Viridiplantae; phylum Streptophyta; class Magnoliopsida; order Poales; family Poaceae; genus Bothriochloa; species Bothriochloa decipiens. Next base: position 17,839,575 of record CM041638.1, read on the forward strand.
CAAAGAAACAGCCGCGAAGAGGAAAACCCCCGCGACGCGCGCGACCAACGCCGCCAAAGAATATATCCCCGGGCAAAAATAGCTGGGTCCAAAAATAGCTAGGTCCACAATTTTGGGTTTTGCTAAGTTAAAAATGTCAAACATTTGGAGATGATCAATTTTTTCTTTTGTCATAACGTTTTGGGAGTTGACAAACTCTAATAAATGACAAACAAGAAATGTCAAACTATTGGAGATGCTCTTAAGCGTACAAGCTCAGACTCGGCTTGGGCGCAGCTGCCGGACAAACCAGAGAAGATCGTCAGGTCGCATCAACAAAAATTTTGTTAGATAGTTGGATAAGGAGTTGACGACATGACCTTTATTTTTGTTAAACAACATTTGATGTGCTCCTTTGTCTAGAAAAAAATACAATTCTAAAATAGTACTAAATAAAATGGTTATAAGTTGACCAAATTTGTACAAAATAAAATTTAATATTTATGGTATCAAATAAATATCATATAATAAATTATTTTTTCATGATGCACTTTTTGTGTCATAAATATTGCTAATTTTTATAAAATTTTTACAAATTTAGACAGATCCATTTAAAACTAACTCTATTTAAAAATATAATGTTGGGTTCCGATAGAACTAAACTTCCTTAGATTTGATTGAGTTTATAGAAAAATACTATTACTGAAAATATATATTTCCTTAATTTATTTGATTGAGCTTCAACTGTAGCCAAAATAGTTACAGCCGTAGCTTCTCTAGTTAACAAAGCAACTCTTTTTTACTCTAGCTTTTCTAGAAAAAAACGCCTGATAAAAACTACTTCGTATAATTGTTAACAATGGTGAAATGCTTCCTCCTTTATTTTTCCATCCGTTATATTCTCTTCTATCCCACTTTATTCACGGGAGTTGATCTCCCCGACACCAGCCTCTTCCCTCCTCCCGGCGCCGCCATCTTCCACATCACCATGTGATGGCCTGAAGGCCCCTCGCCACACTGGCATCTTCACCTTTGCCCTCTACCGCCTTCGCCTCACCTACGCTAGCTCGGAGGCTCCTTCTCACTCGACATGAGCTAGCTCCATGTCTTGCCTCTCACTTTGTTGTTCATGACGAAGGCAACTTCACCTAGATCCTATAGCCCTATAGGTATGAGGACAGAGCATAAGAGCCAGGTTTTTTTCAGAACCATCTCCTGCGTGCACCTTCTAGTATCGCGAACCATAGGATTTCACATGCGGAGTTGAAGCCACCCAACACATTTGATCTCTAGAGCCATGAAGTTGTTTGTGAAGCTTTATTTAGGGCACTACCAAATGTGAACTATATTTTACGATGAGTTTAGTTTCAATGTGTAGGACACCTAAACATGAGTTTTGAATCACTATAAACTAATAACTTGGTAAGAAGCTAAAATTGTATAGTTAGTGAGACAACGCAAGTTTAGTTTCAATGTGCACTATACATGATTCAAAAACTGAACCTCGACATGTTTGGTGAACATATTCGTTGTACCTACCGGTGGGTGATTGAAAAGATGTATTTTGACAGTGTTAATCAACTGTTCCAGACCTACCGCCCTACCATAATAGAAAAGGGCGACATCAACGAAGACTTCCTAATAGGCCACCTAATTAAACGGTTGGCGGATTGGCGAATTCAAATCTACCATTCAAATCATGTGGCGGACAAATACGGCAAGTGGAAGTCATTTGTTGGCAGTTGCGTGAAGAAAATATCACAAGAGAAAGACGTGTACTATTAGTTAGCCGCAAAATGTCAAAATGATTTCTTAATTCGTACGGAGTACGTGCTTGTGACCTTTAAAACCAGACGCGCGCTGGTCTAGTTGAGCAACTAGTATTTTGATTGAATCAAAATTGAAAACCGATTCCACTCGGGAAATATTTATTTCGACACCAATGTCCCCATCATTGATTGAAAGACAAGGTATACTGTGCTCGTAGTCCTGGCAGAGCTGGTGATAGGGGCTATGTGGACAAGAGGCCTGCAGCCCCACGCTGCCCGACTCGAGCCACACCAGACATGTGACTCCTGCTGCGAGTAGTTTGCAGGAACCATAAACGATAAAATTTTTCTCAAAGATTGTAGGAAGTATAAACGGGAAAAATTAAAGATGTTTACTTAATTTTAATTATACTCCAAATATACAAAATCGATCTATCAAAGAAATGAAAGCTACTTAATAATTTAAGACTCGACCCGTATATTCAAGTGAATTGAAGTAGAACTTAACTAATTTTTACTTTAACCCACAAAACACAAGTGGATTGATACAGACACATATGCCTCCAAAGAAGGCTAAATTGGAGGGAGTAATAATAAACCATATAAAGATTACAAGGTGACAAATTGTTACATCGACAACATTAACGAGGTAGTAGAGATGCCAGTGGAGGGATATGCATATACCTGACCATCACCGCAGAAAGGAGCAACCCCTGAAGATAGATGGATCTCAGGCAACAAACAAAAAAAAATTACACGATCGACATCAAAGACTCACACATACACTACGCACATTAAATAGGAAATACAACAATGCAGACACACGAGGAATTATTTTAAGCAATATATGTGACTTGCTAGTACCACGCAGCGCATACCTCAAGGCTCAAGCACAAACTACAGCGACGGCACGTCAGATCTCGATCTAGGGCCAACTAGATGTTAAAATATCTTGGCTTTAGACATGAATATTTGGTTTTTCAAAGGATAAATCGAGAAGCTTTCACCTTTGCTGTCCATAAAGGATTCGCCGAGCATAACATAACATAAAGATAATAACATCGGTAGCATCATATTCTTGTCGTGCCCACTTCATCGCCTTTCCCGCTGCTAGTGCGTACGGAGTAGTGCTGTGCATGTGGCTCTTCCTTGGTCGTCGCTAGTGCCGTCGAGCCACCTCTCACGATGTTTCGGGGGGATTTCCATGAAGCTTCCTTGTTCACACGTCGCTCCCACTCCATTATACTTCTTCGTAGACTCTTCCCACCAAGGACGGCTTATCTTGTGAAATCAAATAGGGCGTCGCTATCGAGGCGTCCTCGTGATACTAGTTAATCCTCAACAGGACTCCTCCTTACTCATGTCACAAGCTTCATACTCTGCTTTGGCGGAGAACCAGGATGGCATTAGTTGTAAACAGGGTTTCGAAGCAGGGTCTGAAACCGTATAGATTCATATGGAATTTCTTGCTTGCTTTCAAGCACCATGAATCCATGATGAATGGTTAATGCTTTAGCTACAACCTTCAACGTATGTTTCATGTCACCATGTGTTGAGAGACAGGAGTTTCTTGGAACTTCAGTAGCAAGGGACTAGAGATTAAGATTGGTGTACCGGTCACTATGGACGGAGGAGAGACATCTTGTCCTGCCACCTTGCATATCTTTGCTTCTTCCATTCATCTATAGTCCTAATCCTTCGGTTCTTGAATTCTTCAGTCTTCCTCCTCTTTTCGTCCTCTTCAGTCTCCTGTTCTGCTCCAAATCCACACGAATTTCTGCTCACAGATGTAATCACAAGCAACAAATCTGCAGCTTCCATATGTTGTATGTAGAAACTGAGCCTATATTTCCTCGGTTCTTCTCTGCTTCCTCTGTCCTTGCTCTGGACTTCTAACACAAATAATTTCCCTGCTTGAGGACAATCCAATAAGCTTACCAGAAGAAGATTATAAAGCCTGAAATTCCTCCTCCTCGTGGCGGGCACATGGACAGCAGCACGAACACCAGGAAGTCCAAGTAGCAGCAACCCAAAGCTGAGAAACCTCCTGTGTCTTGGGCGGCAGGAGAAGCAGATCTGGCCTCGCTGAACTCCAGATCCAGCCGCACCTCGGCGAGCTAAAACAGCCGATGGGACAGCAAAAAGGTGAATCAAGTTAGCCAAGGTGCAAAAATAACCTAGTTGTTGGCCCTGAGATCTAGATCTAACGCGTCGCGCCGAGCTGCGCCGCCGCCCGGTATGCTTAGTTGGCGACGAGGCCCTCCTTGAGGGCGCCGTTGGGCGCGCCCTCAGCGGCCGTCGCCGGCAGAGCCTCAGGCTTCTCCTCGTGGACGAAGAAAGCGTAGAAGCCGCCGCAGGACGTGGCAGTAGCCATGGCCCAGACGACGAGCTTGACGGCGAGGGGCATGATTTCCGCGACCTTGTAGCTGAACATGACGGTGAGGAGCGTGGTGAGGCCCCACACGGCGGCCTTGACCTTGTCGCGCTTCGGGGAGTGGCGGTCGAGGCGCTCGTAGTACCGGAGGCAGCCGAAGAGCGCCACGAGGTCGGCGTAGGAGGCGACGACGAAGACGATTGAGCCAGTGTCGCCGTTGGAGCGGTACACGGCCATGCCGGAGTTGAACGTCAGGAAGAGGAAGCCCAGCACCGTCAACCAGGAGATATCTGCCATCACTCTTGCTGCTACTTCTCGCCCGGGGCCAAGAAACCTGCTACACCGAATCCGCCAGCGTCTTCGTACCTGGGAAACATAGGAGTTGCGACACGAGAACCATAGTCAGATGATCGACGGTATATTCAAGGGAGAACAAGAGTTTTCCATCGGAGATTGGCGCCGGCGAAGGAGCCACCGTCGCCGCTCGATGAGCAAGCTGGGGGGGAAAAGAAAGTTCGAAAGGTTGGGCATACCTGTTGATTTATGCGCAGCTGCAGGGTAAGGGTGTTCCCGGGTGTTGCTGCTCCACTGCTTATAGCCGCGTACCGAAGAAACCGCGAAAGTTCGGTTTCGGGTTCGGTTTAGGCCTTGTTTATGGCTTTTCTTTAAGCAAAAAGGCCTTGTTTATTTGCTGAGAAGTTCGGTTTTCGGCTTGCGTTGAGACGCCCAACTTCCCGATTCCGTTGTTGTCTTTTCAGTGAAACTGCTCATTGGCGCTGAAAATTTAGAGCGTGGCAGGAGCCAGACGTGGTCCAATAGTCTGAACCCCGCTCCCACCGAGCTGCGCGCTCCCTAGATGAAGCTGGATGTGCTCACACTCTATGATTAGAGCACCCGGATCCGGACCTCGTCCCGTCCTGTCGCATCGCATGATATCCAAAGTAGAACAGCAGCGGGGTAGAGTTTTCCATCGGGGATCGGCGGCAGGGATGGGAAACATCGTCGCCTATGAGGCTTGGGAAAAAAAGAAAAGTTAGAAAGAAGGGCAGTACCTGTTGATTTATGGTAGGGGCAGGATGGGTGTGCCGGGTGTCACTCGTACCACAGACTTGGCGTGGTGGATAAATTGGCTGTGAACAATTGCCACTACGCTTCTGCCAGCCAAGAGAAAAACAGGCTGGCATGCTACGCTTGCAAACCATGATGACGCTGAGTCATCAGCCAATGTGAAAAGACCGTGATGTCCCTCCCCTCTTTCTTCCACCCATGCCACAGATTAAAGGATGAGCGGCTAAGGATAACCGCTGGCCTAAAATACAAACAGTTGTATATTTTTAAGACGTTTTTTCTTTAAATTTCAAAAGCAAAAAAGAACGCACATGACGTCATGGCTTAAGAGCAGAGGACGATGTACGGTTCAGGCCTGCGTTTAGCACGCTCGTACGAGCCACCACGAGTCACCCTGGGCGTTCCGTCTGACTGAATTGATCGGTCTCGGTTGTTGGTCATTTCGAAAGTTTGGTCATTAAAAAATGAGACCGAACAATTAGTTTCAAAACTCAGGACCAAGCATGTTCGATCCCGGTCATGACCGAACTAACCAAACTTCACAAAACATCTACCAAGTGATATAATTAAGCAATATATTTTTCTATTTCGTGGCAAAAATAATAATACAACATACAGATTAAAAGAGTTGGTGATGGTTGATATAAACCCAATAGAATAAATATTATATCACTAATTAATAGTTTAAAGTATATATTACATCAACAAAAAGCCTACCTGGCAGTCCAATATGACAGCTGGCATGGTGGCAGCGGGGCCAAACTGTTAGGCAGCACAATCATGCAGCACAATTGCAAACGGCCGGGCCACGGTGTTAGCCACCTAGGGCGTGTTTGATATGGGCTAAAATTCCGTGACTGAGCCCCAGATGCAATCTCTCGTGTTTGATATTTTTAGCCTAGCTGGGAGCCTGGCCACGGGCGTGTATTTTTCACTCTCTCTCCCGGCTTTGGCTGCACACTCCTAGGTTTCGTTTCTTCTCGCTCTGGCTCTCTCCGAGCTTGCGTGGGCGATTTGGGGCGGCGGCGCGCGGCTCTGGCGAGCTCGCGTGGGAAGTGGGAAACTTCCACGCGCTGCCCTCCCCGTCGTGTTCTTACCCCCTTCCTCTTGCTTTCCATCCCCATTTCCACCCACTCCAATCTCGTTGAGTGACCAGCGACGACGGTGAGATTGGAGTTCTACGCAGCGTTCCCTGGGCTTCTTCTCCATTCACCGTCTGTTGCCGAGCTCTGTGGAGGCGGTCTTCCTCCCTCGTCTTCTTCGTCTTCCAGTGGTGCGGCTGTGCTTGGATTTGACGGATCATGTACCTCCTGTACTGGATCTGCTACTTCTTCACCAGTGGTTCTTCTTCCTCTCCGATTTGCGCACGCTTAGCTCCCCTTCGAATCACCCGAGGTGAAATCCACCCCATATCCCCTTCTGTTTTGATTCTAGGGTTTCATAATGAGCTGAGCTATGTCGATTGGTTGTTGATCTAGTTTTAAGATGCTCAAATGTGTTTATTTGTCTAAAATCTGTTATTCCGAGTTCATCCATGTTAAGTTGATGAGCTAGATCATGCCATTATGTTACGAGCTGCTTACTTGGTCGATGATGTATATGTCCATTGCATAGGGGACAGTTCTAAGATCATCCATTTTTTCTATTGAAAACCTACACTATCATGCAGAAGCCAGCCAAGGTCTATTGAAACTGAATTGTGGTTACTACTTACTAGACTTCGAAGAAACATGCACAAGAGCCACTTTGTTTGATTCCTTGCAGCAATATGATATACAACACCACTTGATGCAAAATTCCTCCTACCACTTCCACACATCCAAAAATATTGGGTACCCACAGATGGTACTTTTTTTACCGGTACTTGTCTATCATGTAAAATATCAGTTTGTAAACCCTGGATATGGAACTCATGAGATGTGCTAGTCATGTAATAGTTATTGGACAAACTGAGACCAATTATTTGTGATCTTATTTTTCTCTTGTTATTATTATTATTATTGGGTAAAGGCCGATGATGTATATTGGATTACTTGTGATGAGGTAGCTGCATACTGTTATTTGACTTGTCTTGTTGCTTTCTATCTAGACTTTCATGAACCAGCAGGACACGACCACTCCCAAGCAACACTAGAGCATTTCTATGTGATGGCATGGATTGGCCGTGGGCACGGCTTCATGAATGCCATGACTTTGTTCGGTTCTGTCATTTGTTTCTTTTGTTGCAATGCAGCTACCTATGATTCCTATCTTATGCAATTAGCTGAGGCCTAAGTCATTTTTATCCTACGATGTCAACTATTTTTCTCATGAATGAAACAATTAAAATTGGTGACTAAGGATATATTCTATTCATATTGCGGACTAATGGTGTTGATGCTATTTGTTCTTTGAAACATGATGTCCAGGTTGTGCTTCTGTAGTGATTGTTCTGTGGCCGGTGATGACAATGAACTCCAATTGACTCTTCTGTGATTTCTTTCATTCCATTATCCAAAACAGTGAACAATGAGAACATGATTTTTTTCTGAGGCCATGTTTATGTCAATGATATACATTTATTAGTGTTATCATCTTATGTTTGGTCATAATTTTAAAGAACTGAAGCCATGAAGCTTCTACTCTTGTTTAGCTGTTCAATTCTGTTGGCTCATGTTGGCCTGGCTTGAATTAAACACCATCTCATTTTGGTAGTTGATGGTAGTTGGGGTTGGACTAGGCTCCACGATGCAAATTAAACACAGAAACACCTGAGCCGGGCTCTATTGTTGTAAAGAAATCAAACAAGGTGGCTCGTGCACTCGTGGCCAGGCTGTGGCTGGCCTGAGCCTGGCTCGCCGGCCAGGCCCCTAGGAGCTCAGAAATCAAACACGCCCTTACGCCCTTAGCCTGCTAGGCAAGTCTGCACCGCCGGCCGCACTAGCCCGTCTGCCACGCCGCACTCGTGCAACGGATTCACGCGGCTAACCCGTGTAAGCCGGCGGCGCTGCTCGGACCCGCATCGCTGCATTGCTGACGCGGCCGTAGTAAGCCAGACCTGCACCTGTTCGTCGAAAGATCATTGCAGAGGAGGGAGGCGGCAGATGGCCATGGATGCGACGACAGCAAGGAGGAAGATTGCCTAGGAGCGCCCATACCAGCTGAGCACGCCGGCGAGAATCATGGGGCCGTGGCCGCACCGTGGCTGATCGCCGCCGGGCGCCGTGACTCTGCTTTTTTATCTCTTTGCATGCCCCGGTTTGCCCTTACCTGTCGTTCTGTGTAAACGAGAATCACCAGCGCCGTGTGGCCCTGGATGCTCGCTGTTATGGCCATGATTTCGATCTGCTTGCTTGCCTTTCTCCTACCCTGCGGTGTTCTGCAAACCAAACTCGCTGCATCCCGTGGATGTGCAGCTCCACTGCTTATAGGCCCCGCGTGCCGAAGAAAGGGGCAGACAGACAAAGACGACCACGGAACGTGACGCCAACATGCTTTCGGTCCGGAAAGTGCTGCCGGATTTTCGGTTCTCTGTTCGGTTTCGAAAGAAAAAAAGGGTGCAGCCAGCCCGCAGACACTAGCTTTCTGATTCCTCATTTTTTTTTCTCTTACGTTTTTGCTTGGCAGGAGAGTAATGGGCTACAAAAATACACGATTGCTCGTGTGGCACGCCATACTTGCAGGCTACGATGGCCAATGTCAAAAGACCATGATGCTCCTTTTTTCTGAGATCGGGCCATTCACTTATTTTTTATCAATAGGAAAATAGTTCTTAATAGTACCATGCATGATCACGCACACGAGGAGCCTTCATGGTACAATGCACACCGCACAACCTAGCTATTGAATTCCTTAGAAACAATTACATAAGGAAATTTACGAGCAAATAAGTAAGAAAGCGACTATCTAGGCACGACACACCGTGCCCGAGGAGTAGTAGGTCTCCATGGCTTCCGACGTCTCCGCTATCAAGGAGCGCGAAAGCAGTCTAGAATTCGTCAAAGGACGCGGTGGGCTCACCACCAGTTGCAGCCAGCCCACAAACACTAGCTTTCCGATTCCTCATTTCTTCTCTGTGGGATTATAGGCTATTTTTTATCACTGTTCCAAATGACATCTCTTAGATAGTACGTTCTGCAAAGCAAGAGAGCAATGAACTAGAGAAATACACTATTGTTCACGTGGCACACCATACTTGCAAGCTACTCGACGAGCAATGTGAAAAGACCATGATGCTGCTTTTTTTATGATCACCTGATTTTCATTAAGACGAGTCTTGGAGGCGACAGCATGATAGGCGGCGTCACCTGCTTCTTGAATGCGGCGACGAAGTCAGCCGCCCATTCCCCTCTTTATTTCGCCTAGGCCATAGACAACTGTTGCAAGGATGGACAGCTAATGATAACGTTTCTTTTTGAATTTTAAAGGGAAAAAAGAGCGTATATGAAATCATGACTCAAGAGTATAGCACGGCTTACGGTTTAAGCTAGCGTTTGCATGCTTGTACGAGCAACTGGCCATGAGGGTGCCGAGGGGGTCCCTAAGCCATGATCCTCCACACGGCACCTATAACTGCATCCCAGGTGTGCCAGAGGCAGCCGGGCATCAAGTTTGACATTAGCGTGCTGAAAAGTGACGTGTCATATCAGCAAAAATTGCAAAAAAAAAAAAAAAACATAGGTTGCTTACCGTTTTCGCGGTAGCCTGTGTAGTTGTAATGCTAAGGCTGGCAAATGAAGAGGTGGTCATCGCATCGGTAGCAAATAGTAAATCTCATCTTTGTATATGTGATGGCAATGGGCATTAATTTGTGCCCGTGAGTTAAAAAAAATCAGGGAAAGGTGGAGTAGGCAATTTTTATCAAGGGTGTCGACCAGGATTCAATCTAAACCCAACGGGTAAACATTGGCGAACATGAAAAATGTTGTCCGTTCTCATGTACCCATGAACCCGCTCATAATATACTATATTTGCATATGGACCTAGGACAGTATAAAACACAATTTAGGGTATGCGAATACTCAAGCATCAAACACCAACGTTCATGTGTGATTAAATCGTGTTGCACAGATGGTCTTTATAGGGAAGTTGGTCTTTTGTAGTACTACTAGCAAAAGTGCCCGTGCGTTGCAACCAGTTTATTATTTCAGTTTGAAGTTGTTAACACCTTCATCGTCCTTCCAGTTCTGTTGACACCATCGACGACAATGTGTATTCATATCCTTAAATCATCTTACAAAAACACACATTGGAGCTAAGAAAAGAGAATGATAGTTAATGCGGGTGATACTGTTTTGTTGTGAGAGAAAAAACATTATACCATGGATGACAAGTCATAATGATAAGTTGAAGCGAACATGGTTTATCCCTGTTAAAACTTATGTCGACGTAGTAATGCAAGAATTAAATTCATGGCATACCTTCACATTGGGTATCTCCAATGACAATAATTTTGAACATTTGAACATTGGAGCTAAGAAGACTTGCATCAGCGTACGCATCCAATGTGAAAACCATGAGCTCTGTGCAGCTGGAAGGAGAGCAGACAACATGTTTTTCTTTGCTTTTGGTTTGCGTGTTCTAGTGGTAATGTTGGGTGGAGCCATTTGACGCTCGCGTGGGCTTCAACTTCAGCTACCTCTAAGCCTGGGCCGCGTAAGTGAGCTGGTCCACGTTGCCCCCCAGACCCAGTTAGCTGTCGGCTCTATCTGGTCCGTTGATGCCAATCTGGCAGCCGAGGACGCTCCTGCCGACAACAACACCTATCAGCTGCCGCTTACCAGAAAACCCTAGCTTAATTTTCTCTTCTTCCTTTGCCTTCTCGCGTTGCATAGCTGTGAGAAGAGAGCAGATGAGCAGTTGGCGCCACCGGCAGTAGTGTGCATGGCAGGTTGACCCGCGCCACAAGCATGGTGGTTGTTGGAGCTCATGTGCAGCAGATGCCGCACACCTCCGTCAAGCCGCTTGCATGCCAACAGTCGTGTACGGCGAGCCTAGGCACCCCGATGGCCATGTGGGGCCGCGTTTCTAATGGTCGCATGCCTCGACCTTGCATCGTCGTCTCCCTGCCCCGTGTCATTGCCGTCGCACATCATTGCTTATGTCGCTTCTGACCATTGCCAAACATTCCCATTGCCTCTGTAGCTCGCGTCATCATCGTCCTAGTCACAGCATCTTCCCGCGCCGGTCTTCTTGCTGTTCGATCAATATACAAACAACGGTTTCTGTGGCAAACACAATTTGTTTTAGGGCGACCTCGATTCAATTGGTTTCATGGATGGCTTGGTCTTCTTGCTCCTTGATCTATTCTGTATATCTATTCTTTATATGTTGGCTTTGATTGGATTTGATGAGCGGTGGTGAATATTTCTAGTCTTGTTGGTATTTTATTTAACTTATGATATCTAGTTTTTTTTTTATTTCATACCACCTAAAAAGCGAGAGGAGGCTTTTGTGTGCATCCGTCCCAGGTTTGCATGCCCACATGCATATTCTCGTGTGCAGGATTGGTCGAATCGTGCAGGAGAGCCCGTTTTAGAAAAACCAAACTCTTGCCGTGCAGGATTGGTCGAATCGTGCCAGGAGAGCCCGTTTTAGAAAACCAAAACTCTTGTCGTATTCTCTATTGCAACCGTGAAGTGTGCCAAGACCGAACCATATAAGGAGAGGAAGAGGCGGAAGAAAAAAAGGTGGACAAAAGGTTGCAAGAAATTGTAGTGATTTATTATTAGTTAGAGATAAGATTCCCTTGTCTCTCGGTCTTAAAATTACAACCGAAACCACTAAACTCGGAGGGGGGTATTTTGGTCATTTTTGTGCATTCAATTAAGCTCCCTAGTAGCTAGTACTCCATACAAGTTGCTACCGTCTCATACTCTCATGTGATGATCTTCGGTAGTGGAGACTCCGCATCCCAAGCCTTCGATCACGAGCTTGGTGAAGGCCATTTGGCACTCCTGGGAAGTGGTCAGCCATCTTCGATCACCTTCATGCTCTTATCTGCTTCTTACTCTCTGTTTGGGAGGGCTTCCAACAGCTTCATAAGCTGTTGGAAGCTATTTTATTTGCCAAACAATTACTTTCAAAATGGCTTCATATGAGGAGCTGTTTTTCTTCTCTTCGCAAAAAAATGGAAAATGAGAAAACCAGATAAAGTAGCTTTCCCTAGCTTTTCCTAACACATATGGGGCCCGCTGTACCTAAAAAACAGCATATGCCCCTCTCTCTCTCAGGGCGCGGATGCGTGTTGGGGGCACGGCCGCCGTGGCACCATCGCTGGAGGGGCGGCTGTCAGAGCACGGCTTGCCAGAGTCGCAACCGAAGTGGCCGGAGGGCAGGGCACGGGGCAGGGCGCAACCGCGAGGCGAGGGAGCGGCCGCCGGCGCGGAGGCAGGCGGTGCCGAGCACGGCCGCCGTGGCACGACCGCCGCAACCACCGGGGAGTGAGCAGCACAGCCACCGGGCCACGAGCGACGGGGACGCCGGGCTGCCACCGAGGCACGAGCGACGTGGATGGCGGGCTGCCGCGGACGCCGGGGCACCGGGTGTGCACGGTCGCCGTCGCTCGAGCGGAGATAAGTTGGATCGGCCATGGCCGGATCTCGAGCGCTGCTGCCACCGGGGCTGGAGCAGCGCTGCTGGAACAACGGATCTTCCGGTCGGGGAGGGAGACGGTCCGTGAGGAAGCAGCGACGAAAGACAAGGTTGATCCCGTGAGGATGCTACGAGGAAAAAACAGAAAAAAAACAAAAGGGCAGTACTGTCATTTTATTAGTTTGTGTCTCGTGTGAAACAGTTTTGCCAAATGAAATGACAAAAACAGCTTTAGCTTCACTAAAAAGCTAGTTGGTGAAGCTATTTTCTAAAAAAACGACTCTCATGATGAAGGTAAGCCCTTCCAAACATTGCCTTATCGAGTCACGGCCGGGCCTGCTGGCGTCACCTGCAGAGGCTCCGTCCTTTGTAACCCATTCAACTGTTCAAACACGGTATGACGGACACAGACATGAAATTTCCAACGCAATCTTCTACGACCCTGGGAGCACGTTTGCACTAGTGCACTCGGCAGAGCCTGCCACCGGCAAGCCCAACAACCCCTTTTTATACAAAGCTGTGGGGTAGTTTTTCCGCTACCTATCCAGTTTTCTTATGGAAAAAAAGCCAAATTAATTCCTCATCTGTTTATTGCAACCACCTCTACTCTCCTTCGCCGTCTCGGACTGGTTTGACATCTCTCACCCATCTAATATGTTTTTTCGAAAGTGTTGGCACATGTTTCATTAATGGAAGGAAGTCTCACACAATGCTCAAAACAATGTTATATCAAATTTAGGTTGGTGAGTCGAAAAAAATCAAATCAAAGTTGGCCGACTCGACAAGCATCACGACGATGCGGCAAAAGTTGAAAACCAGCAGAGTCTGAAATTCTGATAGAAATTCTGATAGTGATAGCACAGGAAGCGGCCAGGCAGGTTTCCACACTGGAAGAATTGGTCAGGCAGGGGCCCGGTGGCCCCACGCGCTGGAGCAGACTGAGGCCTGGTTTAGTTCCCCAGTTTGGAGTGTATAAAGCTGGTGTTCTGACACTATAATACATTATAATATTTCATTTGTATTCGATAAAAATTATCTAAATATTAACTAATTAGGCTCAAAGGTATCTAGGAAAATGGCAGCTTGATCTGGTCATCGCTGCTGCCCGATCTGATGTCGATGACAAGACAGCGCTTTTGCGCCACAGTGCTGGGCGCAGTAAGAGCAAGTTTAATAATACATGTAAGGATTCTTTTAGCCCTTTTACTGTTATTAGCTCGTCACAGTTATTGTACGGTTCATTTGTCTCTCTCTTCTCTCTCATCCATTCTCTCCTCCACGTCAATATTCAATCGACTGTAAGTTTATAATCTGCTTTTCCTCTCTCTCCTCCATTTTCTCCTCTAAGTCAGCATTCAGTCAACTTACAGCCAGGGGAGGACCCAAGATTTGTGACTGTGGGTATTCAAAATTTTCAAAGGATAAAGAATTTTTTCCTTCAGATTAAGACCCAGTTTGGTTGCATATTGGATTATATAGCATTATAGAACTAAATTGTATAATAAATAGAAGGTATATAGTACATGAACGGAGCATCGTATCTTAGATCAAAGCTTTGGCATAACTTGAAAGTGTGTAGTATATAGTAATACTAATTGCTTGACAAAAATAATGGGTATTCAATTGAATACACTTGACACTAAGTAGGCCCACCACTCTTTACAGCCTGCTATAATACTTCTCTAAGCAATGCCGGCCCCTGCCTCCAGGCTGCAGCCTCCGCCGCTGGTTCAGACTATTCGCACTCATCATACTCTATATTCATCCTTTAGAAAGAATAGGTGGTGTGCCCGTGCGTTGCTACGAGATAATAGAACTTAAGACTAAAAGCACAAGGATCACACGATAAGATAGCACGGAGCTACTCGACGTTGTTTTCAACAGGGGCGATGATCAGCTACATCGGTCTTGCTGCTTTGCAAGCACTACACTAACTCGCCATGGCCTCGCCTCGCTACCACATCACCATCCTAGCCCAAGCCCACGGTGAACCCCCACACTTGCCTCGCTTGCCTATATGTGCTTGCCATGGCCGACATCATGGTCTCTCTATCACGGTACATAGAATGCGCACACACGGACTCAGCACAAGTACATGCTTATGCTTTGCCTAATGTTGCAAATTGTTTTGTTTAAACCTGAATTTTTGTCTTGACAGCAATGCTAAGGACTTGAGTTTCTCCCTCAAACTCTAAGAAACATCTAATTGGGGATTTTGCAACTAAGACACATGTGATGATTAATCATGTACAACACTGCTTCCTGGAATTGGAATTTACAGGACCAATATGCACTGCCATCGATTCAACTCCCTGAAATACAAAACTGAAGAACAAAACAGATCAAAATAGGAAACTCAAACCACATTGGTACAAGGGTTAACACCACATCAATATAATAAGAATATACGAACATTGTGATCCTATTATCAACCATTATACAACATAAGTCATCTCAAACCGGAACAACTTCTGTAGGCACATGAGCAAACTTCGCGCAGAGTGAAAACGAAGAGTGAAAGGACTTTTGATGCTAATGCAGAGTATCGGAACAACAACAATACTAAAGGAGCTGTTGTTCTGGAGGAAGGTGATAAATCACCATATGCTTTTTTTTAATGATGACATTAAAAACTCTGTTTTACCTCTTTAACAATACTCCCTCCGTCCATTTATCTCTTTCGTATTAGCCTTCGACACAATGACCAAGAAGTAAAACAACACCAATTTACATTAAAGGCATGGTGCAGTCAAGTAGTTGCAGCCAATGAAAAGCCAGTGAGTAATAAATGCAGACAAGTAGCAGCCAATGAACACCAAATATGCAACGTGGTCCTAATTAATACGAAGGAGATTCTTGAAAAACAAATTTTTGCTTAGATGAAGAAGATAAATGGACGGAGGGAATACTAAACGAGCTGCTGTTTTGGAGGGGGTGACAAATCACCATGTGCTATAGTAGATGATGACTTTAAAAAATTGGTTCTTACATTTTTCTTCTTATCGCTTGCTCTTTGCCTCTTGGAAATTATCTGAAAAGAGTATATGCAGCGATGAGTGCAAAGACAATTCAGGTACAACCAGCTGGTGCTATTTTGTATAAACAATGCAGGCATTTCAGCGAAAATCTGACTCAAAGCAGACCAAACGGAACTGAAGACAAATGGCCTTGATTGAAATAATTGCAAACAAGTAACAAAGGTTCGCTGATTATGTGGGTGAAGCCAACAAATCTGCTGCCACCGAACAAAGAAGACACGGGCTAGCGGATTAACTACTTACATGTTCACATGCTGCATACTGGCGCCATCGTGCTCAATGAAACTAAGGTCCTGCACCCTGGTTGGTCTGTTGTGTTGTTTACGTAAAAAATGAAACCAGGCTACAAGTGAGAGAGCAGGTGAAATGAAAATTCAGATCAACGGCACACCTGTAGAAAGATGACGTTCAGCAAGAGCAAACAACAGCTGACAAGCCGACCAACACGACTTGTTTTAGCCTTAGAAGAGGTTAATTGGATATATTTGTACTCATCACACATTTGGGCATGCTTCCCAAGACTTTGATTACAACCAGAATATGTTACCAAATTTAGTACGCAACATGTTGAACATGGAACTAAAATTGCTAAGAATTTTAGCAACAAAAGAAACATATTCTATAATCTGAATGAAAAAAATAAACACCAAGGAAATTTCTAGTTAGTGTTTTTTTCATGCTATCAATGAATTTGCAAGTTTTAGCCCAAGCCTAAATTCGACATTATTGTTGGAATACTGCTCCAGATGGAATATGCTACATGTGATCGGTGTGGATAATGAGTAATGATATAACCATTATCTTACAAAATATCAATTCTAGATGGTTGTTGGGGATGCACCCCAGGGCCGGAGAGGCTTATTACCTCCGCTTGGAGTCTAACCTACAAATCCAGTATGCCTGTTATATCTGTGTACGCAGGATCCAGAGGAGACGCCCTCGGAGGTATGATCTCCGCCGAGGAGCCACCTCGAGGAACCATGGAGACGGTCTGCGACGGAGGTCCGGCGGCGTCGCCTCCCATGCTCGCGGAGGCCGGTCGGCCTAGCCACCAGCTCCCGCGGAGGTCCCGCGCGGAGGTGGTGACATCCCAAGACAACGACGGCGAGGTGGTGTGATGGGCCGAGTTGAGGCTGATTGTCAACAAGCGGACATGTTGGGCCTCTCGAGGACGGTGATAGGCCGTGGCCCATATGTTGTGGCGATAAAGTAACAGACAAGCTTGCCCTTGGGAGGCCCACGTGTAATAGATTCAGTGTCTAAGGTTTTGAAACTCCCATTGGGGGCACGCTTGTACTTTCAATCTTGAGATGGGGAACCACTATTAAAGTCTATGCCCCCTGTGTAATTAAGGGGGTGGTTGGTCCTCTGGTAGCCACAGAGCCTCCCGCCATTGGGCCCATTTTGTAATTCCCATCAACTTCGTATTGAAAGAAAGTTTGACTTTGTCGTGCTATTTCACCTCATTCTAAACTTGCCGGGACTCGGTCCCAACAGTTGACGCCCACCGTTTGTGTTTGGCCGAAGATAACGCCTACAGATGCCACCCAGAAGAAAGGCCTCCGTTAGGAGACGCACTGCCGCCGAGGCGGAGGTACCACAACCCTCTGCTCGCGGGAGACCAAGAAGAAACACTCGAAGCACCTACGCCTCCGCACCGAAGGACGGAGGTGACAACGAGAACAACAATACTGCGCAAAGGGGGGACCCGACTGAGCAGCATCAGCCCGCCCAGAACCAAGAAGACAAATTGGCTAAGCTAAGAGATGAGATGCGCTCCATGGAAGCCGAAAGAGACAGGTTTAGGGCACAGCAAGCCGCCACCCAAAGAACAATACAGTCATCGCGTCAAGCGGACAAGATAAGGCAGCAAATGGCCATTTTGCAAGCAGAAATACAGAGCATGCAACCTCCGACAGCAAGTCCATCGGAGATCGCTCAACCGGTCACGGCAAGTCGCCCCCAGCTATGAACGCGCAAGCTGCGCACACCATAATTCCAAGCCTACCCACACCATCAAGAGTCTTTGACCCAAAATCACCACTGTCCGAAGGCCTGCAAAGCTCACCATGGCCTCCAAGTTACAAACCTGTGTCTCTGCCAAGATTCAATGGCAATTCAAATCCGAGACAGTTTATAATGAGTTTCGAAGCCGCAGTAGCCTCCGCTGGAGGCAACGATCATGTAATGGCTAAATCATTTGTGATTGCAGCAGAAGGAGACGCACTGGCATGGTACTCAATGTTGAAGCCAAGCACTGTATACTCATGGGAGAACCTACGAGACCAGATACTGGCAAACTTCAAAGCTTACATGAGCGAGTCGCTAACATCATCAGACTTGTTCAGTAACAAGCACCTCAAGGACGAACCCCTCAGAGACTACTATCAGAGATTCCTACACCTCCGGGCTAAAGCACCAAATGTCCCTGATGAGGTAGCCATAGAAGCAGCAATCAAAGGACTTAGGATCGGCCCATTCGCTAGTCACTTAGCAAGAAAAAAGCCAGCCACAATGGCTTAGCTGCACGAGGAGTTTGAAAAATACTGCAGGTTAGACAATGACCTCCGCAAAAGACTAGAAGAAGCGGACAGTCAAAGTAAACAGTTCTCAAATAATGGCAGCAGAAGAGATAACAGGAACCAGCAAAGACAACAATACCAGAACCAACAGAAACAAATCTTCAATTTGCAGAGTAGCCAACCTCCGAATGCTCATGACAAAAAGAAGCCAACTACGAGCAAAGAAATCAAGGAGGGCAGGGCTACAGCTAAAGCAACAAGCCCAAGAACTGGAGCAAGAACCAGAGACCAAAGAAGCCATACCGCCTCTTCCACGGAGAGGACAAAGGGCACATCACACGGGATTGCCCGGAGGCCCAAGAAACACTTGACAGGATGAAAAGCAAACAGTCACAGCTACAGCCTCAGCAGCAAGATAGCAGAGAGGTAAATCGCACTCACGGTTCGCAACTTCATCAGCAATACAACCCAAGTTTCCCAGGATACGGTCCAGGGCCACTGCCGCAGCACGATCTGGCTCAACAGTACTATCCGACATCATTACCAGCTTGGAGACCAGTCTATCAGCAAACAGCGCAGAACTAGGGTTACCTCCCAAACAGAGCAGAAAACAGTCTAACTTATATCAACCCAAGACCTCCGCACATAATACTCATTGAATCAACACAGATGTAGACACCTCTGGCGGCACAACAAAGGCAATATAAAGCATTACCAGCACCTTCGCAGTATGCTTTAACCCCAATAGCAACTACGAAGGCAGAGCCTCCGACGGAAAACTAGTTAAATCCGCATTCGGTGCTACCAACCATTGGCATGATACTACCTATAGCCGGAGGCTCAGCGTTAGAATTCGAAACCAAAAAGCAAAAGAAGGACCACCTCCGGCTGGTAAACAATGTGGCAGTCTAGGGTGCTTATAGGTCAACAGAATGGTCCAAGATGCCAATAGAATTTACAGAGCAAGACCTCCAAGTTGAAAGCTATCCGCACGCAGATGCCATGGTCATAAAGGCAAACATAGCAGCCTAGGAAGTAAGCAGGATACTCGTTGATTCTGGGAGTTCAGCGGACATCATCTTCGCCAACGTATTCGACCAAATGAAACTTAGCAGGAGCCAGCTGCAGCCACCAGACATCCCACTGATTGGATTCAGTGGAGAGAAGATCAACGCCCTAGGCAAGATAGCACTACCAGTATCATTCAAAGATGGGGACTGTGCTAGGACAGAGTACATCACTTTCGATGTGGTCGACATCTACTACCAGTACAATGCGATACTGGGAAGAGGATTCGCAAACAAGTTCAATGTGGCAATACACATGGGGTACCTCTGAATGAAGATGCCAGCATTACATGTAATCATCACAGTGCGGGGCAGTCAAAAAGAAGCAAGGAACATAGAGAAAGCAATCTACAAAGCACATAGAAACATAAACGCCGTAGAAGCAGAGGAGCCTCCGGACATGCCTGCGGGAAAAACCAACATGGCAGATCAAGAGGGCACAATAACATTACCATTGGAAGCAGCAGCCCCTAACAGGAAAGTGACCATAGGTGCCAACCTATCGGAGGTAGAGAAAAAAGACTCGTTAGAACTGCTAACAAAGAACAAGGACATATTTGCATGGTCAGCATCAGACCTGCAAGGAATCAGTCGGGATGTGATTGAACACACCCTCGACCTCAACCCAAATATCAAACCTAAGAAGCAAAAACAGAGAAATATGTCCGATGAACGCATAATTGCAGCGAAGGCGGAGGTGCAGAGGTTATTAGATGCCAAGGTCATCAGAGAAGTCAAGTACTCAGAATGGCTAGCAAATGTTATCTTAGTGCCAAAAAGGAACGGCAAAATGAGAATGTGCATAAACTTCACAGATCTCAACAAGGCCTGCAAAAAAGATCCTTTCCCATTACCCAGGATAGATGCATCAGTCGACAAGGCAGCAGAATGCAAACGCTTCTCTCTGTTAGATTGTTTCTCAGGATACCACCAGATATGGCTAAGAAAGGAGGACGAAGAGAAAACAAGCTTCACGACCCCTTCGGCACCTATTGTTTTGTTAGGATGCTAGAAGGTTTAAAAAACGCAGGATCAACGTTCTCAAGAATGATTCAGATTGTATTGCGAGCTCAACTCCGGAGGAACATTATAGCTTATGTCGATGATTTAGCAGTAGTCAGCAAATAGACCGGAGATCATTTGAACGACCTCAGGGAAACATTTGCCAATCTCAAAGAAGCAGGGTTAAAATTAAACAAAGAAAAATGTATCTTTGGAATAAGCAAGGAAAAGATGCTCGGTTACATTGTAGGTCCAGAAGGGCTAAGAGCAAACCCAGATAAAACAAAAGCAGTGCTAACAATGAGAGAACCAAAAAATAAGCGACTGACACGCAGAATAGCAGCACTCAGCAAATTCATCTCAAAATCAGCAGAACGAAGTCTACCATTCTTCAGAACACTCAAGGTCTCCGACAAATTTGAATGGGGCAAAGAGCAGTCGGAAGTATTCCAGCAGCTCAAAAACTACGTGACAAAGGACCTCATGGTCACAGCGCCAGATGCGGAGGCAACCTTGCTACTATACGTTGCAGCCTCCGCAGGAGCAATCATCGCAGTGCTAGTTCAAGAAAAGAAAGTTGACAACAAAAGCGTACAACACCCAGTATACTACGTATCAGAAGTGCTGCAGGGAGCAAAACTGAACTATTCGGAGGTTAAAAAATAGCATACGCAGTAGTCACAGCATCAAGGAAGCTTAAACACTATTTTTAAGAACATGAAATACTGGTACCAACAGCACAACCGCTAGCCGACATCCTAGGCAACAAAGAAGCATCAGGGAGAATCGGTAAATGGGCAACAGAAATATCTCAGTCTAGCATCAAGTTCATCTCAATAACAGCAGTCAAGTCACAAGCACTCGTAGACTTTTTGGCGGAATGGACATCTCCGTAGTGCGCAGAAGACAAAGCGGAGGCTTCAATATGGATACTGTACACAGATGGAGCATGGGGCATCCAAGGTGCAGGAGCTAATATCACCATCAGGCATTAAAACAAAATACGCAGCAAGGCTGTGCTTCAAAGCAACCAACAACGTAGCTGAATACGAAGGAGTAATCCTGGGGCTCAACAAGGCCAAGGCACTTGGTGCAAAATACATCATGGTCAGAACCGATTCGCAGATAGTAACAGGACAAGTAGAGAAAGACTATGTTGCAAGAAACCTAGAGTTAGCCGCGTACCTAGAAGTAATCAGAGGTCTGGAAAAAAGATTCCAGGGTTTTACCCTAAAGTACATCCCAAGGGGGGACAACATGGAGGCAGATGAGTTAGCCAAAGTAGTGACAAATCAAACGAAGGTACCCAAGGGAACCTTCTTCCAAGAATTGACATTGCCACCTACCGCAAAAACATCTAAGGCATTTGCGAAGGTACTCCTAGTAAACACGGAGGATTGGAGGAAAGCAATAATTGATCATATCAATGGAGTCCATGTGACATCAAATGAAACAGGTGCAGCAAGACTGGCAGTACGGGTAAGGAATTACATAATAATAGACGGAGTTCTATACAAGAAAGGCATAGTCCAACCATTGCTTAAGTGCATCACTGAGTCAGAAGGCAAAGATCTCTTATAATATATTCACTCAGGAATGTGTGGGTCGCACATTGGCCCCAGAGCACTCTCAGCAAAGGCAAACATGCAAGGATTTTACTGGCCAACCCATATCAAGGACACATTGCGCATAGTAACAACTTGCAAAGCATGCCAGAGTTTTGCACCGCACCAAGCGTCTCCGGGAGCATAATCACAGCTAATACCTTCGGTCTGGCCGCTTCAGCGATGGGAAATGGATCTCATAGGCCCATTACTTCCGGCTTAGGGCGGAAGCAAATATGCAGTAATGGCAGTAGAATACTTCACAAGATGGATAGAAGCCAAACCGCTCACAACAATCACCTCCGAAACAGTCAAAAAATTCTTCTAGCAAAACATAATTTGCAGATTCGGGGTTCCAAGGACACTCATAGTCGACAATGGAAAAAATTCGATTCAGACAAGTTCAAAGAATTCTGCAATAGCATCGGCACACAAATAGCCTTCGCATCAGTCTATCACCCAGAAAGTAACGGAGCGGTGGAAAGGTCAAATAGAATCATATTCTCAGCATTCTCCAAGACATTGCTAGATCACAAATAGGGAAAATGGGTAGAAGAGCTACCGAAGGTGGTATGGTCTCATAACACAAACGTATCAAGAGCCACCGGGTTCACTCCATTCAAGCTACTGTATGAAGAAGAAGCAGTGATGCCAGAGGAGATCAAATACCAGAGCCTCCGCGTAATAAAACAAAACCTCGCAAAAGATGAAGAATACACCAAAGAGATGACCGAAGCATACAGGCTAGAGGCAATCGACAACATCGAGAAATACCAAGACCAAACCAGAAAATGAAGGGATAGAAAAGTGGTCACCAAAAATATTAAAGATGGCGACTAGGTAATGAGGCGGAGGCCAAACACTCAAAACATAGGGAAGCTACAGCCAAAATGGGAAGGACCGTTCATAGCCAAGCAAGGCGGAAGGAAAGGGTCATTCTATCTACAAGATGCAGAAGGAAGAACGTCAACTCACTCCTGGAACATTGATAGCGTTAGGAAATACTATACATAGAATGTAAGGGCTCCGTAGAATTATAAACGGAGGTCCGTAGATTTAAATTCCTGTAATTTACTTTTTCGGCAAAAACGGCTTGCACTCTTTTCCTCACAAAAGGGGCTCCAAATCGGAGGTGAGGTTTTTAATGAGGCAAGACCGCATGTAATTAACCTCTGAATGTATAAAGAGGACCCTGAAAAACGATACCCAAAATAGTCGAAAGCAGCCAGCACCGCGGTTGCAATATTCGACAACTATTCACGATTTACCAGGTCACTTCATGCCACCATTAAGAAAAATGAGAAGGCATGAAGCAACCTCTGCGAAAAGCCAAAAGCCCTCGAAAAAGGCCTGGCATATCAGGCATTGAGGCAGGCAATCGCAACCATAAGTTGCGAACGAAATGAGAAGGCATGAAGCTACCTCCCCGAAACGCCAAAAGCCCTCGAAAAAGCCCTGGCATATCAGGCATCGAGGCGGGCAGTCGCAACTGCAAGTTGCGAAGTGAACCGGGGAAAGACCCGTGAACTAACTCAAGCACCGGTACCGTAAAAAGCAAGCAACATCGCACTCACCAGCAGTGACCTTCGAAATACAATATTAAAACAAGTGGAGGTAACGCACGTAGCTACGAGTTTGCGAAGTCAAGCAACCTCCGCATCACACAACTCCCAAAACGAAGGCAATATAATAAAAAAACATTAAGTCCAGGAACCGATAAGATCATTCCAAAAGCGAAGGCGATACGTAAAGAAAGATCATTTATTATTTAGCTTTTTGCTTACAACAAACAAGACTCATTGCACCTTGCTCATAACAGGAACGATGTGCAAAACACACATATTTAACTACTAGACCAAAATGCACAACCTTCGGATCAAGATATCTGGCCACTCCACCCAGTTAACCTGCTACCACAAGACATGGAAGTAGCGCGGAGGTTGCCAACACTTCAACCTACAAAAAATCAAAGGGTGCGGCCTCCGGAAGTACATCTGAAGGCAAGCAAACTAAGGCTTCCTAAAAAGCAGGCGCTGACAGAGGCAAACCCTGATAAGTCATGGAATACCCCCTATCGCCTACGGGCTGCATACCAACCTGTGCCTCCGGAAATCCAGCCACTTGAATCAAGTCCAATAGATGCTCGGTACGAAGAGAAGGAGGTGAACCTTCAACCCCATCTTGTACAAGACAAATTCCACAATAATCTGTCAGCACACCACTTTGCACCTTCCATCGGCAAGCAACCACTGCATCCAAAATCCTTACATCAGCCACACTAAATAGGATCACAGCCGGCCGCCATCTCCGAGGACACAAAGGCAATACAAGTTGAGTAATGTTGACAAGCAGAAGCATCACCATCTTTAACCGTTGGCAACAGGTTCACTGATGTGGCTATTCCATTACGAGTCCTCACACAGTACCAACGCAAAGACAGCTCCTAGAAAGCACCATCAGTATAATGTACACAACAGAGCAACTTAAACGACCAAGAGGGGAACAAATCTTTTTATAAGGACCTTCAAAGCATCAATAAACTAGCTGCAGCTACCTATCATTAAAGGAAGCAAGTACAAAATTAGTACCTGTACCATCACGCCTCAAGAGGCAAAAGCACAAAATAAAAAAAAGTAAATAACACAGATACGCAAAGTACACAAGGGGTACTATAAAAGAGGTAGAGTTCAACGTCTGCACGCCTAAGCATTAGGAAAGTGCCAACCACAAGCAACTCCACATAGCCAAAACCCGCTTAAGGGAGATGGAGGCACATGTGCGCATACGGACGAACAAAAATAATTAGATACCACGCAAAAATTTATAATGAGGTTGGCAAAAGAAACGTTCCGGAGACAACTAGGGTCTCCGGGACAACGCCAAAGAAGTTAGCCGACAGTGCAAGCCAGTCAGGATCATCGCCTGAACGGAGACAAGGAGGGATACCGCGTAAGAACTCGTAACGTCCCCCCATCTCCGCTAAGATCAACCGCAGCTCACCTCCACAGATCAAGCGTCAGGACATGCGGAGGCATAGCCGAAGACCACAAAGTCGAGCACAACAATAAAAGGGTAACACACAGCAAAATCAACCCCAGCACTGGTCGAAGAGAAACAACGATTGTAATACACACCTTAAGTTAACAATGAAGTAAAATTATTAGTACATAAACGTGCTTCAAAGTGGTTACAACCTCCGAGGAGGAAAGCAGAAATCACTCCCGGAGGAAACAATTACAACCTGGCATGAAGGCCTCCGACTAATTCAAACAGACCTCCGCAGCATAGCGGAGGTCGAAATAAACAAGTCCACAAATCAAAGTTCCATAGCGACACTCAACCTCCGCGCAAGCAAGAATAATTACAAAGGTCCAGTCGGATCACGCCATGCGAGAGAACGAGTAAAACTAGAGCGTTTATCATCTAAGTCGTTGAGAATAAAACCAAACATGTCGTCCACCGTGCGCCTAGGAAACGCCGACTTCTAATAGTCCCACAGATCGTCACTAACGTAAACATCATTGCGCATAAAGGTAACAGGCTCTACCTCCTACACAGGCCCCAAACTGCAGACTTGCGCAGGACGATTCGGCCATTAATATTTCACTACGTCAGCAAAGAACAAAATATACACAGCCACAAATCAAGATGAATTTCTATGCCTCCTCTCCAGTGGTCAAGTTCTGAGGCCCCATCCGAGCCCCCGGAGACGCTACCGCTTGCTCCGTCATGGCATCAGTCCCAGCACTTGCATGAACTTGAGTAGCGGAGGCGCTAGCGCCGGCAGATCCCCAGGTGCGTGCAGATGTCCCGCCAGAAGAAGACGGGCCGTGACCGCTGTGCTTGCCATACTTCAGTTGCTGAAAAAGATAGAAAATAAGAACAGAGAATCGCCAACACAACCCTTGCAACAAAATAAGACAGGGAAAGCTAGCCATACATACCGTTTCTCGAGTAATATTAGCCATAGCAACAGTCTTCGACCGGCCAAACTTGGACCAGAACTTCTCTATGAAGCTACACACGGTGGTCTTAATAAACCGATCTGTTCGGCCAAGTTCAGCAGGATCTTCTAACTTAGGACAATCAAAATTACCAATTTGAACAATATCTTTCGACACAAAGAGCTTGCATAGATAGGTGGCGGAGATTTTTGCACTAAAATCGGAGACTCCGGTCATGAACTCATTAAGCTTTTTGAGGTTTGCCTTGATCCAGGAAAAGATCCCGGAGGTAGAAGCCTAAGGATTAACCGGAGTGGCAACAACACCGAAGGCATGAAGAGCAGAGACATAAGACTCTGCAACCTCCAACCCGATTGACCTCAGAGCATCCATCTCAGTCTCAAGATTTCTGACCTTCGTCTTTAAAGCTTCCACTGATTGACGCTCACCGTCTAGCTCCCTGCGAAGGTTCTCGGACGTCTCATTGGCCTTAGCCGCTCGTTGAGCCGCAAGATCCATAGACTTTTGGGCATCATCAAGGGACTGTTTCAAATCAGCAGATTTTGTCTCAAGAGCAGTCAATTGCTTCTTCAGCTCGGACACCTGCTGCAACAATTCCTCTTTCTCACCAGTCTGGGACTCAACCTCCGCCTTTAGTGCTTGGATGGCTTTATCCTTCCTCTCAAGCTCGAAGTGGCTACTAGACTGGACGGCCAATGACATAGAATGATTCTGAAAAGAATAGTAAACATTATTACCAACAAGATAAGCCAGGCAGACAACAGGCCAAAAAGCATATATCACGAAATAACTTACAATGACATGGTGATCAACTTGGGCTCGCATCAGAACGTCATGGGGCAGCTGCATGAGGCGCCGAGTTAGGTCACAACCCATCACCTCCGTCATCTGGCCAATACCATCGGTCCACCCAAGTAGAAAGCTCCTATCATCATCAGCGCCGGCATCAGTCGAGGCCGCCCCAGGAATACTGGAACTTGGCGAAGGTGGGGATGGGGCAACGACAGCCTCAGGAGCAGGTGGTGTCGAGGTCGCTGGAGGTGCCATCTGAGCAGCCTCCGCCGCATTACGAGCTAAACAAAACAAGCAAAACAAGACAAATTAAAGGATTAGTTAAATAATCCTAAGATTCAAAACTACCACATACGGGCTCACCAAGCAACGATATCTCCCCCTCCGAAGCCCTACCACAGGATACCTTCAGAGTAAGAAAATCTAGGTAAATCATACTCCGAGTAAGAACCTCACCTTGACTTGAAGTATAAGAATCCTATTCCACTGTCACGTTCTCCATCTCACGTTGTTCCACCTCCACGAGCTTCTCCATGCCATCGACAGTGACCACCACATCCTTTGCAGGCCTCCCCACACTGTCAGTTTTCGCCGCCACCTCCTCTGACTCATCGTCGGAGCTATCATCAACGTAAGCACTTGCAAAAGGCCTCACAACGACCTCCGAAGAAACAGCCTCCTTCTCCAGTAGAAGTATAGGTGCAGTAAACGGCATAACAGGCCGAAGTGGAGAAGAGCCGGAGGCATCACCCATGATAATGGGAGAGGCTGGCGAAGACTGCCGAGACAGACCCTCTTTATCATGTGCCGCCGAAGCGGCAGTCTCCGTCATTTCCAGATCCATGCCAGAACTCTCCTCATCATACAAACTTTCAAAAAAATCATCAACCTCCGCAGTTTCAGCGGAGGCCCCTCTCTGCTTCTTCAGCGCTCCGCAGGTCAAAGCACCACCCTTCCTCTTCTTCCCTTCGGCAACCTTAGTAGCAGCGGCAGCACTAGCAACAGTAGCAACACTAAGCAACTCCTTGTCAACCTTCTTCTTCACCTTGTCAGGGACTTCTCGCTCGTAGTAATGCACGCCGAGCTCCTCAAAAACTCTATTAAGACGGAGCATGATACCAGCCTCCGACCTCCGGGCAAGATACTCCCTCTTAAAAACCTCTCCGAGAATCTCAACAACCTTTTCCTCGGTCAGGCCGACAAATTCCTCCTTGCTCTGACCCTCCAGAAGACAAAGCCCAAAATGTGGGCAAGGGATGCCACCAGCAACTCCAAACACGGGCAGATCCAGCTTCTCTATAGTAAATTTCTTCTGCCCCGAACCACCAAGCAGAAGCCAGTAATCGGAGGCTATCATCTCCTCAACTAGATCTCTCCCACCAGAATAATGGCAGGCCGCGCTGAAAGCCTCCGCGTCAATAGAACCAGGCTTTACACTAGTCAGAGGATTCATCGAAGTCATCACGGAGGCGAAAGGAAACCAAGTAACGCTCCTACCATCTTCATCAGGGCGAGTAACACTAGGGGTCCGAACGTAAAACCAGAAATCCAGCCAATCAGTAGGCTCATACTTTCCCCTCTGACACCAAGAGATCGCAATTTTTTCCTTACCCTTGCTCGGCTTCCTCTTAGCCATGAAACTACAAGATGCAAACTGGGCTATCTTAGTGCCAACATAGCGCGGTTACTTCTGCAGCTCATAGTACTCCGTGAAGGTATTCATGCTAAGCCCACCTCCGTAAGACTCAATGGCCCAGAGAAATTTGCTCATGTTCAGGAAAGCGTGGGGAGTCATGTGATAGAGCTGAACCTCGAACCATTCAAGAACATACCGAAGGAAGTTGGTTGAAGGAAAGCGCAGGCCGCAGGTAAAGAAATCTCGAAAGACGACGGCCTCATTCTTCTCAGGTTTTGGCACGGTCTCTCCACGCGGAGGTCGCCCTGAACCAGCAGGGAAAAAGCCTTTTCTCTCAAGCTCAAAAATCATGCTCTGCGTCATTCGACTACGACCAAAGTCGTAGCAGACCTCCGCAGAAGCCGCAGCAACCTTTGGAGTCATCAAGTCACTCGGGGAAGCTTCGACGTCCGACAGGGACTCTTCAAAATCCTTGGCCTCCGCGGCAGCCAGCATGCACTGCTCGAAAAGATCTAGGAAGCCTCCGACTCTGACACCCTGGAAACGGGAATAAGGGCCGGAGAATGGACGACGACGCGCGCAGCACGGGCGTTTAGGTGCCACGGTGGCGGGATGCCAAGGCAGAACTAGTGCGGAGACAGCAAGGAACAGAGCAAACTACGCGGTGGCAAGCGAAGGGGAGCACGGGTCGTTTTCACCGCCCACCCCTCTTATATAGGCAGCGGAGTGGCGCTTCGCATTCTCAGTCCAACGGTCACAACGATCCACGAATCGAAGGGCAGGGGACGAACCGACTTAAAATCAACGACTAAGATTAAGAACCGGACAACGGTAAAAACGTAAAACCTCTGGTCCAACGTTCAACGAGCCAAAAGGGGGCAGAGGTAAGCACAACCTCCGTGGCCAGAGGCGTATTGATGGCTAGACCCACCTCCGCTGGACCTAACCCTCAAGGGGAGAATGTTGGGGATGCACCCCAGGGCCAGAGAGGCTTATTACCTCCGCTCGAAGTCTAACCTACAAATCCAGTATGCCTGTTATATCTGTGTACGCAGGATCCAGAGGAGACGCCCCCAGAGGTATGACCTCCGGCGAGGAGCCACCTCGAGGAACCATGGAGATAGTTTGCGATGGAGGTCCGGCGGCGTCGCCTCCCATGCTCGCGGAGGTCGATCGGCCTAGCCACCGGCTCCCGCGGAGGTCCCGCGCGGAGGTGGTGACGTCCCAAGAAAGCGACGACGAGGTGGTGTGATGGCCCGAGCTGAGGCTGATTGTCAACAAGCGGACATGTTGGGCCTCTCGATGGCGGTGATGGGCCGTGGCCCATATGTTGTGGCGATAAAGTAACAGACAAACTTGTCCTTGGGAGGCCCAGTGTAATAGATTCAGTGTCTAGGGTTTCGAAACTCCCATTGGGGCACGCTTGTACTTTCAATCTTAAGATAGGGAACCACTATAAAAGGCCATACCCCCTGTGTAATTAAGGGGGGTGGTTGGTCCTCTGGTAGCCACAGGGCCTCCCGCCATTGGGCCCACTTTGTATTCCCATCAACTTTGTATTGAAAGAAAGTTTGACTTTGCTGTGCTATTTCACGTAACTCTAAACCTGCGGACTCGGTCCCAACAATGGTTGTACTCCTGACGAAGAGACATAGGATAGGAGCACACAAAAATTTAAAAAGTGAGAAGGGATTAATTTGCATATGGCCTGAGCACACAAAAGTTAATTAAACTTTACCTCGGTGGTTGTAGTCAGTCTTCCCACACATAAACTTCCCCCTGCAGCACAATAACCAAAATTGTCCTTTTATTTTGCATAAAGAAAAATCAGTAGGTAACATGTTTTTTTGTCCTTGCAAAGAGTACCTTATCATATGGACACAACTTATTTTAAATGATTGCACATTGTTGTCGTCATCACACAATGCTTTAAATGGTTGCAAATGCTGTACCAAGCAAGTAGGTCCCATCAAACAGTACAATGCTTTTCTCTAGTTCAACATCGTTGTCATCATCAGGTTCACCTAATCTCCAGACCTACCTCTTTAGCTTATATACCACATAGTTAGTCACTGGACTATATTTATTAACTCTAGTTTATATGGGTGCAGGAATGCATATCATTCATTCATTATTTGCAGAAAAGACATTGACAGAGCAAAGTGAAACTGGCCCCCTGTTGTAAGGGTTGATGGTATATCCGTTTATAGTGGCCGTAGATTGCACCTACAGGTTGACAAGGCTATATTAGTTTAGGACAAATTCAAGCAAGTGGTTCTCTTGTTGAGTACCCAATATACTGAGATAAAGCAACATTGTGAAACTTTCACAATTCGTGGCTAAGCTATCCCAAACACACAGACATATCTCATCAATGATTATCAGAAAACCACAATATTGGAATCTGGACTGTCATTTTGCATCAGTTAATCAAAAAGATATTTTATTTGTTCAGGATCAACTAATTACACTGTAATGTTAAAAAAGGGGGAAAGATTCATGGTCCATTGACAAATCTAAATTACAGGAGGCATGCTGTGCTATACAGCCAAGCGTAAATTACTTATTACTTACACCCAACCCTTTTTAGGTGAAGTCTGCAGTCTTCCCTCCCAACCCTTTTCTCTCCTATCAGAGAGAGATATCAGAAGGAACAATTTTCATATAAATACATGAGCAACAATGTTCTGATGTTACCACCAAATGACTATCAATTCTGGATTTTTAGCAAAATAGCAAATAGGTCCCCTTGAGAAAAAAATAGAACTAAATTTAATGATTTAGCAAAACAGTAATGGTTATTGTATTACACGCAATAATTGTGCTAATTTGATAGGTCACTCCTATTTATAAGTTTGTGCATAATTTAAGATTAATTTTTCTGAGGCAGGGCCAACCCAAAATTGTCATTATATCACTTCTAATAAATTATAAATGTAGAATTGGCACTGATCAGGCATTTTCATCTTCTTGGCACTAAGGTCCAGATTCTTAAGAAACAGTTCATCAAGGGAAAGGGCCTCAAGAACAGACAGAAATGGTCGTTTGCCTAGTTAGTGGTCATAAGGACAACTTTTCGCCAGAAGTCCTGCCCCTGTTATGACCCTATCAGGTTCAGGGACGCGGCACTGATAGTGTCGTAACCACAAATTACATGGCTGCCCATGGTTTTTGAATCACCTATTGGGTTCAGTTCTTGGAAAACATCTAGCAAGTACGTATAATGAAGGACAAACAATAGCCAACAATGCAAGGTTGAGGCTAAGCGACTACACAATGTGGGAATGATCCTATGGCATGTTACAAATTCCACCATCCAGGAAAGATATACATAACAAGTCATTCTCATGCATGAACACTTAATATTTTAACTGAAGTAAATTTGCACTATGCAACTCAGACCAGCATGTGTCATGGTAGTACAGCGCATTGTGTAATATCATTTAGTGAATATGCAGCCAATTGCACCACCTACAGTCCAAATACTATTCAAAGAACAAACATAGAGTATTGGTATGATAGTGGAATGAAACAGTGATCTGCCCATCAAATTCACCAAAAAAATCATCGACAAATCATAAACTTGTACCATACATTACCTTGAGGGCATTTCATCGAACAAATGGTGGCCATCATCCCTGTCAACCTCTACACCATCGCCAAGAGCAATGGTGCTCATCTCAGGTGAAGGAGGATGTTGTCCAGCCATGAATGAAGCAGATCAAAGCACACAGAACTGCAGGCAAGGATCGAGTAAAGGGACATTGGTTGTGCACATGTACGACTGATAATCTTTGAAAGGGATCATATCAAATTTAGTAGCCATGTAAGAGCAGGGGCGGCACACCTTCTGGGCACTGGTCGCAACCAAGCTGTTGGTGTGCACCAGCGGTGCGCGCGAAGCAGCAGCAGCGTGGAGGCGGCGGCGCGTCCATCGGCTTGGAGGTGACAGCGACGGCAAGGCGAGCGCGCACCGCTGCATACGGATGCTTCTGGCCCCCGGGATGCCTTGCTGCCTCCAGAATCGGGGCGTCGCGCTGCCTATGCCGCCGGCGACGGCGAGGACGAGGGCGAGGACGAGGGAGAGGGAGACGGTTAATTAGGGCGAGGGCGAGGGCGTGCCGCCGGCGGCGAGGGCTGGGCGAGTCCGCGAGTGGCGAGCAGAGAAGACCGGCCCTGAATCGTCGCAGCAAGAGGAGACTACGGGAGTTTTCTTTCCTTTCCATTTATTTTACCGAGAAGATGGGTTGCTTTCTTTTTTTTTTCTTCATTTTTTATGGATCGCATGGAGGGAGGCTTAATTTGTGTGCCGACGGGGATCGCAGGGGCAGACGTACGGCGGAACCAAAAGATTGCCACGTAAAAAAGTGTTCACTCTTTGTTCTTTTTATTTTATATTTATGGGAGATTTTCTCATTGATATTTTACCCTCTATATCAATTTCTTCCGTATTCATCCATACTCTATATCATCCTCTATACACTGCGGGCCCCACTTGTCAAATTTTTTAATAATATCCCCCGCCCTCCCCTCCCCTTCTCTTCCTTTTTTCCTCTAGCGCCTCCTCCTGCGCTGCCACCAAGACCGCCTCCTGCGCTGCCACCAAGACCGCCACCAGCACCTCCTCTAGCGCCACCGCCAAGACCACCTCCTCCACCGGCACCGCCCCCAAGGCCATCGGCAGTGCCTCCTCCCGCGCCGCCACCAGGGCCACCACCGGTACCACCACCTAGTCCACCTCCTCCATGGGCACCACCACCAAGGCCCGCACCGGACCAGCTAACCAAGTGCACAGCGGAGGTCGCGCCGATGGCTGGCGGTGCCATGCGCGCCCGCGCCCGCGCCGGCGATGGTGCAGGCGCCAGCGGCGAGGAGGGGCATAGGGGGCTTGCTGGAGAGGCGCACAACGACCCCCTCCCAGCTCCCTCTGGTGATGGGCGTGCCCCCTGCTCCCTCCGGCGGCCCTTCCCCAGGTCCCGAGCTCCACCACACCAGTCGTACCTCTCTCCTTCCTTCTCTTTCTATGGCGAAGGGGCGCGGGGGCGGGCTAGGTGGAGCTCCTCCACCAGCCCCGACGAGGTCGCGACAGTGCTCCAACGAAACCTTCAAGAAGGATCTTCACATCTGCGGATGCTAACGACGTTGGTCAAGCACCCACCCGAATAGGTCTTTCGACCTCATCCTACTCCGACGGACACAAGCTTCGATGACACCAGAAGGATTCTAATGCATGTTGCGCCACAGCCGACGGGGTGAGCCAGGCAAGGTTTTCACCTAGTTGTATCACGTAGATGCAGCAGAACATCGGACCGCAGCATCCCTAACCACAGGACTATGTAGGTAGATCCAGACACTGGTGTGGCCCCCGTCCACTCCCTAGCGTTAGCTCACGACTGGTGGGTGGGGGCACCCGCACCACGCCTGGTGGCAGCTCGCCTGTCGGGTACCTAAGAAAGGGGTACCCTTTAACCTTCGACTAAGGGGATTAACCCCTGACATCAATAAACCAAACCCGGTATCATTAGCCCTCGCCAAGCGCGAAAACACAAATGCCAGGCCATACAGGGCCGGCCCACGAACAGGCCTCGGTGGTCCAGGCGGCTACCTATCCAACGTACCCCGCTTGAGGCAAAACAGATCACTCGAGGGTGCCACTCGACCTACCCCTCGGTGACAAAAATTCGCCCGAGCGAACGGGCACCCCTCGAGTGCGACGCACCCCTCGAATACCTACCTCCTGTACGAATCCAGGAGTATTTAATGCGTTCTACCTACACCCGCCTAACCTTGTGACCACAGTGATGGTAACAGTTACAAGTACACCAGTCAAATCTTACTTTTGCCTCCCATACCCAGGAATCTGGCGGGTCGTATCACACTGTAACTCCATGCTGCGCACTGTGCCCTATTCGGCACTCCCTCAAGACGCGTTTGTCGACACATCTCCCGTATTTCCCGGGCTCGTTCTTATCCGCTCAGGCCTCGACCCCCTTGATCACCCCCTCGAGCGGGACTTCGACATCACCGGTCAACACTCCAACAACTCCTGACGTGACCGCTACAGGGATCCACGCGACCGTGCTTGGACATCCGTCTATCACCGACCATCAGCTGCGTCACCTTATGCATGAGAAGGATGGCTGCGTCATCTCTGAACACGTCTCTACAGGACACGCCATGCCCAGCGCACGCCTCTACAGCAACACCGACATGATCGGCATCATCTCCTCGACGTTAGCAGCCACGTTCGCCCTAAGATCTATGCACCCCTGTGCCCCTCCTTCGCCTATAAAAGGGGGCGCCAAGCCCTAGTCTAGGAGGGCAACGGAACTCAACCAAAAACATAAGGCATAGAGAACGACCAGAGCCCGAAAAGCTTAAGTCCTAGCTCACTCCCTCGCACGCTTGTATCCACCCCTGTACAAGTACTTTGGTGCAAGATAATACAAACTCTCTCCCCCCGCTGGACGTAGGGCCTTCTATTGCCCGAACCAGGATAAACCTTGTGTTCTTCTTGCATCACCATCCGGATTAGGGAGCACGCAGCACATATTTACTTGTTGGTGCTAGACCCCCGGGGTCGAAACACCGACAGTTGGCGCGCCAGGTAGGGGATCTGTGTGTCACCAACGACTTCCCGCCACTTCTCCGGATGGCAGACTCGGCTTCATCGCATCCGCGAGCCACAGTGATCTGGTTTGGGAGCCTGGAGTTCATGTCACTCAGCCACAACTATGCATGACTCTGCTCTCAGTTGGAGATCCGAGCGGAGGCCGCAGCGAGCCCCCACGCTTAGGAGGGGCCGCACGCTGATCTCACCACCATGCCTCCGCGTCCAGGAGGAGGCACGATCGGCACCGCCGTCACCATCGACCTACATCTAGGTTGCCACCCGTCGCGTTTCCCCCGCTCCTGGCAGGCAACGAGGGGGCCCCTAGTTGGGGAGCAATCTGACCCATATCCAGGAGCGGAGGACGAGCCGACGGGACTCTCCAAAAACCCTGACTTCACTTTCATGATGCGTTCATCAAGGGAGCCCGGTGAGGCTCCTCCGGCACGCTCAACACCGTCACCTCCCAATCTACTGCCGCACGGGATGTTTGGAGCTCGCCGCCAGTTCCCGTTCGGTCTGGACAACGCCGCCAAGATGAACTCCGCCACGATGTGCTCCAACATGAGCGCGCATAAGGACCGCCCGGGGCTCTCTTGGGTGCTACCATGGACCTGGCAGCTGTCCTGCTGGCCTCTGAGGACCTTGGCTTCTCGCGAGCACCTAGCCCAAGGTAGTACACCCTCGGCATGATGCGACGTCAACTGGAGGAGGAGCAGCGCGGGCAGTTCCCCATCTTCTACTCCGGCAGCCCCGACTCTGACTCCGACCACTGCGACCCTACCCACGAGTGTTTTCATATCGAGGGCGGAGTTTGTGTTGAGCGACGACACCATCGACCCGACGGCCACAGCAGCAGCCATGGCCATAGCCGGAAGGGCCCTTGTAGTGGCGGACCAGAGGAGCAGCACCAGCTGTGCCCTAAGACAAAAGCCCG
Source organism: Bothriochloa decipiens (assembly GCA_023333625.1). Taxonomy (NCBI): domain Eukaryota; kingdom Viridiplantae; phylum Streptophyta; class Magnoliopsida; order Poales; family Poaceae; genus Bothriochloa; species Bothriochloa decipiens. The sequence goes on from CM041638.1 coordinate 17,875,510, forward strand.
CATCTGGATGACCAAGACGCTCAACTCGCACAGGTCCGTGAGATGTGAGCCAAGCTTAACGAGGATCAGGAGTGCCTGTGTCACCTCTAGCGGCCCTCGAGCAGGAGCGTCGACCGCCGCCCGGCGAAAGGGCCCGAGTTAGAGCCCGAGAGGTCAACCGACAGATCACTGAAGACGGGGGACCGGAGCACCCTGTCATCAACCGTTTCCCCCAAGCTAGTCAGGACATAGTCGCGGCTGCTATCCTTCTTCGTAACATGCCCACGCCATCGAACCCTCAAGCCCGGCGGATACAGGACGAGGTCGAGGGACTCCTCAAGGTCGCGGCCGCGCAGCAGGCCGAGAGCTCAGCCTCAAGACATCGAGGGGTGGCCTCGGAGCAACCTGTCAAGCCCCCACGATGAGAGGGAGGTCTCAGTTCACCAGGAAGCATCCCCCTAAGCAAAGAAGGCGATCCCCATCTGAGACTGCATCATCGACAACCACGAAGCCCAAGACGTGCGCTATGACATCATCGAGAACCGACGGTGCAAGAGCGGGGACACTGAAGATTGAGGCTACAACGCCCATCGAGGGGGACGCTACGATAGTGACGAGGACCGTTGGGCCCCTGAGCCACCGGGCCCTCAAGTCTTCAGCAGGGCAATCCGCAACACGCCGCTGCCCAACCCCTTTTGACCCCCCATGAGTGTCGTCAAATACAACGGTGAAAACAAGCCCGAACTCTGTTTGGCCGATTTCTGATTGGCCTGCCAACTAGGCGGGGCACGCGACGATCGTGCCATCATCCGCCAACTCCCCCTGTTTCTTTCTGACACAGCTCAAAGGTGGCTCGAGGAGCTCCCTCCTGATCAGATCCGCAACTGGGCTGACCTGGTGTGGGTCTTTGAGCAAAACTTCAAGGGGACCTACGTGCACCCTGGCAATTTCTGGGACCTTCGCAACTGCAAGCAGCAGCCCGGGGAGTCCCTACGTGACTTTGCATGACGCTTCTCCAAGCAACGCACCGAGCTCCCACACATCCTCGACCACAACATCATCCTGGCGTTTGTCTCGGGTACCACCTGCAAGGAGTTGGTACGGGAGCGGGGATGCAATCACCCCAAGACTGTCGATGAGCTGATGGACATCGCCAAATACACCACTGACGAGGAAGCGGTCAGAGCTTTCTTCGGCAACAAGAAGGACAAAGGGAAGGCGCTGGTGGCCGACACCGAGGGCATAAGCAAGGGCCCCAAGAAGGGTATTAAGAAGAAGAAGAAGAACCAGTGAGGCAAGCGTGAGGCTACGGATGATGATCTCATCACTGTGGTCGAGTGCAAGAAGCCTCGAGGTCCCCTCGAGGGGGCCGTCTTTGACAAGATGCTGAAGGAGCCTTGCCCTTACCATAAGGGAGGGGCTAATCATAACCTCAAGGACTGCCGCATGCTCAAAAACTACTACAAGAGTCTAGGCATTGAGAAGGACGAACAGAAGAAGGACAAGGGTGGTGACAAGGAGGATGACAAGTTCTCCGAGGTCTTCAATTGCTACATGATCTACGGTGGCCCCTCGACCCAGCTCATGCCATAGAGAACATCAAGAGGTCTTCTCCGTCCAGGTCGCTACACCCCAGTACCTCGACTGGTTCGATGCTCCCATCACGTTCGACCGTGATGACCATCCGGATCGCGTCGTCAACCCAGGAGTCTACCCGCTCGTCGTCGACCCGATCATCATCAACACCCGCCTCTCCAAGGTCCTCATGGATGGGGAAGCAACCTCAACATCATCTACCTCGAGACCCTCAACCTCCTGGGGGTCAAGAGATCACAGCTACGGCCCAGTGCCAGGGGTTTCCATGGAGTTGTGCCAGGCAAGAAGGCCCTGCCCATCGGTCATGTCGAGCTCCCCGTCTACTTCAGCACCCCCACGAACTTCAGAAAGGAGATCCTCACCTTCGAGGTGGTTGGGTTCCACAGCACGTACCACGCCATCATCGGTCGACCCGGATACGCGCAGTTCATGGCGATCCCCAACTACACGTATCTCAAGCTCAAGATGCCGGGACCCAAGGGCGTCATCACCATCGGCTCCTCCTATGAGCATGCATACGACTGCGACGTCGAGTGTGTCGAGAATGGAGAGGCCGTCGAGGAGTCCACTAGGCTGGCCTTGACCCTCGAGGGCCTCGCTGTAGAGGTCCCCGACCCCAAGCGTCACGTAGGCAGCTTCGAGCCGGCAGAAGACACCAAGAAGATCCCCCTCGACCTAAGCGGCTCCGGTGAGAAGGCGTTGATGACCAGTGCCACCCTCGATAGCAAATAGGAAGCAGTGCTCATCGACTTTCTCCACGCGAATGCCGACTTGTTTGCGTGGAGTCCCTCGAACATGCCGGGCATACCGGGGGAAGTCACTGAGCATGCCTTGGAGATCCGGGCCGGGTCCAGACCGGTGAAGCAATGCCTACGATGCTTCGACGAAGAGAAGCGCAGGATCATCTACGAGGAGGGGCACAAGCTTTTGGTGGCTGGGTTCATCAAGGAGGTTCATCATCCTGAGTGGTTAGCTAACCCTGTTTTAGTTAAGAAAAGAATGGAAAAATGAGGATATGTGTCAATTATACTAGTTTAAATAAAGCATGTCCTAAAGTTCCATTTCCTTTACCACGTATTGATGAAATTGTTGATTCAACTACGGGATGTGAGACCCTCTCGTTCCTTGATGCTTATTTCGGTTACCATCAAATCAAGATGAAGGAGTCCGACCAACTCGCGACCTCCTTTATCACTCCTTTTGGCATGTATTGTTACATTACCATGCCCTTCGGCCTTTGAAATGCCGGGGAAACATATCAACGATGCTTGCTCCATGTCTTCGGTGAGCACATAGGGAACACAGTCGAGGCCTACATCGACGACATCATAGTCAAGTCGAAAAAGGTCGACAACCTCTTCAAGGACCTTAAGACTACATTCGAGTGCCTTCGAGCCAAAAACATCAAGCTCAACCCCAAGAAATGTGTCTTTGGTGTGCCACGAGGCATGCTCTTAGGGTACATCGTCTCTCAGCGTGGTATCGAGGCCAACCCTGAGAATTTTGCGGCGATCACATGGATGGGACCAATTCGAGACCTAAAGGGCATACAGAAGGTTATGGGCTACCTCACGGCCCTCAGCCGCTTCATCTCATGCTTAGGAGAAAAGGCCCTGCTGCTGTACCGACTCTTGAAGAAATCCGAGCACTTCACATGGACCGTCGAGGCCGAGGAGGCCCTCGGTAAGCTCAAAAATATGCTGACCTCCCCCTAATTCTCGTACCACCTCGACCTGTCACGTCGTCTGAACAAGCCGAGCCACTTCTCCTCTATGTCACCACAACCACCCAGGTGGTCAGCGCGGCCATAGTGGTCAAGAGGCAGGAGGAAGGGCATGCATTGCCCGTCCAACGGCCGGTTTACTTCATCAGCGAGGTGCTCTCGAAAATGAAGGCTTGCTACCCACAAATCCAGAAGCTACTCTACGCCATTGTGCTCACACGCTGCAAACTCCAGCACTATTTCCTCAGCCACCCGCTCACCGTGGTTTCATCCTTTGCCCTAGGGGAGATCATCCAAAACCGAGAGGCTGCGGGAAGGATCGCTAAGTGGTCGGTCGAGCTCGTGGGTGAGACTATCACCTACGTGCCACGCAAAGTAATCAAGTCTCAGGTGTTGGCAGACTTCATCGCCGAGTGGACCGACACCCAGCTTCCGCCAGCGCAGATTCAAGCCAAGCTGTGGACAATGTACTTTGACGGGTCTCTTATGAAGATAGGAGCAGGCACGAGCTTGCTCTTCATCTCACCCCTCGGAGTCCACATGCACTACATCATTCGCATCCACTTTGCCGGCTCCAAAAAAGTCACGGAGTATGAGGCCCTCGTCAATGGTCAACGAATCACCTCGAGCTCAGAGTTCGGTGCCTTGACATTCGGGGCGACTCGCAACTCGTCATCGACCAAGTAATGAAGGCCTTGAGCTGCCACGACCCTAAGATGGAGGCATACTGGAATGAGGTAGGCAAGCTAGAGGATAAGTTCCACAGACTTGAGCTCAACCATGTCGCTCGACGCTACAACAAAGCCGCGGATGAGCTCGCCAAAATTGCGTCTACTCGATGCACCGTGCTGCCAGACGTCTTCTCAAGGGACTCCTCGAGCCCTCTGTCGACTTGGCCTCGGGGGCTAGCACTGCACCATTAACACTCGACTCCCTGGCCTCGGCCAAGGCCCCCTCGACTGAGGCTGAGGTCATGGAGATCGAGGGGTCCCCCCACCGTCAAGCCCGCCACCGTACTGGCGCGTTCCCTTCCTCGACTTCCTTATTCAAGGGGAGCTCCCAGAAGACCGAACTGAGGCTTGATGGTAGCTCAACGGGCCAAGACCTATGTCATCTACGGCGATGACAAGGAACTCTACCGGCGAAGCTTGACTAGGATCCTCCAACGTTGTATCAGCATCGAGGAAGGCAGGAGGCTCCTCGAGGACATTCACTCAGGAGCTTGCGGCCATCATGCCGCGCCAAGGACCCTCATTGGCAACACCTTCCAGCAAGGTTCATACTAGCTGACCGCCGTCTTCGACGCCATCAACCTCGTCCACTTGTGCGAGGGGTGCCAATTCTACGCCAAGAAAACACACCTCCCAGCTCACGCCCTGCAGATGATCCCCATCACATGGCCTTTCACCATTTGGGGGCTCGATCTCGTGGGACCTCTCAAGAAGACAACTGGGGCTACATGCATCTGTTAGTAGCCATTGACAAATTCACCAAGTGGATCAAGGCCCGGCCCATCGGCAAAATCCGCTCCGAGCAGGCGGTCACATTCTTTACCAACATCATCCACCACTTTGGGGTCCCGAACGTCGTCATCACCGATAATGGCATGCTATTCACTGGCAAGAAGTTCTTAAACTTCTGTGACCACAATCACATTCATGTGAATTGGTCCATGGTCGCTCATTCTCGAACCAACGGCCAAGTGGAACGCGCCAATGGCATGATCCTACAGGGCCTCAAACCAAGAATCTACAACTGGTTGAAGAAGTATGGCACGAAGTGGGCACCTTCGATCCTATGGAGCCTAAGGATGACACCTAGTTGAGCCACGGGATTTACCCCATTCTTCCTAGTCTATGGGTCTGAGGCCGTCCTTCCCATCGATCTCGATTACCCCATTCCTCGACTAAAGGCCTACAATGAGCAAACGAATGAGGAGGCTCTCATGAATGCCATTGACCAGCTCGAAGAAGCTCAAGACATGACCCTCCTCCACTCCACGACGTACCAGCAGAAGCTTCAATGCTACCACGACAAGCACGTGCGCAAGAGGGATTTCCAAGTTGGTGATCTTGTCCTCCATCGACGACAAAGCAATAAGGGCACCACAAGTTGACTCCACCGTGGGAAGGCCCATATACCATAGCTGAGGTGCTAAAGCTGGGGACATACAAGCTAGAGAACAACAAAGGCGAAACCTTCACCAACGTGTGGAACATCAAACAGCTACGTCACTTTTACCCTTAGGGCCTCGAGGCCTTGTACAAATTCCCATATTTTGTACACCAATTGCATCATGAATGAATAAAAAGTCTCTTGACTTTAGTACTTTTGTTTGTTCAAAAAATAATAAAGGTAGCCTCAACTCTGCTTCATCAGAGTCGAGACTCCCTCGGGGGCTAACAAGGGGGAACCCCCTAAGTTCCTAAAAAAACCCGAACGTTTTTTTCAAAACTTGACATTGCTCTCTTCTTCTATGCCTTGCACATGCTTCACAACTAACTAGAAAACACTTCAAACTCCCTAAGGGTTAAGGGCCATCGAGCTGGGGGCTCTCCTATGCCTCTGTGCTAAGGTACCCCCACTCGCTCCCCCTGAGGGATACGAGCCCATGTCAAAAACTTAGTCAAAAAGTAAAATTCAGGCAAAAAAGAACAAGAGAACTCGAGCCTAAAAACATATCAATGAGCATTTCAGATAGTGCATAATGTTTTAAGGCCACCAGGGCCACGATACCACAATATCACAAAAACTAACTTATTACATGGGCCTCTCTACCTAGAATTGGCTCAGAGGCCCTGGTCATCATCGCCACCACCACCTTCTTCACCGGCGTCCCCCGCGTCCTCGGCAGGAAGAACCTCAGGCTCGAACAGCTTTGCCATCTTCTCGCCCGGCTCCTCGGCATCCTCGATTAGGCCCTGGCATCGCTCCTTGTTCTCGGCGTCTGTTTTGGTGAGGTAAAAAATGAAGCCGTGCTTCACGACGTTCATGTCGTACGTGAAGCTGGAGTAGACAACTGCCATCGCCCGCTTCACACCGATGTGGAGTGCCTCACAGACGTGATCCCTTAATTTGGCCCCGAGGTAGTACAGTCGGTCGACGAGCGCGGTCCGATGCACCTCCTACCTGACCTCCTCAACGGGTTCGATTCCCTAGTAGTCGCAGAGCCTGTTGATCGCGACGTGGAGCCGATCGAACAATGTTGTTTTCGGTAGAAGGTCCTCCTGCTATGCTTTGGCAGGGGTCTGAGCAGAGAGTAGGTCCGTCTCAAGGCCTAAAGGATGAAACGAAAGTTATTCATGGCGCACGGAGACAAGGGATTCGAAACTAAGCAAGAACACTCACTGGCACAGTGGGTGTTGAGGGCCTCGTGGGCGTCCGTCACATCGTCACGCTCCTTTTGAGCCTCGTCCCGCTCCTTCTAGGCCTTCTTAAAGGCACGGACCACCTCCATCTTCTCAAACCACAGGTTTTCGAGGGCCTAGCCGGCTAGAATGATGGATTGCTCCTTCTCTCGAAGGGTCTCCTTCATCATGTCAAGCTCGGCGATGAGGGTGTCGGTGCGGCGTTTCTTCTCCCTAGCCGAGGTGGTGAGGGCGTTGTGTTCCTCAGAGACCTGGGCGACATCGGCTCAAGCATCTGGAAGTGCTCCACAGTGTCTCGATCCTCTCCCTCGAGCAACTTGACATGGTCGAGGGCCCTCCGTGCCTCTTCTAGGGCCTAGGCACCGTCGCTCTTGGCATTCTCGGCCTCCTCCTTGGCCTTGGCAGCCTCTTCCTTGGCCCGAGTGGTTTCCCCTCGAGCCGCCTCGGCATCCTCCCTTGCCTTGGTGACCTCTTCCTTCACTTGCCTCACTCCTCCTCAGCCAGAGCCACCCCGTCCTAGGCAGACTGGCCGGCTTTGAGCTGACACAGCACCTCCTCCCTACCGTTGTGGGCTGCATGGAGGAAGTGGGACTTCGAGTGGGAGCGGCTCCTCAAGTCCTAGAAACAAGAAGCAAAAAATCAGTCACCAGTTAAGGAGGAACCAAAGCCAAACACACTTGGAGAAATATTTACCGAAAGGCCTTGGCCAAGGTCCTCGGTGATGATTTTGGCGGCCAGCTTCAAAGCGTGCGCCAGCCACGCCCGATACTCCTCCACGTCCTCCTAGCGCTTCACTTCTGTGGGTCGTCCATCCAGATCCCGGGAGTGCTGGGATCATGAGTTTCTCGGAGCAGAAGACACTCTTGGCCCCAATGTTTGAGGGCTGCTTTAAGCCTCGCTCGCACCGAGGACCTAACACTCTCCACTGCCTCGCGCGAACCATCGTAGTGCTCCACCCGGTCAGCTAGGGTGAGGAATGATGACTCAGCCTTGCCACCACCTGGCCTGATGTCAGGGGCAGACCATCTCGATGAACCAGGGACCCCCAGGTGATGGATGCCCTGCTGAGCAGAAGGGCCTCATCCTCTCCTCCCGCCAGCATAGCGCCGAAGGACTTATGGTAGCCGTCTCCTCCTGCCACCATTGTGGCAAACCCGAGGCCACCGGCTCTTTCTATGGTGTGCCTTGTGATTGCGGCGGCTGGCTTGAGGCAGCCACAGTCACCTTCTGTAGCGGAGGAGGGCTCGAGACCACTGCCTCCCCCAGCACCACGTCGTGCCAAGGTGGCAGGTTCGACATCACGACTTCCTCCGGCTAACTCGAAGCCGAACGCTCCCCCTCCTCCTGCGCCTGTGACACATGCAGGACTAGCGACGCATCCCGTGCCACATCTTGCTGCTGTAGTAGCTCATCTAAGGTAATCATGACCTCCCCTTGTGACTGTAGGAGGCTCGAGACCACCGCCTCCTCTGACAGCTTGACCCACTGCTGCGACGGCGAATCCAGAGGCGCCGCGTCCTCCGGCGGTGTTTGTTGCTGTTGCTAATATTGTTGTTGCTGTTGTTGTTGCTGCTGTTGCTATTGCTCGAGCTGGCTCCTAGCCTCCCCCTCTTCCCCTAGCCACTCCTATGGCTCTTCCTCCTCTTTCCTCCTCTTTCCTCTGCAGGCCCTCCTGCTCCTGCTTGCATCGCGCCTCCACCTCACGCAGCTCCTCCGGCCACGGCTTTCGCTCCTCCGTGGATAGAGATGGAGCAGCGGCCTCCTCATCCTCAAGGATGATGGGAGTGCTCTCCGATCCCAACTCGCACCCATCGGAGGCTCCCCCTCGAATGAGACGGTAGAGGTTCCGGCCTGACCTAGGGTAGCAGCCGCAGGTGTCAGGATCGGGATGATACTCCCACCTTTAGACACCTGGTTAGATGCGGGAGCCGCAGACGCCGGCACCCAGGCAGCGCTTTCCCTCTCTTACAACTGCTCCAGCTCAGAACCACTTCCCGTCGCGGCCCCCGAACCGCTAGAGCCTACAACAAGAGCAGAGCCCATCAGCATATCTCGAGCCATAGTTGAGTGGGCTTGAGATAGCCAAGCCGCCTCCCATCATGGTAGCGGTCTCGAGGTCGCACCTGTTGCTACGGCCGTTGTCCTCGTGGCTACGTCCACCCTAAGCCGCTTGGCCAGTGAAGGATTTGCCTCCTCCACCCACTATTTTAGCTTGGGGAATAAGGAGGTGAGGAAAGATGCTTAGTGGTTCGGCAGGTCAAAGAAACAAGAAAGGAAACTTTGAAAAGCAAGGCTTACCCAAAGGGGACGACGACCTTCCCAGGACCCCTTGAGCTGCTAGAGCACCTCGAGGCCCCACTCAGATCTACACCTCCCTCGGAGCCGAGGCCGGCTGACGCTTTCGATAGCGTCGCCACGCCCTCCCGCTTTGACGATGCTGCGCGGCCCGGAGTCCATGTCCTGAGCTTCGAGGACTGGGACCGGGTCTCCTGAGATGTGGTAGGCGGGGTCCTACCGCACGCGCATCAAGACGAGGACCCAGCACAGGACGAGGAACCTCCTTGACTCCTATCTTGTGGCCACTCCAGAATGTCCTCCTGCGCAGAAGGAACGTTAGCTCGGGGGAGACCAGGGAGATGGGGCTCAAGGCGCACTACCATGCCCTCGATATCATCGTCATCATCTTCCTCCTCATCCTCCACAGAGGGAGACTCCTCCTCAGGCAGCCCATCGTGCCTTTGCTGCCCGCGGTGCTTCTCACGCTCTGTATGTGCGAGGTTTTTTTTCATTCTTCCTCTTCTTCTCCTTGTCCTGCCCCTTCTTCTATTGTTGAGCGATAAAGCGCCTCACCTGTCGGTCGGGGTCGTCCTCCCTCACCGGGGGCCTCGACGCCCTGCAGTCGATTTTCCCCTGCGCGAAAGCATCCGGGTGTAAGAACAAAGGAAAGGAAGAGAGGCAAAGTAAAACTCAAAAGGCACGGCTTGAGGCACTCACCAGGTCAAGATGGCCTTCTTCTGACAGCATGGGGATGCGATTGGTGTGCTCCGGCTTGAAGCCACCGGCGATCGCCCCTTTACCCGTGACACAATCTCCCTGGGGGGCAACGCCTCGGCCAACATGTGGCATCCCTTGAGTTGCTCGGGGTGTCACCTCGGGCCTTGTCTGGTCCAGCCGTAATGGACGCGCCATCAAAGGGAGCACCCTTTGACGGCGAAAGGCCGAGATGACGACCGCCGCCGTCAAACCAGTGTCACGAAGCCTCCTTAGCGCGGTAAGGAGAGGCCTCAATCGAGGCTGTAAATCTAATGCCACATCGTGCAGCCAGTTGAACGGACACTTCGTGATGAGATGCCCGATGTACCGTGGGAAGTACCCCTCGTCGTTGTGAAGGTAGAACCACTGTGCATCCCACTGAGCATGGTTGGACATTAGCCCAGTGGGGATGTACTCGTATGGCTCCACCCCCTAGCCTGTCTTCAGCACCAGGTTGCAGGAGCCAGCACGAACGATTCTCCTCATGCCCTATTCCACCAGGGCAACGAAGAACTCCCCTTGTAGAGGTGAAGCCACAGCTCCCAGTGCGGCTCCACCCCCAGGTATCCCTCGCTAACGGCCGCGAAGATAGCAGCGTTGGAGATGGCGTTGCGGGAGAAGTGCTGAATCTCGACCCCATAATGGTGGACAGCGCCCACACGAATCGGCTCGGGGGTGATCCAAGCCCGTGCCGGTGGAACTTGATGAAGCTCACGACGTAGCCATCCGGCGGGTTCGGCTCCCGATCCCTTCGCGGCGGTGCTATCCACTCCAGTCGATCCAGCGTGGTGATAGGGCGAAGGAGCCCCTCCCCCACCAGCTCCAATAGCCTCCGCTCTGTCACGGTCAATGGGCGCCATGCCTCCGGAGGAAGAAACATGGGTGCCATGGCGGCGGCGGTGGCGCGCATTTGCTCAACGGACGGGCGACCAGGAAGATTCCCAATTACGATCACGCTCACTAATCCCTCTCTCTAGCGCTGGCGGGCAGGGATTCGAAAGCTCTAGCGGTGGCGGCAAAAGCAAGATGGCAAGAATGGAAGCAGATGGTACCCCACCTCCCATGAATTATTCTCAGGGGAAGAGCAACGGGTGGATCCGACGGTGAGAAAAGGTAAACCCCGCATTTACTGCACCCACCTAACCGCCCCCTGATTCTCGTAGCAGGACACACGTCGTTCACCGGGCCTCTAGCCATTACCTGGGTCCACCACGACCACACCGCTTCGGCCCACACCTCAAAAGGCATGCCCAATGGGTGGGAGTGCTACATTATCCGCCGACGGAGTCTTCCACGAGAAGGAAAACGGGCCCCGGCTTCACGACAAGCCTCGAGGGAGCGAAGGCTAACCCATGGTCAGGGTTTGACAACCGTCCTTGAGCACTCGAGTCAGGGATGCCCTAGGGGAGCCACATGAAGCTCATCTCATGGACGAACCCTCGAGATCCCCTCGGGTGTATCCAAGGCAAATCAAGAGGATTACCATGGAATCCCCACGGAGGGAGGCATCAAGCTACCGAGTCCTATCGAATGGAACCGGTATCCATATATTTACTCATTTGCATCAATGAGAATCACACCTCAGTAGTCAACCCCATCGAATGGGGCACGAGCTCTCACTTGGACCCCCCTGTTATTAGCTCACAGAGAACACTGAGACTCGCCCAATCGAGGGTAGTACGACACTTCTCACCTCACATCTGATCGAAAGGACTCATGAGATGGATGCCTAAGGCTAGCAATGCCCTAGCCGCACAAGGCTCGGGGGCCACCCCTCGATGAAAGAGGGTCGAACACACCTGGGGGCTCGATGACTCAAGCCACCCTTCGACTAGGCGCTATGAATCCAGTTCATGTTATCCTAACCTTTCAGGAATGCCCTCTACGCCTAGCTAGACAAGCACCTCCCAACAAAAGACAAATAAAGCCCTCGAAGGAGTCTCCTTACTCCTCCGAGGCCTCGGGGGCAACCCCCGCGGGGGACGCTCGTGCGCCCCCACGGAAAGTTATGAACCACACCTCACTCTCGGCCTATGACCCCCAGCTCGAGTGCTAGCACTTGCACAGGGGCTCAGGGGCTACTGTCGAGTACCTAAGAAAGGGGTACCCTTTAACCTTCGACTAAGGGGATTAACCCCTGACATCAACAAACCAAACCCGGTATCACTAGCCCTCGCCAAGCGCAGAAACACAAATGCCAAGCCATACTGGGTCGGCCCATGAACGGGCCTCGGTGGTCTGGGTGGCTACCTATCCGATGGACCCTGCTTGAGGCAAAGCAGATCACTCGAGGGTGCCACTCGACCTACCCCTCGGTGACGGAAATTTGCCCGAGCGAACGGGCACCCCTCGAGTGCGACGTACCCCTCGAATACCTACCTCCTATACGAATCTAGGAGCATTTAATGCGTTCTACCTGCACCCGCCTAACCTCGTGGCCACAGTGACGATAACAGTTACAAGTACACCGGTCAAATCTTACTTTTACCTCCCATACCTGGGAATCTGGCGGGTCGTACCACACTGTAACTCCATGCTGCGCATTGTGCCCCATTCGGCACTCCCTTGAGACATGTTTGTTGACACATCTCCCGTATTTCCTAGGCTCATTCTTATCTGCTTAGGCCTCGACCCCCTTGATCACCCCCTCGAGTGGGACTTCGACATCACCGGTCAACACTCCAACAACTCCCGACGCAATGGCTACAGGGATCTGCACGACCGTGCTTGGACATCCGTCTATCACCGACCATCAGCTATGTCACCTTACGCATGAGAAGGATGGTTGCGTCATCTCCAAACACGTTGCTAAAGGACACGCCATGCCTAGCAAACGCCTCTACAACAACACCAACATGATCGGCATCATCTCCTCGACGTCAGCAGCCACGTCTGCCCTAAGATCCATGTACCCCTGTGCCCCTCCTTCGCCTATAAAAGGGGGCGCCAGGCCCTAGTCTAGGAGGGCAACGGAACTCAACCAAAAACATAAGGCATAGGGACCAGAGCCCTAAAATCTTAAGTCCTAGCTGACTCACTCGCATGCTTGTATCCACCCCTGTATAAGCACTTCGGTGCAAGATAATACAAACTCTCTCCCCCCGCTGGACGTAGGGCCTTCTATTGCCTGAATCAGGATAAACCTTGTGTTCTTCTTACATCACCATCCGGATTAGGGAGCACGCAACACATATTTACTTGTTGGTGCTAGACCCCCAGGGTCAAAACACCGACATCGCCGGCTAGGAGCTGCGCAGAGTATCCGTGCCGGAACACCGAGCCCATCCTTGACGGGGTAGTGGGGGGAGGGGGCAGTGCACCAAAATCCTAGCGGGCCCGTCCACGACAGGGGGCCCATGCCGCATACGCGCCCCCGAGCCGATGCAGGCGTCGCATCGGCCTGGAGCACGCCACCGCGCAGGGGGTGGAACCGTAGACTCCCATCGCTGTGCCTGGCCACAGGGCCCCCAGATCCGGCCGCAGGGAGCTCGGATTCGACCGGGAGCAGGCCGCTGGTGCCTCAGTGAAAGTCCCTAGTTTGGTTTTGGATAATTGATGAAACCAAGGACTAACCTTAGATCTAAGTGGATGATTTAGATAAGGTGGTCCTTGCCATGTGAAGCTCATTGTAAATGGGTCATGGCATGGAGTTTTATAGCTAGAAGGTGAAGATCAAGATGGGGCTTGGCCCGATGGACCGTGTGAAAGTGTGAAGGGCAAGTTGAGGCTCTAAGTGAGGGACCATTGTGATGGTGAATCTTGGGCAAGACTTGGCGCCGATGGACCGACCAACGGTGAAGAGCAAGTAAGATCGAGATCGATGGACTAAGACGGTTACATGATGACGTTGAGTGTCACATGTCATGTGGAGGATTGGCGGTTGATGGAGAAACAAAATAGGCTCAAGGAAAAGGTATAATCTGAAGGGCCATTTTGTTTTGCACTTAAGACACCATAGAGGCAGTGAGTGATTTAGGATCGATAGCCGTACTATTAAGAGGGGAAATCTTATTGACGGTTCGATTCACGGGTGCCACTAGGTTCATCATTCATGCTGATGCATTTAGGATCTAGTGTGCTAATTAGAAAATCCTTTAAAAATAATTTTGAAAATGCTAACACACATGCACATGGTGATGTACACTTGGTGGTGTTGGTACATTTGCAAAGGAGAAGAAGTTTTGGAGAACTCTTGTGCTGAAAAAGAGAAGGTGATGGTTCTTGGTTTGGAAAACTGCTTTGATCCATAATGCTTGGGATCAAGAGGATATGTTGGTTGCGTAGCCTTCTAATAAGCTTTTCGAAATGTCCAAGAACATCGAAATCGGAGTTCAGTGCAAAGAGTTATCACCGTTTTAGTGTTGCATCGTCTGCACAGTACGTAGGCATAGGACGCTAGTTTGTGTGTCCTTTGCCCAGGCCGAGAGCAGCGTAAAGTGCAGCAACAGCAAAGGACGCTGAGGTGCATCATGTGAAGAGGCATAGGACGCGTCCTATGGCGTTTTGAGGCTTGCTGGACCTTTCTGGTCATGCAAATGACGCGTACTGTGCGCGCGTCATATGCTACTAAGTGTGTCATGTGCGAACACGGCTAAGAGAGGGCAAGTAGACAAATGACGCGTACAGTGCTCCAATTGATGCGTACTATGCAACATAACCATTGTAGATCAACGGTCCATGTTTGAATATGGCTGCCACATGGACGATGGAGGAGCATAGTACGCTGGGCTGCGTACTATGCCCGCGTACTATGCGTACACAGAGACGGACAATGGGGAGCGATGACTCTATTTGCTTGAGGGTTGTTATAAATAGATGGTGGTCAGATGTGTGCCATCTCTCTCGACTTTCTAACACTCTTGTCATCCTTGTGAGCTAAAGAAACCTCCTCCCACTCATCTCTCTTGCTTGCTTACTTGATTCGAAGCGAGATTGATGAACCTAGTGCATTGCATGATTGTAGATCATCTAGTGGCACTTGCGGGTTGATTCGCCGGTGGATTTCTTGTTACTCTTGGTGGGTGCACGCCACCTATCCGGCTTGGAGATTGTTGAAGGTGTTGGGAAGAGTTGATGATTGTTCTTGCCCACCTCCGGTGTGATTTGTAAGTGGTTCTTGTGCTTGTCCTCGGTGGAGAGCCAAAAGCAACTCTAGTGGAATGCACGTGTCATTGAGCTACCTCACTTGAGAGTGGTGTCTTGTGGTTCCCTTGCGAGGCAAGTGGATTGTGAGTCACACCGAGGATCCATCTAGGTGTTGGTCGACACAACCGGAGACTAGCTTGTTGGTGCACAAGTGAACTCCGGGTGAACAAAAATTATTGTGTTCACTTGTCTCTCGGTGATTGGTTCTTCATATTGTGATTGTTGTTATTGTGATTGATTGGATATCATCTTGGTGATTGGCAACATCTTCACTTTACCGTCGGTATAAGAATCACCTCTCTATCTTGTATTACTTTCTTATATATATATATCTTGTGTAGCTTGTGTAGAATAGTTGTTCTTGCTAGCTCTCTAGAATAGAAAGTAGTGACATAGCCTTTAAGTGACTTAGAGATCTTACATTTACTAGAATTGTCAATAGGAGGTTTGCTCATCTTCTAGGCTACGCAAAACAGCAGTTATCGCTATTTGTTTTACTAACAAGTTTTGTCTAGTGTATTTGTAGAATTTTAATAGGCTATTTACCCCCTCTAGCCATCTAGGACCTTACACACCGGCCGCCGTCACCAGTGCTGGTTAGAGGAGGTGGGAAGGATGAGGGAGAGGAGGTAGGAGGCTAGAGGCGAGAGGGGAGATGGGGACAGGAGGCAAGAGGGGGTGGGGCCGCCGCCGGCGAGAGGGAGGCCGGGCGGCGGGGGCCGGAGCCGGCGAGTAAGGGGGTTCGAGCGGCGGAGGGAGGGGGCCCTAGGGTCGCCTCCCTGAGGAGACAACGCGAGGGGAAGAGAAAGTTGTCCCACCCCGTCTCATATTCTCAACTAATGCGCAGACAATCTTTCTTTGGAAATTCCAAAAAATCACTGGTATGAACTTGAAAATTCACTTTAATGTTCCAAAACTCATATTGTTTCAGCTCACGGACTATCTGGTGGTCTTTCGCTTCTTAGCAGGCATGAAGCAGATTTAGAAGTAGTCTCTACGTATGAGTAATCATTTCTTTTTTCTTTGTGTGCCTACAAACAAACCCTGAAGAAGTTTGTTTTAATTTGTATATATGGTGATCCCCGTCATCACCAAACTGCTAGTATTTGAAATCAGGTTCAAAATTTTGTTGTACAATATCAGGACCTGCCTGTTATATGTATGGGGGTCTTAATAATGTTATGAATGTTAATGAAAAGTGGGGTCCCCGGCATGCTAATGCTATGGTTATTTTTGAATTCTTTGAAAATTTGTGGTCTTTTCGATTTTGGTTATAATGGACACGCTTAAACCTGTACTAACAAACGTTATTCTACTAATCCGACCATTGAACATCTAGACAGATTTCTTGCTAATGCTGAGCCGCACGTTCAGCATGGCAAGGTGTGGCCGCACGTTCTACTAATTCTCCAAATCACAGCTCCTTCGGCTCCATCAGTTTTGCAGCGTAGTTGGAGGCCCGGAGCTCTACTGGGAGCCTAGACAGGAGGAGCCGGAGCGACGGGAGCCGAGGTGATGGACGTATGCAGCTCAGCAGCTCTCATGTTCTTTCTCTGTAAGGAATGCACTTCATTCCCAAGAATTGACACCGTGCAAAATATGGAAATTCACGGCATGGTCTCTCCAATGCGTTGGTTTTAGAACAGCAAAGTAAATTTTCTTTTCTGGGAAACACAATGATTACATTTTAGCTGCAATATGTCAGCATTTGCATATTACGACTGCATGCTAACAGGAGGATTCATTCACTATAATCCAAAAAAAAATATAAGAAAGCAATAAAAACAAGTTACCTACTCTCCAACGATCCTACATAGGCTAGCAAAGCCCTTTTACGTGACTCACTGGATCCTAAACAGCAACAGCTAATTCCCATAGTATTTGTGTATTGTGATTCAATAAAGATACTAGACACTTCATTAGATAAGCAACTGAGCAATGTGCAAGAATTTGTATCACTGACTAACGGCAACACGATGAACTTTCTGGTCCAACCACTCCAAGGCGAGTGGCGGGATTTGAAAAATGAGTAGGTATAACTTGGGAATGTTATGTAGCGTACTCACTCATTTAAGTTACATAATATACGGAAATAGACACTCATCACACTTAAGTTTGAATATATCTATGTAAGCACCATTGAGTAGTGGCAGGGTTTCAGAATTGTAGTCCCTGGGTGGCGGTGCAGAGGCGAAAATAGTTTGAATATGTCAATTATACCAAAGAATCATAACATGCCGATCATGCAAAATGTTCAAAGATCCGCAGCGCATATCTTGTTTTCTACAATTATTTCAGGAACCTCAGGAGTAAACACACTGCAAATAAGATATGTAGCTTCTGTCATTACATGCTAGCAACAGCAAGTCACATTTTTTTCAGTATCATTACATGTGGAATAGCAGAAAATTATGCCTCTTACATTTATCCATTTATCCTTGTTCCTGTGCCTTACTTTCATTTTCTTTACACTAATACTTTTGAGTTTGAGTAAGCATTATGTCCCAAAGTGATGTTCCAGAAGGCATCGAACAGCTTCTGCATATCCCAGATTCAAGAAGTTCCCATGCTCTGTAACCCTCTCTCAGCATGATTATCCAACAGAAAAGAATAAACGATCCATATCACCATTAGACAATACCTGGTTTGATATCCAAGATTCAATATGCTCCCCTGCATTTCAATTTCCCTCTCTTGGCATGATATCTGATAGAAAAGAATGAACGATCCAAATCAGCACTATATAATACCTGATCTGATCATTAATTGAATACAATTGTTCCCTAATTTGTCTGGAAGTTCACTGCAGACAAGTGTGCATGCCAGATTGCCGTTGTGTCAAGATGAAGGGTGCTGCTCAACATGGCTCACACCTCACAGGATTTGAAGAACCATTGCAACCATAATGGCAAATATCGCACCTC
This sequence comes from Bothriochloa decipiens, assembly GCA_023333625.1. Classification (NCBI taxonomy): domain Eukaryota; kingdom Viridiplantae; phylum Streptophyta; class Magnoliopsida; order Poales; family Poaceae; genus Bothriochloa; species Bothriochloa decipiens. Next base: position 17,893,278 of record CM041638.1, read on the forward strand.
GAATTGTTGCTGATGCAGTCCAATCTAGCACAGTTGTGGCAGCAGCAAGGCTAGTACTGGTTGGATCTGGCCTGATAGTAAGCAGAGTGAGAACAAACCCGGACATAAATGCTGATGTCAGTAAGATGATGCAAGCCTTCAGATACTGTATCTTGTCGTGGCCATAAAGGAAACCTCCAAAGATACTGATAATTTCCATAAATGACCACATGGTGACTTTGATCCCCTTATCAGCCTTCCAATTAAACTGCTCCATCAGGTACTCATTGGCATTATTGTTACTAGATACACCGACAGAGCGCTGAGGGAACAGGTAGATAGCAGAAGCAAAAGCCAAAGGCAGGAATGCAGCAAAGGTCCAGAACTCAACTATAGCAAAAACTTCTGCAAGTACTGCATCAGCAAGCAATAAAATCACAAATATAATTATGAACCACATTGCTTTAATGATGGATCCCCGAAATCTTGAGTTGTTAATCTCTAGCAGCTTCGTCCGGATCTCCATTGAGAGAAGGCCCAAGATGGCAGTAGTAAACAAGATGAAGATGGCAACGAGGACGGCACCCTTAGTCTGTCCTGAGTAACTTGTGATGTTGTAGTTAACCACCAAGGCAACCAAACCACCAAATGCAGAGTTGCTGATGGCTGAAATAAACTTGAAGGCTGCCTGTAACTGCTCCTTATGGTCATTGTCCACTTCTTCGCCGCTGCCCTCAACATTGCATCCAATGTACCATCGCAGCAAAGCAAGTGGTGTCATCACCAAACCAAGAATGATGAGGCCAATGTACCTATAGACCTTATACCCCGAAAGCACCAAGGTGCTAAGAAAAGTTAGCACAGGTAATATGCTGCACAACAAGGAAAGCCATTTGAAGGCCACAAGTCGAACATCAACAACAAGGTCTTCCCGGAGATCAAGGATGTTCTGACTCAGCAGCATCAAGGGCAAACCACTGGTGAGACATGCACGGCAAGCATCAGGATGATGTAACGCATAATGTATGCTCCTCTTCCATCTAGAGAGAGGAAGTACCACGCCACCATCATGCTTGCAGCAGAGGCAGCAATGAAAGCACTAAACTCCCTGTTCTCCTTGGCTTTGGCTGCATGTTACAGTTCCTTGATTGCAGAGATGCATTCCTCGGTCTGCAATTGACAATTTTATGGATGAAACATTTTAGAATGCCACAAGCCATGGCTCTATGGACAAGCATACTATCAGTCCAGATGACGATTCCTAAATGTTCTCTGGCATTTTGCGCTGGGGGTGCCAACTGTAATAAAACTCTAAACTCATTCTTCTTAATTGAGTGGCAGAGCTTCTGCCTTTTATTTAAAAAAATATTTTCTGGCAGTTCAAAGTAATGTCAAGGTCGATACATTATTTGATTTTTTTAAAAAAACAGAGCTAGTGAAGGACCGGATATGGCGACCATAAGGGGTAGTGAATGGAAGCCTCAAAAATTCTTTCGAATCTTTAGGTCCTCGGCTCGACAAAACACTCCAAGAAGCAATACACAAAACCGCGATGACCATGAGCCTATTAAGAGGGTGAAAACAGAAAGGGTCACTACCAGAGCAATGGAACAATCGGTGAAACAAACGCAGTCCAAATGGGCAAACAGCGAAAGAAAAACAGTGCTGCTTCAGCAATACCGGATGTGTCCGGTATTCTGACAGCACAGCGTGCTGTGGGAGTAAATTCCAAAACCCTAACAAACGGCGTCCAAAAATTGTGAAAATTTAACATGAGCTTCTAGACACCGAAGGAAAGATCTCAACAAAATTTCAGCCCCAAATTCCAAAATCAAAAAACCCGAACACGTCCGGTATGAGGGTCGGACGCGTCCGAAATTTCTAGGCAGCTCTGGGGAAAATTTATTCCAAGATCAAAACTGGATCAAATCAACTCGAAATGACTTCAAACTTGGCAGGGAGATTCTTGGGAGTGTTGAAAAGATTTCTTCAAGACATCAACAACCAATTCCAAGAAAATCTTGAGAAATTGCAAAGGGGGTGAAAAATGACTAAGAACTCACCATGAACATAAATTCACCCCAATCTACTTACTCATGAGGATTTGGCTCAAAGCTTTTGGTGGGATTGATCCTCTCACGTCATAGCACTAATCAACGCAAGAAAAATGGAGTCAAATGGTGCAAAATCAAAGAAAATTGACCACACAATTAGAAGGGGAGAGGAACTCGGGATGAACAAATCAAGAACAGCAAGAACACAAATCCATCTTAACTCCCAGAGGAAACAGAGAGGACTAGGGGCCTCTCTTCCCAACTTTGTTTGAGCATAAATCAAAGATTCATGGACTTCTCTCTCACCAAGAACACTAGAAGGGGAAGCCCTACAAGGAAGAAAGAGAAAACTAGAATGAAAGAAACTAGAATGAAAGAGGTAAGACTGAGTAGAGGCAGTCACCTCTTATTTATCGGCCTATTACACAATTCTACTTCTATCCCTAGATATTTTTAAGAGCGAACCACCTAGCCAAGGGAACTATGGTCCAACTCGAGATTTTCTGATCCGACGGCCGCCGCGCCTTCTCACTGGTACCCCTTGCTTTGACACAATCTCCCAATGCCGCCATGTGCTGTCCGTCCGCATCGAGACCTCCGCCCGGGTTTTGAGGCCCAAACCCGCGAAACCCGTTGCCGATGGTTTCGAGGGCAAACCACCAAACCGTCAAAGATAGTTTTGAGGACAAACCACCAAACCGCCTGCGAGAATCATACCGCGTACGCTTCCCCCGCTATGTACACTTGCGCTTGTCGATGTCCCAAGTGTCAGCCACCGCAGCTGGCCACCCGGCTGTCTGGTCCGTCAGTGCAAGCCTAGCGTCCGCCCTTCACCGCACCTGGTCCGTTAGCACGGCATGCCCTACTTGACCTTCTCCCGATCGCTGCCACCGCACCCGGACTCCACACCTACACATCACGAGCCAAGAGACACCGTTTTGACACATAACCCCGTGCTAGGAGATCAGTAGAACCACCGAACTAACCATACGCCAAAGTGTTGGCATGTTGATAATCGCTCATCACACAACAAGGATGCTCCAACAGTGGTTATGTAAAAACCATGTGTTTGCAATCTCCACCTTGATGAGTGCATTGTCAACACCAACACAAAGCCAGAGAAAGCCCACCCAAATGACCAAAAGCCAAAGAAAAGTTCGAAATGGTCACTTGCAATGAGCAAAGCCAGAACAACAACTTGGTCCCCAAAGACATGGGCAACGCAAGAAAAACAAGTTCAAAGCATCTGAAAGCGGCTAGACCCTCAAGACGGAGGCAAATGGCTTGACACGTCTAGCAAAGCAAATGTGCAACTCCCCCTTGACAAGTGCATCAACCTCACAAATGCACATGAATGCATACTCTGGATTTATGGAACCATTCTTCCCCTTGTTGACAAAAACACTAATCAAGTGAACAAGGTAGCAACTCCCCCTTAAATCATGCTATGAAATGCACAAGATGCACAATGCGAATATACAAAGCTTCAGGAGTATAGCAAGTGGATTAAAACCATGCTCAAATTAGTATGACATATGTATTACAACAGGCACAAGACAAGGCCAATGCTCAAACTGATCAAATGAAACAAAATATGAATCATAAGCATTTTTAACCAGTTTTAAGTAGATCTCATAAAAGGTGTTCACCAAAGAGGATAACACATAGCAAATGTAAGCAAGAGATCAAGCTAGTGCTAACACATGTATACAAAAGTGAACTACCCCACATAACGATCATACATCATGTCTCAAGGAAGCACTTAACACTTGTAACTTCAACATTGATCAGAGTTCACAGCGGTTTTACAAGGTTATTTTTAGACATGTGTATGTGAGAGGATCAAACTATCTGCTAAATTTTTTTTATTTTTATCATGTTTGTCAACCACGCCAAATTCATCCCTATGTGCAAGTGGGAAGCTGTCTCGTCACAAGTGGTTGTGGACTAGCACTACAATGCCCAAGTTCATCTCACTCGAGAGAATGAGAAGCAGTCTCGTGACATTGCCGTGAGACAGTAAAGATCCAACTCCAAAGCATTTCATCATTACTTAGCTTAGACATCAAGTTTGAGCACAAGAATATCAAGAGATCCGAGCTAAGTGTATGATTCAAGAAACATGAGACATAGCAACTAAAGCATACATATGAAAGCAACATGGATCTCAACACATGCTAGTTGCCATCTCAAAGGTGAACAATTTTTAGGTTTCATCAAGTATTAATCAAGTTCACATTTACAAAAACAAGCTTAGCTCATAACATGTATCAAGATTATCAAAAAGAGCCTAAGCTTAGCCATCATGTATCCATAAGATATATCGACAAGAGCATAATCTTAATAATAAGCTACACAAGTGAAGCTAAGCACATGATATATGATACATGATGAAATGCAATGCAATATGATACAAAAGCAAAAGCAAAGAGAAAAAGAAACAAAACTAGTGTACAAGATACAAAGCGACCCTCAACTAAAAAGGGTAGCAAATTCTCAACTCCCCTCGCAAGTGTGCAAACTGGGTCTGATCGAGAGGTTTGGTGAAAATGTCAGCTAGCTAGTTCTCGGTGTGGACATGTATCAAGTCTATGGTTCCCTTCTCATAGTTGTGTATCAGGAAGTGGTATCTCACCCCTATGTGCTTAGTTTTGGCATGGAGCACTGGTTTTTGGCTACACTTATGGCACTCATGCTGTCACAGTAAAGCGGTACTCGGGAGAACTCTAGGTCAAATTCTCTCAAGGTAGCAACTATCCAAAGCAGCTATGAACAGCAAGCAGTAGCAACATACTCAGCCTCACAAGTGGATTGGGCTACAGAAGTCTGCTTGCGAGAGGACCAAGAGATAAGAGAGGAACCCAAAAACTGACACTGTCGGGTACCTGGATAAGGGGTACCCTTAACCCTTGATCAAACAAAGTAATCTCAACATCACCAATGAAATCCCCCCACCAAGATCTCCAGCTATAATCCTTGGCGAACTCCGGCCCGAGTGCTCAAGGACAAGATCCAGGAGCAAAGTCACCATGGGCTAGCCCATGAATGGGTCTCGATGGCCTAGGACGATGCTAGCTCAACGGACCCCCTCGAGCAATGAGGCCCGACCAAGCACCCCCTCGAGTGATGGAAGTCTGCGTGGGTGAACGACCCCCCATCGACTGCTACACTCTCCCAATCCACCTACTTCTGTACGGGAGTCAGGGCATTTGATGCGCCTCACCTGCCCCTGCCAACCCCCATGGCTACAGCAACGGTAATGATGGGCAAGTACAGAGGTCGTGACCACCCATTACTGCCCATCCTTGGGGAAACGCTGATTTGTACAAGCCACTATTCCTCCATACTAAACATTGTGCCCCGTCGGGCACCCCCCGAAACGCAAATGTCAACATCTGTACCGAGATTCCTAGGGTTCGTCCTTATCCACATGGCCTCGAGGCCCCCTAGGTACCCCTTGATGCAGGCTCTCGGCGGCCCTGGTTAGTGATTCAACCACTCCCCGTACGTCGTCTGCTGCAAACCGTACGCCCTTAACAGGAAGTCACATCTTTCACCACGCCACTGAGGTATGCCAGCGTCATCATCAGGACCAGTCAATCAGCGACTTTCGTGACATCTCAGAAGGGCGAATCTCATCATCACGCACGCTACTACAGGGCTCAACTTCGCTTCAGCGCATGCCCCTACAGTGTCCATGACATGATCGATCCTCAACGTCATTGCTTATGATAGCCCTCGCTGCACCACTAGGGTTTCTTGTACACCCATGCCCCTCCTTGGACTATAAAAGGGGGCGCAGGGCTAGCTAAAGGAAGGACGGAACTCATTCAAACTCACTCGGTCACCACACACACACGCAAGGCTTAGGACCAGCGCTCCTAGACTTTGGCCCTGCTCCTTCTCGCATACACTTGCTTGTATCTCCCCTGCACAAGCACTTCGGTGCAAGATAATGCAATCTCCCCCCTCGCTAGACGTAGGGCCTTCTTTGCCCAAACCAGGATAAATCGTGTGTTCTTCTTGCATCACCATCCGAATTAGGGAGCACGCAGCACGTAGTTACTAGTTGGTGTTAGGCCCTCGGGGTCGTGACACCGATAGTTGACGCACCAGGTAGGGGATCTGCGTGTCACCAGTGTTGCCCGCCATTCTCCGAATGGCAGACTCTGTGCCATCGCTTCCATTCACCATGGTGATCTGGTTCGGGAGCTTGGCGTTCATGTCACTTGGCCGCGGCCTTGACATGGTCCTGCTCTCGGTCGGGGATCCGAGCAGAGGCCATCCCAGGTCCCCACAAGGGGCCCCTCGCCAGCCTCGTCTCCATGCCTCCACGTCTCGGAGGAGGTGCGGCCAGTGTCACCACCACCGTCGCTCCATGAGCGAGTCAGCATCCACTTTGGCTTCCTCGCTCCCGATCAAGGATGCAGGGTCCCTGGGTAGGGAACATGGCAGACCTATGCCTGGGAGCGGAGGAGGAGCTGGGAGGGCTCGGCGGTAACCCTGACTTTACCTTCATGATGCGCTCACCGGGGGGACCAGGCGCGATCTCCCAGGAGGGCACGACTCCAGCATCGCTTGACCTGTTGCCCCATGGGTTGTTCTTGGCATGACGGCCATTCCCGTTCGGTCTGGACAATGCTGCTAGGATGTATTCTGCCATCATAAACGCAGGTATGAGCAAGCACGTGGCTTTTCGAGGGCCACTCCTGCGTGTCACCATGGATTTAGCAGCAGTCACGTCGGCCTCAGAGGACTCCAGCTTCGCGCGAGCACCCGGCCTGAGGTAGTACACCATCGGCATGATGCGACGCCAACTGAAGAAAGAGCAACACAGGCAGTTCCCTGTCTTCTACTCTGGCAATATTGACTCTGACTCTGACAACTACGACCCCACGCATGAGTGCTTCCATGTCAATGGGGAAGTTGCATCGAGCGACCACACCGTCGACCCCACGGCCGCGATCAGAGGAGCCCTCGTTGCATAGGTTCGGGAGGAGCCACCACCAGCCGTGCCCAATGACGTGCGGTTACCCCAAGACGCCCAAGATGCCCAGCTCACGCAGGTCTAGAAGATGCGGGCCAAGCTTGATGAGGATCAGGAGCGCCTGTGCCAGCTCGAGCGGACCCTCAAGTAGGAGTGCAGGAACCCACTGGGCGGAAGAGCTCGAGACAGGGCCCGAGAGGTCAACAGGCAGATCATTGGGGAGGGGGCGGTCGAGTGCCCCATCTTCAACCACGCTAGCGAGAACGTCGTCACAGCTACCATGCTTCTCCGCAACATGCCTGCCCCCTTAAACCCTGACGCTTGACGCATCAAGGAGGAGATTCAGGGCCTCCTCGAGGTGGCTGCCGCACAAAAAGCCAAGAGCTCCACCTTGAGGCGTCGAGGGGCATCCTCAGAGCGACCGGTCGACCCCTCTCGACACGAGAGGGAAGGTTCTATCCACTAGGAGGCTGCTCCCCAGCAGAGGAGGGGATTTTTTTAAATTTAATCCTTTTTTAATCAATATTTTAAAAATACTCCTGTTTTAAACTTATTTTCACCCTGCACCCTTTTTGTCGCGCCAAATGATTTGGCGCGACAAATGCACGTGGTCGCGCCAAATGATTTGGCGTGACCACCTGTCCACCGTGGCTCGGCCATTGACCTGAGGCTGGCGTGTGATTTGGCACGACCAGGCGTAATAAATGTAGTCACCAGGCCCACTCTCTCCCTCTCCTTCCTCTCTAGGTTGCATTGCTACTCCCTCCCCGAGCTCATTCTCTTTGTCTCCCTCTTTTCCTTCAATTTTTCCCCTTCATTTTCTCTCTTTCAACCAAGATTTGTGTGGGGGTTTTGGTGCAATCTTCAAGTGGTAGAGGTATGCTTCCCCAATCTATGGTTGTCTTGCATGATTTTTGCTAATTTTGTGTACACTGCTGTATTTTGGATTTAGGGTTTGTGAAGCATGGATGGATGAGAAATGATTGTTAGTGTTGTTGTGCTTGCACTATTTGTGGATTTTGTTGTATGGTTTGTTCAAATGGAAGATAAATGGTATTGTTCATGTGTTTTAGGGTTTGGTGAAAATGGATGGTATATATTGTAGTTGTGTAGTATTGTTATTATGGTTATGTGGTTACTTCAAATGCTTATAAGTATGCTATTTAAGGTTTCTTGTGTATTAAGATGTAACATGTTGGAACTATGGATCATTTAGTGTTAGGCTTTGGTGAAATGTAAGAAAAATGGTAGTGTTGTATTGTTATAATGGTCATGATGACTTGCTTCAATTGCTTCTAAGTTTGTCATTTAGGGTTCCATGTGTAGTAACATGTATTGTTGGAATTGCTTATGGTTCAATGTATGATTATAATGGTCATGAGGACTTGCTGAAAAATGGTATTGTTGTATTTTTAGGAATAGGGATAAATTTTTTAGTATACATGAATTTTCTTTATGGTTTGTTACTATACTTCCTTGCTATCAATTGATGTTGATTAAATTTTTATATATTTCACTCTATAATAGGATTCATGGAGGTTGGCAACGAGGATCCCTTTGTGCACCATCCCTCGGTCCATGATGATCATGACCTATACCCACCGGATGAACCACCACCAAACTGTTTCTATGGTTTCCCAGCATGGGTGAAGCAGTCAAGGCATGACCTATCATCTGGTCATGCTTTTTTTTGCTGTCCACGTTGGAAAGGCCCCGGGCAAGGATGTGACTTCTACAGGTGAATCGATGGTTATGACAAGTGGGATCATCACATCATGTACTTTCCATACGACCCTTGAAAGAGTTTTCCACTCTCTCAGTTTGTTCAGTGGGTGGCTCCACCGGACGATCCTCCTCGGATGAACGCTCTTGAGAAGCTTTTTGCCTCTTTGGACCGTAAACAAAATCCTCCTACATGCCATTGTTGCCAACCTACTTTTCTCCAAAAACCAAGCAAGGAGGGAATGTTTGAACCCTTCTTCCTGTTGACACCATTTTTTGGCACGTGTCAATAAGGATCGGGAGACTAAACTAAATCGGCAAGAAGGTGGTTGTTCTTCAGCATTGCTTCTGAGTTGCCGATCGGTGGTTGCCAATGAAGGACATGTTGATCTCGTACATTGCCGATGAAGCCAGAGGGCTGTTGTCGATAAGATAGGCAGGAAGGCTAGAAGGTTGTTGCCGATGCCAGGGATGTGCCGATAAGGAGATGACTTCATCATGACGGGAGCGCACAGCGGATCGGCGACACGAAGCTTATGATTTTTAGTATTGTAGTTTAAGTCCAACTCCTATACAAGTTTTATTTCTTTTTCAAAAAATAGAGTTCGTATAAGGAATTAGTTTATTTCTTCTATATTTGAGCTTTACGTATTAAATTAGGACTCTTTTTAGTAGAGTATAAATATATGCCAAAGGGCATTGTAATGGATATCCAAGCATCAATAAACCAATCTACTTTTTATTTACCTTTACCAGTACTTTACTTTTCAGCGACTTCGCCAAGTACCTTTTCTTTTTCAACAAGTTCTTTCAAGAATCGACGGGCTGCATCAACTTGATCTCCGGTGACCTTGCAGGTTCCGTGTCTACCGAGCACGATTCAGGCTTTGACGTCCAGACGTATCGCTGTCATCTCGTCTGATCTGTTCAATAGTTATCGAATACCTTCTGAGCTTTGACGTCCGGGCGTATCGCTGTCACCTCATTTAGATCTTATTCAAATTTATCATCCTTGTCGATTAACAGGTCAAATTGACTGGCACGCTTCGGATATCGATTGTGGGTATTAGCTCAGTGTGTTTGCAGATATAATTTTGCATCAACACATCTTTTGGCACGTCCGGTGGGACCAAGTCAATAGATCTATCATGAAGAATCCTACTGATATCAATCCAAAGAACATCATCGAGATATCAGAGTCAGATCTCAAGGAGGATCAGAAGCTAGCCATGGAAAAAGCTATGGAGAATTACCGGCAGCTCTGTTTGAAGTCTTTCAGCATGAATAGGGGCAAAGAAGTCATCCAGAAGCAAGATTTGCCGTTGCCTCGGCAGGTAACCTTTGACTCCAACCCTGGTAAATTACAGGAGATGGTTAATTCTGCATTAAATCAAGCTTTGATCAACCACTCCACCGTGCTGTCCAATACTGTCTACAATGTTGTTGTACAAATGTTAAGAGACGGACAAGCACCAGGTTATGTCGGGCCGGCATATCATCAGCCGGGATCGGCATCTATCAGTACTCCATCAGCAACTCCCGCCGTTGAGAGTACGAAAGCGCCTACTCTTCCAGTTATATCAGGGCCACCTATCATTGAAGCCACGCCGATAGGATCAGATCTAACATCTCAAGAGAAGCCTAGTACTCACAGATCTATCGGCATTAGCAATATCAGTTGAGAACAGTCAAACTGCTGCTAATTGGTGGGATACGGGATGCCTCCAGGTCCATCTACTGCCAACTCTGGACTACCTCAAGTGCATGATGTAGCAGGGAAGGGTCCCATGACATCGGCTACTCCAATTCGGCCGATGGCTCAAGTGCCGCATTATTCTACTACACCTCCTGCTATACAGCCATTGTCAATGGGATTCTACGCCCCTCCGCAACAAATATCTTATGCTAATCCATTGACTAATCCTCCACCAGTTCAACAGAGGGCTTTCACTGCAGAACAACCCATAGTACCATTCACATCTCATTCAGGGCAATTATGCTGGCTATCATCTACCTATACAAGAGCATCAATTGTCTACAAACTATCAGCCATCGGCAAGTCAGGTGCCGATGAGCTATAATCTTAATTGGTCAGGGCAAGCGCCAGTTCAGCACTCTGCTATTCAGCCAAGCTACCAAGCAATGGGGACTCAGCAGTATAGTCCACAGGAAACTTTCCAGGAACAAGCATCGGCAAAACAGCCGATGAACTTTACTCCACAGATTGGTGCCGTGAATATACCGATCCCTCCAAGCCAAATGCCATAGGGGTATGTAGAAGCATATCAGCCAACACCTCCAGTGGAGATTCAGCCAGTGCATCGGCAAGATCAGGATGCACTCTTAACCGATAAGATTGCAGAAGTGATGAAAGAGCAATTTGGGATTCAGCCCAAGATTAATACTTACTCTTATCGGACTCCGTATCCTTCATCTTATGATTCGATTCCTTTCCCGAATCAGTACAAGGTGCCAGATTTCACTAAGTTTTCTGGGCAAGATGATACATCAACGATGGAGCACATCAACCGATTCATCATCTAGTGCGGGGAAGCAGCGAACAGGGATGAGCTAAAGATCCGTTTATTCTCGTCCTCTTTGTCTGGATCAGCATTCGCGTGGTTCATCTCGTTACCACCAAACTCCATTCTTACTTGGGCCAATCTAGAAAGACAATTCCATAAGTACTTCTTTGCTGGTGTCCATGAGAAGAAGCTTACCGATTTGATGAAATTGAGACAGCAAAGCGATGAATCGGTAGAAGGTTTTGTGCAAAGGGTACGAGACATGAAGAACAGGTGCTACAACTTAGTGCTTGATGATCGCCAATTAGCTAGTTTGGCTTTCCAGGGTTTGTTGCCGCATCTCAGGGACAAATACAATGCTCAGGAGTTTGAAAGCCTAAGTCATATTGTGCAGAGGATCTCTGATCAAAATGCTCAAGCTCTAGAACAGAGGAAGAGCTGGAACAAGAAGGTGTCCTTTATAGAAGAGGCAGAGGAATCAGATTCGGACGAAGAACCAACTATCGGCCTGGCTGAGTGGGTAAAGGGTAAGAAGACTATGTCTTGTCCCTTTGGTCAGAAAGAGCCAGAGAAATTCACGTTCGACATCACAAAGGCCGATAAAATATTTGATCTGCTACTTCAAGAAGGCCAAATCAAGCTGTTACCCAATCATGTGATTCCATCGGTAGATGAGCTGAAGAAGATGAGGTACTGCAAATTTCATAATGCAACCTCGCACAGTACCAATGACTGCAAGGTTTTTAGACAGCAGTTGCAATCGGCAATTGAATCTGGGAGGATCAAGTTTGACGACTCTAGAGCTCAGAGGCTGATGAAGATTGATCAACATCCTTTCCCAGCAAACATAGTGGAGGCCGTAAACAAGACCAAAGTGTTGACATCGGCAAGCGCTAAGAAGAGAGCATCGGTGGATCCTAGAAATCAAGCAACTGCTGATGACTTGAATGGGAAAGGGAGAGTTGAAGAAAACAGTAGTCCCAGAAGACCTTCTAGACCTGCTCCATACAGAATTTCAGGTGACCGCTATCGACATCGGTAAGAGGAGTTGCGTCGGGAAGCGTGGCATCGACACGAAAATCATTGGAGATGCCCCTTCTTCATCTACTGCTGGGAAGAGGGCATTAAATTACCTACTGTTGATAGCTGCCCCGAGTGCAATGGTTATGATCAAGCCGATCGGGCAAAAAGAAGACCGCGCTATGGTGATCAGAGCAGATACGTCGATGAGCCGATCAGGAGAAGAACATCGGTACATGATCGGCTGGGGGGCAGGACCAGTGTACATGAAAGACTAGGCAGGCATGATGACTGTTTACCAATGAATCAAGAGGAGCCCGAGGAGGTGACCAGTGCAAGAGTCCCTGATGAAACAGTACTCTGCAGGGATCCCAATATAGATTGCCCAAGGTCAAGTGCAAAAATTTATCAGCCCGTCTGGAAGATGAAGCTTCCTTAGTGGTGCCCTGAACGACTGACAAAAATGCAGAAGAAGAAGTTGCAATGGGAGCACAAAGAAGAAAACCCCCGTGGGGCAAAGTCTCAAGTGTGGCAGCCAAAGCGTGAAGATGGAGGTCCATCGGCAAATATCAATATGGTTTTCATCTTGCCGATGGAATTTCGAGCACTTGCCGATGAGGAGGAAGAATCGGTTCTTTTAGAACAAGTGGCTCAGCTAACCTTGGATCCGATGATGGCCGTCTTCGAGAAGCCTACCGATGATGAAAGACAGCATCTTAAGGCTTTATTCATCAAGGGCAGAGTTGATGGGCAGCCGATGTCAAAGATACTCATAGATGGAGGGGCTGCGATTAACATCATGCCATATGCTGTGTTTCGAAGGCTTGGAAAAAGAGATCAAGACCTAGCTAAAATGGACATGAAGCTCAAGGACTTTGAAGGGAACATATCACCAGTCAAAGGAGCACTGTGCACTGAGCTAACCATCGGCAGCAAAACATTGCCGACTACTTTCTTTATCATCAGCGGCAAAGGTGCTTATAATCTGCTGTTAGGAAGAGATTGGATTCATGCTAATTGTTGCATTCCTTCTACGATGCACCAATGTCTCATATAGTGGGTTGAAGATAAAGTTGAGGTGGTTCCTGGTGATTCATCTTATATAATTACATCAGCAGAATTGGAGACTTACGAGCGGACCAAGTGCATATCGGGAGAAGCATGGGATTTGGAGTTCCTCAGGATTGCTGATTATGAGCTGCCACCGATCCAAGCAGTCAGTTCTGAAGATGAGTTATAAATGGACAGGTTTGCCGATGATGAAAAACTGGGCCATGGGTTTACATTGGCAGATGACTTAGTTGAAGTGGATATCGAGAACGGTGATAGATCAAGGCCGACTTTTGTTAGTGCTAAGTTAGATCTCCAGAGCAGAGAACAATTGATTGCTCTATTGAAAGAATATAAGGATTGTTTTGCTTGGGATTACACAGAGATGCCCGGGTTAGATTGATCAATTGTTGAACATTGGTTACCTATCAAACAAGGATTTCGGCCACATCAGCAGCCAGCACGCCGATGTAATCCTAAGGTGCTGCCTGATATTAAGGCCGAAATAACAAGGTTGATTGAAGCCAAGTTCATCCGACAATGCCGATATGCTGAAAGGATTTCTAATGTGGTTCCTGTCTACAAGAAGAATGACTTCATGTCTGTATTGATTTCAGGAATCTAAACAAAGCTACACCGATGGATGGTTATCCGATGCCCATTGCCGATTTATTGGTTGATGCCGCTGCTGGATATCGGATTATCAGCTTCATGGATGGGAACGCGGGATATAATCAAATCTTTATGGCCGAAGAAGATATCTCCAAGACTGCCTTCAGATGTCCAGGTCATGTAGGCTTATTTGAATGGATAGTCATGACTTTTGGTTTAAAGAATGCCAGTGCTACTTATCAGAGAGCAATGAATTATATTTTTCATGAGTACATTGGCACATTGGTTGAGATTTATATAGATGATGTGGTGGTTAAGTCTGGAGATTTCGAGAATCATCTGGTTGATTTGCAGAAAATATTGGAGTGCACAAGGAAGCATGGGTTGAAGATGAATCCTAACAAGTGTGCATTTGGTGTATCGGCAGGACAATACTTAGGTTTCATGGTGCATCAGAGGGGTATTGAAATTAGCAGGAAGTCCATTGATGCTATCAACAACGTGATTGCTCCTACCGATAAGACTGAGCTACAATCTCTGATCGGCAAAATCAATTTTATTCAAAGGTTCATATCTAATTTATCAGGAAAAATCAAAGTTTTTAGTCCATTATTGAAGCTAAAGGCCGATCAGAAATTCATATGGGGAGAAGAACAGCAGTTGGCTTTAGAAGAAATTAAGAAGTATTTGGTGAATCCACCAGTGCTAGTTCCACCCCAACATGGGGAGCCCTTCAAGTTGTATTTGTCGAGTGATGATGAAGCCATTGGATTAGCTCTAATCCAAGAATATGAAGGGAAAGAATGTGTAATCTATTACTTGAGCAGAAGATTGGTGGACGCTGAGACCAGGTATTCGGCCATTGAAAAGTTATGTTTATGCTTATATTTCTCCTGTGTTAAATTAAGGCATTACCTGTTAACGGCCGAATGCATGGTTATATGCAAAGACGATGTGGTCAAATATATGCTGTCAATGCCAATTCTAAGTGGAAGAATCGGCAAGTGGATTTTAGCGTTATCAGAGTTCGATCTGCGGTATGAATCAGTTAAAGCAGTCAAAGGGCAAGTCATGGCTAATTTTGTTACTCAGCACTGCGGCACGGTGAATTCTTTGGAGATTGCTCCGTGGACACTCTTCTTCGATGGTTCTACATGTGGCGAAGGAGCAGGTATTGGCATTGTGCTGATATCACCTCAAGGGAAGAAATATGAATTCTCATTGCTGATTGCTACCACATCGACAAACAATCAGGCTGAGTATCAGGCTGTGTTGAAAGGTCTGGAGTTACTCAGGGAAGTCCGTGCCAATGCTGTTGAAATCTTTGGTGATTCGATGCTGATCGTTAATCAATTAGCTGGGGTATATGAATGTCGAAGTGAAGTTTTAATCTCATATTACGAGAGGTGTCGATAGTTATTGAAGGAGTTCAAAGATTTTCGCCTTGAACATATCTCTAGATTACATAATGAAGAAGCTAATCGGTTAGCACAACATGCTTCGGGGTTTCAGCCAATCCGTGAAGTATTGACATCGGCAACTAATGCCGATGACTGGAGGAAGGAAATTGCTGATTATTTGAAAGATCCATCTATAAAGGTCAAGAAACGTGTAAGATTTCAAGCTACTAAGTATGTGCTCCTTGATGATGAATTATATTATCGAACAATGGATGGAGTTTTGCTCAAGTGTCTTGGCAAAGAAGAATCAAAGACTTTAATGGGCGAAATCCATGAAGGAGTATGTGGGGCACATCAATCGGCTTTCAAGATGAAGTGGATGATCAAGCGAAATGGATATTACTGGCCGACGATACTTGAAGATTGTTTCAAGTATTTTAGGGGATGTCAGGAGTGTCAAAAATTCGGCAATGTTCAAAGAGCGCTTGCATCGGCAATGAATCCTATCATTAAACCGTGGCCATTTCGAGGATGGGCTATTGATCTCATCGGTCAGATATATCCACCATCAAGCAAGGGGCATAAATTCATACTTGTCTCTACCGATTACTTTACAAAGTGGGTCGAAGAAATTCCTCTGAAGAATGTGACATCGGCAAACATGGTTGATTTTCTAAAAGAGCATATTGTGTATCGGTTCGGTATTCCTCAAACTATTACGACCGATCAGGGGACTATGTTCACGTCAGAGGAGTTTGATAAATTTGCCGATGAGATGGGGATTAAGGTCTTAAATTCCTCGCCTTATTATGCTCAAGCCAATGGTCAGGCCGAAGCCTCTAACAAAGGGATTATTAAACTCATTAAGCGCAAGATTAAGGAAAATCCCAGAAAGTGGCACACAGTGTTGAACGAAGCTTTGTGGTCATATCGGATGGCATGCCATGGTGCTACTAAAGTATCGGCTTATCAGTTGGTATACAGACATGATGCAGTTTTGCCTTGGGAGATCAAGATTGGTTCGAGGTGAGTATTTCGTCAAGATCAGTTGTTTGCCGATGATTACAGTATACTCATGAAAGATGAGTTGAAAGATCTGGCGAGTCATCGGCTAAATGCTTTAGTTAGCATCGAAGAGAACAAGAAGAGAGTTGCTAGGTGGTATGATAAAAAAGTGAAGACGAAGGAATTTACCGATGGTGATCTAGTCTGGAAATTGATTTTACCGATGGGGACTAAAAGTACAAAGTTCGGTAAATGGTCTCCTAATTGGGAGGGTCTTTATCGCGTCAATCGGTCCGTTCCTGGTAATGCCTATATCCTAGAAACTCTCGAAGGAGAAGTATTTTCAAGAGCGTTGAACGGTAAATATCTAAAGAAATATTATCCTAGTATTTGGATAGACGCTTGAAAGAACAGGAGTAATCATGACCTGGAGGAAATTTCGGTACATAAAGTATTTTATACTCCGAAATTGGGGGCATGTGTTGACACCGTTTTTCGGCACATGTCAATAAGGATCGGGAGACTAAACTAAATCGGCAAGAAGGTGGTTGTTCTTCAGCATTGCTTCTGAGTTGCCGATGGGTGGTTGCCGATGAAGGACATGTTGATCTCGTACATTGCCGATGAAGCCAGAGGGCTGTTGCCGATAAGATAGGCAGGAAGGCTAGAAGGTTGTTGCCGATGCCAGGGATGTGCCGATAAGGAGATGACTTCATCGTGACGGGAGCGGACAGCGGATCGGCGACACAAAGCTTATGATTTTTAGTATTGTAGTTTAAGTCCAACTCCTATACAAGTTTTATTTCTTTTTCAAGAAATAGAGTTCGTATAAGGAATTAGTTTATTTCTTCTATATTTGAGCTTTACGTATTAAATTAGGACTCTTTTTAGCAGAGTATAAATATATGGCGAAGGGCATTGTAATGGATATCCAAGCATCAATAAACCAATCTACTTTTTATTTACCTTTACTAGTACTTTACTTTTCGGCGACTTCGCCAAGTACCTTTTCTTTTTCAACGAGTTCTTTCAAGAATCGACGGGCTGCATCAACTTGATCTCCGGTGACCTTGCAGGTTCCGCGTCTACCGAGCACGATTCAGGCTTTGACGTCTGGGCGTATCACTGTCGTCTCGTCTGATCTGTTCAACAGTTATCGAATACCTTCTGAGCTTTGACGTCCGGGCGTATCGCTGTCGCCTCATTCAGATCTTATTCAAATTTATCATCCTTGTCGATTAACAGGTCAAATCGACTGGCACGCTTCGGATATCGATTGTGGGTATTAGCCCGGTGTGTTTACAGATATAATTTTGCATCAACACTTCCATTGTCAATCTTCCTTTGTAAGGGTTCATTGGATTATTATCCCATTTTCCTATGTGATTTGCTTTGATGACACTATAACACTTTGTTTGTGACATTTTGATTTGTAGGAAGGGTTCTGAATGTGTGACTTTCACGAGTGCGACTATGGACCTAAACCAAAGTGGCCTACTCCGACGGAGATTCAAGAGTTTGCAACTGGCGTGAAGCCATGGCCGTGCTTGAAGTTGCCAGACATAAAGTGCAAGTGTGGCATCAAGGCTTGTGAAGGAGTTGTTCCCTCCAAGCTAGGCTATGGCCACTATTGTGGGAATGCTTATGGAGGGCCCAATGAGTTCCATGTGAGTACATATACTTGACCTCTTCAATTTATTCATTGAACATAGGAACTGATTATGTTTGATCTTTGATTTCTATTTGTTTAGGCTGGTAAAACCTATGATTGGGAGGATTTCTCGGGTCGTGGACTGCTAATGGAGGAACTCAAGATGGAAGGTGTCCGTACTCCCAACTTGAAGAAGATGAAGGAGCTAAAGCTTATTGCTACTAGGAACAAATGCCGGTTCGAAAACCACGTAATAAGATGTCACTGGGAGACATGGAATGATGTTGAAAGGGACATGGAGTGGGTGTCCAAAGAACAAGGGGTGAAGTTGTGGACACCTATTGATGAGGAGGATAAAATTAGATTTTGGCAGTTGGAACAAGGAACGGTATGACCAAATGTCGGAGGATTGCTTTAGTAACAGCCGCACCGTGTAGAGGCGGCAGATGAAGGCTAAGAACCGTTGGTGCATCAAGCACGGGGGGAGCCCAAAGAAAATCCCAAGCTACCTGTGTCGTGAGCTGTGTGAGTGGTCATACTTTTTCACAAAGTTACATTTTGTACTTGTTCATATTGGATTAGTTTCCATTAATAATCATTCTATTTCCCTAGTTCCTGATGATTCACTGCCAAACGACGGACATCTCCCGGCCCCTGAAGCAGGCCCATCCACGGCCCATAAGGAGGATCCCTTGGAGAGCGATGAAGAAATTTGGGAATTCCACTACGACCCTGACCGCAAGGAGTGGGAAGATGAAGACTATTATTCTGATCATGGAGCCTTATGGAGCCCACCACACTCGTACTAGTTGTGGGATGTGCTGGATCACACATTTTGGAGGCACCATTTGGTTTGGCACCAAGGTGCTTTTGATGTTGCTTTGAACTACCCCGTTGTGGTGGCTGGAACTCTTGTGGCATTCATGTCAATGTGACCTTGTGTTGTAAGAACTATTGGAACTAGTGTTGTGTAAGAACCATTGTCTCGGTGACTTTGTGTTGTAAGAACTTATGACTAGTATGTGCTTGTAAGACTAATTTGTGGATGATCATGGGCTTGTAAGACTTATTGGTGGATGCTTGGTGATGTGTTATGTTTTAATTTTTGAGTGTTGTCGATTGTTTTAATTATTAGCCCATGATCACCAAGAATTGATAGCCAAAAAATGGACTTTTAGTCAAAAAAATACTCGTCACGCCAAGACATTTGGCGCGATAGTTGCACATAGTTGCGCCAATGTTTTGGCGCGACGAGCTGATGAGGACATGAAACCCTCAGATACGACCATTGATAAGGTGACCCTAGTTCTACATTCGCATAGTGACTTTTGGTGCAACTCACTTGGTTCCACATGTACATGTCACTATTTGTTTGTAGGTATAAATGATCGATGTGAACTAGGTTCCCGATCTTCCGTCAGTTCAAGATAAACAACGATTTGGTCGGAGAGAGACACACCGATCCGGCTTTAGATCACAAAGACCCAAACCTGCAACCTTAGCACCACGTCTCCTCTGGTTATCAACCGTGTCACCAACCGATTGACCTCGCCAAGAAGGCTAATCCCTGCCTGCGAATCAAAGAACACAAGCAAGAACTTGAAAGTACGCAGCTCAAATATTGGGACCAACTGCAGATATATGATTAAGATCACAAAGTGGGGTTTCACAAACCGATAACGGTGACTGTTCAAAGACAGATTAATCTAAAGCAAAACCCAAACCCTAACGAGGGTGGCGGCTACTGAATATAATGCCTAAGGGTCGTCACACCCCCTGGATGCGCCCCCCTAATGGGATCAAACACGATACACGGCCCAACGGACCAAAAACTGTGGTGCAGCACTGGAATAGATTCTGGATGCTGGCTTGTTTTGACATTTCCCTATGACTCAGAAGGAATTTGGACCTCAAACCAATGCCACTGGTTTCCTTATGAAATTATCTTTCCAACCATGGGTAGGACGTCAAAAACGGAGTTCGTATGCGTCCTGGGCTTCTGTTTTAATCTGTGCTGGTCCTGGAGGCCGAGGTAGACTCGAACTCGAATTGGGCTGGGCCTCCGTCTTGTCTTGGACGCCCTTGCTGGCCTCCAAAAGTGGTGGCCAGGATGGAGGACGTCCAAGGGCTTCCTTGGTGAGTTCTGCTTCTACTTGGGTCATGCTTCCACTTGGTCCAGGGTCCCAAGGACGAAAAACAAGCCCATGACGACGACGTAGCTTCTCGATTGCACTCTGAATGGATGAGTTATGGCCTTCCCAATGAAGCATCTCAGGCTACCGACGAACCAAAAGTTGAACTTTGTTGAGCTAGCACATTGAAATACATTTATACCTGCAAACAAATAGTGACATGTACATGTGGAACCAAGTGAGTTGCACCAAAAGTCACTATGCGAATGTAGAACCGGGGTCACCTTATCAATGGTCGTATCTGAGGGTTTCATGTCCTCATCAGTC
The DNA here is from genome assembly GCA_023333625.1 of Bothriochloa decipiens. Classification (NCBI taxonomy): domain Eukaryota; kingdom Viridiplantae; phylum Streptophyta; class Magnoliopsida; order Poales; family Poaceae; genus Bothriochloa; species Bothriochloa decipiens. Next base: position 17,913,742 of record CM041638.1, read on the forward strand.
ATACACTCAAGGAGGTTAAGTTGGTTGGAACCGAGTCCAAACCGACTTATCTTGCATGCAACCAACTTGGGGGAGTAGCCATCGTCGTTGGATCGAAAGCCGGTGCAAACGGACAGTATGTCTAGGGTGCCCACCCTAGCCAGGGCGCCCACCCTGGACCTAGGGTGCCCACCCTCGGGGTCATAGCTACTGACCTCCAGAGCACTATAAATAGTTCCCCAATCCTTCATTTGTAACACACACCAAGAAGGAGCTCTCTCTACCTTTCAATATGTAACTCTAGTAGTAGTAGTGTTAGCGGGAGCTCTCCTCGGAGTCTGGACAAGTCTTCAGGAGTCTGGTATAGCTTTGTATCTCTCTTGTAATACTTTCTTATTTCAATAAAGAATTACTTTCTCTGCAAGTAGTTTTTCAAGTCTTTACTTCAAGTAATAGTCTTGTCCTTTAACTATGCTCTAGTGATAATCTTAAGTATTTATTTATCATTCTTCTGTGCTTATTCCATCGCCTGGTTAAGGTGCTCTAATCAGTCATGAGGTTAGAAGTAGTGAGTCTATAGATTGAGCAAGGTGCTTAGGCTATAGCTTGCCTGTGGATGCTCCTAAATCTCCAAAGGTGGTAGCAATAGGTGGTGATAGCCCTATTTGCCTGTGTAGTCCACCACGATAGGTTTAGTTTGATGTAGATCTTGAGGTGCTTACTGTCAGAGCCATTTGCTGTGGTGAGTTCTGAGGGAGTACACTCACAGTATACAAGACCCTGATCTATCTTTACTTAATATATATCACAATGATCCATGGCTAGAGTTATGCTTGTTTGGAAGTAACATAAGACTCTCGTGCTATCCCTCTTACTACTCAATCATTTACTTATAAATGAGTAGAACGTCTTGGCTGTCATCCTATCTTGAATATCGCTTGACCCACTTTAGTCTAGTCGGTACACTAGTTAGTAGATGAATGATGGTTCACTATCACTATCTTTAACCATTATTTCCCTGTGGATAAATACGACAGCCTAGAATACTCCTGGGTGGAGTGCTATAATGATATTCTGTGCGCTTGCGGAATCTTCTACATGAGTATCAGAAATATCAATAGGCATTTCTGGCATCGTTGCCAGGAACAAACAAACCTGGTAACGACGTTAAGAAATGTCAACAGTGCTTACCTTGCGGCTTGAATTTAATGCCCTATGCTTGGTGGGAAAGTTGGGAACTTCACCACCATTGATAGCTGCAAGAAGAAGTTCCCATGGTCAAGCTTAAGACCATAATTTAAGCACTGCCGGGAGATACCTCGGATTATCTTAAAAAAATTATATTATTATTATTTATTATTTTCAAAAAAAATCTTCTTTAATAATAGTAAGGGCATGTTGTCAAGTTAGTATGCACCTTCGGGTATGTCGCTAACCATTTTAGCAAAGATTATGAAGAACTCGAGTCGATCATATGATGCTTGACAACATGGAGTGACGTCAACTACAAACCTTGATATGCTCCTAGGTGATGGAACACACTCGTAAGAAGGCCCTGACTCTACCCTTGACTTTTACGCAAAAGTCCAAGTGTGGGGGATGACGGTGAGAAACCCAAGTTCCATACACACCAAGGGGTCATTCAAAAACAAAATGATGATGATGACAACCCCACCTTGCTAAAAAGAAAAGAGTTGAAAAAATTGACATAATAAAAGAGAGATGGTGAAAAAAAGAGAGAATAAAAAACAAGGCAGACATAAAAAAAAGAGAGAAGTACAGAAAAAAGAGAGATTGGGAGTCTCCCTCTTCTGGACCTTTGCAATTGCCAAGGGCTATGGCCCATGCACACAAGTGTGTATGACCTAGCCTTGGTAATCACCTAAATTAGAGTTCATACAAATAAGCCACCTTTGCAGCTATACAACACTTCCATTCACATATGCTGCAGGTAAGTATATTCAGGTATGCAAAGGTAATGATTGTTCACCAACTCATTTACAAATTCTTGTCTTCATTTGATCATACAAATTCATGCTTCCTTTGTTTATGTTGTAATGCTCTAGTTTGGATGTTTTCACGTGATACATCCATAGGCTTTTTAAATTAAGCATGGTGCTTAGGTTAAAATGGCCTTCTTTGATCAAAATTTGACATGGAGTTGAAATTTGATCAATGAACTTTCAGTTGTTGATGTAACAATAGAGGCAATCTTATATAGAGATGAAGCAAGGCAAGTCTTACTTTGCATCTTTAGCCTTGTTTGAGTTTGAATAAGAGTTGGCTGAACAAACTTTTAAATGAATAAACCTCATGGTTCTATTTTTCATCTCTCAATGTTTTCACCTCTATTGGATGAATCTTAGTTATCTTGTCATGTTCCTTTCTCTATGCTAGAAAGTTTTGGTTTGAAAGTGTTGGTCTTACATTTTTTAACTAAGCACGATGCTTAGTTTGAAGCTTGGATGTAAGATCATGCTTCTATAGGCTTTTTAATGTAAGCTTGGTGCTTAGATTCTTGAGCCTACCTTGACAAATTAGACGTGGTGTCAAGTTTGATCTTTGAACTAAAATTGCTAGTATAGATTTTGGTTGATCATATGGACTAACCCCTGCTAGAATATATAAATTTTATAAGGGTAAGTCTTGAGATGACAATGGAGATGAAACATGTTTGGTGAATCTAAAATAACAGAATATAATAAAATAATTTTGATGAAAATAAAAGAAACCTTTCAACCCCAAGCATGTTGTCCTATTATCTCGATGTCACCACAAGATCGACAAGCTTGGGGGAGGGAAGCTCCCAGCATGCTCAAAGGATGCCATGAACCAAGAACTAGGCCGTGAGCATGCAACAGCTAGTAGCATTCCAAGCTAAATCACTAAAGGTAAGTTAGAAGCTAGCTTGGGGGGTCTCCCGCAAAGATAACTCATATCTCAAACTTCTTTGAATAAATTGATTATCTTATAAAATGATGAGATATGATATAAAAAATGATATTCCACTCCATATATGTTTTATGGAAATATTTAGTTCTACCCTTGTTGAGATGATGAATAGTTGCTCTGTTTTATGTTTCTCTTGTACCTAATTTATAATCAAGTTTTCTCTAAAGTTTGGGTTTATCAGCTAAAAATGTCTCATCCTAAAAACTTGAATTAGTGGGTTGCACATGCTTAATCTTGTCTAAGTTATTGCCTGATATGATATAGTGACATGGGCTACGTTATGACTTTGTTCTGAGTGAGACTTGGCATCTGGAGTTTTATTTCAAAAATATTCAAAAACAAAAGTTCCTCGATGATTATGAAATACCTACCAAGGCCATATGACATGTTTTAATTCTACAAACCTTTTAGTCATATGCTGCTTGTGGAATATTGAGTTAGGTCAAATTGTTGTGACCTTAGTGAGATTATGGTCATGCACCCATGATTGAGATTCACTTGCACCCACCAAATAAAAATGCCAACTCTCACCCTACGAGTTGCGCACAACATGCACACTTCCCTCCACCAAAAATATGCCAACTCTTACCCTGAGAGTTGCGCATCATTTTCCACCAAATAAAAATGCTGACTCTTACCCTAAGAGCCGCGCATTCATTATTCAGAAAAATATACTCCTTGCATTACCATCATGATGTCTCTCCATCCAGAAATTCTTCATATGTCAATAAAGGAAACGGGCTATGTCAAAAAAAATCCATGCCAAGAGGCATGAAAAAAAGAAAATGAAACAAAAAGAAAAAAAGAAGACAAAGAAAAGAAAAGGCATCCATGCCAAGGGGCATGATAGATAGATGCAATAAACAATGGGAAATTCAAATCCCCATTCAAAAAATATATATAAGGTGTGAGTACTTTTATAGCCCATATTCCTCCAAAGATATCATCCAATAAAGAGAGTCATGATGCACGGAGTACCACAAAAATACTTAAAATTAGGAATCATCCTCATATTCCACACACTTGCACATCTCAATCAAAGTGTATGACTTGTACCTCCTTGTGGTCTGGTCTTTGACTTAGCAATACATGTGATACAAGTATGCCACTTTCATACCTGCCTAGAACTCCACTCAAAAGCTTTAGCAGTAGGTTATGAAAGAAAGGCAACACTACAATGCCTTTGGTGAGGTAATCATACATGTTGAGTGATCGAGAGAATCATTTGAGGAACTTGGATTCTTTTGCAAAACTTTCAAAACCTCTGGAAAGATAGTTGACCTTGGGATGAATGATAAGCAATGTCTGTGAATCTGTTCTATCTTGCAATCACCCAAGACTTGAGATAGCTAGTAAGCCCCATTTTGTTTCAAGATAATAATAGGGTGGATAATATGCTGATTTATTCGAACTAAGGTAGAAAACTTTGTTATAAATCTTGTACACTTGAAATATAATCGGCATGGAAGCAACTACTCATCAACAACCAAAGCCTAGCTTTGGTCGAGGATGAGAAAAGGGTAAGCTTGGGGGATCTTGTTGGCGGTCCTTAACGATGATTTTATACCTCCAACTTGGAACAAAAAAGGGGAGAATTATAAATTTTTATACACATATACCTTGCTATTAACCCAATTCCACTTGTACTTGAAGTTGTGACACTTTGCAGAAAATGCACCAAGTACAGGGAATTTTATAAAGAAAAGACGCTTTTCGATAAAACGTAAAATAGAAATAAGGAGAGAAGCCTACCTACCATGCAAACTCGGGCTAACCACCGATATATCCATGGCCTAGGCCCATGCATGAACCCAAGAAGTGAAAACCCAAAACTCGGTCCAACTCCAACTCGGGCTGCAGGAGTAAGCCCAGGTAAAACGGATGTCCCGGATAAATCCAGACTCTGATTTGGATGGTTTACCATGCGTTGGAAAGATAGTTGAAAGGCCTACGAAACAGTGGCAAAAGATGGGGCCAAGAAAGCCTAGAAGTGGGCCGACTAGACCAGGTGGGTCGGTCAGCGCACTTCAGAGTCGGTTTGGGCCCAGCCTTGGCGAGGCGGTACAATCAATGCCCAGGAGGGCGGTGCGGTGCTAGGTTTTCCCGTTCTACCCCTAAACCGACCTCCACACAGTATAAGAGGAGGGGAGGAGGCACTCCATCAATAACCACTCAAAGGGAGAAAGAGCACCACTATCACTAGAGTTCCACTCCAAAGGGCTATGCCCTAGTTGCTAGCTAGAGAGCAAGAAAGAGAGATGTGAGTGTGCAGGAGCGGGGGAAGTTTCGGGCTTGTCGGCTCTCCCCCAACTTGTAACTCTATGGATATCCTACTTGGCTCCTTAATGGGATCTTGGCTAAGTAAGTATTCCTATTTCTTATAGTTTGATAAAGGTCTTTTGTTTAGCTTAGCTTGATCCTCTCTTGTTTACGGGTTCGTCGTCCGTCCCCGTGATGGATGCTCTAGTAGAGGGTCCCTGATAAAGATGGATCACCCTGATCGACACTAGAGTAGTAGTTGCTAGCATAGACGTGGTGTCTAAGCTAGAGTCTGTTGTCGTTTGCCTCATTCCCCATGGTTGAAGGGTAGGCGGCAGGTGGTGACAGCCCTGTCCGTACCATGTAATCCCCCACATTCGGGTTCAGCGTAGAGCTACAGGCCGGTATCACCTGGCAGACTTGGTGCGCCCCGGTGCCCGAAGTAAGCACGTAGGAGTCTTGCAATGCTATCCTTAAGACCCTAAAGACTATTAGAATCCATCTCTGCCACCTTTCTATCTCTACCCTTGTGTTGTTCCTTGGGCAAACTAGCTAGGAGAAATACCACCGTTCCCTGTGGAAAATACAATACCCTGAATACTTCCGGGTGAAGGCTACAACGGTACTTCCGTACGCTTGTGAATTCTCTGCATACATTAAGAAATATCAACAGTGACCAACTTTAGAGGAGTAGCTTCAACCCACTTGGTAAAGTAATCCGTAGCCACCAATATAAATTTGTGCCCTTTGCTTTAAGGTGGATAAATCTGTCCAATCAAGTCTATGCCCCACCCTCTAAATGGCCATGGTTTCATGATGGGATTCATTGCAAAAGCTGGTTTTCTTTGAATATTGCTAAATCTTTGGCACTCCTGACAACCCCTGTAATACTTAAAATAATCTTCTAGCATGGTAGGCCAAAAATATCCAGCTCTTCTAATCACCCACTTCATCTTGTATGCAGATTGATGTGCACCACAAATCCCTTCATGAACCTGATGCATCACAAATTTGGCTCCTTATTGGCTAATACATCTTATAAGCACACCATTAATTGTTCTATAATATAATTGATCTCCAAGAAGAACAAACTTCATTGCCTTGTACCTAAGCTTCTTAGTGACTTTATGTGATGGATTCTTCAAGTAATCAATGATTTCCACCCTCCAATCATCAACTACATCATTAGCTGATATTTCTGGAATCAATTTATAACCTAAAGCACTTTGAGCCAATCTATTTGCCTCCTGATTTTGTGCTCAAAGAATATACTGTAATGACACGATGATAAATTTTTGGAGAATCTCTTTGCACTGATCATAATATTTTTTCAGAATTCCATCATTGCATTTGTATAAGCCGAGTAATTGATTAATTACTAATTGAGAATCACCAAATACCTCAACTAACTCAGCCTTTACCTCTTACAGAAGTTGAAGTCCTTTCAGAATTGCCTCATATTCAGCCTGATTGTTAGTTGTTGTTGGTGCAATCTGATAAGCAAACTCGAACGTTGCCCCCCGAGGGGAAACAAGAACGATGCCAATACCACAACCTTACTTGCAGGTTGAACCATCAAAGAACAAGACCCAGGATGCTACTTCTACGAATTCGACATCCAGCTTATGATGTTGAGTAATAAATCATCCATTACGTGTCCCTTAACTGCTTTAGCCGATTCATACCTTAAATCGAACTCTGACAGGGCCAACATCCACTTGCCAATTCTACCATTTAGAATAGGCAATGACAACATGTGCATAATAACGTCAACCTTCGATACCACAACACATTCTGATGATAACAGATATCTCCTCACCTTGGTACAAGAGAAATATAAACATAAGCAAAGTTTCTCTATCGAAGTATATCATGTCTCGGAATGCAGCAACTTTCTACTCAAATAATAGACAACTCTCTCCTTTCCTTCAAATTCTTGCATCAAGATCAGACCAATTGCTAAGTCTTCGGCTGCTAGGTACAACTTAAAAGGCTTACCTAATTGAGGAGGAATCAATACAAGAGGTGACTTCATATACTTCTTGATTTCATCAAATGCCTCTTGTTGTGCCTCACCCCATTTGAACTCTTGATCATTCTTCAGTTTTAATAGAGGAGAAAATGGCAAGACCTTACTGGACATGTTGGCAATAAACCTTCTAATGAAATTAATTTGTCCAAGTAATGAGTGAAGCTTCACTTTATCGGTTGGAGGAATAGCTTTGTCAATTGCGTCCATACTTTTCTTTCCAACTTCAATCCCTCTTTCATGGACCATGAACCCCAAGAACTAACTAGCAGAAACCCCAAAAGCACATTTGAGTGGATTCATCTTTAGACCATTCCTCCTTGTGCACTCTAAAGATTCCCTTAGATTAGATAAATGTTGCTCATATCCTCTTGACTTGATAACCACATCATCAATGTATATTTCAACTATTTTGCCAATCAACTTGTGATATATGTAATTCATAGATCTTTGATAAGTTGCACCAGTATTTTTCAAACCAAAAGTCATGACTACCCACTCAAATAAGTCGATTGCTCCTAGACATCTAAATGCCATTTTGGAAATGTCTTCATCTGCCATAAATATTTGATTATAACCAGCATTACCATCCATGAAACTAATCACCTTGTGCCTAGCAGCTGCATCAACAAGCATATCGACTATCGGCATCGGATATCCATCCATTGGAGTGGCTTTATTAAATCTCTGAAGTCAATGCACACTCTCATCTTGTCATTCTTCTTGTAGACAGGGACAATATTAGAGACCCATTCTGCATATCTACATGGCCTGATGAATTTAGCTTCAAGTAATCTCTCGGTCTCCGTTTTCACATCATCAAATATTTCAGGTTTGAACCTTCTTGGAGGTTGTTTGAAAGGTCGACACCCATCTTTGATTGGTAAGCGATGTTTCACAATTGCTTTATCTAACCCAGGTATTTCATAGTACTCCCAAGCAAAATAGTCTTTATATTCTTTCAACAGATCAACTAGCCTTTGTATTCAGGGTCAAGCTTAGAACTTATATACATCGGCCTTGGTCCATCACCAGATCCAATATCTACTTCTTCTAAAATATCAGCTAACGTAAACCATGTCCTAGCTTCTCTTCAGTACTATCAATTGGATTATCCATTAAATAATTTTTTCAGAGCTGACTGCTTGGATCGACTGTTGACTTCCATCATTGATAATGATGAAGTCTCCTTGAAATTCTTTCTCAGAAAGGCACTCAATATCTTCAAGGTCCCAATGATCAGGGCTGATAGAAGGAATACGGACTGAATCATCAGCAAGGACAATTTCAACCTTATTGTTCACCCATTGTAGCACATGTTGATGCATGGTTGAAGGAAAACAACAATTGGCACGTATCCAGTCCCTCCTGAGAAGTAAACTATAAAATCCTCCTCCATTAATAATGAAGAACGTAGTGATCATAGTCTTATTGCCAATTGTTAATTTTACGTTGATTGCCCCCCAGGCGTGAGAAATCTTGTCTGTAGTCTCTTAACTGTATATTTGTCTTAATCAGATTTTCATAACTTTTGCCTAACCTATTGAATGTTGATATAGGCATGAGGCTAACTGTGGCACCTCCGTCTACTAGCATCCTGCCCATAGGCATACCATTCACACGTCCCTTAATATTGAAAGCTTTTAAGTGACGGTAACACATTGGCTTGTTAAATATAGCCTCTTGATTCTTCGCCACTCTGTACTCAATAGGCAAAATACACTGCATACCAATAGAAACCGATTTGCCTAAATCGGCTGTTTGCTTGGCCTTCCAAACTTGTGCCTTCTTTGCCTTCTTAGCCTTCTCTAGCTTGATCTCAGTTCCCCTCAAAAGTTGAACTCTTCTCTTTTGACTCCTAGAGAGATCACCAGAGCACCATTGGTTTGCTTGCCAAACATGTCGCACTTCTTCCATGTCTTCATCATAAGCATCACAATGGTCATGAAGTCTACATTTGTTTATACGCCAATCCTCAATAGGTCGTCCAAGTCTTTCATGAACAGACCGGCGGTTGGTTTGAGATTAATGATACTCTCTGTATTGATCGCTACAGTCAGGGCAGTTCCTCCTAGTGGGCAACCTCAAGCCTTCATTCTAGCAATGCCTAAAGAAAGGACAATTCCAATGTGATTTAGCATGTTCCCTTTTATACCTCTCTTCTTCAAGCATCCTCAAGTGCTCCTGCTCTTCAACCGTCTCCTACGGTCTTTCTCTTGCTGCCTCTGCCACTTATTAAGGAGAATACGAGATGTCACATGTGGTCTTCTTTTAGCCAATGCAGACAACTCAGGCTAGTCAAATCGGCTATTCTGCTTCTCACGCCTTCTCTTGATTTCCCGATACTCCTCAACAGTGAGCTGCAGTCTTGTGTCTATCGTTCCTCACTCTTTAGCTCTAGCAGAAGTCAGCACCTTGGTTTTGCCTTTTGGAAGTACAACATCAGCCATTGCAGTGTCAAAAGGATCTTTATCATCCTTCATCTTATTGGTAGTATCAAAGGTCAACTTTCCAGTCTCAATGGCTTTCTGAATTTGCTTCCTAAATACATTGCACTCATTTGTGGAGTGAGTAATAGAGTTATGTGCCTTGCAATACTTCTTCCCTTTACTTCTTCAGAACTGAGTGGTTCATGTATCACTTTGATGTTCCCCTTGCTTAGCAAGTAATCAAAGATTTTATCAGCCTTTGAAGTATCAAAATTAAACCTCTCCTGTGATTTGCCCCAAGGATGGCCGATAACACACTTCTTGCCAAGATTCCACTAAATAGCATCGACCTCTTCTGTCTCCCCATCTGAACCATATTGAATCAAAGATTTGTAATAATCAGCTATATTGGCAGCTTTTGGGAAGCGGTTCTATTGATGTGGCGGCTGTACATATTTAGATACTGCAGCCACCCTCTGCGCTAGTGCTCCAAGGTTGTCAAAATGCATGCCAACAAGCTTCTCCTTCAGGTATGGTTGCATCCCCTAGATAGCCAATTTTACCAGCTGGCTGTCCGACAGGTTCAATGAGAAGCACAAACTCTTTGTTTGCTTGAATCCTTGGATGAAGTTATGACCCGACTCATTTCTCTTCATCTTGACACTGGTCAGATCATCAATATCCTTCTCAACATTCCCATTGAAGAAGTAAGCATGGAAATTGCTCTCCAAATCATCCCAGGTATGAATATAATTTCTTGGCAAGGATGAGTACCAAGTGAAGGCTGGTCCTGACAGAGACAAAGCAAAAAACCTGACCTTGTGAATCTCTTCAACTGCAGCATCACCTAACTGAGCCAGATACTTGCTTATGTTCTCCATCGGGCTGGTGTTGTCTTCCCTGGTGAACTTGGAGAATTCTGGAATTCCATAATTGCGTGGAAGCTCCAGACAGTTGTACCATTCAGGGTATGGCATGTTGTATGATCTAGAGTGACTCCTCTTCATGCCAAATTCCTTCTCCATCACCTTAGCAAGCTTCTTGACCAGTTGATCATTAGGGTCAGTGTAACAGAACCGACTAATTTATTAGAGCACAAGCACGTAATTCGCCATTAGATAGCAAACTTACATGATTGAGACCTAATAAACCCGGTAGTCATACCGAAATCTCGAGGGATTTCAAACTTTTCGGCATAGCCAAGATCGTAATAAGTTTAGCCGTCCCCATTCACAACATACATAGTTCGCACAAAGTTCAAAACATCGAAGTTCGAAATAAGTTATTACAACCCAAGTTCAAATTCGAAATAAAGGGAAAGCAATTTAGTTCAAATCCACACACACTTAGTTCAAATACAGTGCCAGGTCCTCAGTCAATATCCAGCAAAAGCATAAGGTAGAGTA
>CM041638.1:17939795-17950602 GCA_023333625.1 Bothriochloa decipiens
AAAGAAAATCATTTTTATAAACTATTTTTGACATTTTTGACCCACTTCCAAGCCTTTTCAAGAAATGACCCCAAAATAAGTTTTGCTCCAAATAATTTTCTCTATAAACTTCATTTAACACTCAACCCCAAACAAGCAACCTATCACACAGCTCTCGTTCAAATCAAGTAAGCACATATTTCAAATTTATCATTTCATGTAACAATGATGATGCAAATGAGATGGTTATGCTTCTGAGATGCAAGATAATGCATGCTTAACACCTTGGGTGTTACAGTCAGCAGGTCCTCTATTGCTCGGGCAAGCAGGCTTTCCCCAATGATTGTAACTTGAGACATTTGCAAAACTAGCTGATGGTTCATCATCTCCTTCCTAGGCTTGAGCAGCTTCTCCACCCAAAGCTTGATTCACATGATAGTTTACGCTTCTTCTGATTCAATCAACTGAGGGAGCTATTTTTTGAGCTGAAGGTAGTTGTAGCTGTACCAAAATTAGGTTGAAGACCACCCTTCAGCTGTTGTGCATGAGGAGCAGCACTACCATTTACACCTCCATTGGAAGTTGACTCCATATTTGTCTTGGAAGGATTTTGTGCACCATCACCAGCACCCAACGCTATGTTCAGATTGAAGTAAGTAGGTCCGACTTGATCAATAGCAAATCTAGCAAAAATATCTTTCATGATGTTGTCAAACGTGTTCAGAAAGTATGCTTGATGATTTGCAATAGCTTCATGTATTAGCTTGGTCAACTGCTCTATCAAAAACTCTATGTCTGCGTCATCTCCTGCGACAGTCTCTTCTGCCATCAAGATCCTGGGCATTGATTGCTTCAAAACTACTTTGCCACCACGCACTCTTCCAAAGCAAGATAAGCACTTTTGTACTAGTTGTTAAGTAGCTCATTCAATTGCTTGTTTCTGTTCTACATCGAGTTCTTCCATCGTGACATTGAGAATGTTGTTGACATTGAGGTCAGATGGATTTGTTGGAGCCATTGTTGACAATTGTGTGTCCCACCGAGCATGCCAAAAAGAGTGTTGGCGTAAAAATGTGACTCTTCATGCCAACTGCCTCTCGCAAGCCAGATAGACCGGAACGTGAGCGTCTTTTCGATCCCTGTGACTTTCTCTAGTAGTTGATCTGGTCGATCGAGTCCAAGGCGTGCCGGTCAATTTGACCCTAAAATTGACAAGGAGGAAAAGAATAGTCAAATTATGGAACATGCCAGTGTGATTCCAGACAGTTCCTCATGTATGGCTAGATAGTCGATTTGATCAAGGCATTGACTAGAAAGTCAACATCCAATATGCATTTATAAATAAGCAATTGAATAAACATGTATGAATAAAGCAATTGATCATGGCATGGTATAAATAACTAAGACAGAAGAAAGCATAGACCATTCATGATGCGTGCTATAAACAGTAAAGATTTAACTAAATCAGCCACTTTGATACATGAGAGAAAGAGCACAAGGCCATTAGCCGATCTAGCTTAATCGATACAAAGTGTAAAAGATCCAACATGCGTCATGATAATCTAGATTAAAACTAATAGATCTACTAAGCAAGCTCAACAAACCAACTAGTTTTAAATAGACGCGCACGCGTAATGTTATGGGTGAAACTCTAGTGAATTGGCTAATTTGCCGATATCAATATGAGAATGAACTAGGTGCATGAACAACCTTAAAACAAAACCTACTAATAAGCTTTATCATAAAATTACCCATACCCTAGAACGCGCCACATGTCACGAACAAGATTGATAAGATCTAGCTAATGCGAGCACGAGACCGATCATCAAAGCAAGGGAATAGGCATAATGAGCATTGATAACAATCGAATCTATGAAGATATAAGCCAAATCTACCAATCTCGATCGGGCAATGATATTTTTGCAATAAAATAAACAATAAAAACTAACAACATCGGTAACTTAATGAATCTACTAGGTTGCCAAGCCTAGTAGAGCCGATAACTGGCTATTCGTAACTTGATGAATCTATTAGGTTGTCAAACCTAATAGATCCGATAACTAGCCTATGCTAACGCATACAATAGGAGGTCGAACCAGCCCTATCAAACATAACAAAAACTGTCAGCAAGTGTTGATGAATAGATGAGAGGTCGAACTAGCCAAATCAAGCATAAACACAAGCCCTTTGGCCAAATCAATGTATAAATAGGAGGTCGAACCGGCCCTATCTAACATAAATATAAGCCATGACGGTACTTATAGCAAACCAGAGGTTAGACAACCCGATGCAGCCTAGCTTGATGAAGAAACTCGTCAAGATCCTAAAACTAAGGGTTTGGTGGCCGAAGCCGAAAAGATTGTATTGAATGTCGTGAGAGTTTACAAGGTGCTGGGGCTTACATATTTATACCCTGGGCTTTGACCAAGTCCTAACCTAATACGACTTGCAAATAAGGAAAAGACTCGAAAAACTACCAACTAGATTACTTGAGCCCTACTATTCCATCCTGTAGAGTCCCGTGCAGTCAATGCGCCGTCCTTCATCTTACTGGATTGGAGTCGACGTGGCCCACATGCCTCTTCAGATAGTCGATTCTGGTTAGCCAATCCACCCTGATTTAGTTGATTCCCCAATATTCGGTTGCTACCAGCATTTAGCCGATTCCGATAATGCCTTCTGCAGGAAGCTTTACTCGCGTGTCCGCCAGTCCAAATTTTGGTGCAAACACGGCTGGGATCACCCATTTTGTCAAGAACAGATATACCCCACGACAAAGGTTTACCAAGCCTTGTCGAGATCATGTTAACAGACTCGAGCAAGACCTCGGGTTGCCCCAAGATCTTTCCCGAACTGTTATCAGCGGGTATAGCAGTAGCTATCTGAGCTAACTGGGTTTCTATCATTTTATCAAAGCTCAGCTGGTTCTTGAGAAGAAGATAAACCTTCTATTTTAGTATTTATATTTTCAAAATTTTATCGTTATTAAGCATCTTTTTACTGAGATTTTCATTTATCTTCGTCTGGCCTAGAACAAGATCTTTTAAAGAAGGCAGATTCGAATTGTAATTAGATTGGTAGTTCGAATTACCTTGGAATGGAGGTCGCGATTGGTTGTTCCAGCCGTTGTTGCCTCCTTGTTAGCGGTACCCGTTGTTGATGTATGCGGGCATTTTCACAGCTCTCGGGGCAATCATTGCTTGAATGGCCAACATTACCATAGACCTCGCACGTCATGCGAGCGTCTATGGCGTTGACGGTGCCAAAAGTATCTCTGACGGCACTTTCGTCAATCATCTTGAGCAAGAGGTCTATTTTTGCAGCAAGCATATCCGTCTCCTTTACAGTATGCATGCCTTTTTTATGCTTTAGCGGGGGCTATCTTCCCCCCAAGCTTGGTTCTCCACCATCTTATTGATTAGCGTCATAGCGCTATCGACGGTGAGTGATAAGAAAGCGCCACCAGCAACGGTGTCGAGGTGCGAGGTGCCCCTTCAACATGGGTGTTAACCCATTGTAGAAGTTCTGGAGCACCAGCCAGTTCTCCATGCTGGGTGGGGGCAAGCCTAAATGTACTCTTGTAGCCTTTACCACGCTTCCGGTATGGGTTCCATCGAATTCTGCTGGAAGTTGGAGATTCTTCCCCTAGGGCAATGGTTTTTCCCATGGGGAAGAATTTAGCGAGGAACGCTGTGGAGCATTTGCTCCACATATCGACAACTTTCTTGTCCTTGTAGAACCACTATTTTGCCTTCCCTACCAGGGAGAAGGGAAACAAACGGAGCCAGATAGCGTCAGGTGCGACATCCTTGATAACAATCGTGTCGCACAGCTCCAGGAAATGCTATAGATGAGCGTTGGCATCCTCGTTGGGTAGCCCACAAAACGAGCTTGCCTGCACCATAGTGATGAGCTCGGTCCAAAGTTGAAAGTTCCCGTCCCCAATGTTGACAGCGAGCCCGGTGGGCACGTTGGCAACAGCCGGGGTGGAGAACTCTCAGAGTGACTTATGGGCCATCTCGCTTAGCGCGGAAGGTGCGGCGATGACTAGTTCTTATGTCAACGGAGTGGCAAGAGAAGAAGCGGCACGAGACTGGTTCTTCCTTATAAGTGCCTCCGGATTATTGATGAAGTTTTTCGGCAGGGAGAAACCAGTCATACACTATCCTATTTTCATCCACAACAGGAGAAAACATAAAAGTTAGCCTACATAGACAATGGCCATTTCTAATGAAGTCATATATATGTTTTCTTTTCTTTTTCATGCTAGAGTTAACTGTACCAATGCCTTCCCGGTAACGGCGCCAGAAATGCTAGTTGGTGGTTCTTAGCGCGAACACCAAAAGACAGGTAGGGAACCCATCTTCGACGGTCTTGCTAGAAACGCATTTTGTAGGCAGGTCTTAATATCGTTACTATAATTGATCCTCTAGCAATGACATAAGGATTGTCATGTGATAGATCTTAACCTTTTAAAAATATCCGCAAGCGCACGGATCTATCATTGTAGCATTTCACCCGGAAGTATTATCAGGGTATCATTATTTATATTTTCCTAAAGGAAGGCGGGTACAGGTACCTCTAGCATAGAAATGTTATGACTTCATATCATTGAAGTGAGGCCAATAGCTATGCAGGGGTAAGCGATAATCGTTTGGATAGATAGTGGACACCCACTTGGATCTACCATAAGGATAAATAAAAAATAAAGAATAAATGAATGAAAGAATAAAAGAACAACTACATGGAGCAGGCGCATGTTATACATATGCATTGAACAGTTAAGTCACATGATATACAGGTCAGGCAACAAGTCAGGGTCTAAGGCAACAGGGAGATCCCGGCAGCTGATCTGTCAGCCGATGGGGACGTTTACGAACTCCTACATGACATATGAACGTGGGGGATTACGAAGGACGGACGGGACTAGGTAACTCCCCGCCGCCTACCCCTCAACCGTGGCATGTTGTCATATCCGAAGGCCCCCTTGTATCCGGACACCATGCTCGCATAATAGGAAACGACCTACTACATCCCCCCAGGACTCCCACCCTACAGACGGACGAGCTAGGACATAGGCTAACCCAAAGAAACATCGAACCATTACCCTATTCCTATCATCATCACCGTTCTTGAATATCATATGAATGATGAAGAACATGTATGAACATGATGAACAATTCTCATATGGACTATAGCCTAGTTCATGGTCATCAAATATATCATGCTCAAGACTATACTCTAGTTCACATGCGATAATGTATATAAGAGTAGAGAACTTGAATAGGACAAAACTCTCCATAGAAATATTACCAAGAGTAGCTTTGCTTCCCAGGAGACAAGCCCTCCTTTCTAGCTTCTAACCTTGCTCCAACAACTACTACTAAGCTAAAGAACAAATGTAGAGAGCGAGGTAGAGTGCTCCAAATGGTGTGTGTGTAGGGGCGTGCTCTCCTCCTCTTCTTATAGGTGGCTGAAGGCGGTTCGGGGGCAATCTCGTCAAGTGCACAACCGCCTGAGCCTCAGATGGAAAGCAGGAACCGCCATGCCAAGGCTGGGCCCCACTGGCCACCTGGCTTGGGCGTGTGCCAGGCCAAGGGTGCGCGCCCCTGGTTCGTGCCTCCCCCTGACCGACCTTGGATGGTCGGTTGTGGAGTGGGCCTAGACCGTGCCCATGTGGTGCACTCGGCCCAGTTTGGCACCAAAGTGGACTTCTTCCCAATTCTTGATTTTACGCCTTTCTGAAAAAACGCATTCCTGAATATGATTTCTTGTACTTTTATATATATTTCTGCAAAATAATATTTCTCCAAGTACAGGTGGAATTGGATTAATAATAAATGTATATGCGTATGTAAATATATAATTCGCCCCTTTTGGTCTTTAATTGACGGTGTAAAATAACCGTTAAGGACCGCCAACATCTACTTGCTCATGAGGATTTAGCTCAAACCCTTCGGTGGGATTGATCCTCTCACGTCATAGAACTAATCAACGCAAGAAAAACAAAGTCAAATGGTGCAAACTCAAAGAAAATCGACCATGAAATTAGAGGAGGGAGAGGAAGTTAGGATGAACAAATCAAGAACAACAAGAACACAAATCCATCTTAATTCCCGGAGGAAATAGAGAGGACTAGGGGCCTCTCTTCCCAACTTGGTTCAAGCACAAATCAAAGATTCATGGACCTCTCTCTCACCAAGAACACTAGAGGAGGAAGACCTACCAGGAAGAAAGAGAAAACTGGAATGAAAGAGGTAAGACTGAGTGGAGGCAGTCACCTCTTATTTATAGGCCTATTACACAATTTCACTTTTGCCCCTAGATATTTTTAAGAGCGAACCACCTAGCCAAGGGCACTATGGTCCAACTCGAGATTTTCTGATCCGACGGCCACCACGCCTTCTCACCGGTAGCCTTGCTTCGACGCAATCTCTGTGATGCCGCCACGTGTCATCCGTCTGCATCGAGACCTCCGCCCGGGTTTTGAGGCCCAAACCCGCGAAACCCGCCGCCTATGGTTTTGAGGGCAAACCACCAAACCGTTAACGATGGTTTTAAGGACAAACCACCAAACCGCCCGCGAGTATCGTACCGTGTACGCATCCCCCGTCGTGTATACTTGTGCTTGTCGATGTCCCAAGTGTTAGCCACCGCGGCTGGCCACCCGACCGTCTGGTCCGTCAGTCCAAACCTAGCATCCGTCCTTCACCGCACTCGGTCCGTCAGCACGGCACGCCCTACTTGACTTTCTACCGACCATTGTCACCGCACCTGACTCCACACCTGCACATCACGACCCAAGAGACACCGTTTCGACACATAACCCGTGCCAGGGGATCAGTAGAACCACTGAACCAACCACACGCCAAAGTGTTGGCATGTTGATAATCGCTCATCATACAACAACTACTCTCTATAATGGTTATGTAAAAACCATGTGTTCGCAGCTCTAAATCAGTAGTTAGATATGTCGTTTCAACCAGTGTGGTGGTTTACAAGTAAATAGCACATTTTCATGATAGCCCAAAATGCTAATATTAAAAGACCATGGACATTCCAGATTCCTAGAACAAAGAACGAAGTGAATGAGAGAGCAGTTCAGAATTTAAAAGAAAACAAATGATTTCCACCAAACATCCATAACGGGATAACAATTCTAACTGGCAACGAAACTGCTGCCAGCACAGGATTTAGGGGGTGCAAATGCAACCCCCACCGTACCCCCACCTAAAAATTGTTAAAACAATTATTATAATTAAGCCCAATGCACCCTCCTGGAATGTGCTCTAACTTCACCACTGAGTGCAGCCAATACTTATATAGAGCAAACAGGGATACAAAGCAATGTCACAATGCACAGCATGTCCAAGTTGCAAGATGAGCTATATTCGTCATGTAAGCTTCTGATAGATTATAGTGATATAAATAAAGTAGAAAATATAACAATGTGTAGAATTACCATAACTACAAGTTGAGATAAGAGTTGGACTATTTGACCAAAACTATAAATCTATTTTACTTTTTTTTTGTAACGAACAATGTGGCAAAAGTCATGTGATTCTACTTGAACTTTTTACAAGCCAGGACCTTGGTGTCGTCAGGACTGAAACTCTGGTTACCAAACTTCATGATCCACCACTATATTCAGCCGATCAAAATCAAGTTTATCCCACAAATTCTTTAAATCACCCCCACTCCACCCCTCATAAAAAGGAAAAAAACAATACCATAGCTGAAGAGGGATATATCTGGATCATACTTGAATGGTCAGGCAGTTCGTAATTTCGGATCAAACCTGAAGACGGGATTGACCTCGCATGGAGGGTGCATGGGACATGCCAGGAGCCAAGCGATCTTGCTCGGCATCTACCCAACATCGCTAACAGTTCCCGTCACCGCCTCAAGCCTCCCTCGAGCTCACGTTTCCTCCCTTTTTTTAGACCAAAGGCATTCACCCAGCTTTATTAGAAAGCTAACCAAGGGCATACAATGGTTGTGTTACTGGAGTTACTAGTTTACAAATTGGGTCCTTAGCCAAAAAGACAACTCTAACTCATAACCTTGACATCAGCTCTAAACTTAAACTCCATAACTAAAGTTCGATAAAACGAAAGACAACCATACACATGGCGCATCGCCGCAGCAGAAACTCATACCGCTGGACCAAACTAATTACAAAAGGCAGTATATGACATGCAAGAAATGATTCACAGCTGCGCCGCATTTGCCGTAAGCATCGTTGTTAGTTCTTCCATCCTGGGCTTCAGCTTTGGCTTGAGTGGCCTCTAGGATTTAACCAGCATGAGAGTCTTGAAGATCACCGTTGTTGGAGCCGCCAGCACCTTCTTGTTGAATACAGCATCGTTCCTCGTCTTCCAGAGTGTCCACATGGCCCCTTTGTGGTTTGTCATTCCTGCAGTGTTGCTTGTCACCTTCCCAGATGTTATCTTGGATGTGTTCTTCTCTGGAGAAATGGGATCCTTCACCCCTTCCTTCTTGCTTAAAGTCTCTTCTGCTGCCTTCTTGCCTATGGCTTTCTCAAGTACGTTTCTATTGTCTCCCTAGTTTCTAGAGCTGAATCTAATTGCTTTATATTGTTCACCATCCTTCTTTCCTTGTGTATCCTTCATTTTGTCTCCAGAGTTCTCCACCATTGACTCATATGTAGATGCTTTATGCTGCACTAACTTGGCACCACTCTTCACCAGCTCTTCCCTATCATTGACCACTTGGCCTATTAACTCTTTGGTCTAGATGGTTGTTATAGGAACATCATCATTCTTTTCTTCTGACATGTTGAGGGATTTAGCCATCTCATTTACCTCCTGCAGGACATCAGAAAAGCCAAGGAGAGTTTGGCAGTCATGCATTGGGGTAACAGACAGACCCTTGGTGGCACTATTGTCACCCTCTCCCAGCTTGTATTGTTCACCCTGTTGGTTAGGAGTAATGGGTCTCTCAATTGGAGTTTTCTCAACTGTGACCTCTGGGATTGTTGCTGAGTTTCTCCTGCCCCTATACTCAGATGCGCCAGTTTCAAGGGGTTGGGAGTTGTTGTTGTTTTTGTTTGCTGTTGGGTCAATCCACTCCCTGCATTCCTAAGTTGAATCTAGATCTTCCTCATCTGTTATGTCTCCTTCATCATCATCAAAGTAATCATCATCATCAGGTCTTGTGGGTGGAGGGATTTGAGTCAGCTTATCAGAGTAATACCAAGATATCTTTTTGCCTTTCTTGTTAAAAAACACTTTCTGAGGACCCCTTGATTTGGCTGGGATCTTTAGATGCCACTTTGATCCAAACAGCCTTCCATTGCAGTGAAGGAATATGCACTTTTTCAGGGTCACCCACCAATCTTGCTAGTTCAAGCACTGCCTCTTCAAATCTTGCAATCTTTGGGATCCCAACAGCTCTCACCCACACAGATTCTAGCATTTGAAATGTACCAGGGTCCAATTTGGTTTCCTCCACCACTGCTGATACATCTGAAGTAACAAACTGGAATCTTCCTCTTTTTGCCATCATGTTCATTACCAACCTATTGGGTATAGTGGCCATGAACTCACTTCCTGAAATTCTTCTGAAATCATAATCCCACTGCGATTCCATCTAATATTGGAGCTCTGTTCTGACTCTGAATCTTGTGCCTCTTCCTTCTAGAATGGAGATAATAGCTCTAATAGGTTCATCAGCCCCCTTCTTCTTGTCAACATCTGGTTCTGGTATGTTCAGAGTGTAGAAGATTTGCCCTGGTAGTCCTATTCAACAAATCTGCAGACCTCTATTAATAGATCTCTTAGTATCTCTCTTGATTGGGGCAACAGGAGCCTGAGTAATAACAGTACAATTCTGAGCTGGGGCGTTGTTTCTCTAGGGGCATTGAGAGGACTTGTGACCTTTCCCATGGCAGCTATAACACAGGGAGGGATTATCGCAGACTGACCAGTGATGGCCTTCTTCCCCACAATTGTAGCACTTTATCCCAGATCCATATGACCAGAGAACTGACCTTGATCGTAATCTTGATGCTGAGAGCGGCGACCGAGGTGGTGTCGCAGATCAGCTTCTGTCATCTGGCGAACATCCCGTTCACCAGATTGCTCAACACCACTTTTGCGCCCCTGATGATCCCCGGCCTGCTGATGCTCATACCCATCTCGACCCCCACGGCCATCTCTCTGATAATCATCACGACGCTGGTATCCATCCCGCGGAGCCCTGTTCTCCCAGTAGCGATCCCCACCTCTGTCGTCTCTTGGATTGAAATCTCTCATATCCATTTTCTTTGTGGCTACCTCCGCGTAGGAGAGCTGGTCTACTAGCTTGGGTTGCACTCTCCTAAGGATCTTGGCCTGAGCACCAAGTTTCCTAATCTCTTCTTCTTTGGCTGGGAAGTTTTCTGATGCCGGATCCCAAACCCTAGTTCTAGGTTTCCATACCCATCGTCGCAATTGGGGTCTGGAATGCGGCGGCGGTGGAGGTGTATACAAGTGTGAAAACAGGTCTTCTATTGACAGGCCAGTCTGGGCCGGCCCAACATTTCTCACTGCATGGCCCAACTCCTCTGTCTTCTTCCTCTCGCCGAGTTTTTTTTATTTTTAATTTTTTTAAAAAAAAATTTACAATTTTAATTTTTTGTTTCGAAATATGACAGAACTAGTCGTTCCCAGTGGGCGTTTTTTAAAAAACGCCCACTGTGTGGGCGTTATATGTGACGTGGCACAGGGATCGGCCCGCCTGTAAAAGTGCGCGCTGTTTTACGGGCGGGCCTCGGAGCAGCCAAAAAACGCCCACTGTGTGGGCGTTTTTTGCGCGCCAGGGGGCC
>CM041638.1:17950702-17989077 GCA_023333625.1 Bothriochloa decipiens
GCCACCAAGGTCATGACAAGGTAAAGTGCACGCTGTTTTGCAGGCGGCCCCCTGGCACGCAAAAAACGCCCACACAGCGTTTTTTGGCTGCTCCGAGGCCCGCCGGCAAAATAGCGCGCACTTTTGCAAGCGGCCCCCTCTCCACCAAAAAACGCCCACGCAGTGGGCGTTTTTTGGGCGCCAGTGGGCCGCCCGTAAAAGCCGACACCGGCGGCGGCCGGCTCTGTGCCTCGTCACATATAATGCCCACACAGTGGGCGTTTTTTAAAAAACGCCCACTGTGGGCGACTAGTTCTGTCATATTTCGAAACAAAAAATTTGTCGTTACCCAGGAAATAGGGTACCCTAAACCCTTGGTTTACCGGACTAAACCCCGCAAAATCAGCAACATGAACCCTCCAGTGAACTCCCACGAATAACGTTCGAAGGCCCGCAGGCTAAAGCATACTGGGTTGACCCACGAACGGACTACGGCGGTCCAAAGCCAAAGCCTACTCGAGGGGCTACCGAGCGGACTGGGACTGTACACTCGAGGGTACAATTTGGACGACCCCTCGAGGACGGAACTTCGCCCGGCGAACGAGCCTGCCCTCGAGGACGGAACTTCGTTCGCGCGAATGGGCAGCCCTCGAGGACAGTGCACCCCTCGGCTACCGACTTTCCCATACGAATCCGGGCGCATTTAATGCGTTTTACCTACCCCCGCCTAACCGTATGGCCACAGTTACGGTAACAGTTGTGGGAGTGGCGGTCAAATCTTGCTTTTACCGCCCATGCCCCGGAATCCCGCGGGTCGTACTTCGCTGTTGCGCCATGCCGAGCACTGTGCCCCGTCCAACACCCCCTCGAGACGCATAAATCAGCACGTTTCCCGCATTTCCCGGGATTCGACCTCATCCGGTGAGGCTCGACCCCTTCGACTCGACCCCCTCGACTCGAGCCAAGTCCTCGACCGCCGCCCCTCGACTTCATCGGACGAACCCTCGAGCAGGACTCCAACGACTCCGGGCTGCACTTCAACAACTCCCGACGCGACGGTTGCAGGGCCTCCCATACCGACGTACATCACTACAGCAGCACCGACGTGATCGGCCTCAACGCCATGCGTCACCAGCCATGCGAACTCTAAATATATGTACTCCTGTGCCCCTCCTTCACCTATAAAAGGAGGCGCCAGGACGTTAGAAAGGGACGGACGGGAGGATCTAGAGCATAGAAACGCTAAGGCTTTAGATCACAGATCAATACCGTGAGACAGTGTAAGGTCGAGAGCTAGGCGTCCGAAACGCCCAAGCTCCACCTCACGCTCCTCACACCCGCTTGTATTTTCCCATGTACTAGCACTTCGGTGCAAGATAACACGAACTATCCTCCCCCCGCTGGATGTAGGGCCTTCTTGGCCCGAACCAGGATAAATCGCCGTTTCCTTCTTGCATCACCCACCGGATTAAGGGAGCACGCAATTACAAATATTACTTGTTGGTGTTAACCCCCGGGGGTCGAAACACCGATAGTTGGCGCGCTAGGTAGGGGGGCTGTGTGTCACTAACGATTTCCCGCCATTTTTTTGGATGGGCGACTTTGTTTCACCACTTTCGCATGCTACGGTGATCTGGTTTGGGAGCCTGGAGTTCATGTCCCCCGGCCAGGGCTATGACATGACCTGCTCTCGATCAGTGACCCGAACGGAGGTCGCGGTACGCCCCCACGCTCATGGGGGGCCGCTCGCCGGTCTCACCACCACGCTTCCACGTCCGGAAGGAGTCACGACCGACACCGTCATCACCATCAACCTGAGTCGAGGATGGTTCCCGCCGCTTTCTCCTCGCCCCTGACCGGAGATGAGGAACCCCTTGTTGAGGGATTGTCTGACCCGAGTTCAGAGGTAGAGGGCAAACCGGCAGGACCCCACCACAACCCCGACTCCACCTTCACAGTACGCACATCGAGGAAGCGCGACGAAGTCCCCGCTCGATCGAGCCCGCTCCCGCACGAGCTGTTCGAGCGTCATCGGCGGCCTTCGTTCGACTTCAACAATGCCACGACGACGATCTCGACAGCGACCCACTCCAACATGAGCACGTTAGAGGACCGCCCAGGCGCCCTTCTCCGTGCAATGACGGACGTGGGGACTGCCACACCAGCCTCCGAGGGCTTGGCCTTCGTGAGAGCGCCCGGCCCCCAGAGGTACACCGTCGGCACGCTCCGACGGCAGCTGCAGGAGGAGGCGCGGGGACAATTCCCCGTCTTCTGCTACGGCGACCCCGACTCTGACTCTGATCATTAGGATCCTCCCCGCGAGTGCCTCCACATCGATGGTGATGTCGACTCTGATCAGGACACCATCGATCCAGCGGCCGGGGCAGCTACCGCTGCGGCGGGAGGTGCTCTCCCTAGAGCAGAGAACCAACAACCAGACGCACCCCGAGAGGTGTGCCCCCGTCCTGGCGAGCAGGACGCACAGCTGGTACAAATTTGGGAGTTGCAGGCGAAGCTCGCCGATGAGCAGGAACGATTGCGCCTGCTCGAGCTAACCCTCGAGCAAGAACGGCGACCGCCCGGCGGTAGAGCCCGATCTAGGGCCCGAGAGGTCAACCGGCAGATCAACGAGGCTGGGGCACCCGAGCAACCCGCCAATTGTTATCCCCGAGCAAGCCAGAACATTGTTGCGGCAGCTATGCTCCTTCGCAATATGCCCACGCCATCCAACTCGCAAGCTCGGCGGATACAACGTGAGGTCGAGGATCTCCTCCAAGTAGCTGCTATTCAGCAAGCCGAGAGCTCAGCCTCGAGGCGTCGAGGGGCAGCCTCCGAACCTCAGGCCGAGCCCTCCCGGCCCGAAAGGGAGAGCTCGGTCGATCAGGGGGCGGCCCCCCGACCGAAGAAGAAGTCGGCCCGAGAGCGTATCAACGACGACCGCGCTCCCCGCGACGCGCGCCTCGACATTGTCGAGAACCGCAGACGCAAGTACGGGGATGCCGAGGATCGAGGGTACAGCGCCCATCGTGGAGGGCATTACGACAGCGACAAAGACCGACGGGCCTCGGAGCCACCGGGTCCCCAAGTCTTTAGCAGGACGATCCGCTGCGCCCAGCTGCCCGACAAGTTTTGACCCCCCACGAGCATCGTCAAATACAACGGCGAAACCAATCCCGAGCTGTGGCTAGCCGACTTTCAGCTGGCTTGTCAGGCGGGCGGGGCACGTGACGATCACGTCATCATACGTCACCTTCCCCTGTTCCTGTCCGACACCGCGCGTAGGTGGCTCGAGGAGCTTCCCCCTGACCAGATTCGCGGCTGGGTCGACCTTGTCCGGATCTTCGAGGGGAACTTCAAAGGTACCTACGTGCGTCCCGGGAACTCCTGGGAACTGCGCAACTGCAAGCAGAAACCGGGGGAGTCTCTCCGCGACTTCGCTCGATGATTCTCCAAGCTCCGCACCGAACTACCCCACATCTACGACCTTGACGTCATTCTAGCATTCGTTGCGGGTACAACCTGCAAGGACCTAGTTCGCGAGTTGGGGCGTAACCGCCCCGACACCGTCGACGAGCTCATGGATGTGGTCGCCAACTACGCGGCCGGCGAAGAGGCGGTCGGCGCCTTCTTCAGCGACGGGAAGGACAAGGGAAAGGCGCCGGCAGCCGACGACGCCGGAGGCTCGAGCAAAGGGCCGAAGAGAAACAACAAGAAGAAGAAAAATCAGCAAGGCAAGCGTGAGGCTGCAGAAGATGATCTCGTCGCAGCAACTGAATGAAAGACCTCGAGGTCCCCCGAGGGCGCCTCTTCGACAAAATGCTCGAGGAGCCCTGCCCTTATCACAAGGACGGGGCGAAGCACAAGCTTAAGGACTGCCGCATGCTTCGAAAGCACTTCGAGCAAGTGGGCGTGAAGAAAGGTGACGACAAGAAAGACCAAGGCAGCGGTGAGGGAGACAACGGGGAAGATGGAAAATTCCCCGAGGTCTATGACTGCTACATGATCTTCGGGGGCCCCTCGACCCAGCTCACGCCTCGACAGCGCAAGCGGGAGCGTCGAGAAGTCTTCTCCGTCCGAGTCGCGACACCTCGCTACCTCGACTGGTCTGATGCGTCCATCACGTTCGATCGCGATGACCATCCGGATCGAGTCCCCAACCCCGGGGCCTATCCGCTCGTCGTCGACCCAATCATCATAAACACCCGCCTCTCGAAGGTCCTCATGGACGGCGACAGCAGCCTGAACGTCATCTACCTCGAGACCCTCGACCTCCTAGGAGTCAAGAGGTGCCAACTCCGACCCAGCGCCGGGGGATTCCATGGCGTCGTGCCAGGGAAAAAGGCCCTTCCCGTCGGCCGTATCGACCTTCCTATCTGCTTTGGCACCCCCGCCAACTTCAGGAAGGAGACCCTCACCTTCGAGGTGGTCGGGTTTCACGGAACGTATCACGCTATCATCGGCCGACCGGGCTACGCGCAGTTTATGGCGATCCCGAACTACACCTACCTCAAGCTCAAGATGCCAGGGCCCAAGGGCGTCGTCACCGTCGCCTCCTCCTACGAGCACGCGTACGACTGCGATGTCGAATGCGTCGAGTATGGAGAGGCCGTCGAGCAAAATGCCATGATAGCCGCGACCCTCGAGCGCCTCGCCGACGAGGTGCCAGATCCCAAGCGACACGCCGGCAACTTTGAGCCGGCACAAGACACCAAGAAAGTCCCCCTCGACCCGAGCTGCCCCGACGAGAAGGTGCTAACGATTAGTGCCGACCTCGAGGGCAAATAGGAAGCCGTGCTCGTTGACTTTCTCCACGCGAACGCCAATATGTTTGCGTGGAGTCCTTCGGATATGCCGGGCATACCGAGGGAAGTCGCCGAGCAGGCCTTGGCAATCCGGTTCGGGTCCAGAACGGTGAAGCAACGCCTGCGTCGCTTCGACGAGGAGAAGCGCAGGATCATCGGCGAGGAGGTGCACAAGCTTTTGGCGGCTGGATTCATCAAGGAGGTCCATCATCCCGAATGGTTAGCTAATCCTGTGCTAGTTAAGAAAAAGAATGGAAAAATGCGGATGTGTATTGACTATACTAGTTTAAACAAAGCATGTCCCAAAGTTCCGTTTCCTTTACCACGCATTGATCAAATTGTTGACTCTACCGCGGGATGTGAAACCCTCTCGTTCCTCGATGCTTATTCTGGCTACCACCAAATCAAGATGAAAGAGTCCGACCAGCTCGCGACTTCCTTCATCACACCTTTGGCATGTACTGCTACGTCACTATGCCCTTCGGCCTTCGAAACGCCGTGGCGACGTATCAGCGGTGCATGCTCCACATCTTCGGCGAACACATAGGCGACACGGTCGAGGCCTATATCGATGACATCGTGGTCAAGTCTAGAAAAGTGGACAACCTCATCCATGACCTTGAAATCGCGTTCGGGTGCCTTCGAGCCAAAAACATAAAACTCAACCCCGAGAAATGTGTCTTCGGAGTGCCTCAGGGCATGCTCCTCGGATACATCATCTCCCAGCGCGGGATCGAGGCCAACCCCGAGAAGGTGGCGGCCATCATGCGAATGGGGCCGATTCGGGATCTCAAGGGCGTGCAGAAGGTCACGGGCTGCCTCGCGGCCCTCAGCCGTTTCATCTCACGTTTAGGGGAGAAGGCCATGCCTCTGTACCGCCTCTTGAAAAAATCCGAGCGATTCACATGGACCGCGGAGGCCGAGGAGGCTCTCGACAAACTCAAAGGCATGCTGACATCCACCCCGATTCTCGTCCCTCCTCGACCAGCGACGTCGACTGAACCGCCCGAGCCCCTCCTCCTCTATGTCGCCGCAACCACTCAGGTGGTCAGCGCGGCCATAGTGGTTGAGAGGCAAGAGGAAGGGCGCGCCTTGCCCGTCCAGCGGCCGGTTTACTTCGTCAGTGAAGTGCTTTCGGAAACAAAAATCCGCTACCCATAGGTGCAGAAGCTGCTCTACGCCATCGTCCTTACACGTCGCAAGCTCCAGCACTACTTCCTCAGCCACCCGGTTACCGTGGTATCTTCGTTCCCCTTGGGGGAGATCATCCATAACCGGGAGGCCACTGGAAGGATTGCTAAGTGGTCAGTCGAGCTCATGGGTGAGACCATCACCTACGCACCGCAGAAGGCCATCAAGTCCCAAGCGCTGGCAGATTTCGTCACTGAGTGGACCGACACTCAGTTGCCGCCGGTTCAAATCCAAGCCGAGCTGTGGACAATGTACTTCGACGGGTCGCTCATGAAGACAGGAGCAGGCGCGGGCTTGCTCTTCATCTCACCCCTCGGAGTCCACATGCGCTACGTCATTCGCATCCACTTTGTCGCTTCTAATAACGTCGCGGAGTACGAAGCACTCATCACTGGATTACGAGTCGCCCTTGAACTCGGGGTCTGACGCCTTGACGTTCGAGGCGACTCGCAACTAATTATCGACCAAGTGATGAAGGCCTCGAGCTGCCACGATGCCAAGATGGAAGCCTACTGCAACGAAGTGCGTAAGTTGGAAGACAAGTTCCATGGCCTTGAGCTTAGCCATATTGCTCGACAACGAAGCCGCGGACGAGCTTGCAAAAATCACATCGACTCGAGGTACAGTCCCTCCGGACGTATTCTCGAGGGACCTCTTCGAGCCCTCCATCGATTTGGGCTCGGGGGCTTGCACTACGCCCTCGAAGCTCCACCCCACGACCTCGACTGGGGCACCCTCGACCAGGGCCCAGGTTATGGAGATCTAGGGGACTCCTCCTCCGTCGAGCCCGCCGCCGGATTGGCGAGCCCCTTTCCTCGACTGCCTCATTCAGGGAGAGCTTCCGCAGGACCGGACCAAAGCTCGCCAGATCGCACGACGGGCCAAGTCCTACGTCATCTACGGTGATGGCAAGGAACTCTACAGGCGAAGCCCCTCAGGCGTTCTTCAGCACTGCATTACTATCGAGGAAGGCAGGAGGCTCCTCGAGGACATACACTCGGGGGCCTGCGGCCATCACGCAGCGCCAAGGACCCTCGTAGGCAATGCCTTCCGACAGGGTTTCTAATGGCCGACCGCCGTTTTCGACGCCACAAACATTGTCCGCTCGTGCAAAGGGTGTCAATTTTATGCCAAGCAGACGCATCTCCCAGCTCACGCCCTACAAATGATCCCCATCACCTGGCCGTTCGCGGTCTGGGGGCTCGATCTTGTGGGGCCTCTCAAAAGGACAACCAAAGGGTACACGCACCTGCTCGTTGCCATCGACAAGTTTACCAAGTGGATCGAGGCCCGGCCTATCGGCAACATCCGCTCCGAACGGGTGGTCGAGTTCTTTACCGACATCTTCCATCGCTTCGGGGTCCCGAACGTCATCATCACTGACAACGGCACACAGTTCACCGGCAAGAAGTTCTTGGATTTCTGCGATCGCCATCACATCTGTGTGAATTGGTCTGCGGTTGCACATCCTCGAACTAACGGCCAGGTCGAGCGCGCCAATGGCATGATTTTACAGGGCCTCAAGCCAAGGATCCTCAACCGCCTCAGCAAGCACGGAAAAAATGGGTCGTGGAGCTGCCTTCGGTCCTATGGAGCTTAAGGACAACACCTAGTCGAGCCACGGGCTTCACCCCATTCTTCTTGGTCTATGGGTCCGAGGCCGTCCTCCCCACTGACCTCGAGTATGGTTCCCCTCAACTAAAGGCGTACAACGAGCAAAGCAACGAAGAAGCCCTCGCAAACGCCGTCGACCAGCTTGAGGAGGCTCGAGACATGGCGCTAATTCACTCCGCGAGGTATCAGCAAAAACTTCGACGCTACCACGACAAGCATGTGCGCCCAAGGGACTTCCAAGTTGGAGACCTCGTCCTACGTCGACGACAGAGCAACAAGGGACGTCACAAGCTGACCCCGCCATGGGAAGGCCCATACACCGTAGCTGAGGTGCTAAAGCCCGGGACGTATAAGCTCCCTAACGACAAAGGCAAAATCCTCACCAACGCATGGAACATCGAACAGCTACGTCGTTTCTACCCTTAGGGCACCGATGCCCTCGTACATTCTCGCATGTTTTGTACATTCTCGCATGTTTTGTACATTTTCGCATGGCAAATATAAGGAGTACTTTCGATTATAAGTTCAAACTTGTTATTGTGCATGCAGGAGGTAGCCTCGACCCTGTCCCGCCAGAGTCGAGCCTCCCTCGGGGGCTAACGGGGGGAACCCCCTAAGTTCCTAAAAATACGAACGATTTTTTAAAATTCGAGCGTCTCCTTTCGCTTCGCAACTAAGTTGAAAACGCCTCGAACTCCTTGGGGTTGAGGGCTGTCGAGCCGGGAGCTCTCCTACGCCTCCGGGCTACGGTACCTCCACTCACTCCCCCCTCGAGGGATACGAGCCTGCGTCGAACACTTAGTCGAAAAGCAAAAGTCAGGCGATCAAAACTCGAGCGCCTCTTCTTTCTCACGCCTCGATACGCATCGTGACTAAGAAGAAAACGCCTTGAATTCCCTAGAGGGTCGAGAGCTGTCGAGCCGGGAGCTCTCCTACGCCTCCGGGCTACGGTACCTCCACTCGCTCCCCTCTCGAGGGATACGAGCATGCGTCAAAAACTTAGTCAAAAAAGCAAAGTCTAGGTGAAAGAAAGCAGAGAAGGCTTGAAAGTAAAGTGACAAATTGCATTACGATAGATGCATAAATGCTCAAAAAGGCTTTCGAAGCCACATTGAATATAAGTTACAAAAAACTAACTTATTACATGGGCATCTTCGCCCAGCCTTGCCCTACAGGCCCGCTCCGTCGCCGCCCTCCTCGACGAGGTACCCTTCATCCGCGGGGGGGAGGACTTCATCCTCGAACAACTTTGCCAGCGCTCCCCCTGGCCTCTCGGCGTCATTGATGAGCCCTCGACATCGCTCCTCGTTCTTGGCGTCGGTCTTCGAGATATCAGGAACGAAGCCTTGGGCGACCACGTTCATGTCGAAGACGAAGCCGGAGGAGACCACTGCTAGCGCCCGCTTCACGTCGATATGAAGCGCCTCCCGCACGCGATCACGAAGGGTGGCGTCGAGGTAGTAGATCCGGTCGATGAGCCCGGCACCCGGGATGTCTTCTTCAGCGCCCTCGACGGGCCCGACCACCCAGGAGGCGCAGAGCCTGTCGAGGGCAACCCGGAGCCAGCCGAGAAGCGCTCCCTCCGCTGCGAGGCTCTCCTGCAGCGCCGTGGCGGCGGTTTGGGTAGCGAGCAGCTCGGACTCGAGGCCTGAAACACAAAACAAGAGTTAGACAAACCATACAAAAAAAAAGAGATCAAAAGCTCCTCAAGGAACTCACCAGCACAGCGAGTCTCGAGGGCGCGGCGATCCCCCAGCACGGCGTCGCGCTCCCCCCGAGCCTCGTCTCGCTCCCGCTGGGCCTCCTTGAAGGCCCCGGTCACCTCCGTCTTCTCGCAGCGGAGGGTCTCGAGGGCGCCACCAGCCAAGATGATGTCCTGCTCCCTCTCTTGGAGGGTAGCCTTCATCGCCCCGAGCTGGGTTTCTAGGCTAGCGGCTCGGTTCTTCTCCTCCTGGGCCAAGGCGGAGAGGATGTTGCGCGCCGTGGAGACTTCAGCGAGATTGGCCTCGAGCGAGCGGATGCGCTCCACGGAGCCTTGAGCCTCCCCCACGAGTAGCTCGATGCGCTCCTGGGCTCGGATGCTCTCGCCCCTGGCCCTCTCCGTTTCGGCCTTGGCCGCGTCAGCTTCCTCCTTGGCACGCTTAAGCTCCTCCTTGAGTTGGGCGGCTTCCCCTCGAGCAACCTCGGCGTCCTTCTTCGCCCGGGTGGCCTCCTCCTTGGCTTTGGCGGCCTCCCCCTGGTCCGCTTCAGCTCCTCCTCGATCTCAGCCACCCTGCCCTGCGCAGAGCGACCGGCTTCGAGTTGGTGAAGCACTTCCTCCCGGCTGTTGTGCGTTTCGTGGAGGAAGTCCGACTTGGAGTAGGAACACCTCCGCACCTCCTGGGGACAGGAAATCGAGGGTTAAGGCATTTCATACGAAAGAACTCAAAAAACTGCATATGGTCTACACAGGGACTCACCGTGAGGTTCCGGTCGAGGCCTTCGGCGAGCTCGACGCCCAGCTTCAGCAAGTGCTACAGCCACGCCCGGGACCGCTCGGCGTCCTCCCAGCACTTGACTTCCGCCGGGTCGTCCATCTCGATCCCCGGAGCGCTGGAGTCGCCAAGTTCCTGGAGTACGATGCGCTCCTTTCCCCAATGTGGAAGGACCGTCTTGACCTTGGTTCGCGCCAAGGACTCGATCTCGTCCACCACATGACGTGGGATGCCGTAACGCACGGCCAACTCCGCTGGGGTGCGGAACTCCGACGCGGCGCCGGCATCCCTCAGCCCGAGGTCGGAAGTCGACCTCCTCGGCGAGCCAGAAGCCGCCGTCTCCTTCGGCTGCTCCGTCGACGGTTGCAGCGGCTGGCTCGACATTGCTTCTGGCACCTTCGGAGGCAGCGGAGGTGTCGAGGCCGTCGCTTCCCCCAACGCCACGTCCTGTGGCGCCGGCAGGTCCACTATCGACGCATCTTCTGATGGGTTCGGCACCGAGACCTCCTCCGACTGCACCCCCGGCAGCTGCGGGACCGTCGATGCCTTCAACGTCGTTTCTTCTTCGGCCAGCAGCTCGTCCAGGGTGATCACGGACACCCATTGCTTGGGCATTCCTGAAGTCCCCTCTGCCTCCGACGTCTCGGGCAGCTGCTGCGCCGGCGGGTCCAGCGGCGCCGTGCCCCCGGCGGCGTCTGCTGCGCCTGCTGATGCTGGGGTTGGCCCCCAGTTTTCTCCTCCTCTTCCCGCCGCTCCAGCGGCTCTTTCTCCCCCTCTTGCTGCGGCCGCGGCAGCTCCGCTTCTTGCAGGGCCCCCTGCTCCTGCTTCCTCTGGGCCTCGAGCTCGCGTAGCCCCGCCGGCCAGGGTCTCCGCTCTCCCGTCGAGGGAGGAAGGGCTATGGTCTCCTCACCCTCGAGGTCGACGACGGCTACCTCCTCTCCCGGCTCGTTGCCCTCGGGGGCTCCCGCCACAGGTGCGGGGATCGAGGCCTCCGGTCGGACAAGAGCGAAAGCTCCCGACGTCGGGGCTCCGCCCCCTGGCGCCGGGCCGAGCTCGAGGACCGCGGACGACGACGTCAAGGAGGCGCTCCCTCCCTTTTGCGTCCTCCCTGGCTCGGAGTCGCCGCCCGTCGCGGCCCCCGAGACGCTCGACCCTGCAGCAAGAGCGAAACCCGTCAGCCTACCGCGCGCCATAGCACCGAGGGCTGAGGACAACCACTTGGCTTCCCACGGAGCCAAGGGCCTCGACGTCGCACCTGTGACCGGGGCCTCCATCTTCGCAGCTGCGTCCACCTTGAGCCGCTTAGCCGGCGCAAGAGACGCCTCCTCGATTCGGCGCTTGGGCCTGGATGAGAAGAGGACGGCAAAAAGCTTATTAAACTGCACAATGAGGATGCAACAAAAAAAGGAATTGAATCAACAACGCTTACCCGAAGGGGATAGAGGCCTTTCGGGTCCCCCTCGAACCGCCAGCAGATCTCGAGACCCCTCCCGAAGCCAAGCTCTTCCCAGGGCTGAGGCTGCTCGGGGCCATCGGTGGGGTCGCCGCGCCTCCCCGCTCCGACGGGGCCTCCTGAGCACGGCTTTGCTCCGCCCGCGCCGACGACCGGGACCGGGTTTCCTGGGTCGAAGTGGGTGGGGTCTCGCCTCGAGTACGACGGGAGGGGGTGAACCCCCTCGAGTCGAGGCGTCGGCCCACCTTTTCCCACGCCGGCGCTCCGAGGCCGACGCCACCGGCTGGGGGGCACGCTCCTCCACTGCCTCCTCCTGCACCAAGGGGAGGTCAGCATGGCAGGAACCCGACAAGATGCGCTCGAGACGCCCCGCCACCCCCTCGACGTCATCGCTGTCATCGTCAGCATCATCTTCATCTCCCTCGGACGAGGGAGACTTCTCCTTCGGGAGCCCGTCGCGCCTCTGCTGAGCGCGGCGCCTCACATGCCTTTCGCGCTCCCGGAGCTTCTTGGCCTTCTTCTTCTCCTCTTCGTCCTTACACCGCTTTTCTTGCTGGGCGGTGAAGCGTCTTACCTGACGATCGGGAGCGTCCTCCCTCAGCGGGGGCCTCGATCTCTGGGAGTCGATTCTCCCCTACACGAAAACGTTTAGTCACAAGGACAAGAAAAGGGGGCGGAATGAAAATGCGAAAGGCATGGGTCGGGGCACTCACCTGGTCGAGGCAACCCTCCTCCAGCCGCATGGGGAGGCGATTGATGTCTTCCGCCCTGAACGAGCCCGCGACCATCCCCTTTACCCGCGCAACGACTTTCGCGGCGGATGGCTTCTCGCCGGACATCCGGCACCTCTTGAGAACCTCGGGCGCCGCCGAGGGGAGCATCTCGTCCAACCGTAGCGGGCGCTCCATCAGAGGGAGCACCCGTCGACCGTGGAAGGCCGAGACCACCACACCCGCCGTCAGGCCCGCCTCTCGAAGGGCCTTCATCGCGGTGACGAGGGGACGAAGTCGACGCTGAAGATCTCCCGCGACACCGTGCGGCCAGTTGAATGGACGCTCGGTGATAAGCCGCCCGATGTACGGCGGGAGGTAGCCGCCGTCGTTGCGAAGGTAGAACCACTGCTCGTCCCACCGGGAGTGGTTGGACATCAGCCCGGTGGGGATATACTCGCGTGGCTCCTCCGACTTTCCGGTCTTCAACACGAAGTTGAGGCACCCCGCTCGGACGATTCGCCTTACTCCTGGCGCCACCGGGGAGGCGAACCACTCCCCTTGTAAAGATGGAGCCATAGCTCCCAATGTGGTGCCATCCCAAGGTAGCCCTCGCAGACGGCCGCGAAGATGGCGGCGTTGGAGATGGCGTTGGGGGAGAAATGTTGGAGCTCGACGCCGTAGAAGTTTGTCAACCCCCGCACGAACTCGCTCGGGGGTACGCCGAACCCATGGCGATGATATTTGAGGAAGCTCACCACATAGCCCTCCGGCGGGCTTGGCTCTTGGTGGTTCCTCGGCGGCGCAATCCACTCTGGCCGATTCGGATCAGTGACGGGGCGGAGAAGTCCTTCTCCCACCAGCTCATTCAGCCTTTGCCGCGTCATGGTCGACGGGCGCCAGGGTTCGGCGGGCTGGAGGACGGGGGCCATGGCAGCAGCGGCGGCACGGATCCGTTCGGTGGACGTGGCGGCGGCAGCAACAACACGAATCTCTTCGGCGGACGGACGACCGGGAAGGTTCCCAATCGCGATTTCTTGCTGTAAAGTTTCTACCCTCACGCGCGCAGGAAAGCAGGAATTCGGGAGGATGGCAAAGGTGGGGGCGAACAGCGCCTGTCCCCCTCCGTTTTTATACCCGGGAAGAGCAACGGGCGGAGTCCGACGACAGGGAAAAGGTAACTTCCCGCAATTAATGCGCTTGCCTGACCGCTTCCCCCCCTCGATCCTTGACCGGATGCTCGCGTCACACCTCTGGCAAAGAGCCGTTGCTCGGGCCTACCACGATCGCACCACTAAGGCCTTCTCCTCAAAAGGCGCGTCTAACGGTAAGAAAAATAAGCGTCACTTGCCGGCGGACTCTTCCAGGAGAAGGTAAACGGGCTCTGGCCCACCTCAAAGTCTCGAGGGAGCGAAGGCCGGCCCTCGAGTGAGGGCTCAACGGCCGCCCTTGAGCACCAAAAAAAATCGGGCTCCGGCCCTAAGTCTCGAGGGAGCGAAGGCTGGCCCCACGATCAGGGTTCGACAGCCGCCCTCGAGCACCCGAGTCAGGGGTGACCAAGGGGGAGCCAACATGAGGCCTTGCTCGAGAACGAACTCTCGAGACCCCTTCGGACACATCCAAGGCGAAATGCTATGGACTTTATGGAATCCCCCGAAGGGAGGCATCGAGCCGCCGAGACCTATCGAATGGAATCGGTATCCGTGAGACCATGCGTTTTGCTCTAATGAGACCGCCTCCAGGCCACCAGCCGATCTCTATCGAACGAGGAACGGGCTCTCACTTGGATTTTCCCGTTACCAGCTCACTGAGAACTTCGTGGCTCGCCCTATCGAGGGTAGTCCGACGCTTCTCGCCTCACGTCCGATCGAAAGGACTCGTGAGATGAATGCCGAGGCCGGCAACGCCCCAACCGCACGAGGCTCGGGAGCTCGACTGTGCCCGGCACCCCTCGACGAAAGAGGGTCGAAAATCCCGCGGGGGCTCGGCGTCCCGACGCACCCCTCGGTAAAGCACTGCGACTCCAGTTCAGGCCTGTACCTGACTGGACAAGCGCCCCTCGACCAAAGACAAATGAAGCCCTCACAGGAGTCTTTCGACTCCTACGAGGCCTCGGGGGCTACCCCCGCGGGGGTCGCTCGCGCGCCACCCACGGAAAGATCCGAATCACGTCCTGTTCCCAATTCTTGACCCCCTGCCCGAGTGCCATCACTCGCGCAGGGGCTCGGGGGCTACTGTCGTTACCCAGGAAATAGGGTACCCTAAACCCTTGGTTTACCGGACTAAACCCCGCAAAATCAGCAACATGAACCCTCCAGTGACCTCCCACGAATAACGTTCGAAGGCCTGCAGGCTAAAGCATACTGGTTTGACCCACGAACGGACTACGGCGGCCCAAAGCCAAAGCCTGCTCGAGGGGCTACCGAGCGGACTGGGACTGTACACTCGAGGGTACAATTCGGGCGACACCTCGAGGACGGAACTTCGCCCGGCGAACGAGCCTGGCCTCGAGGACGGAACTTCGTTCGCGCGAATGGGCAGCCCTCGAGGACAGTGCACCCCTCGGCTACCGACTTTCCCATACGAATCCGGGCGCATTTAATGCGTTTTACCTACCCCCGCCTAACCGTATGGCCACAGTTACGGTAACAGTTGTGGGAGTGGCGGTCAAATCTTGCTTTTACCGCCCATGCCCTGGAATCCCGCGGGTCGTACTTCGCTGTTGCGCCATGCCGAGCACTGTGCCCCGTCCAACACCCCCTCGAGACGCATAAATCAGCACGTTTCCCGCATTTCCCGGGATTCGACCTCATCCGGTGAGGCTCGACCCCTTCGACTCGACCCCCTCGACTCGAGCCAAGTCCTCGACCGCCGCCCCTCGACTTCATCGGACGAACCCTCGAGCAGGACTCCAACGACTCCGGGCTGCACTTCAACAACTCCCGACGCGACGGCTGCAGGGCCTCCCATACCGACGTACATCACTACTGCAGCACCGACGTGATCGGCCTCAACGCCATGCGTCACCAGCCATACGAACTCTAAATATATGTACTCTTGTGCCCCTCCTTCACCTATAAAAGGAGACGCCAGGACGTTAGAAAGGGACGGACGGGAGGATCTAGAGCATAGAAACGCTAAGGCTTTAGATCACAGATCAATACCGTGAGACAGTGTAAGGTCGAGAGCTAGGCGTCCGAAACGCCCAAGCTCCACCTTACGCTCCTCACACCCGCTTGTATTTTCCCCTGTACTAGCACTTCGGTGCAAGATAACACGAACTATCCTCCCCCCGCTGGACGTAGGGCCTTCTTGGCCCGAACCAGGATAAATCGCCGTGTCCTTCTTGCATCACCCACCAGATTAAGGGAGCACACAATTACAAATATTACTCGTTGGTGTTAACCCCCCGGGGGTCGAAACACCGACAAAATTAGAATTGTAAAATTTTTTTAAAAAAAATTAAAAATAAAAAAAATTCCCTCTCGCCAGCGTCTGACCGCCCCACCTCGCTGCTCTGTAATGGCGGAACCAAACTCAGCAAAATCTGATCTACAGACCTCACCTGTTCCTGACCTCTCGTATCTCTTACCTTGTAATCTCTGTATATTGGTTCACTCTCGATCTCTTTACTAGCCCAAGTAAGCTTAATTGGCAATTTCCCAATCAGTATAGAGTTATCATTCACTGTCGTGATTGGGGGAATGGGTCCATTTGCCATCTTCTTCACCAACTTCTCAAATTGAGAGTGTTTTGGGAAGTCACAAGGCATCGAATAGCTCTTGCCAGACTGAAGACGTGGAAACTCCGCGTTCATCCATTCCTCCATCTGAAGAACATCACGTTCCTGATTGGGAACACATTTAGTCATCCGAATCCGAGTGGGGATGTCGTCAATGGAAATGATCTGTTCCCGGCCATCTGCACCAACATTGACCAGAGAACTCCCCAAACTTGAATCCGCCAAATCTCGAATCAACTCGTGAGTAACTCGAAACGGCGGGGCCGCTAGCGTGAGTCTGCGATTCCTCATCGGAACAACCCTCTAAACAGGAACTCTAATTCAAGGATGCCGACCGATACCACGCCCAGCAACCTCCCGCGATCCCCACAAGCACAAACTGATAAAGGATGTCACACCGAACTCTGACCGAAACAAGTTCTAGAAGCTTCCAAAGCAGCGCAGAAGCAAAATTCGAGATAGGGAGGGAGATAGGAGAAAGTACCACGGTTACCCGACGCGGTGTCGCTGTCCGAAGACGATCTCCTACTTTGCAGCGGGGGATTCCCTCGAGCGGCGCCGGTGATCACCGGAGAACACACTCGCCTCTCTTTGTTTTCGCCTCTCTCTATTTTCGCCGGAGAAAACAGTCTACATTACATGCATTTCTGAAATATCCTCACGAGATAAAAAATACATGCGTTTCCTCTCTTTTATGCTTATAATCCCCACGAGATAAAAAAATACCTCTCGGACTCCTTCCCCATCAGCCATCGCCGCCGCCGCTTGCTATATGGAGCGTTCGCCCTGCGCCTACGGTATCCCTCGCCGCAGACGGATCGCATCGCTGCGATTCTGGTGCTGCACCATTCATCATTTCCAGCTTTCGCATTCCCCATCAGGCATTCGTGATTTGTCCCATTCCATGTTTTTCGGTTGAATATTATTTCGTTCTTGGTTCAGCCAGCAGCAAACTCGCAGCGAAAGTAATTGGGAAAAAAAAGCCCAGATGTAATTGGGCCAAACTAAAAAAACTAAGGAGCACGAGGTACGGCCTAGCACATCACTCTACATGTTTTGCTAAAAAAGAAAAACATCACTCTACACGTTTTAGGCCGAATGGATGAATGTAGGCCCACACCAACACTTTTTCGGTCTCTTCAAATACAATTCTACCTTCTCTTTTATAGTTTTGTGTGCGCAAATTTCTTAAAACCACTATATGGGTCCAAGCTATCTCAAAATTAAGCTACCCTTACTACACTCTACACTAAATAATATGGCATGTATTAGTATTTAAAAAACAATACAGTTTTTTCGAATACGCGGGTGTGCATATTTTTTATTAGAAAAAGAGAGTTTTAAGACCGGCAGCCCAACCAAAATTGAGAAATAAATTTGACCAATAATAATCAAATTAGGCACATAGTTTAGTATGCAAAAGATGTTTCACTAGATTTGTGTTCCAAATAATTTAAAACAAATTTGTTTTGAGAAAATGGTACCTGATATTACCCTATCCGATCTTTCTGGTTAACTTGTACAAAATGATTCCTTGCGACAATATAAGTTTAATCTTATACTACAATAAAATTTCTTTGTCGAAACCTAATAAAACTCCTTGCAACAACTACAAAGGAGGGCGCTTGGCAATTACGAAGATGACACCTAATAAAAAGTCACTCTCTCTCACACACACACATTCTAAACTGAAATGATCTAGAAGCATATTGCCTTTCCGGACACACAGATGTAGTCTTTTCTTTTCTTGCTGCGCTAGATTTAGTATCAACTAAACTAAAATCTATTCTTTGTTGGATTTTTTTTTCGCCATGTGGCCGCAATGGAGAGGAGGGGCTCACAGGACCTACTATGGATCCAGGGTCCATCTACTACAAGCAAGGTACATCCATGCATATCACTTGGAGGACTATTTCACTTTTATACGTACTGTTTTATATATAAACATTGCTATAATTAATGCTATATATAAGCATATCTACTACTAGTCGTAACTGGGAAGAAGGATTAATTTCAATCGCATACTCCCTCCGTCTCAGAATACCAGACGTTTTAGCCTGGGAACCGGAAATCAAGACACGGTGCAAAAGATGGCAACACCCCTATGGTTAACACACCAGACACCGCATTAATTATCCATTGAAAAGATGCGCACACTTCTTTCCCATTTTGAAATACCGCTTCAGCTTGCCATTGCATGTACTCCTCCGTCCCTTTTTAAGTGTCGTCGTGAGATGCGTGTCACAAGTTTGACTGAATTATTAAAAAACTAGATTCAAAGATCTTTCTAATGATATTAATTATGATATTTATGATATTAATCGATGATACATATTATTTATAAAAATTGCTGGCATTTATTTCTCGGAAAGCGAAGCGGCACTTATTTAGAGATGCAGGGAGTACTCGGGATGCAGATATGTAGTCCCTCCGTCCCTAAATGTTTATCGTTCTCGCTTCTCGAGAAACAACTGTCGGCAATTATATATTAAAAAATATTAATATTTATAATATATAATTAGTATCACTAGAAAAATCTTTGAATCTAGTTTTTTAATAAATTTATTTTAAGATATAAATATTATACATATTTTGTATAAATTGAGTCAAATTTATGATACGAAAACCTACGACGACAGTCAAATAGGGACAGAGGAAGTATTGTTTACTTTATTCATCCATGCAAGTGGAGGACAGGGAGTGGCTGATGGACATGTGTTGTGTATTCGGTATAGCCGTGTGCCAGTCAAATAGGCGCAAAGTAATTCACTCAAAGTCCTATCATTGCAATCCGCTTGAACATGTATTCGGTGAAGTGCACGTCATACATTTCAAGTATGGGTGCGTCGCAGCAGGGGAGGTCGACGGCGCGGTGGAGGTCGGAGCAAGGGCTCCTAGGCGGTCGGGTGGCAGACGTCGGGGTGGCGAAGGCGGGTGAGTCGGGGCGGCGGAGTCTGGTGCGTCGGGGTAGGAGAGATCGACCTCGCGGTAGAGGTCGGAGCTAGGGCTCTTAGGCGGTCGGGTGGTGGATGTCGGGGCGGCGGATCACGCGAGTCGGGGCGGAGGCATCGGGTGCGTCGGGGCGGGGGAGGTCGACGGAGCAGTGGAGGTCGACGGAGCGGTGGAGGTCGGGAGCGTTGGGGCGGCGGCGTCAGGCGCATCGGGCGGATCCGGTGGAGTGCGTCGAGGATGTGGTGGTGGGCTGGTAGCTAGGACGAAGGAGGAATGGGTGGCGGCGGCAAGGAAGGAGGGTTTAGAGGGTAGGGATGGGCCTTTAATCCCGGGTTGGGGATCCAACTGGGATTGTAAGGCCTTTAGTCCTGGTTGGCAACCCAATCCAGGACAACAATACCCGTTTTGGCGCGGGACCAAAATTTAGCGACTGCCAATTCATTTCTCGCTACTTTTTTTATTGTTTTTAGTGTAAATATATATATAAAGCATCCAACTAATATATTAATTTATATAATATATTTATTTCAACATAATATATATATAGATATACGTAAGGCATAAAAATATTAGATTTCTTGAAATATTATATTTATTGAGTTTTCTTACGAGAGAAATATACGATAACAGAGACCTTAAAATAAAATTACATATACGATAACAAACACCTTTATCTATATAGGTCAATGTTACAATTAAAATGTACAAATATATTAAAATTTAACCACCTTAGTAGCGTTCTTCTAGCATCATATGAACCTCAAAAATGTCAGGTGGTAACGAGCTATGCCGATTCAAGATGCTCGCGGAGGCCGCAAAAAACTCATGCCTAAGCGCACCCCGATAAACCAATGCCTCTCGCTGTTGGGGACGGCGCCGAGTAGTATCAACCCCACGACGGCAACAGTGCAAAGCCCCGGTGGCACTATCAATCTCGTGGGGACCCCAACATTTAGTGTAGCTCTATTTTCAGTAGCATTCTTCTGGCACCTCGATTGTGCACCATTTCGGTGGACTAGGATAGGTAAGAATATCTGTATGTGTAGGGGTTTCTCCCATAGAGACCCTATTTGAGTGGATTTTCTAGAAACGGAAGATCGTGTAGTGAAGTAGAGTGTGTGAAATGAGCAGAATGTGTGTAGTGAAGTAGTGTGTGTGAAATGCTGAAGGTGTGTTGTGGAATGAGATTGAGAGATCGAGGCTCTATTTATAGGAGTGGGAACCGTGGGG
The DNA here is from genome assembly GCA_023333625.1 of Bothriochloa decipiens. Taxonomy (NCBI): domain Eukaryota; kingdom Viridiplantae; phylum Streptophyta; class Magnoliopsida; order Poales; family Poaceae; genus Bothriochloa; species Bothriochloa decipiens. The sequence continues at coordinate 17,970,850 of CM041638.1, forward strand.
AGCAGTGCTGGGGCCTTTAATCCTGGTTGGAAATAAAAAACTGGATTAAAAGTCCTTCTGATCCCACCTGCCACCCACAGAATGGCTTTCCCACCTACCACACACACAATGACTTTTAATCCCGGTTCTTAAATCCAACCGGGATTAAAGGTCCCTGCTCTTACCTAGCCAATAGAGACAAACACTGCTCCCACCTACCACCAATTTTATTTGTTTGTGTAAATCGATTTCTATTTTTCAGTTTAAAAATAAATATATAAAAATATAAATAAATTTTGATAAAGATTTTATTTTAGTATTTGAATTTTTCATGATATATATATATTCATACCATGATATCCTACTATAGTAAAAATTTATGCATACCACAAAGAGGTGTTACATCATAAACTGGGTTGAGCATCTCCATACAAATAGAACTATTTAAGCGAATAAAACATCACGATACAAATTATTTAGACATAAATTATTACATGACCAAATTAAAATATGAACCTTACCAACCAGACACAACTCTATCAACCTAGCTAAATAAACTCTAATCACTATCAGAATCATTGTCGTTATTTTGGATCGGGCCTCTCACTTCGACCCACCGCTGTGCCCATCGAATGTGGTTGATGTCTCCGATCGTGAATCCCCTCTCACTATCGATGTAGTACAGCGCGTGTACAATTGCACTCTCTCGTGCCACGTGAGACAAAATGGTACCTGCACCATAGACGTAAGCTACTGAAATATCACTGTCTCTCAGGGTGAACCTTATGCAGAACTGTTTGCCTGCTACAGTATTCTGGCCACTTTGATCAATCCAATCCCAATCATACTCAAAATGATCCATAACTTGGTCAAGAATGGCCAGTAAGCCACATGAACCATGGGTAAGATCATAGAGCCAAAGCTGCAAGTGGAGAAAATAAAGACAACATTATTAGCTTAATAAAGAGCAAATAATATGCGCGACTCAATTATTATCAATTTATGTTGATCTTACCACATTATGAGTGTTCTGACTCGCATAAAATTCGCTAATTCTTGGAGCAGTAAAACCATTGTAACGCAAAGCTAGCTCCTTGTAGAATGAGAAATCAAACACATTGTTATAGCCAACTCATCGAAGTGAGTCTAAACAGAGTGCGATGGCACTACGCTGGGCTGCCCTCACGTTTGGGCTCTCTACCCCCATCTGATGGATATTGTGCCTAGGAGCATTTGGGAGTTGGCTCCTAGAGGGGATGGTAAACCGAAGGTCACACTGCCAGCGCCGAGAATTGGGAATAAGTTCCGTACTCACATCGATGTTCTCGGCATTGAACATGCTAAGCGTCGAGTGTAGCCAGTCTATTGGGGCTATGAACTGCGACATACAAATGTAATGCAACAATGTTACTGAACTAATTATATTCTTGTTTGCTATCATATATAAAAACAAAAAATTTTAACAATATTTCATACATTAGCTGAGACAGCGAACCGCCACGGCACGTCGGCATTAGGAGCGAATGGCTCATCGCCTTGGTGAAAACCTGGTTGTTGTGGAGGGGGAGGTGGAGGAGGCGGGGAGGTATGTTGTCCATGGAACCTGATCGGAAAAAGTCAACCATAAATATATAATGGTACAAAAATACCTCGCAACAATTAGCAAAGTGAACACAAATAATCTCATGCACATAATTATATTTAGAATATTGGAGAAGTATGAATACCAATGAAATATCCCGGAGCCATTGTTCGAAGAGAAGTGAATTACTTTGCGCGCGACTTCACCGATTTCACCGCGTGACTTCACATTCATGTAGAAATGCATGTACAATAAATAAAAATAAGTTTACCATCTCGACTTAACCATGGAATGAAATAATTATTTATCATTAAAAGATTCAAAATTATATGAATAAAAGTTGTTAACCTTTTGAAAAAGATGATGCACGGTGCAAAGCTTGCTCCCCAAAACAAGAACACGTAGCCGTTTAAATTATTTTGGGATGTCTCGAGCGGGAGAACAGCAAGAGGATATATAGAGAAACATAGTCCTGGTTGGTTATACCAACCGGGACTATTGACCCTGATCTAGTTAGGGTTGGAATAACCAACCTGGATTAAACGTTTTCGTCCTACAAGAGCTGCGTTTGAAGCCGTTGGGAAGAACTTTAGTCTCGGTTAAAAATACCAGCCGAAATTAATTTTTAGTCACGGACCGAAAAATGGCCGGCACTAAAGATGTAAATCAAAACCATTTCTCTCTACTAGTGTGCATTCTCTCGATAGTTGCTAATTAAGGCTTAAAAACTAGCGAGACATCGTCGTCACGGCTTCACTTCGGGTTTTCTAGCCCTGCTGACACCTCCGCGCCATAAACAGCAACAGCAGCGGCCGTAAACAACGCCACGGTGGACCAGACAAGCACCCGGGCGACTGGAGCCAGGATCGCCTTGGCGGACCCTGGCGCCGCCGCGAGCACCATGAGCCCGAAGCCCAAGACGAACGCCGATGTGAGGACAACCATGAGGACGCCCGTGGAGCCCCACTTGTCGTGGTGGTCTTCGTCTCCGAGCGCACCACCGAGGATGCTCATGATGCCTCCCAACGTCGCCGCGGTCACCTTGCTGGCGATGTCCTCCATTGCATTGATCCGGGCCGCCTGGTTCTCCCGCAGGCTGGCGGCGGAGACGTCTCGTTCTCCGTCGTGGCGGACGACGATGCACTGCCGGAGAAGGAAGCAGAGGACAGCTGCGAAGACCAACGGCGCGAAGGCCGCGAAAACGCGGTACCTCAGCACCACGAAGGCCGCCGCGAACGCGGCGCATGCTAGCGAGCAGAGCAGGAGCGCGTTGGCGAGCCTCATGGCCGTGGCGATGAGCCGCCTGCTACATCGTCGTCGTTGGTTGGTGACCACCTTCGACACCGTCATCACGAACACACCGAGAATAGCGGTTGCGAACGTGAAGAAGATGGCGGCGTGAGCGGCGCCTTCGATGGAGCCCGACGTCACGCCGGAGATCTTGGACGCGCTGAAGAGGACGCCGACGAGGCCACTGAACGCCGAGTTCGTGATGCCGCATGTCGTCTTTGACGCGGCGTCAAGCTCCTCCTTGCTCTTGTACTCTTCGTCGTACGCTGCGACGGCCTCGCCGCTGCCGCTCATTAGCCTGAGGAGCCGGTGCGCACCGGCGGCCAAGAGCATGGTCGCAATAACCACGGACAGTCCGATGTAGAGGTACACACCGCCCGGCAGGAGCGCCAGTAGGCTGAGCAGCGTGAGCGCCGACAGCACGGCGCATGCGGCGACCAGGCACTTGGCCGCGACGCGGTGGCCGCGTGAGACGAGGACTTGCCGGCCCATCATGTTCAGGCTAAGCAGCACGAGGGCTTTGCCGCTGAGGAAGGTGGCGAAGGACAGCAGCAGCGAGACGGCGAGGCCCGGGTGCTTGGCCTCCTTCGGGAGGAAGAGCCCGGCCACCAGCACGGTGAAACCGAAGACGGTGACCGCGGCACCGACGTCGAGGTTCTCCTTGGCGGCCTTGTGGCGTTGCTCCTCCCTCTCGCTGACAGTAGTGGTCGCAGTAGAGGCCGCCTCTGCCTGAAATGTAAGATACCAGGGGCTTTAGTCCAAACAGGCTGCTCCAATCCAACCTGCGCATATCGGCACATGGATGCGTCAGTTTGTTTGGTTTATCAGACCATATCAGGCAAATCCTATGTTGCTCTTGCACACACCGGTTCAGAAAACCTTGTACTTAGCACAAATTGCATAGTTTATGTTCGGGTAGATCTTCTTAAGATAGCCAGTGGCGCGGCGTACGTACCTGGGACAGCGACAGCGACAGCGATAGCGACAGCGTCGTCGCCGGAGCCGGAGCCGGCCGCGGTGGCGTCCCGTGACGACGAGGACGACGGGTCATCGCTCGTCGGAGCCTGCCGGGGACGATGTGGCAGGCGAACCGCTGCACTGCAAAATGGAAGCAATAGGAACACGGGTCAAGAACAGCCCGTCCGGAAGGGGAAAAAAAAAAACTGTGGACACGATGATGGACCATCACCTTTTTTTGCTCTATAGAAGTGTTGAAGCGCGTCGGGGTGGTCTCCGCTCTGGGTCTTCGTTTTCCTGTGTCCTTATCGTCTTTGTCCGTTTGTGACCGCCGGTTCTGGTGGTGTATATATCCAATTAGATCCGAATAAAAATAAAAAAAATGGATCCGAATAAAGACTGCCGGATGTGATAGTAAAAACGGCATACTGACAATGAGTTTATACACCGCCCCCCCAACCCCCCAAAAAAAAGGTGCTACTTGTATACGACAAGAAGTACGATGGAATTGAAAAGTATGTGGCCACTTTGTCGGACTATACGTTGCATGCATCTTGCAAAGATGGTACGTATATTTTGTATGGATTCAAGAACAAACTCCCCACGTACAGTCCACCCAGGCCGGCCGAGGAAAAGGAGAACTTACCGTAGAAAAAAGATATGAAACGAAAACTAAAATGGGCTATAAGTTGCTTCCTGCGCCTCCTGAATTGGAGTAGCCTAGCGCTGCTACCTCCCTCGACTCGTCCTCAAGCCACACAAACACCACCATGAGTCAGTCTATGGCGGCCGGCTGTTGTTTAGGATCGGAGGCGGGCGCAGATGGAGCGGAGCACCAAATTCGACCAGAGAGGAGTTGGGCGGCCCTATACCCTGCTCAGCTCCGACGACCTCCGATCCAGCGTCCACAAGCGCACCAGAACCGCGCAGCATGCAGCAAGGGGGCGCGGCGGAGCAAGTGGTTCTACATGTCACAGGCTCACGCAGCTAGGAGCTAGCTCGACTTAGCTAGCGTCCATGCTGGGCACCGGCAGCAGAGGGAGGGTGTGTGGACATGCATGTGTGGTTGGCTAGACTTAATTGGCGGAGCTCATGGAGGAAGATACGGGAGTTGTGTATGTGTGACGGCAAAAAAAAAACACATCATGATGTTGACGAACGAGTGCCTTTGGGCTTTGGCCGGTTGGCGTCCTCATCTTGACCTTGGCTCCTTGGCCGGCGAACTTCCCGACGTACGGGATGGCGTCGCTTAATACGATATAAGTGGAACGCCGTCGTCGCGGAGCGCTTACTCGTGCGCCGGTGAGTAAGAAGAAGGACAAACTGAGCTGTGGGTGTGGTGCTGTGCTGAAAGGGCTGCACCTAGCTAGTGTTATATATAGAAAAATCGAGGAAGGAGAAAGCGCGTTTTTTCTAAATCTTTTTTTTCTTTTTTCCGAAATTTTCCCTAAATCTTTTTGGCTCAAGGCAGCCGTGCCGTGTCATTTTCTATGGAGGGCACTGTGATTTATAACGATTTGCAATTTAGTCTCCATATAAAAAAACTCGACCCGTGGAGTGAATCTACCTTAGGCATTGTTCATAGAAGATGAAGGCTCCCACGAGACTATACTGGCATTAGACCTATACTCTGGCGTGGGACAGACAAGGAATTTTTAACAAATCCGTTCCAGTAGGGGTTCGAACTCTGGCTGACAAGGTGCACAACGCTCAGCTAAACCAACTAAACTAGTGAACGCTTGCAGAGTATGCAAGTTCTAATAATTGTTTTTAATTAATGGCGGAGCATGAGGTAGAATTAAGAAGCCATGGCAACTATATATATAGTAAAAAATGCAGTATGCATCCTAATCCTCCAAGGTGCAAATAAAGAGCAAAGTTGTGTGACATACAAAGAGATATACTCTCTCCGCCCTAAATTATAAATCATTTCATATTTCTTTGAAAGTCAAAGCATCTTAAATTTAATAAAATATATATACTAAAATAGTAATATTTATGATACGAATTAAGTATTATTAAATTCTTCATTAATTATATTTTTATAGTATACCTATTTGATATTATAAATCTTTGTAATCCTCTTTAAAATTGATCAAATTTGATATATTTTGACCCTCCAAGAAATTTGAAACAACTTATAAAATTGAGATGGAGAGAGTACTTATGGCTTTGAATAGAAGATTGATGGGAAAGAAGAGCCCCAAGTATTAAAATTTCCTTTCATGTCAAAGGGGCAAGAGCCTAGTATCATCTCCATGAGGCTTTGTCATTGGGTCAACCCAAAACTTACTCAAATGAACTAGAATGGAATTTAGTTGTAAATAGTTACTTGGCCCCAAAAAACATCATTGGGTACCCATTGTGTCCTTATCTCCATATTACAAGTATTGTCAAACTTGTTATGGCGTCACTAACAATATCAAATGACTATGTTATAGCACTAGTTACATCAACCCTTTGCATATGACAGGGAAATTGAATGAGAGATAGAAGCTCGAGTAAATTGCATCTATCGTACACCAATTAAGATGGTAGGTGCAAATTTATCCAATAACATAACAATATGCTAAAATTAGTGCATGTACCATCCAAATCCAATAAATTAGAATGTCAATAACACCCCGTTTCGATGCTGCCAATCAACATGGAGATGGGAAATTGGAATTGTATATCTTCAATTTCACTTGTTTGGATGTTTTGGAATTGGATCTTGGAATTTGACTAACAATTCCAAACACATTCTCATAGCACAAAAGAACAAGCCCCAATACAGCTTTAGTATTGGCTGGAGTCGTGGGTGGAGCATGCTAACACAGAAGGGGTTGGAGCTCGTTGGCGGAAATAGTATCGGGTTGCCAACATGAGGAGGAGCAAAGCTCACCACCATAGAAGGGGCAGGGTTCACTGATGCACGGAGGGGCAGAGGTAGTCAGCACATGGAGAGAGGGAGTGGCATAGCTGGCACATGGAGAGGGGGCGAGTTGCTGATGTGTGGAGAGGGGGCGCAGGTAGAGCTAGGATGGAAGGGGCCGCACCAGGTATGGAAAAGACATGGTGTGTTTTCAAAATTATAAAAACCAATATAAAGATATTAAACCTATGGAAACTAAATCACAGTGCAACATCATTTTAGTATGTCATTCATTTGGAAACTCAATTATGTTGACCCAATTCCATTGCCAACACCCACATGGATGCTAAGGAACCCAAGGACATACAATTCATGTTTGATCAACCTTCCTTGACTGTAACTCCTAGCCCTCTAAGCTAATGGTGTGGGTTCGATTCCTGCCATCTGCTCCATTATGGTACAAAAAGACTAAATAATTTGACCTTTTATTTTGTCTGCATGTTTTATGCTTTGTAGAGCATAGTGTAGAACATTATGGTAGGTCATAGTTCGATTCATATACTTCACTACAAGAAATCTTGTTTTTTATGACAAAATACCTCATGACGGGTCACAGTTTTGTCATACAATGTACCATAATATGACGCACAATTCAGTGGCGTCACAAATTCAAGATAGCCATATTATTTTATGATGACATGGTATTTAGTGTCACATAATGGTACCCAACATCGTCACAAATTGTATGAAGGGGGAGACGATTATCGTTTGCACTTTTGTGACACTAGTTAGTGACTTTTTGTGACTGTTTCGCGGCGTCATGCATCAGTTAGTTGAAAATTGCCCAAGCCTTGACCAAATGAAGGGGGAGACGATTATCGTTTGCTCTTTTGTGACTCTTTTGTGACGCTAGTTAGTTGAAAATTAGTTAGTGACTTTTTGTGACTGTACCCCTGGAAGTGGGCCGAAGCCTTGACCAAAATAATTCCCCAATTCCGCCATATCGGTGGACACAACCTCATCCGATCCCCATCCCTATCTGCCCAACCCCAACCTCATACCCATCGGCGACGAGGAGTGGACGGATCCTGGCGGAGCGGTGGACCACGAGCGGGTGGATCCTGGTGGCGCAGACGGTGACTGGGCGGATCCTGGCGGCGCTGTGCACGTCGCCGAGCCGCATCCTCCGGCGTGGTGCACGGCGACTGAGCGGCGGCCTTGGGCGAGGGTGGTGGTGTTCGGTCCCCTTATCCCAGCCCCTACTGACGACGCGGCGGTGCAGCAAGCGGCAAGCTCTTCTGGTGGTTCGTCGAGCGGTGGGTGACCTCGGTGCTCGCTCTGTGCTTGCTCGGTCCAGCTCAGTGGGTGGCATCAGGTTTGTAGGCAGAGTCCCCGATCCCTCTTTTCCCCTCTGTTCCCTGGCCATTGCTCTAGCTACTCCAGCGACGACGGCACCATGTCTCAGTGGGGAAGCTCGGCAAGCCAATCGCGTGGTACTGCAGCCTCCGGGATGGTTGAGCGCCATCTGGATGGAAGCTCGAGTTGGGCACTGGAGCCATATCCCCCAGGTAAGGAGACCGGGCTACCCTTGATCCCATGCCCTGACTGTGGGATGGCGAGGGTGATAGAGAGGCGATCAGCGAAGGAGACGACCGAGAACTACCTGCGTGTGTTCTTCAAATGTCCTCGGAACTCGGTGAGAATGCACTTGTGTGAATTGAGTTCACAAGTTCTTCATCCTTGTGAATCCCGTCTGAGTTAATGCAATTGTTTTGTTGCATTGTTGTAGTTTCCTAAGCTTTGCGGGTTCTACAAATTCCAAAGACAGTATTTGGAGAAGCTGGAGGAGCTTGGCATTCTCACAATCCGCAAATCCCCCCTAGCAGTGGAAGTTGGTGATGAAGTTGAAGATGCAGCAGATGTATCATCTGGAAGAATGGTTGTGAATATGCAGGGTGTTGAAAAGAAGAAGACAAAGCAGATTGATGCCAAGTTGTTGGATGATCTAATTTGGAAGTTCAACATTTTGATGTTTGTTTTAGCAGTTGGTCTTGGCTGTTTGTTCATGTATGTTGTTGGCAGACTGAATGTGAAGTTCATTGCCTAATGTATTTTAGTCTGTAGGTTATGGTTTCAGTGTAGTTGGGCCTTTGTAATGTATGAACAATCTGGTGCTAAGTCAAGCAATGCAATCTGGTTATTCTGTTACTTGTTTGTGATGCAATCTGGTTTATGCAGTTCATCTGGAAGAATTGGTTATTATGTCACTTGTGTGTGATGGATTCTATTTGCTACTTCCAGCCAATACATTTTGTGACAACTTCTGTACATTCCATGATAGAATTTGGTCATTACATGACATTATCATGTGTCATAAAAACACAAAAATCTGGGCACTAAATATTTGCATAATGTGAATGCATTCTGTCCACTGTAATGCATCAAGTATTCACAAATATCCAGAATTGCAAATTTCAGGCATCATCATTGTCACAAATCCTTTGTAATAGAATCACTAATACAAATTGCAATAGCACAATTCAAATACAGAATTGTATGGCATGATTCAAATACAGAATGGTCTTACAATCACAAACACATGTAGTAGCATGATTCAAATATAACAAAATCAGTCATTATCACTATCTTCTCCTGAAGTTTGGCCATCTTCTCCTGGACTATGGTACTCAAGATAGGTTTCATCTTCATCTTCATCTGGGTCATCTGTTTCATCCACTAGAGTTGTATGGCTCCGTCGAATGCTCTCCATGAGGTCTCTACTGATAGGGCTGCCTGGTTCATTATCCATGTGCAACAAATCCAAGTCTGGATGAATATCTCCCACTGCACCCTCTCCCAATGAAATATGCTCCTCTTGGTATGCCTCTTGACATCTAATCTGTATCTGTTCATGAAGTGGTGTGTTTGTGTCAGGCTCTTCGAGGACATCATATATATGTCGGTGGCCAAATTCTTGTAACACTCGCCAACTTGGACCTAACTTTGTATCTTCCAAGAGAAATACTTGCAAAGCATCTATGCCATTAATGAATGGATCATTCTTATACCATCTGCCTTGGATGTTTATGCTCTTGAAGTAACTATCATATTTCATCCGGTATGTCCTTCCCTCTAGATGGTACCACTCACACTGAAATAACACAACAGTTCTATGCCCTTTGCTGTTCTTATTGTAAGTCAACTCAATAATGTCTGTGATTGTCCCATAGAAGTCAATTGCATCATCACCATGAGTACCAGCAGTTTTGATGGTGGAGTTCTGTGTCTTCTTGTTATCATCATGAGCCAGTGTGTGGTACCGTACCCCATTGATTATGCAAGCTGTGTATGAACGGACTCGTGGATTAGGCCTGCATGCTAGTGAGTACAGGTCTTCATCAACATGTGTTGTGCCTTCGTATTTCATTCTTGTAATCTGCATGTTGAAAACATTTTAGAATAAGTTAGTTTGAAAATGTTCTATATCATAAATTATTAAGTAATGTGTAGAAATTGCACACACATGATCCTCAAACCACAGAGCGAATTGTGTTGACATCATTTTTTCAACTTCGTTGACCCCTTGTTCTTCTAATTCTGCCCTGAAAGCATCTAGGCCCCTTAATGTGGTTTCGATGATTGATGACAATATTTACCATAACTAACGTGTGTTTTGCAGAAACATTGGTAAGTTAGGTTATGGTGATGGATACCGTGGGCAATACGGGTTTCATGCTCCCTTGACGATGGAAATCGTTTCGGTTTCCAAAGGATGGACGACAAGGTCAAGAACGATTAGTTCCGATCGTCCATGGTGTTGGGTGACGTTGGATTAGTCGTTAGGACTTTGTTTTTCCTTTGGCCGTACTATTAAGGGGGTGCAAACGGGTAGCTTGACCTAGATAAGTCTAATGGTTTAGGTGTGATGCACACTTGTGAAACTTAGCACTAGGTAACTACAAAAAGGCCCTAAGGTACGTTGGAGTTAAAGCCGTTCACAAAGATCGTCGAATTCGAAGTGGAATGGTTGTTTTAGACGCACCGGACGCTGGATCGAAAAGGACCGGACGCGTCCGGTCTATTCATTTGCGTGTGCAGCAAAATGGTTGAACGCACCGGACGCAGGGACAGTGAGTCCGGTGGTAAGCACCAGATGCGTCTGGTGCAACGCAGAAAAGGATAACGTACCGGACGCCGGCCCGGACGCGTCCGGTGCTACACCAGACGCTGTCCAGAAGCTATGTTTTCAGACCGAAACATCGGACGCGTCCGGTGTAACTCACCGGACGCGTCCGGTGGGTATGTAATGGCTAGCTGAGTTCGGTCGCGGATTGAAAAATTGAACAGACCAGACGCGTCCGGTGATTGGGACCGGACGTGTCCGGTGACCCCGAAAATCGTGGTTTGGAAGGTAACGGTTGGTTTTGGCCCGTGGGGCTATAAATACATCTCCTACCCCTCCACACCAGAAGGCTCGCCCATTATTTTCAGCTGAACAACCTCTTTAGTGTCCAAAGAGAGCAAGAGCCCTAGTGAGGTGCTAGTGATTTGAGAATCCATTGATTAGCACTCATTAGTGAATCAAGAGTAGCAAGTGTGCATCCATCGTCTCATTAGGCTTTGTGAGGTCAAGTGAGAGCTTGTGCTTTTTACTCTTGGTGATCGCCATCACCTAGACGGCTTGGTGGTGGTTCAGAGTTTGGTGATCATCCGGCGGAGCTTGTGGATGGCCCAACTCAAGTTGTGAGCGGTTTTGGCGATTCACCGCGATGGAGTGTCGAAGAATCAGCCCGGAGAGAGCACTTGGTCCTTGCGCGGATCAAGGGGGAGCTATACCCTTGCGCGGGTGCTCCAACGAGGACTAGTGGAGAGTGGCGACTCTCCGATACCTCGAGAAAACATCGCCGTGTTCCTTGCTCCTTTACTTTCCGCATTTACTTTCTAGCATTTACATTTCCGCAATTTACATTCTTAGAATTGCCATGCTAGATTAGGATTGGAACTAGGGTGCAAAACTTTTCTCGATAGAATCCTTAGAAACACACATAGGCACATAGGGTGAAATGGGCTAATAGGTTTTAATTCCGCAAGAAATTTTAGAATTAGCCCAATTCACCCCCCTCTTGGGCATTTTGATCCTTTCAAGTGGTATCGGAGCCGAGTTGCTCTAAATTAGGCTTAATCGCCTGGAGTAAAGATGTCTCATGGGGATGGACCACCGCCTATGTTCGAAGGCGATGATTTTCCTTATTGGAAAGTCCGAATGGAGTCCTATTTAGAAGCTCAACATGCTCTATGTCTTAGAGCCGCCATCGAAGGTTTTCCAAAACCTATGGAAGGCGTTCCTCTTATACCTAATGAGGAGGAGCAAGAAAAATGGAGTGCAAAAGCCAAAAATCACATATTTAGAGGCATTTGCAAAGATGTGTTTAACCGTGTGCGAAATCACAAAAACGCCCATGAACTATGGACAGAACTTTGTGCACTCCATGAGGGAACAAAGAGTGAGCGTGAGGAGCGCTATCATCTTGTTATGCGCAAATTAAATGCATTTGAAATGAAAGCTAATGAAAGCGCCAATGAAATGTACTCACGTTTGAACATTCTTGTAGAGGAACTAAATGGACTTGGGCTTAATCAAATGTCGCCATCCAATGTTGCAAGGAAGATTCTTTGTGTTCTTCCCATTGAGAAGTATGGCCACATCGTCACCGTGCTTCACCAAGGAGATCTTTCCAATGCCACCCCGACACAAATATTGGGAAAGATCAATGCGCATGAGATGTACATGCACCTCACTCCCGAGGATGGTGCATCATCTAAAAAGAAGGACTTGGCCCTCAATGCTAGCCGTCAAAGAAAGGGCAAAGAAAAGATCTCGTATGACAATTCAAGTGATGGTGAAGTTGATGACTCAAATCTTGCTCTCATGGTCAAGCAAACCACCAAGATGATGAAAAAGCTAAACAAGAATGGCATCAAGTTTGATAGCAAGAAGAAGAAGTTCTTCACAAGTAGCAAGAGAAAACCCATCTCCGAGATGGAGTGCTATAATTGCCACAAGCTTGGTCATCTTTCTCATCAATGCCCGGAGCCTCCAAGGGACAAGTACAAGAAGAAGGGCAAGAACAAGAAAGATGATACAAGTGATGATGATGATGAGCAAGAGAAGAAAAAGAAAGAAAAGTTCCACAAGAAGAAGGAGTACCACAAGAAGAAGAATGGAAGGGCTTATATTGTTGGTTATTGGCTCACCGATATTGAGTCTTCTTGTGGGTCATCCGATGATGATAGTGATGATGAGAAGGTTGCCGCCATAGGCGTTGGTTCTTCACCACCACCACAATCACTACCATTTTTCTCATCCTCTACACATTTTTGTCTTATGGGCAAAGGTGACCGGAAGGTAGATCCTAAACATAAGGATAGTGATAATGATAGTGATAATGATAGTGATAATGATAGTGATAGTGAAGATGAATTTGAATCTCCTTCATATGATGAACTTGTGAAGTTGCTAAATAAGTACACTAAAATCATTATCAAGACAAGAGCTAAAAACAATGAACTTGATAGTGAAAATGCCTCTCTTATTGAAAAGCATGATAAATTAAAAGATACTAGTGATGAGCTAAATGAAAAATTTGATGTTGTATCTTCCAAGTTTAAAGAACTAAAAGCCTCTAAAAGGGAGCTAAAAGAAAACTATGATAAACTTGAGAAGAAATACAATGAGCTCAACGCTAGCTATGATGCTTTAAAAGAGAAGTATACAACTATCAAAATCAATCATGATAGTGTTGTTGTTGCTTATGATATTCTTGCCGAAACACATGATGCTTCTAACAATGTTGTTAAGATTGATATAGCTACATCATGTGATGACTTGCTTGTGGAGAGCATTGAGCAAAGCTCTAGTGACAAGGGCAAGAAAGTGGTTGAGGCCAAGAGCTATGATGACTATGCTAAGCTCAAGAATGAAAATGAAGAGCTCAAGAAGAATCTTGAACAAGCTAAGGCCACCAACACAACTTCCATGAAAAATCTTGATCATAACAAAGAGTCAACACTTGAGTACAAGTCACTCCTAGAAGAGAACAAGAAACTCAAGCAAGAAAAGGACCAACTTAAGGTAGGGTTAAGCAAGTTTGCCAAAGGCAAGTCACTTCAAAGTGAACTCTTGATGAGCACTGTAATGAAGACCGATAGAAGTGGCATTGGGTACAAGGCACATCAAGAAAAGCAATTGAAAGCCAAGCAAACAAGTCTACACAAGCCAAAGCCAAAGCCAAAGAGATGCTTTGAGTGTGGACAAGAAGGTCATTTTGCTCATGATTGCAAAACTCCCTCACCACAATCCTTGCCCAAGCATGCTAGACCTTTTGCTTTCAATGCTCACTACTTGCTAAGAAAGGATGCAAGTGGTAAAATGAAAGTCACATTCTTAGGTCCCCTCAACAAGAATAGGCCTAAGAAAATTTGGGTTGCAAAGTCACTAGTTGAGAAAGCAAAGGGCCCTCATCAAGTTTGGGTCCCTAAACAACAAGCTTGATCTATTGTGTGTAGGTGAACTACAAGACCGGTGGAAGTCATTGGGTTATTGATAGTGGTTGTACACAACACATGACCGGTGATCCTCGTATGTTCACCTCACTTGATGATGAAGACCAAGATCAAGACAAGATTACATTTGGTGATAACTCAAAGGGCAAAGTCAAAGGGTTGGGCAAGGTTGCTATATCAAATGATCATTCTTTGTCAAATGTGCTTTATGTTGCACCTTTGAGTTTTAACTTGCTATCCGTTGGTCAATTATGTGATCTTGGCTTCCAATGCTTGTTTGATGAGAATGAAGTGATTGTTACCAAGAAAGAAGATGCTCAAGTAATATTCAAGGGTTTTAGATACAACAATCTTTATCTAGTGGATTTCTCCTCCAAAGATGCAAGCTTGAACACATGTTTGTTCACCAAAACCTCTCGTGGTTGGTTGTGGCATAGGAGGCTAGCACATGTTGGAATGAGTACACTTAAGAAGCTCTTGAAGAAAGATTTAGTGAGAGGCTTGAAAGATGTGAAATTTGAAAAGGACAAACCTTGTAGTGCATGTCAAGCCAGCAAGCAAGTTGCAAACACTCATCCAACCAAAGCTTTCTTGTCAACATCAAGAGTGCTAGAACTTTTGCATATGGATTTGTTTGGACCAACCACATACAAGAGTCTTGGAGGAAATCTATATTGTCTAGTGATTGTTGATGATTATTCAAGGTACACTTGGACATTCTTTCTTCATGACAAAACCGAAGTGGCAAGTTGCTTTAGGAAGTTTGCAAAGAGAGCTCAAAATGAATTTGATGTCAAGATCAAGAAGATAAGAAGTGACAATGGGAAGGAATTTGACAACACACACATTGAAGCCTATTGTGATGAAATTGGGATCAAGCATGAAGTATCATCCACCTACACACCTCAACAAAATGGCATAGTAGAGAGAAAGAATCGGACACTCATCACACTTGCAAGAACCATGCTTGATGAGTACAATACACCGGAGAACTTGTGTGCCGAAGCAATCAACACCGCATGCTATGCATCCAACCGGTTATATCTTCACAAGTTCCTTTGCAAGACCCCCTATGAGTTGCTAAATGGGAAGAAGCCGGACGTCTCATACTTTTGGGTGTTTGGTTGCAAATGTTACATCTACAAGAAAAGGCAACACCTAGGGAAGTTCCAAAGACGTTGTGACATTGGTTTTCTTGTTGGCTACTCATCAAAATCCAAAGCATATCGTGTACTCAACCATGCCACCAGCTTGGTAGAAGAAACATATGATGTGGAGTTTGATGAATCTAACGGCTCCCAAGGAGCAATTGAGAATCTTGATGATGTAGGTGATGAACCATTGAGGGAAGCCATGAAGAACATTCCCGTGGGAGACATCAAGCCTAAAGAGGATGATGAAGATGATGTGCAAGTCATTCACAAGCCCTCTTCCTCATCAAATGTGTCTCAAGATGAAGATAAAGAAGGGAGACACGAACATGAAGATACTCATGTCTCCCATGAACAAAGAGAGACACAAGCTCAAGATGTTGATGCTCCCCGATCATCTCCTCAAGCGGTTGAAAGAAGAAGTGCTCAACTTCAAGCTCATCCTCAAGAACTCATCATAGGGGATCCAAAAAGGGGTGTTTCAACTAGATCTCAAAATATGACTAACTTTGTTGAACATCACTCTTTTGTTTCTTGCATTGAGCCTCAAAATGTAGATGAAGCTCTCAAGGATCCGGATTGGGTAAATGCCATGAATGAAGAATTGAACAACTTCACCCGTAATCAAGTATGGACACTTGAAGGGCGTCCCAAAGATGCAAGAATTATTGGAACCAAGTGGGTGTTCCGCAACAAGCAAGATGACCAAGGCACCATTGTGAGAAACAAGGCAAGGCTCGTGGCAAAGGGGTTCTCTCAAGTTGAAGGTTTGGATTTTGGAGAGACCTTTGCACCGGTTGCAAGACTTGAAGCCATTCGTATCCTCCTTTCATATGCATCACATCATGACATGAAACTATTTCAAATGGATGTGAAAAGTGCTTTTTTAAATGGCTTCATTAATGAGCGTGTCTATGTTGATCAACCTCCCGGTTTTGAGGACCCTAGATATCCTAATCATGTTTATAGGTTATCGAAGGCATTATATGGACTTAAGCAAGCTCCAAGAGCTTGGTATGAGCGCCTTCGGGACTTTCTTATTGAGAAGGGCTTCACAATTGGGAAAGTAGATACTACACTATTCACCAAGAAGCATAATGGGGAAATCTTCATTTGTCAAGTGTACGTTGATGACATCATCTTTGGCTCAACAAATGAAGAAGAATGCAAGAGATTTGGTGACATGATGTCAAAAGAGTTCGAGATGTCTATGATTGGTGAGCTCACCTTCTTCCTTGGCTTTCAAATCAAGCAATTGAGAGAAGGAACCTTCATATCTCAAGAGAAATACACCAAGGACCTTCTAAAGAGGTTTGATATGAAGGATTGCAAGCCAATCAACACACCCATGGCATCAAATGGGCATCTCGATCTTGATGAGGGAGGTAACTCGGTTGATCAAACTCTTTACCGTTCTATGATCGGTAGTTTATTGTACCTTACCGCATCTAGGCCCGACATCATGTTTAGTGTATGTATGTGTGTTCGCTTTCAAGCCGATCCTAAGGAAGCTCATTTAAGTGCCGTAAAAAGAATCTTTAGGTATCTTAAGCTAACCCCAAGCATTGGCCTATGGTATCCCAAAGGAGCAAGATTCCAACTTGTTGGCTATTCCGATTTGGATTATGCCGGTTGCAAAATTGATAGAAAAAGCACATCCGGAGGGTGCCATTTGCTTGGGAGGTCACTTGTCTCTTGGTCATCTAAGAAGTAAAATAGTGTTGCTTTGTCCACCACCGAGGCGGAATACATTGCCACGGGGGCTTGTTGTGCACAAATTTTATATATGAAGCAAACCCTCCTTGACTATGGAGTAAATCTCGGTCAAGTAACACTGTTGTGCGACAATGAAAGTGCCATTAAAATTGCTAATAATCCGATTCAACACTCTCGTACTAAGCACATAGATATCCGCCACCACTTTCTTAGAGATCATGTCTCTAAAAGGGATATATCTCTAGTTGGTGTAAGAACGGAAGATCAACTTGCGGATATCTTCACTAAGCCCTTGGATGAATCAACCTTTTATAGGTTGAGAAATGAGCTAAATATTCTTGATCTAAGCAATTTCATTAAAAGATAAATGTGTCGTCAAATTGTATTGCATTATGATATAGTGCATATTTAAATACTTGTAATGCACATAGGACTTGTCTAACATGGTTAAGATAACCCTCTTTAGAGGTGTGAAGAAGCTTTCCCTTGGTTCAAACTTGACAAGTCGACTAGATTCAAATTCTTATCGCATTGCATATGCATGATTGCTATTTGTCGTTTGGTTCCTCGCTCGATCTTATTGCCTATTTTCATAAAAACCTAAGTATATGGTAAGCCTATGGCAAAATAAATAAAAAAATTGAGGGTTTCGAGTGAGGTTCTCATACTTGTTCCAACTAGTGTTTATTTGAATCTTATTTGAGTTGGAACAAAGTTGGGAGAAAGCGTCGCGAAGGTTGGGGCTCAAAATCCGCAAAATTTGAGCACCGGATGCTGAAACCCAATGGACCGGACGCTGCCCCCGGCGTCCGGTCAGTTCAGCGGCCAGCGTTTCCTCAAATCTAAAGACCGGACGCTGCACAGTAACCCGGCCGCGTCCGGTGCCAGATGACAGGACGCGTCCGGTGTGGTCGGGCAGTTGTTGAAAATTTTTTTAACGCACCGGACGCTGACACCCCGCGTCCGGTGCCTCAGACCCGACGCGTCTGGTGCTGTCGAGAATTTTTGGAGCTCTCTGGACCGCGTCCGGTGCCCGGACCAGCGTCCGGTGCATAGGACCGGACGCGTCCGGTGCTCGGTTGACGGGCGTATTTAAACCCGACAGTGGGCCCCTTCGCTAGGGTTTCACACTCGAC
>CM041638.1:17994077-18185818 GCA_023333625.1 Bothriochloa decipiens
GGTAGTACCTCAGCGAAGTGAAGTAGCGAAGTGAAGCAGCGAAAGCGGAGTGGATCAAGCTAGTAGACTACGGGCTACTATTTTATGACGAAATGTACAATATGTGACGCGTTGACTAACCTTTTTGTGACGAAACTAACCGTCACATTAAACAACAATATGTGACGAAATCATCTCAGCGAAGTGAAGTAGCTCACCTTGGGAGGAGGGAGCTCTTGAGTGAGCAGATCTCAGTTGGACGGCCAGGTCCACCACGGTGCCTGCCTGCAGGGCTATTGAGGAAGGGGGAGGTGAGTGGAGAGGGGCGGCTAGAGCTCCACCACGGTGCCTGCTCATAGGTGTTGCAGCAGTGGGGCTGCTGGAGGGGAGGGGTGCGCTGCTGCTGCTACTGGGGAGGGGCGTGCTGCAACAGCTCGCTGCTGGAGGGGGAGAGCCTGCTCGGTGATCGATGTTGAGGTGGAGGGAGGTGAGGGTAGGGGTGAGCGGGTAGAGGGGACTGCCTGCAGGTGCTCGTTGCTGGCAAGGTTGGGGCGGCAAGGAGAGCCTGCCCGTCGCCAGAGACCGTGGCCAAGCGGCCACTGAGCTTGCTAGCTCAAATGAGAGGCCAGGAACACAAGTGTTGACACCCCATCAATACATGACATGTGGGCCTAGCATTTCAATTACATGTGGGCCAGACGATGTTCATCAGCCTCCCATGTTCCCTTTCATTTGTTCACACATTTATTTTTTAAATTCATGGCAAATTCTTCTAAGAAGTCTTTCTCCTAGATGCTATCTCTAAATCTGATTTTTTTTCTTCTAAAAATTTCTAAAATCATGTTCTATCAATATGTCGGATTATTTTGGTCATATAGTCATGTAATAAGTTATAAACAATTCAAAAGTACAATCTATAAAAAACATGCAATTTTAGTCCAAAATTTGAAACCCCAAATGACCTCAGCTACAAAAGTCATGAACACAACATTTGTTTAACTCATTAAGACCAACAAGTATTATTTTGGCCATTTTCCCATTTGACAAAGTGGTACTAAAGTTGTTCATAAATTCTACTCTCCTTCTTAGAGTTTCATGATGATTAGGTGAGATATGTGATTTCCATGAACAAAGTTTCTGTCACTTTCTCAAATGAACAAACTCCCAAAACAAGAAATGTACATCTTCATGAGATGTGCAATCTTTGTATTCATCACTTTTAAATTTGAAAGCATTTAGTACCCCTAATTTTAGTCCCCATTTAAATTTTTTAAAAATTTAACATTTAAACTATCAAAATATGTTCAAATGAAAAAATATACAAAACAAACCAGGTAGATGTCGACGAGTTGGACATTTTTGTTTTTGATAGTGTTTCCATTTTCTATCGTTCAATACCCCCAATATTCATTTGAAATCGTAATAAGAAAAAATGGGTCACTGACTAGTGGACCTGCTGCACCAGATCAACATTTGGCCCAGCCCAGGTCCTGCCATCGACAAACCGGGCCCACTCGTCAGGCTAAATTTTTCGGTGGTGCTAGACGCTCTCTCCAGCGCAGCTACCCTCGCCGACACATGGGTCCCACCCGCCTCCCGCTCAAGCCACCCAAGCCTCCCGCTCAAGCCACCCGCCTCCCAGCACCTTCATCCTCTTACCCGTAAGACTTGGGGGAAAAATCCCCAATCTCCCCCTCGTCCCCGCCCCAGAGCCGCCACCCCCCTCGCTGCCGCCACCCCACCGCCGTCACCCAACCTCGTCGCACTGTGTGTCCTCCCTGCAGCCTAGCTCTATAACCCAAATGCCCCCTCCTCCCTAAACCTAGTGTCGCCTCCTCCCGAACCCTAGCGACACCGAGCATGGCCATTTCCTCCTGCTTCCTCGCTACTTAGTGGTGCCAAGCGCCGACGACGTGCACCCCGACGCTGGAGGCCGGAGGTGTAGTTCACGCCGCGGCATCCACGGATCGACCCCGAAGTCTGTCACCGCCCGCATCCCGGAGTTCGTCACCGCTGCCTGACGAAGCTGGAAGCAACCGGCCAGGGCACCACCAAGCTACAACTCAGAGCCATAGCTCAAGCCGACGACATCCACAGATCCACCCCGACGCCGGTTGTACTCTTCATCCTCCTCCACTTAAGGTAATATGTTAAGTCTGCTGTCTCTACCGTGAGATTAAGTGGAGGTCAACCGTGCTTTCTTGAGTTGGATTATCTGTTGGTTTGCCACAAGATTAAGTGGAGCTCTGCATCTGTTATTTAGTGCTAGAGTTCAGGCATTTAGCTGCTAGTAATTGGCCAGCTAGTATGTGTTGTTTGTATACAAGTACTTGTTTATATACAATGTACTGAATTCTATCATGATCTAGTGTACTTCTTTGTACTGAATTCTAACATGTTCTAATTCTTGAACTCTTGAGCCTATTCCATTTTGTTGTTAGTTTGCCTTCTTTCTAGCATTCTAGAAAAATTACTGATTCCTTAGTTTTTTGTTCTACTCATTAACAGAAACTGATTCCAGTTTCTAATCTTTATGCGCAGTTTCTAATCTTTATGTGTTAGCTCATACTAACAAATACAAGACATGACAAAAACCAAGTATGAGCAGCAAAGGGATGCCAATGTACAGAACATTCGGGATATTTTTAAGTCTTTGGGCATTGAGGTCTTAGCTCAGGAAGTTAATGATGTTTTTTTAAAAAAGCAAAAGCAGAAAGCGAAGACTGTAGTCACTGACAAACCAGAATCTAACACTGAATATGATCCAGGCTCTGAAATTGATAACCAATCTGAAAGTGATGATGAATGCGATGATGACCTCGCTAACGAGGTCGGTCTATTTCATACATGCACTGCATACAATTATTTAATCTACTTCATGACTTGTTTCTTAATTAATCATATGGATGTTTGTCTTGGCAGATAGAAGAGATGGTTCCAGGAACTAGGCCTCTCCAAAAAAAGCAAAAGGTGGCATCAATGACAGCGCCTAGCCAGCGGCCATCGGGCACGCTAGGAAGACTCACTAGGCAGCAGGTAGCAAGGCCTTCGCCTGGGCGCCGTCCACCTAGGGAGAGACACCCTTTGCCTACTAAGACCAATGTGAGAGCCAACCCCAAACCGGCAGCCGTTTCCAGTGTCAATGATCTGCAAGGCCACCTCAGTCCAAGTGGAAGCCATACTCAGACCACACAAACTACTATCACAATGCCTACTACTCGAAAAAACCCCACAGCCAGTCCAGCCTTGTCTGCGCCTAATCCAACCACAGGCACTACTCATAGATACACTAGGGAAACTGCAACCTGGTCTGTGCCTGGTGCAAATCCTATGCTAAGGACTCCTACATCAGATCATATCAGTTCAGCCTTCTCTGAGCCTGTTGCAAACCCTCAGGAAACTCCTACTCCTACATCGGCTAGGCAACCTACGCCCACAACTAGTGTCACACAACCAATTCCTACAGACACCTCTCCAGGTGCACGCAGCTCTAGGCAAAGCAATGAAATCAATGAAGGCAGTGAACAATTTGATGGCACATTTTCAGAGGGTCCTACAGAGGGAGGAGAGGCAGATGCTACCTTGGTTCCAGGTATACACAATTTCCAAGCATTATTTTCGCCATTACATAACTTCAATTGTTACTTTTATATGAATACAATTTTAATATTATTTTCTAATTGCAGGGCCCCAAAAATCAGTCCGCAAGAAAACAATTGGTCTAGGATTAGAAAGGCTGATAAAAAGAGGAAATAGGTTCCCTGTACAAGTGGCTGAAGGGAAGAAGAGACCTTCTGTCCCTATTCAAGTAGCAAAGCTTGCCTCAGAAACTGGTGTTGCCCTTAGAGACTAGCTTCCTATCTGGACATCTTGGAAGCTATATGAAAAATATGGGGGGCCTTCACAAGTACAAAAAGTACTTGACAAAGTGGCGGTGAGGATATAACTATCTCACCTACAATACTTTCTTCCTTTAATGCAGTTTCTTGTACAAAATTAAGTCTACTAACTCATTTGTGTTCCTACAGACAAGGCTGGATGTAAAAGTTGATGAAGAGGGACCAAGCAAAGCTGCATGCATGGATATCGTTAAGAGGGGAGTACGGCAGCAGAGGTATAACCTCAAAAAGAGGTACTTCGACAACACACTAACAAAAGAACAGCTGCTGGCCAAACAACCTCCGTCGAAGATGAGGAAAGTGGAGTGGATCAAGCTAGTAGACTACTGGTGTGACCCAAAGAGTCAGGTCCATGCCTTGCATTAACTCCTTTTGTTAATATGCAACTTCAACTATGTGCTTGAGAATGAAAACTTTGTGTTGCATTTGTGGTGCAGGAGAAAAGTGAGAAGAATAAAGTAAACCGAGAGCAAGTGCAGCTTCACCAAAAGACTGGATCTAGGTCCTATATTGCCCATCGATACAGCTTGGTACATATACTTATCTTTTTAACAATTTAGTTCAAAGAAGGGATATTTGTACCTTTGTAATTACAGAGTGCTTTTGAACTAGAATATTCTGCTAGTGCCTAAATATTAGAGGGCAAATCAAGACTAAGAATATTCTGATGGGATGCCACATAACTTAAGCATAGTCTGCTAGTACCATTTTGAGCTTGACTGCAATTTTGAGCACAATCTGAGATGTTCATGCTCTACTAGTCTGCTACATCTTACATATTCTGCTAGTGCCCTCTAATATGCTTAAGTGGATGGACAAAGTAATGCCAAGAGCAACTGAGTTTGAGCTTGCTGTATTAGTCTGTCAATGGTTGATTTATTGTCATATAGTGCATAATATTTAGGGATCTCGCTATTAACATATTTAGGGACCATGTTTGTCCACCACTCACTCTACATTCTTGGATAACATTGTAAATTATTTCTTTACACGATGCAGAGGGAAAAGTACAATGATGAAGAGCCAGATCCTGTGGAATTCTTTGGTGAATATATGAATAGTCCAGAAAATGGCCGTAGTCCCCTAGCAGAGGAAATCTATGTAAGTGACACAATTATTTGATGCATGTACTGTACTAATACTCAAAGAATTTTTCACACTGTTCTATGTACTTGTTTTGAACTAGAATCATTCTATATATGTAGGCACAAATGGTTGCAGAGAAGACAAGAGAACCAGAAGAAGGAGAGGCACCAAAGTCTCCATCCAAGATTGTTGCTGATAGTCTAAGTCAGGTCACCCGTTCCTCGACCTTCCTTCCAAACCTTGGTCTCTCTAAAGCGCACAAAGCTACCCAGTCCGCAATAGCTATAGCACAAGCCCGCCTGCAAGCTGAATTTGAGGAAACCCTCCAAGCAGAAAGAGAGGAAGCTGCTAGGAAGCAGGAGGAATTGCAACAACAGCTTCGAGCTCAACAGGCGTCTCTTGAAGAAAACCAGAATTTACTGCGCCAAACCCAAGAAGAGGTGAAGGAAATGAGTAGCAAGTTTGAAGAGACTAATGCACTGCTGCGCGCTGTAACACCTCTGGTGTTATATTAACTAAAACCTGCCATGTCATCATATGCACTGCAAAGCATTCATGTTTAAGTCAATCTTAATGTGCATTAACTAAAACAAATTTATATTTCATAGGTTGATTGAGTCTCTGTAATGTTTGTCACATGAAATAACAGAACCCTATTTTCGAATGTCATCACAAATGCTTAGTTTATACTCTATGTACTTGAGAGGTAAACTGTGTTTACACTAGTGCCAAGCATAGGGTATAAGTCTAATTCCAACCCTAAAAATGATTTCCATATTTGAAATTAAATTTGGATTCCCAAGCTTATTTCTAAGTCTGGCTATTCAAGTTTAAATTCAAATTGGAAATGCTATAAAAGGTTTTTCAAAAGTCAACTTGGTCAACCAAGGGTGTCATTGGGTCAATGACCTAAAAATGTCCTTGGATGATGTTTGTGATCACTAATAACCAACCAATTAAGTTAGAAACCAAATTGAGTTTAAATTCTATTTCAAAAACCCTTTATTTTCAAACCTAGGTTTACCCCCTTTACTCTAATTCAAAATCTATAAGGAATTCAGAGATACTCTAAAAAGACAGTTTGTAGATCTTGACAAGAGCTACAAAGTTGGTATATAAAGTTTTTCAAGTTTCCAAAGGGAATTTCAAATTAATTTGAAAATATAGTTTCCAGCAATTATCCCCTTTTGATTTTAAAAAAATAATTCAAAAATTATGCATAATCTGAGAAAACCTTGTATATGAAAATTGTTTGGTTCGACAAACTCAACATTTCATAGTTTGGAAGATTTTCAAGTTTTATTGAAAAATCAAAAGTAATTTCAAATGTTTATTTCTAGGGTTTTATCCCCTATCCAAATTTGAATTCAAATTTCAAAATCTAGATAGAATTTGAGGATGCCAGTTAAAGGAAAAGTGTAGCTCTTGAAAAGTTATGCAAATGATATTTTTGGAGATTTTCAAGTTCTTATACAAATTTTGAAGCAATTTGTATTTTAAACCGAGTGGCAATTCTGTAAATAAATCGAACAGTACCTAATCCTATCGGCGAACGCCATGGCCGGCTTCTCATCGCGCGCCGCCGTCCACCGCCGCGCCTTCCTGGCCAACCGAGCGCTCTCGGACGCGAGAGACTTCATCGTCGTCGTGTCACCTGCTCCTTCATCGACTCCATGTTATAAATACCGATCGGACGCCGTCGTTCTCCTTCTTTCTTCCTCCCGCCACCGTCGCCGACGACCTCACTCCGCAGTCGAAATTCGCCGCCGAGGCTCCACCTCCGTCCAATTGCTCTCACCCAAAGCTCCGCCACTTCCTCACGGTCAGTTTGAACCAGTTCATGCCTGCGCTCCCCGCCCGAGCCACCCGCATGCCACCTTCTTCTCCGCGGCCGGTCAGCCCCGAGCCATCGCCGCCGTTTGCCGCCGCCGGAGGTGATTATATTTTACCTTCGACCCTATAATCATGTTCTCTGTGTCATCCTGCATCTGAAGCGCACCTTGGTTTGATCAGCGCATCGCCGGAGTCTGCCGTGACACCGTCGTGCCATCGGAGCGCCGCCGCCGCCATCACCACCGTCGACCGCCGCTCAACCCAACCACTCCGGACCTCCATTAACGTGCGCATCAGCGCCGTGGTGAGCTCCTGCATCTATCTGTGCCGTCAATTTCATCGAACCTGCGTCGCAGCCGCCGGCCACTGTGGCTCGCTGCCGGCACAGCCATGCCGCTCCGCCGCGCGCGTTGCCGTCCTGTCCAGAGACCGAGAGCGACCTTCATGTAGTAACCAAATCTGTCCGTTTAGGTGCCCTGCATAAGTTCATGTGCTCGCCGTCGCCGAAAACCGCTCCGGTGAGTGATGCCGCCGCGCCAGAGCACCGCCGCGCCGCCATGGCCGCCGGCGTGGGTGCCACCGCCGCTCCCCAGCCCCGTTAGCCACCTCAATCGATGCGCTGTGTCAAGAGGAACAAGTAGGAGAAGACCCCATCACCGGAGACCTCACCGACGGCGAGGAATCGGCGGTCAACCGCCGCGCCGCCGTCGGTCAGCGCGGAGTTACTGTGCCGATTTTCTTTTTCCATTTTCAGAAAATGATATAAATGCTATTTTCTTTCAAAATTCATAGTAATTCATTTATAGCTCCAAAAATTCTGAAAATTTTTGTGAGTGTTCCTTATAATGTCATCTACATAGGAAAAATATGAAATACCAAATTTGAATACTTTTTGCATATGTTAAAATTAGCCCTTTTAATTAAAAAATGGACCTTCAACGATTTTTAATAAATAAAATAGTTGGCTTTTAATTCTGAAATTTGTTTTTCCATCTAATTAGGCTAAGAGCTTTCTAAAATAAAAGTTTGGGCTTAATTTGATAACTTTAATTTTATGCCTTTATTTAATGCTTTTAAATAATTAATTAACCCCTTTTAATTAACTTAATCATTATAGGAGTTGTGTGACTTTGGGATTGATTGATGACCTTAGGTCATTAACCCTAATGACCTTTGGTACTTTAATTAATTGTTTGTGCTTATCTTAATCATGTCATTAGGGCTTAATTAACTTTATTTTATGTGTTTAATTAACCTCTCAAATAACGCAGTTAACCCTAATGAGTTATTTAAGCGAAGTTTTGTTAGCTTGCAACTTTATCATGAAGAAAAGTTATACTCGATCCTTTATTTGATCATGCATCCATCAAGCATCATGTTTACTATTCCATCATGTAAAGCATATTAATTATCGAGTAATTTCCGTTAACGGAGAATTGACGTTATCACCCAGACCCGAAGGACGAACAAATTCAGGAATCGGGAGTTGATCCAGAATTCGATACCATCTACCCCGAACATCAAGGCAAGCCCCGGATGCATTCAAACCTTATTCTATTTATAAAAGTTTTACCGCTTCAGCTCTGTTATGTTGCATTAAGTGATAGGATTTGAGTGAAAACCCACAAATTGCATTACCTGTCTTATTCCCTTAATCCTTGTTACCTACTTGGAAGATAAGTAGTAATGCTTAGCCCTGCTTATATATATTTAATTGTTCAAAGGAAAAGAATGAAAAAGATGAGATTGGTTTCCTGTTGAAATCTTGATGATAGTAATAAATCGAGTCCGGACGACGAACTTGCACTGGGAATGGAGTCCCTCTGTAGTGTTCTCGTCTGTTGATGCCCTAGGTCCCGTCCGTTGATGAACTGGTGATATCAAGAATTTAGAAATCCACATGCATGAAGTGGTATACGGATGGTTGGAGCCGTGTATATCATGGAGTGACCTAGCGTGGGGCCAGAGAATCCCATCTGTGTCATAGTGTGTTTTACTGTGGGGCTTAAGTTCCCATGTATCTCGGTACGCTGGGCCGCAGAGCTCACGTGTATCATGTGGTGATATACGGCTGAGGTTGTTATCCCGGTATATCGGTGTATCTAGGGTGCTTCGGAGTTAAAGTCTCCGGTATGCTCAGTCGCCTAGGTCCCAGCTGGGTATGAAAATGGATTCGAATCACCGTTGCTTCTCGGAGAAGAAGACTCGATCGGTGTTCATCATCGTAGTAACAACTTGAACAAAAATTAAGGTTCAATAATGAATTTGGTTGATAATGGGAGTCAGCCCAAGCAACTTCTCTTTCTGTAAAGCTTTTCTACCAAACTTCTTATCTCCTACAGACCTTACCTTGTCCCTCTAGCCTGCATCTCTTGAGTCTCTACCCTTCTCTTTCGTCGGGTCAGTCTTGTTGAGTACTATTGTACTCAGGGTTTGTTAAACCCTTGTTGCAGGTGAGCCTCATGGGCAGGAGTGCTTTGCCTCCTGCTGCATGACAGTCGCCGAGGAAAGCGACGACGAATAAAGGAGCTTTTATCGTGGGCAGGGCTGTTGTTTAATATTGTAATCTACTGCTACTCCACTACTATTATGGTTTGTATAATCTCAACCTATTGTTGTAAATATTTGAAACTCAGAGTTTGTAAATTTATGTTATTGTAAGTCTTCCGCTGTTTTACTCCGTGGTAATTTATTTATATCAAACTGTTGTAATACTGCAATGTCTCTCTACAATGATTGAGCCTGCTCGAAGAATCGTGGATGATTCGGGATTTACCCGACAGACTTTTTAAGTCGTATGGAACACAGTCATGGTTATTTGGAGTCTGTTTAGACAATAATCATGCGTGTGGGCCATATGATTTAGGAGGTTCTACCACACGCGCTGTCCTGAAACTTCAAAAAGACTGAGGTAGCAAATGCCTATGTCTAAGCTACTGTTACCTTGCTAGAACAACCTTGTGTCTTTTCGAACTTTGTGGAGCATGTTGTCAAAACTATGTGTGCCTCTGTTTGAACCTGTGTGGTATGTGTTGCAACTTGCAACAGTTTGAACTTGTTGGCTGGAACCATGAACTTTCTGTTATGTTTGAATTTCAAGTTGCAGGAACTTGTTATCATGTGAATGTATGTCTTGTATGAGGGCTTGGCTCAGCTGTGTGTGACTTATGACCTGTGATGGCATTGCTTTGTATGATGCCTACTGTTTTCTGGATGCACATTTCTGCTTGTATGATCTCTGATGACAATTTAGGATATGTGAGACATTCATCACCGAATGTGATGACATTTTGTGATGAGTACAAGCGTCTCAAACTGCCTCACGCACCACACAAAAGAAGACACTTTTAGTGTGTCACATAATATAATATGACACCAGCCTGCGTCACAAAAAACTACCTAATGTACCACACAGCCCATGAAATAAGACGTTAAATCAGTGTCACATTCTGTTATGTGACGGCACCTATCGTCACAAAACATCAACGTCACAAAATAATATGTGACGAAACATTTTGTCACAAAATCATGTGAAGAGGAACCACGGGCTACTATTTTATGACGAAATGTACAATATGTGACGCGTTGACTAACCTTTTTGCGATGAAACTAACCATCACATTAAACAACAATATGTGACGAAATCATCTCCGTCGTCATAAAAGGTACAGACTTTATATGACGGTTTTTGCTTTTCGTCACGCGTAGACTTTTTATGTCGGTCAATTTGTGATGACCTTATGACGATTGCTTTTTCGTCACAAAGGACTTTTTATGACAATTACAGTACATTAAATGACGAACTGGCTTTGTCAAAAAATGCCAAAAATCTTGTAGTGCTTACTCATGCTTGTCAAATGGAAGAGTGTATGGAGCTCGGCTCATATGGTGCTTGACTCAATTTAAGCCTTGATTCCTCTATCCCCTCTAATCTCCTTTAACCCTCTTGTTTGTGATGAAACTAACAAGGCCTCATTAATATGGATCGATCGTTCAATGTTGGTTCCAAGAGTAATGTTAACCAAATATCAACGCCCTTTGAGACACATTCATAGGTTCTTAGACCTAGCAACGTTGTCGGCAACCAAGATTGGAGATAACATGGTGCGAATGCCATTGTGGTGCCTCACTTTTCCCCTGGAGCTACTATTAGGTACAATTTGGGTGGTAAATATTGAATTGCAATGACCGTTGATACTTAAGTAAATTGCAAGTCTAAAAAATACTGCACTGAAACATTTATATGCAAATTCTAAGTAAATTTTCAGTGTCAAACTGGTTGGGAGCTGAAAACTCTGCCTTCCTCTAATTCATTGTTTGGTAAAGATTATTGTACAACTTCACTAAGTTGTTTTTTAGCTTCTCGTACCAAACAACTATTTTGGAATAGCTTCTACTTATAAGTCTCCCAAAATATGTTCTCACATGTGCAGAAAACGTTGTTGAAGCTAAAAGTACTAGCTTCTCCTATCTCCCTCTCTTCTATTTTCGATGAGAAGTTGTTTTACCAAACTTTTTTTAAACAACGTCACACTAGTAAAGGTACTCATAGAGCAAGTTTGATAGGGCTTCTACCCTAGCTTCACATTTTCTCCTACCAAATAGGTCCTGATGAGACGTTGTTGCCCTAAAAGCTACTTTTAGCCCCTCTCGCGGGTATAGTTTCTAAGACGAAGTTGGAAATGCTAGTTTCTGTTAGCTCCCTCTATTATCTTCCTAGAGAACTTATTTTGGCAAAATGTTTATTAAAACAGGTTCAACTTTATCGGTAAAGCTGTTTTTGGAGCCACAGCCAACAAAAGTTGATTCACTAATAAAAGTTGGTACTTGTTGTCTGTCATGTTGCGCCTGAGGGGGGCTCGTGGGGTGGAATAGTGCATAGCATGGTGATATAGTACCAAGTAATCACCCAACGACCCCGTTATCGGCGGTAAAAAGCTGACTTGACCATGGTCCTTTTACCCTGTTTATGCTATAGCCATGGGAGTTGGTGAGACTTTCGTAAAACACATTGAATGGATGTACTTTCTTGTCAAATTGGTTGGTCAAGGCTAGCTCTGCGCTCTCGAGCCTGCCTCGTGCAAATCGGATGCCTGCGCTCGAGGCCTAGTGTCACGACTAGGCCTCGTCCGAATCGGAGCGGTCTTGAGCCAGGCTCAGGAACGGCTTGTCTCTTGTGGGGCCGGGTTCGAGCAGGTTCCTTTGTTTCCTTAGCCACGAGTTTCATTAGTATTTGACCGTTCGTTAAGTCTCGACTTTGGATACCCCTAAATGTGGTACCTGACACCCACGGGCATGTATAAATATTGCCCCCAAGAGGGTTGTAAACAGAGAGGGATCCCTAAATTTCAGGAGATCAGATTAATACATTTCGTATTCACCATTTCATGATTATTTTTCATCATCCTATGTATTCGGTTGTTCTTGTTTCAGTCCAGGTGTTCCATGGTTTAGGCCTAAAACAACATTCATGAAGAAATTTTTGAGTCATTGTACTCCACCTACGATTATGGCACGGATCTCCTCCAAGCTGTTGTCGACGTTGGTGGCATAGATCGTGAACTCTTACTTCGTGATCGGCGGCATTCATGGTGGTCGTGGCGGTCCCGAAGGATTGATGTGATCTCCTGATACCAGGTATAAGAGGTATAACACACGGTTGCCCTCGGGTAAAGGGTTTGACCCCAATTCCTTGCTTAAAGATCAAAGGTTACAGACCCGTTGTATTTATAATCCTGGGAGACTTGACTGATAAGCAAAATCTATCTTAACCTCTAAGCAATCAGAGATCCTGTAGATCCTCCTCTTCCTATTTTATTTATTTCTAATTTTCTAATTTGCCTAGGTGACATGACAATCTATGTAGATGGCGGCGGCGGGCAGCGCCTCCCCGCATCCTCACACGCGCACACGGTGTCCTGGGCACGCGATGTGCAGCTGTCGCAGCGGTGGTGCCTACCTGTTAGGCTCAAGTTGGCCTAATTTCTTCGCCGCGGTGTGGAGTCAGTGTTGCACGTCTTATTCTGTTACCCAAGCCAACAAAAGTTGATTCATTGATAAACTGAGTTCTACTAAATTGGCCCATAGAACCGAAGCACAAAAAAATGCATGCTACGCTAGTGAAGCTCAAACAGGCCCTTAAAACCCCATAGAGAATATATTTGAGCCACAAGTAATGACTCTCTAAAAGTCACTTCTTGCAGGGATATATATAAGAAAAGCGAATGGGACACATGGCTGCAAACAGCCATCAAAGCAAGAAGGAGCAGATGCCGAAATATGTACAATGAGGACAGGGAGTTCTCATATGTTCATGGCGACGAAACGGATCCAACATATATGGCATTCTTTTTTCAGTAGCTGCCAGTAAATTTCATTGCAAGAATATGACCTGCCAAGAAATTTCATCGCAAAAATCTCCATCTCCCTCCGTTTGGAGCATGTCTAGACTATAGAATTGCATTGATCCACCGAGCCAACATGCCAACTCTATATCAATTAACTCGTTTTCTCCGTACGATTCCGCGTCTCGGCAAATTATCTCCTGGACATGGCGATGGATGGATCGCTAGCGGGCCGGGCACCGGCCAGGCCGCGCGCGTCTAGACTAGAACAGGAGAGGCGCGTCGACGTCAATGCAAATAATTAAAACTGAGCACACGGCATTGATGCTTCGAGGGTAAGCAAACGCAGTTTGCCGAGGAATGAGGAGGGATCGATCGATGTGTCGCCTACACAGATTAGCCAACAAAACGCGTCCAATATACATGTTCGTCTTTCAAAACGCGTCCATATGTTCGCCTGATCTTGCTTTCTACCACGAACGAAATCAGTACTCTGCGCGAACAACGGTACTGGGAGCGGGAATTGCGCCGAAGGCGTGGTGGGTCGTAGCCACCTGCTAGTCAAGTCAACACGCGGAGACAAAGACAAGATCGATGCTGCAGCAGCAGCAACATCTCTGGCCCGTTCGGTCCAATCCGCCGTTAGCCCTGACCCAAACGTACGTACGTGTTCCTTGGTGACGAATAAGCCGGCCGGCGAGGGGTGTCCCCGGCCGGCGGCAGAAAGCAAGCATGATCGAATCGACCAACTCAGGAGGCTGCCGGCCGGTGTCGTGCAGCTCCTTCCTGGAAGCAGGGCTCTACTCTCTAGCGCTACGGGGCAGCGTGATATGTGTCCACCGGAAATTAAGACTATGGATCATCGGAGACGCGAACGAGAAAAATTCTACCGCGTCTCACGAAGACTACTCTGCTGCAGGGGCTTTACTCGGTGCATCGCAACGCGGTATACACGCGCTCGCGAATTCGAGAATCTGCGTTGCAATTAGTTGCTTTATTATGCTTAGCGCTGGTGGGCCGGAAATAAACCGCGTTGCGCAGGCACAGCGCCCCATTTCCCGTAACAATTGTAATGAAGCGGCTACGACTGTATTCCATATGGTAGAGCAATTAATCAGCAATGGTTCATATTTCTCCAACGTATGATTACTGTAGCGCGTTTTCTTTTTACTAATTATTCCTTGGATGAACGCAACAAATGTGATGCGGATGTAGAAAAACCAAGCAGTGTGACTACAGTGCTTTTTTTTTAAAGTGTAGAGATGGCAGCTGATAGATCTAAAATTTGAAGCAACAATATATATACCGTCTGAGTATGCTAGCATGGCTGCCGTGCGGGAATGCTCGTGGCATCTCTAGAATCTTTAGGGACATTGACGTGCAAAGACGAAGTTGGCGACACCTTTGCATGGTGTAGAAACAAGATGTGACTTCCCACGATGGTTAGTGGTAAGTGCTAGTAGGATGGAGACAGCCCTTCTAGACTGGCATGGCGGGCAAGAGGTCATGCATGGCAATGACCTCTTCGGGCGAGAGGTCATGCATGGCAATGACCTCTTCGGTACCATAGTGATCTCCTACTAGCAGCGGTTTTGCTGTGGTTCTTGGCTACGCCAAGTCACATTGTGGCACGATGGGGATTGGGCATGGGTGTTATCGGCAAAGGCCCGCTAGGCCCTTGGCCGTGGCCAACGATGCTATTGCCTTTGGCGTCATGTCCGTCGTTGGAGGCACTATTAATACCCCTCTACCCTCTAGGAGTTTAGTTGAAAAAACATGGTTCTCTTGTAGATGTTGTTTCCCTTCTTAGAGGCACCGCTATGTAAAACCTAGTCCCCCTCTGGTTTGCTTGTCCTTTGTGGTCTACGAGGTATAGTTTGACAGTTGTTGCTTTTGAGGTTTGATGGTGTCGTGCTTTCTTTTGGTGGTGGTCGTGTTGTTGCCTCCGTTATGAGGATTTTGCTTTTGTTTTGCAGTCAATTTTTGTAATATTTCTTCTCTATAAATACATACCCGACATGCTCTTGCCACTGGTTCTTCGAAAAAAAAGGAGTACGCTAGCTCTTGAGAATATATATCAAAGGCTTGGAGGATTCTAGGTTGTTTAATGAAACTTTCCTTACCTTCAAGGCTAAACCCCGACCCTTTTTCGTTGATGAAAATTCCATACCCCCTTGGTGAATAATGCCAACACTATTGAAATATAGTAGCACAGTTCTAGGAAGGAATCTAAGCTACTGCTGTGCCACTAAATCTAACGAGATATTTGGATCAAAATGGATTGCTCAAAATTGACCATGAAGAGATATTTGGATCAGTTGAGATACCTGCAGAGACCATTTAATTTGACAGTTATTACCTGCAAGTGAAAAACTTTATTCGCTGAGGAATAATAGTGGTACATGATCTATCATCAATGCCTCTTTTTTTAGATCGCTAGGTAAATACCCGTGCGTTGTAACGGAAAAAAACACCATGATAATTTGTTTAAATACGCGTATTATACTATTATAAAATAATAATATTGAGTGTGATATTTGCCACATTCTATTTGTGGGCAATCATCTTAGAAATAATAAAAAAGCATCTCTCTCTCCACCCACGGGGCATCTCTCTCCTCCCGCTGCTCCATCGTCCCTGCGCCTCCTCCCTCTCTAGTTCTCCCCTGCAGGCACTTAGGCACGGGCTGAGCAGGCAACGCCGGCAGCAAATTGGCAAGGGCGAATCGAGTTGGGCATGTGCTTCTCCATGATATTCTCTGTTTGTACTAATTTGTTTTACCAGTATCTAGTGGACTTTGAGAATATTAAATATATGGCTTTATTAATAATAATATGGTATTATTAATAGATGTAAGATTCAGCTTATGTAATATGTTTGTTTATGTCTATTTGTTAATGCTATTTAAAGAACCCTAGTGATTTTGAGTGAAGTCATATGATTGAGGAGATTTTGCATTGGTAACCCTGGAAAAGCTATTATTATCTTTTTCTCTACCAACGCAGAGCAGAGCAGGGGTCAGATTGATTCTAGCTGATTCGATCCGCGTGGTCGCCGATGACGACAATGGAGGACTGTGTGGGCGTGACTACAATCTATTCTATAAAGAAAGAAAAAGCAATCATATCTAAAATCTAAATGGGTCTATTAATATAATTAAGTAAGGTTTTATTTTAGAATATTTATGGTTCAAGAATTATCTAGTTTATAGCTAAAATGGAAGAGGTATGGTTTATTGAAATGTACCGACTAATTAGTATATAAATCTAGCTTGCAAATTATTTCTATCACTTTTGTCTAATTACACATAGGTGGAAACTACCTATTTATGATCTAGGATTAATCTACTTTATTTAGAAATTTTCTGGGATTTATGGTATTTTTAGGCTTATATATTTCGTTTTCCTGTGTACAAATCCCGGGTGCACTTAGTGATTTCTGACTGACTGACGTGTGGGTCCAGCCTGTTGTCCGGCCTGGCCGACACTGTTCCCGTTAAACACCGATCTGGTGGACCGGCTCCCCATCTCCCGTTACTCCACGTGAACTGAGTTCACGGGAGGTTGGGAAGGGTGAGACGTCCTCCTATTGGTTAACAAAACGTGGCCTGGTGTTCCCGTCCTCATCCTTCCGGGCATCGAGCGAGCAGAGAGAGAGAGGAGAAGGGATAGACAAAGAGCAGAGCAGAGCGAGATGGTGCGCCGGCGGCGAGCAGGGACGGCCGAGCAGCGAGCTCCGGCGTGGCAGAGGGGCAAGGCAAGCAGAGCGGTGGCGAGGGGCAAGCGGGAAGGCAGAGCAAGGGCGGCAGCGGCGGCGAGCGGCATGGGCGTGGGTGGCGGGCGGCTCTGTTGGCGGCGAGCCGGCCGGGGAAGAGTGGAGCGGAGCAGAGCATGGCGGTGCCGGTGGCGTGGCGCTCCGGCTGCGGGTAGAGCGACGGCGGCGATGGGCGAGCGTCGGGCAGCGGCTCCCGCGGAGTCGCGGCTACCGGCGTCGAGCCTTGGCGTGATGGCCTCGGCCTCGACGACGAGGGCGACCGGAGGCACGACCAGAGACGGCCGTGCCGGCGGCGGCTGGCTGGCATGCCCATGCGACGGGCCCACGCGTTCTCGGGTGCGGCTAGCCGTGTAGTGTGGTGGGGTGGCGGCCCGAGACTGAGAGGCATCCGATGGTGCGGGTGCGGGACCTGTCGGCGCAGTAAAAAATCGCCGGAGAACAGGGGAGTCGTGTGGGTTTCGTCCTGCGGACCTGGACATTTTACCCCTTTTTAGGTGTAGAGACTTGTGATGAGGAACGACATCAGAAGCATGGTCCTATGCTTCGATGGTGAGGGACACTGTCGGATGCTCCACGTTAGAACATCTCCAGCAGTAGCCCTAAAACAGAGCTCCTATGTTAGAATATCTTCAACAGTAGCCCTAAAACAGAGCTCCTATTCTAGTTTTGGGTGCGCAACCCCATTTTTATTGGCTCAATAAATTTGTTTTACTCCAGCAGCAACCCCAGAACAAAGACCCCAAATTTCATATCTAGAGACAATGACACGAGGGACCTACGCGTCATTGAGTCAAAGATTTCCTCCTCTCCACATAGCGCAGGGGCCGACTGGAGTTGAGCAGCGAGACGGAAGGAGCAACTTCGGCGCGGCGGAGGGCAATTGAGGGAGTGGCTGGGCCGCCACGAAGGCATGGCTAGGCTGCTCCGACGCCGCCAGCCATCGGGAAGGGGGTTGCCGCGTCTGCGGGGCAGAAGGGAGCTGCTGCACGCCGACGTGGTGCGCACCTCGGCAGCGGTGGCGGCCTCGTCTTCAAGTGCCAGAGACACGCGCGGGCCAACGCTCGGCAGTCCTGTCGGCGGTAGAGCAGCCCCAAGCAGCGGGGCACGGTAGCAAGTCGCCCGTCGGCAGATCCGCTTGCTCGCCGTCCAGTGTGATGACCGGGCGGCGCTCGATCCATGGCAGGGGCGCGGGGGACAGGAGGTGGAGCCTTTGCCGGAGGGGAGGGCGACGCCGGTGCTCATGTCGGAGAGGAGGGAGGTGCGCCGCAAGACGCGCGCGGTGGAGTCTCACGGCGGTTCCGTACAACGCGGGGAGGAAACAGGCATATGGGGGCTGGGGTGTGACCCAACAAATTTGTGGGCTCTGGGGTGGTTTTCGTTGGGCCAACAAATATCGGGTCTGTAGTAGGGCCCCGCTGGAGTTGAATTTTTTACCCGAGACCCCATATTTAGCTTTGGGAGCTCAAGTAGGGGCCCTGTTGGAGTTGCTCTTAGCATCCGCTCATCTTGAAAAGTTGCAGTAATATATAAGACAAAACACGTTGCGAATTCAATTTTTGCCACTCTCCCACGCTGATACAAAAGTAGTAGAAAAAGTTGCAAGAAAAGAGAGTTAGGGGATCGGCGAGTGGAGACACAGACACCAAGTCACAAGTCAAGTCAACAACACATGGAGACGAGCTGTCAGGAAAATAAAGGACGAATGCAGAAGAAAGTCGAGCAGAAAGAATAATCCAGGCCGGGATAGATCACAACGTATCCAACCATTGTCGCCATGTCGGTTCCTTAATGGTGAAGCAGGCTACATCAAACTTCTCAAGGCCACGGGGTGCTGGATGCTACGATGATTCAGCCTAGCTCGTCCCAACGACGACTGCACCTGCGATGGACACGGCTTCTGATCTGCATACAACGCGGTATGTGTAGCCGATAATCTCGGACAAGATACCTTACCGGGGCATCATGCACGACACGCATTTTCACTACTCAAATGAAAGAGGAGTATGCTAGGCCAGCCAGACCGTTTGCAGTTTGTACACATAATAACAATCAGAGAAGCACATAGGAGTAACTACTCAACATTAGGAATGTGCATCAAACAAAATAATAATTATCATCATCATCATCAAACACACACATCGAGAATGGCGGTGGTTGACCCTCTGTTGACAACCAAAAATATCCATTTTGTGAAGTTGTCAAAAGTGGAAACAGACTTCACCATTGCGTTCCTCTCGTCGAGATGGTCAAACAACATATATGGAATGTTCAATTTGGAGTCTGGATGAGAGAGTTATGCTTCCATGAAAGAATGCCTGAACTACAAGAACTTCCGATGAAACTTCCGGTGGTACTTCCGGTCTGAGACCGGAACTTCCGATCCGAGGCCAAAACTTTCGGTAGTTGGCTGAAATTGGGCGTGCACATGCGCGCAAGGACTTCCGGTCCGAGACCGGACTTCCGGTGGAACTTCCGATGGGTCTATTCCGAACCGGCTTGTTTCTAAGTCGGCTTTTGGTAACTTTTGGAGATGGGAAACTTGGAGATTAAGCTTTGGAGATGTTTCCTATTGGGATAAACCACCCCCTCTATATATATGAGAGGATCATGATCGATTGATCCCATCCTATCAATCGTCAAACACAAATACAATTATCCCTTTTACCCCAATGCTCTCCTCAACCCCTCTACCTGTTGTCTGGTGCTTCTCTCCATGAGATTCATTGGCATCCTAGGCAGCCTTGCTGGTCCTAGGAGATCCTCCACGTGCTTCCTCCCGATGGATCCTTCCAGAGGTGGTTCGGGAGCCTTTTCAGCCAAGATCGAGCTCTACATCGGCTCTATCGGTCTCTAGATCGGTTTGGCCGGTTACGCTACGCTCTTGTTGCGTTGTAGGTTGATCAAGCAACTTCTTTGGGCATCCAAGGCCCGCTGGTGTGTTGGCACGGATCAGATTCGTCGTCAACATATTTTTGGCGACTCCGCTGAGGAAGGCAAGCGTCAACTCCAGTTTCCATCTATCACCAGCGTCATGGGGAATGGTGGATCGTCTCAGAATGTGGATGAGTTACCCTTGGAGCTCCAAGAGAAGCTTCAGAGCCAACTCGATGTTGTTCACAAGGCTTTCCTTGAGAGCTGCTCCAAGGATTGGCACGACAAGGTGAAACAATTCATGGAGCCTAATTATGCGCAGGCTTTGGCTGCTGCATCTACAAACAACAAGGTGAATCTTGATGAACAGCCCAAGTTTGATGAGGTTTCATCCCCTACTCATGCCAAATATGCTGCTATACCTCCTGGAATGGAATTGTCCTATTATTATTTTGGTCAAAATGACAAGATTATCTTTTGGAAACAACTTATATTGGTCTCTTCGACGCCTAAAATCGATAAAACCAATTTAGGGAAATCTAACGCTATACCTCCTGGTATGAGATTGTTCTATTGTTATTTTGATCAACATGGCCAGATTGTATTTAGGAAGCAACCTGTATTGGTCCCTTTGGCGCCTAAAACCGATAAAGCCAATTCAGGAGGAGATACACATCGATGGCATGAAGTGCAATCAGCGCGATAGACGATGACTAGACCGACTTCACCAGTCGGCCAGGCCGATTCCAGTTCTGTTCAACCAAATTCGGCTAAGCCGACTGCCACAGTCGGCCAGGCTGGGTCAGCCTAATCGGCTAGGCCGACTTCACCAGTCGGCCAGGCCGATTCCAGCTCTGTCCAGCCAGAGCCGGCTAAGCCAACTGCCACAGTCGGCCAGGTCGGGTCAGCCCAATCGGCTAAGCTGACTTCTCAAATCGGCCAGGTCGATTCCCACACTGTTCTAGCCAAATCGGCTAAGCCGACTATCCAAGCCGGTCTAGCCGATTCCCAGACTTCTAGCAGCTCTGCTTCTTCCAATATTCAGGTTTTACGTACATTCATTCGGTGCAAGCCGGAAGTTGGAGTTTGAAAAGTCAACGAGAAAAGCGAGAAGCCAGTGGTCAAGCCACTTTGTACTTTCGATCAATATTTAGCAAAGTACAAAAAACAAAAGGGCGATTTCGAGAATTGGCCTGTAAAGAAAAGAGAGTCTACGCTACCAACGTGTGGAGATAAAAACAATAAGAAGTTGGTTATGACTCCACCACCAAGTTCTCATTTGTGAGTAATCTCATCGCCTTGCATTACAATTGGCTCGATGATCATCCATGTTATTGAAGACAATAAGCCAATTGTGATTGGGGGGCAAGATCCAGCAAAGAAGAAAGACGAAGATCATGAGGAGACTGCTGGAGCTGAAGAGAAGAAAGAGAAGCTGCCAAGAGATCCAAGATATACTCGACCCAAGTGGTGTCCACAAGGATTGGATAAAACTCAGAAGCGGAAGTTACGGCATGCCCGAAACACAAGACTAAAGAGAAAAGCTCTTGGGATCATAGAAAATAAAGTTCCACCAGAAAATCTCCAAGAAACTCTACCAAAGATCATCAAAGTGGCCGCTGCCCATGCTGAGCCGGCTCAGCCGACTATCAATGTAGAATCGGCTAAGCCGACTGCTGAGTTGGCTAAGCCGGTCTGTCCTGCTGCTTCTGGCCAACCCGGCCAGGAGTCAACTAAGCCGACTATGGAGTCGGCTAAGCTGACTGTTACTGTTGCTTGTGCATCGACAAGCTTCGAATCGGCCGTAGTGTTTCCTAAGACAATCAAGTCGATTCTTGCAGGTTCTGATGCTCTTAAGGATCCTCCAAAAGACTTTTCCACTACTATGGATGCTATGATGGGCATGGAGGTTCCAGAGGTGCCTTGTGAAGAGTGGGTTGAATATAAACCTTCTCCGGAGCATGGTGGTGTGCAGTCGATTGAAAATTGGCTCAACATTGTCATGTAAGTAAATTTGGCAATGGCCGATACATGTATTGCCCTTAGAACAAAAAATGATCGATGTATACATCACCCTTAGACACTGACTAGTCGATGTGATGGGTATCATTGCTGGTTGGTTGTGTTTTGACAGGTGTTTTCAGGTTCAACGCATCATTCACCTAAAAACAGGGGGCATATGTTGACAACCAAAAATGTCCATTTTGTGAAGTTGTCAAAAGTGGAAACAGACTTCACCATTGCGTTCCTCTCATCGAGATGGTCAAAAAACATATATAGAAT
Organism: Bothriochloa decipiens; assembly: GCA_023333625.1. Classification (NCBI taxonomy): domain Eukaryota; kingdom Viridiplantae; phylum Streptophyta; class Magnoliopsida; order Poales; family Poaceae; genus Bothriochloa; species Bothriochloa decipiens. The sequence continues at coordinate 18,016,147 of CM041638.1, forward strand.
ATTGCCTGCTATAGTAAATGGCTTTACCGCAGCGGGCGCCGGCGCCTGCTGCGATGCCCCTCGGATTTACCGTGGCGTGACACCGCAAGCGGACGCCGAGGCCCGTTGCGGAAAAGAAAAAAATGCCCGCTGCGGTTATTCGGTCCGGACGTAGTGTGATCAACATCGTAGAAGAATCTGTTAAGCTGGCCATTTGCATTGCAGTTACACACAATAAAAATGGGCATAAAACATAATCACACACGAGAGAGAGACTGGGTTTACCGGCACCCGGCTTCCAGGCTACTCTGCAAATTTGAAAACTCTATTACGCGATACCAGGCCGCTACAGGCCGGCCCAGCACGCACCCTCCTCCAACCCATCCATATTGCGGCGCTGGTTGTTCGCCCGCACTCCTTCCCCGCCCCACTTTCGTTCAGCAACGCAGGCAGACGACGAATCTGGAGACGAATTTGGAGTAATGTCGTCAGAAGCCCGGCCGTACCCCATCCAACGTTGTGGCGTTTCTTCTTCCCCATGTGCTCCTTCTTCCCATCCCTCTTTCATTCAGGCAATGCAACCGGGGGTCACCGACCGTCGTGGAGGAGCCGCCAAGGGAGCAAGCCCTGCATTTCATGGCGGTACGGAAGGAAGAGGACGGGGAGGATGGCAAGTGTGGGCGCTGGATCTGAGGTTGTCCCTCAGGGACAAGGACGACCGGTGCATCGCCATGGACCTCGACTCTGCAGTACTGTGTAGGAGCACCGCGTTCTTCTTGCATTATGGTGCGGGAAGCCTCTAGGGTCTGGGGCAAGGAGGGTCGAGGTGGATGGAGGCATTCAAGGAGGCGGTGGAGCTCAAGTTCAAGCCCGACGCCATGTGGTGACTCTCCAGGGCTGGCGTGTTATGGGAAATTGCTCTGCTCGAGGTCAGAAGCATCACTTTCATATTTTGTTTCCTTTCCCTTCTGTTTGTTTTTGTCGACAATGTAGGTTTTAACTTGTGATGTGACTGAGGATGTAGTACTAGTGGTTGTATCAGTCACATTTCAGGAATACAAAGCTTAATTTGATTGATCAACTGATCATGTTGCGATGAATTCAAGTTATAATTATCTTCTAGATGTTCATGTTCACTAATTTAGTTAGCCTGTGCGCCATCTTTAGGTGTAGGTGCACTTGATTTTTGACTAACACAACAACCAAATCCGAGAGGTGTGGCGAGCGGTGGTGGGAGGTTGCAGCAGGGGTTGACAGAGCAAGTGCTCCACTCTCTCCGCCTCGTGTCCAGGTTGCTTGGTCTTATTTCCAATGCCCCGATGTGGTTGGGATCCTGCAGCTAGCATCCGCGGCTTCTTCTGTAGTTGCGGTCAGTGATGACGGAGGAGGAGCAGTAGTTGTGGCGAGCTATGATTGAGGAGATGTTTCGATTGTCATCATGGAAGGTTTTCCCTCTCCACTGTGTGTCCCTCCTTTTGCATCTATCCAAGCGTTGTTGGTTCTCTTGCGGCTACAATATTGAACTCATGCTACTCTTTATAGGCAATTGATTGTTCTTCACCTAAAAAAATTATCGCTATTGAAATTACTAGCCTTAGTTATGTTCAATATGTTTTTCAGTTTAGTTTCACTGTATGGGTTTGTAGCAAGTTATGTATCTCTATTATATCAAGCCACCTATATCTACTGTAGCAAGTTATGTATCCCAGTTTATTTCATTCTGAAATTACAAGTCTTAGTTAGGCTCAGTTTGTTTCCAGTTTAGTGTCAGACTTTCAGTGTATGTGTTTGTAGCAAGTTATGTATCCCTATTATAGCAAGTTATGTATCACTATTGTAGCAAGTTATGTATTCCTATTGTAATAAGTTATGTAAATTACTAGTCTTAGTTATGTTTAGTCTGCTCATTCTTATTTTAGTTTTGGTTTTTAGTTTTAGTTTTCAGTCAAAATTTTTGATATACTTTTTAGTTATTTTGTCACTACAATTTAGCAATCATTTCTGCAGGAGTAGAGGGACAACAACTATTTTTTTGGCAACTTCTATATGCAGGTAAACTCGGCTTGCATATGAATAGAAAATAAAGAACCAATATGCAATATGTAATATTGAACTTATTCGGTCTTAGTTAAAGTCCTTTAGTAACTTATGTAGTAAGCGTGTAGCAACTTATGTAATAAGCGTGTAGCAACTTATGCATTAAGCGTGTAGCAACTTATGCATTAATTATATAGCAACTTATTGATTTTTTCAGTCTTCAGTTTTTTCAGTCCTAGGTTTCAATCTTAGGTTTTTTAAGGGGTTTCAATCTTAGGTTTTAGTATTATTTTCATTGTTAGGTTTGAGAATATAATTTGTCATTTAAGATTTCTTTAGTTTCAGTTTTCAGTATAATTTTGTAATTTTTCTAGTTTCAATTTTCTGTCTTTTTTACATTCAAATGCACTGCTAAATCCTACCTATTAGTTGTATAATAACTTACACTCTACAATGCTACCATATGCAATGATTAAGGGAGTAGTAACTCATAGTATAATAATGTTTTATTTTTAGTTAATGTTTTTGCTAAAGTTTTTTATTGTTTTTATAGCAACTTATGTATTAACTATGTAGCAACTTATGCATTAAGAGTGTAGCAACTCATGAATTAAGGTGTAGCAATTTTAGTATTATAAAGTTTTTTATTTTTAGTTTATGTTTTCAGTCTATTTTTTAGATTATATTTTTATAGCAACTCATGAATTGAGGGTGTGTCAACTTTAGTATAATAAAGCCTTTTATTTTTATAGAAAACTTATGTATCAATTATGTGGCAACTTATGTGTTAAGGGTATAGCAACTTTAGAATAATAAGTTTTTTTTATTTTTAGTTTATGTTTTCAGTCTGTTTTTTAGTATATGACTTGCAGCTACCATGTAAATAACTTGCTCTTGATATTTTAATGTAATTTGCACCAAATATTTTCCACAACTATAATTTATTTTTGTGGTTGAAAATTTTAGTTTTATTTTCTCGATGAGTGGCCAATCAGCTAGGAGGAGGAGCAGATCAGCGAAGAAGAGAAGCAGGTTTGGATGGATGGAGGGGGAGTAGCTACTGATAAATTCAAGCTGAGCGGAGGAGTATATTTGAGCTAGTTGTGTATAACTTGCTCCCAGTCAACAACTTATGCAATGCTTATTTTAATAATTTTCCCTACAGTTGTACAACTATAGTATTACTTTGTAATAACTTTGATATTCCCGTCTCGCTTATGCACAATATGTAACAACTTTAGTATATCGTTACTTGGTAATAACTCATTTGATATCCCCCTAGTTTGTGCTCACTATATAACAACTTTAGTATATTTTTTAGTAGCAACTTTAGTATTACATGATAATATTTATTTTTGCAAAAAAAATCCCCCCTAGCCTATGTGACAACTTGAGTGTTTTTTAGTAGCAACTTTGGTATTAAATGGTAGTAACTCCTTTGATAAATCTCTTGCACATATTACGTATAAATTACTATTAAAGTAAAGTTTGTCAAAATATATAAGTGGGATATAGTTTTATTTGTCTCATCACGTAAAACACAAGGTAAAGACGGAGTTAAAAACAGATACAACATTAAAAAGTTATAGCAATTGAAAAAAATATTTAGCTTTTTTATTTGCGTCAGCCAACGATCAATGGAGCAGGCTAGTCGGAGTCGGAGTGGGTCTCGGCCTTTCGGGCGTGTTTAATTTGCATGGTCGGAGACTCCGGGTCGCTCGCGCATGTGGGGCTGGGGTCGCGCGCTACCCTCACAGCGCAACCGGTTGCGCCTTATCTGCGTCCCCTGCAAATTCGGGAATCTTGGGTCCGAGCGCTCGGACCCCATGCGCCGTCCGACCGTCGCACTGTGTGCCCGCGCGCTTTTGCCCGCCCTGGCGCTGCACTGCACAGCATGCTATGATTGGTCTCTGCCCCCCTCTGCCTGCGTCAACATTTACTGCTTCCCTGCATGCACGTCTAGCTTTTCCCCACGCCTCTCTCATCCGTTTCTTTTTTTCTCTTTTCATTTCTTTTTTATTTTTAGTTATTTATTTTTGTTTTTCCTTTTCATACTTCATTTTTTATATCCTTTTAATTTTTGATTTTCATGTAGTTATTTTTTCCTTTTTTATTTTCTTTTGTTTCTTTTTTCAATTATGTATTTTTAGTGATATAACTTTGTATTTATCTTTGTGCTGTTTTAGAGAGAAGTATTGTCTACTGTCCTTCTATAAAAAAATTATCTATTGTCTTTGTGTTTGTGCCGCTATTACACATCAAAGTATTTTTATTGTGCCGTTCTTGGAAGAAAATTTTGTCTATTTATCCTTAGAAAAAATTATTTATTATATTTGTCCTTATGTCGTTCTAGGGAGAAAGTTTTGTCTATTGTCCTTTCATAAAAAAGAATTGTCCATTGTTTTGTGTTTATGCCGCTGTTACCCAAAAAAAAAATTTTATTGTGTCATTATAGGGAGAAAGTTTTGTCTATTTATCTTTTTTTTATTAGGACATCTGAAACTTTTGTTTATTGTCACTTGTTCTACCACAAACCTCTCATTTTGTCTGTTGTCATTTGTCCTTGTGCTTGACTAATACGTTTTTCCCCTATAACATCATTTATTTTAGAGATGCTCTAACATGTATTCAACGATGTTTTGTCAGGCATTTAGCGATGTTCTATCAGATAGTTAACAATATTCTATCACGAGTTCTATCATGTATTTAACGATGTTCTAGCAAATTTTAAAGAAAAATAATTTATCTTTATAAGGTAAATGTTTGTAAATAAAATTTTATGCAAATATTCATGTGTGATCTTGTTTTGAAGGAGTTATTGTAAAAAATTTAATGATATAATCAGAATTTAATTTGGTTTTCTCATTTGTTAGTTATAACATTTTTTAATTGGTTTCAAAATTATAAATGAAGTGGGCCCCGGCCCTACTGCTCCCGCGCGCCCGCTCTGCATTCGCGCGCGCGTGCCCGGACGGTGATTGGGGTCCGAGCAGCCGCACCCCAACAGCTCCCTGCAAATTCGCCGCCGCAGGCCATGCCCAGTTTTGGCGCGAGATCATCTTTGACTCTCTTAAAGAAAAAAGAAAAAAAATTCATCTTGACCCTTGATAGCAGGGCTGCTCAACAGGTGGGCCTGCTAAGCCCAAGGCCCGTCAGGTGAGATGACACGAAAAGCCCAGTACCACTCGCTCCGCACTGCAGTTCGTCACCGTGGACGACCCGTGGTGGAGCAATCGCCAGCTCCCCACAGCTCCACAGGGCGGCCAACAGTTGCCCCTCCCCTCCCAACGACGACGACGCCGCCGCCCCTCCCGGCCGCGGCCACATTGTTGCAGGCTTGTCAACACGCTCGTCTATCTAGATCGTCCTCCCGCATCGCGCCACGCCGCCGTTTCTGCGCCCCTCGCCGCCCAGGTCACGCTGCCGATCCCCCGCCAGGGCAGCAGGCAACCAGGTGTCCTCTTCTTCCGTCGCCCAGGCACAGTCACTTGCATTTTTAACTTCGCTTTTTCTCACTCGAGTTCTGATCTTGCGATCTTCGTTTCCTTGAGTGACTTTACTGTGCACTGTAGCTGCCTGTTGACGGCATCAAGCATAGTGTTGGTTAACCACTGAATGTTTCTGTTTCCGAAATGCGATTTACAGAAATCCCTGGCCTAAAATTCATTTCGTGCGAACAAAATAACCGAAACAGAAAAGAATAAAAAAGTGGTCAGCTTAGGTTCCGTTTTTTGATATTTCTGTGCTTAATAAATGGGTTCCAATTTATCTCTCACCCACCACCTCCCACCCCCACCACCCCCCCACCCCCCGCGCCGGGGGTGCAAGTGTAAGGTATTTAGGATTACACTGAGGTTTTCGTGTTCATCACATTATTTAGTGACATTGGATCGTTTGTCAGATTGCATGATGCTGTTGGCTACCAATATTATGTTCCCATAGTATGCTGATTTGTGTTCTTTTTTTCTCCTTCAGTCACTGATGAATCATTGTTGACACTTATAAGAAACACATCTTGAATCTAGGGAACTGCCAATGAAGAGCAAGAAAACTGTGCACGGATCATCATGCAAGAAGGGCAAGTTGTTTGGTGGCCTATTTGGTAGACATGGTTCTGAAATAGATCCATGTTATAGACTTTTCCTTGAACATTTAAGCAAAGATGGGAAATCATATGTTGTTGATGTGCCAAAGGGTGACCACGGCTTGCCTTTTTCTATACGGTATGAGGAGGATCTTACATCCCAGGGAAATACTAAGGGCAACAGTAGCCCAAATTTTCCCAACCATTCACGGCGCACAAGTTTGGGCATTCCAGATGGCAAACGGTCTGAAGTAAAAGCGGTCAAGGCTGCCAGCAGAAATGTGAGTCACACTTTTTCACCAAAGAGATCATATGTGAAGAAGAAGAAGAGGAAGACCATGACTTCATCAGTAGATGAATCTTATGAGTTATTTCTGAGCCTTGTGAGGTTCAAGGATGGTTTCATGGTTATTGAACCAGAACCAGGTGTCACCATTGTATATGAGCAAGAAGAGGATATGCCAGCTGGATATGATGGATGGAGAACTGGCAGTTTCAGAAACGAACTGCCTTTGGTGTCTCCACATGAAAACATGGATGAAGACTACACCATGCAAAGATATGATTGTGGGCTTGCACCGGCTAACGAAATTGCTTCTGAACATGAAATGGCTGCACCTTCTTCAGAGAACATTGATGGTCAGGATATTATTTGCACAGATGAGCGTGGCCTTTTCCTTTATGCTGGACCGTCTGATTTAAATGTAAGATTATTTTTGCATAATTTCTGGTTCTCTTCAAATGATGTTGCCTGTTCTATAGCTGCCTTTTGGCCCAGGCATGTGAAGATGAACAAGCAATACCTCTTGCTATCAGTTACGGTGGTTCATCTACATTTGATGAAAAACTCAATGTTGTTTTAAGTCAACCATATGATCAAAATGAATACGAAGAGCTTTGGAGAAAAGCCACTGACCGGAAGCCTGTGAGCAGACAAAGACACTTGCGAAGTGCATCAAAGCGCTATGTTACAAAGGCAATCGGGCTGTCATATCTCGATTATTACCCAGGTATAGTTACAAAGCTTGGTAGGAGAACTTGTTTGTCCTGACGTGTTAGCTGAGCACCTTTCTATCCATCTCCAGCCACTATATCCTGCTATACATGTGAGTTGTAACAAGTAGTCTGGTTTACAAAAGGAAAGGCAGATTCCTGTAATTTGATCAGGTGGTTGACAGGCATTTAGTAGCCAATTGTTCATATTCCAATGAGTTGCATTAGCCAAGTGACATGCTTTCATCGTATAAATCTTACCACATAAGGAAACTCTGGAGGCTTCAGTCTTTCCTCCATCATATGAATCATTTGCATCCATTTAGAAATGAACCAAGTTTTTTTGTTGTTTAGTTTCATAACCACAATAACATGATATATGGCAACCACAGAGAATAAGACCTTGTGCTTTTAGGTAGCTTTAGCTTCGTCCTGGTTTTATTTACCATAGCTTTTTTTATGTTATACATGTAATGGATATACCAGTGGGCTTTCTTCTCGAAACTGAGATCTAGATTTTCATATATGTGGTAATATACCAGTGGGCTTTCTTCTCGAAACTGAGATCTAGATTTTCATATATGTGGTGCCTATATGACTCATGCATTTTGTAATGCATCATCTCAAGATTCTATAGCAGTATCGAAGGCCATGCTTTCAATGTTGTGATGCAGAACTTTTATTTTATGAACTGATAACTGGCATGATAACTATTCAAGATTGCGTTTTAGTAGTTCTCAAGTAAGGTGCAATCTGTTATTTCAATGCTGTGATGCTAAATCATATATATGCAAGTTTCTATTTACCAGTGAAATTGATTGATAGATTTCATTCTAGTACTTCTCGAGCAAGACTCATCTTTAGTTAATCATGCAGATCTAGCCATACAAATAAACTCAGCCGACTGTGATAAGAGACTGAGCCTACTACGAAAGTTCTTCTTCTGGTTGGAGGTGATCTAAGTTTACCACCCTTTTTTTTAAACTTCCAAGTGCTTAAGGTCTCTGCTGGTGGAGTTGAAAATTAGTGAATCTGAAATTATTTTCATGTGCTTTTCTTTTTGAGATAGCAAAATGTTGTGAAGAGATTTCACCCAATTATTGAAAAAAACTGTTTCTTGCTGATAGGTACAGTGGTTTGAAAACAAATCGTCCATAATATGTTGGTTTAGTGGTTTGCCTGCTTCATGGTGCTGTGTAAGGGAGAGGGAGGGGGGGGGTGTGGGGTGGACTTCAGTATTAGACTATTACTAGTATTCCATCTCAATTCACCTCAATATTTCTGCAAACACAAGGAGGATATTTGTTTTTTCATTGTTTTGTGCATCACAACTTTGGCCAGTGCCTCGTTCTTTTCACATCTCTGTGACTGACCCATGAATGCCTGGACAGTAGGCAGTACTATGTAGAAATTGTGATGGTCTCCATGCCTTTGGATTAAAGTTAAATTTATTCCCTTTTTTTCTGCAGAACTTATGCCATGAGGGAGCCTACATGCCCTGGATCTCCAAACCTCTAGCTTGCAATCCCATTTCACCAGATGAGTATGAACCGATGCCCGTTCTCAAGGCATGCGAAGATGAGCCCTAGGTGTGAGCAATTAGCTGAGATTTGCATGCAGCCTCCCTGCATCTTTGGTGCTACCTGACTGCTCCTTGTTTCGATGCATCAAGGCTCCTCACCTGCCGTGTGCACATGTCATACTTGTTATGACACCATTATAATACAGAACAAAGTTGTATTGGGCTATTGGGACTTTGATATGCCTGTCGTAGTTTTAGCTCTCGTTGTGCAGCACTGCAGCTCCATTTAGTATCTTATCTTTTATTTTTGTTTAGTATTCATACTAGACTGAGCTTGCAATCTTCAGTGTCTATGCAGTAGTGCTGCACTGCTCCCCTGAGGTTTCATGCTCTGTGGTGAATGTTTTCAGTTGTTTGAGGATTAGTTCGTTAACCTCTCAATCCTTATGGGGAGTGCACACACAAAAAAAAAGATCGGGGTATGTTCTCTCCCTGGAATAATCATAGCACTACACTGACCTGATCTTTTCACGATTGCAACTGGGCAAAAATAAAATGAGTTCATGCTAATGTTGGAGCAGTTAATTTTTTTCCAGCTATATTATACTGTTAGGATAACTGGGCCAAGCCCATTATTTATTCTAGTAGTCAGAAAACTTCAAAGGCCCACAACTGTGTAATCAAGTGGAAAGGTGATTAGTACCAACTTGACTAATTACCTAGAGGACTCTCAACTTAAATAGTGAGCTTTGGGATGCCCACATAAGCTGATTGAGGAGGAGAACCTGGGACCCACACGCGCGCGCCGCCGCCGCCGAGCCGAGCCGCCCGCCCGCGCGCGTCGGCGTGGGCGTGGGCGTGGGCGTGGGCGTGGGCTGGGCTGGGCTGGCCTTTGTTTTTGCCACTCGGCCCATCCGGCCGAGGCAAACCCTAGCCGCCGCTCCAGCCCACCCGGCCGCCAGACAGGTCCAACGGTCCCCCGACAGGGGCGCCTCCTATATAAGGGGCTCCTGTCGGACGCTAGGGTTAGGGTTTTGTTCCTCCCGACCAGCCGCCGCCGCCTCCACTCACTCCACTGTTCGAGCTTGAGCTGCTTCTGTGCACCTACGGCCAGATCCCCTGCGAGCACAGGCGGCTCTGGTGAGCAGGCCTCCGGAACTTGTCCCGTCAAGCGTACCTGCTCGGGTAGGCGGGCAATCAAGTTTTTGGGGAGCGTCCAAGGGCGCGACTGCTCCGACACGCTGCTGCTGCCTTCCCCGACTTCGTCTCCGTCCAGCACCAAGATGGCCACGAGGACGCGTGCTGGTGCGAGTGTGGCGAACTTCACCGCCATCCCTGCAGGTGGCGTTCCAGGCGATAATGGTGCTGTACTGGCCGCGGGTACCGGCAGTAGCACGCAAGGGTATAAACCGAGATCCCTGTTTATGCTTCATTTCATCACTGCTGTTATTTTGCTTATGTTAATGAGTAGCAGTAGCAGTAGCGATTATGAGGCTGTCGTACGTATCATACTGGCGTTAGTATTTTACTTATCATATTTATGGATTAATACATGGTGTAAAATGACTAAATATCCAACAATCCAAAAACTTGATAGGTCATTTTCATCTGCTAGCTTTGCTGCATCAATGAGGCCACCATCTTTGAAAGATGGCGGATCTAATTATAAGATATGGCGATCCCGTGCTATGTTGTGGTTTACCGCTATGCACTGTGAGCACGCTGTCAAGGGAAGGCACACTGAACCGCCTCTTTCTCCTGAGGAAGAGAGCAAGTTCAATGAGGCGGATAACTTGCTCAAGCTCTCGCTCATTAGTGTCATAGATGAGGGTATGATTCCACTGTACATGGACATGCCTACGGGCAAGGATATGTGGGATGCACTGCAGGCCAAGTTCGGGGTTCCTGACGCTGGCAGTGAGCTGTACATCATGGAGCAGTTCTATGACTACAAGATGGTCGATGACCGTTCTGTAGTAGAGCAGGCTCATGAGATACAGATGCTAGCCAAGGAACTTGAGAACAACCAGTGTGTGCTGCCCGACAAGTTTGTGGCCGGCGGTATTATCGCTAAGCTGCCACCTACTTGGAGGGATTTTGCCACTTCTCTAAAGCACAGGAGGCAAGAGTTCAGTGTGACTGATCTTGTCGCTTCCTTAAGTGTTGAGGAGAATGCGAGGGCAAAGGACACACGGGGCAAGAAAGTGCTAACTGAGGGAGGCTCTAGCGCCAATCTGGTGCAGAAGAGGAACCCTCAGGCCCACAAGAGGAAGAAGAACAAGAATGCTGAAAACAAGAATGTCGTCAAGCCACAAGCTCAAGCTTTTAAGAAAAAGGCAAACAAAGAAAAGAGTGGCGGCTGCTTTGTCTGCGGGAGCACTGATCACTGGGCAAAGGAGTGTCCAGACCGCAAGGACAGGCAGCAGAAGAAGACAGTCAACATGGTTGTTAGCGAGGCTGGAGGATCTGGGTACGGTAATTATTTACCAACGATCCTTTCAGTTTGTCTCTCTCCTGATTGGTGGATTGACACAGGGGCTAATATTCATGTATGTGCTGACCGCTCTTTGTTCTCTTTGTACCAGGAAGAACGAGGTTCCTCCCTGCTGATGGGAAACGGATCGCATGCGGCTGTTCATGGTGTTGGCATGGTCAATCTGAAGTTTACTTCGGGAAAGACCGTGCAGCTGAAGAACGTGCAGCATGTCCCCTCTATCAAGAAGAATCTAGTCAGCGGGTCTCTACTGTGTAGAGATGGTTTTAAACTTGCTTTTGAGTCCAATAAATGTGTTGTATCGAGATATGGAACATTTGTTGGTAAGGGCTATGAATGCGGAGGCTTGTTCCGCTTTTCATTGATGGATTCTTGTAACAGTAATGTCGTGAACTATGTGAGACATGATGTTGGGTGCAACGTTTGGCACTCCCGCTTATGCCATATTAATGTTGGATGCATGACGCTCTTAGCTAAAATGAGTTTAATCCCTAAATTTGATTTGGTTCAAGGTTCTAAGTGCCATGCTTGTGTGCAAGCTAAACAACCCCGCAAGCCTCATATGGCTGTGAAAGAGGCGAGGAACTTGGCACCTCTAGACCTCATTCACTCAGACTTGTGTGAGATGAATGGAGTGTTGACCAAAGGCGGCAAGAAATATTTCATGACTCTAATCGATGATAGTACTAGATTCTGCTACGTGTACTTATTAAAAACAAAAGATGAAGCATTACACTACTTTAAAATCTATAAAGCCGAAGTTGAGAATCAACTTGAGAAGAAAATCAAACGGTTGCGGTCTGATCGTGGTGGAGAGTACTTTTCAAAAGAATTCGATCAATTCTGCGAGGAACATGGAATTATTCATGAGAGGACGCCTCCTTTCTCCCCCCAATCCAATGGGATTGCCGAAAGAAAGAACCGCACTCTAACTGATTTGGTTAACGCCATGTTGGACACTGCGGGACTTTCCAAGGAATGGTGGGGTGAGGCTATATTGACTGCATGTCATGTCCTGAATAGAGTTCCTACAAAGAATAGAGAGAAAACACCATTCGAGGAATGGGAAAAGAAAAGGCTAACTCTCTCATATCTGCGCACCTGGGGTTGCTTGGCCAAGGTAAATGTGCCAATCATAAAGAAGCGCAAGCTAGGACCAAAAATTATAGATTGTGTCTTTCTCGGATACGCTATAAACAGCGTAGGCTACAGATTTTTAGTGGTTGAATCTGGAGTGCCTGACATGAGAGTTGGTGCAGTGATTGAGTCCAGAGATGCAACATTCTTTGAGAATGATTTCCCTATGAGAGGGAATGTACCGAGCACATCTAGTCAGGGACCTCCTGATGCTCCCGAAACTTCTGTGCCAGTGGAGTGTTCTGAACAACCAGTCATAGAAAATCCTGGTGAGGAAAATGGTGGGGTCACTCGAAAGAGTAAGAGACCTAGGATTGCAAAATCCTTTGGTGATGACTTTACCATATACCTCGTGGATGATACTCCAACAACCATTGAAGAGGCATTTTCCTCTCCTGACGCTGACTATTGGAAGGAAGCGGTACGAAGTGAGATGGATTCAATAATGTCTAATGGAACTTGGGAAGTGGTTGATCGCCCTTATGGGTGTAAGCCTGTTGGATGTAAATGGGTGTTCAAGAAAAAGCTTAGGCCTGATGGTACCATTGAAAAGTACAAGGCAAGGCTTGTTGCTAAGGGTTATACCCAGAAAGAAGGCGAGGACTTCTTTGACACTTACTCACCTGTGGCCCGATTGACTACAATCAGAGTACTACTTGCCTTGGCTGCATCTCATGGTCTTCTTGTTCATCAGATGGACGTGAAGACGGCTTTCCTAAACGGAGAGTTAGATGAGGAGATCTACATGGATCAGCCTGATGGTTTTGTAGTAGAGGGTCAAAAGGGCAAGGTGTGCAAATTGTTAAAGTCTTTGTATGGCCTAAAGCAAGCTCCAAAACAATGGCATGAAAAGTTTGATAAGACCATGACGTCAGCAGGCTTTGTTGCCAATGAGGCTGATAAATGTGTCTACTACCGTTTTGGTGAGGGAGAAGGAGTGATCATGTGCCTATATGTGGATGACATCCTAATATTTGGCACAAACCTCAATGTGATTGAGGAAGTGAAGGACTTTCTGTCCAAGAACTTTGATATGAAAGATCTGGGAGAAGCTGATGTGATTTTGAACATTAAGCTACTAAAGGGAGAAAATGGTGGGGTCACTTTATTGCAGTCCCACTATGTGGAAAAGGTTCTAAGCCGGTTTGGCTATAGTGACTGCAAACCTGTGTCCACTCCCTATGATCCAAGCCTAATTCTGAGAAAGAATAAAAGGATAATGAGGGATCAATTGAGGTACTCCCAAATCATTGGCTCACTAATGTATTTGGCTAATGCCACTAGACCTGACATCTCATATGCTGTGAGCAAGTTGAGCCGGTTTCTTTCAAATCCGGGAGATGATCATTGGCGTGCTCTCGAGAGAGTAATGCGGTATCTCAAAGCAACCGCAAGCTATGGCATTCACTATACCGGGTACCCAAAGGTACTGGAGGGTTTTAGTGATGCAAATTGGATATCTGATGCTGACGAGTTGAGGGCCACCAGTGGGTATGTGTTTATCCTTGGGGGTGGTGCTGTCTCCTGGAAGTCTTGCAAGCAGACTCTCATTACGAGGTCAACTATGGAAGCAGAACTCGCAGCACTAGACACCGCCACAGTTGAGGCTGAATGGCTTCGGGAACTCCTGATGGACTTGCCGGTGGTTGAAAAACCTGTGCCCAGCATTTCCATGAACTGTGATAATCAAACTGTGATAATCAAAGTTAACAGTTCTAAGGACAACCTGAAGACTACTAGGCATGTAAGGCGTCGTCTAAAGTCTGTCAGAAAATTGAGAAACTCCGGAGTGATAGCGTTGGACTATGTCCACACGTCTAAAAATCTGGCAGATCAATTCACCAAGGGGCTGTCACGTAACGTGATAGACAGTGCATCAGTTGAGATGGGACTGAGACCCACTTAAAGTCTGCTATAGTGGTAACCTGCTCTATGTGATCGGAGATCCCGTGAATTAGAGTGGTGAAACAAGCTATGAGTAGACTGAGGGAAAAGACCCTTATAAAGGTCTCTATCTTTGAGAATGCACTTCTTTTCCAGGCTGTAAGGCAGGATGGTATGTATATACCTTTATGTGATCCGAGTGGCTTATTTAAGCAGGGATGTCGACCTACAGGACATCCTAGAAGGGACACACCTATGTGAGTCAGACTGCTGGTCCCAGTCTATGAGATTTGGGTGATCTCTAAATACTCATGAACAGGCATGGAGTTTGACTTATATGCTCCACCCGAGGGGGTGCCCTTGGCAACCTAGTATCGGTTAAGAATTTGGGCGAACCTCGTTTCACACAAAACTGTCAATTCAAGGCATAGTCCATTGATCAGTTATGAGTAAGTGCAAGCCTCTTTTCTAGATGGTAGTTCACAGCTACTGCCCTGTTGTCTTCCAAGACCCCTTTGTATACAATGCCTGATGCTCCCCTCCCAAGTTCATCCTTGAACTTTCTGGTCGCTGACACCAACTCTCTGTAGGTGTACCTGCGAAAATGATTAGTTATCATTTCATATCCAGCCTCAGCTGGCCATACTCCTCTCATTTCTCTGCACTCCCTCCTCAAAATAAACCATCCTAATATAACAAACATTAGCTCTGCCAGAAATATTGCTGATAAGAATCCATAGAAGTACAGATACTTTGATTCACTCTGATCTCTCTTAAGCATTTCCAGAAAATCTGCTATGAAGTATTTATTTGTTGTACTACAGTCAGGACCATACTTGGGACCAAAAGGTTGTGACTGCGGAATTGAGGCCTCCAACACTTCTAATCCCTTAGGAATCTTAATGTACATGGTACCAGTACTACCAAGGTTATGCAGGGTTACACCACCAACAAGAGCAGACTTTGGATAGCAATCACCAGTTCCTTCCCAATATGCAAAACCCTTACAATTGCAATCATGCAAGCATTTGTTCTTGCAAAAATCAAGAGAAACAAAATGATGGGCAGTCATATCATACCCGAAGAAATCAGTGTAGGGTAGCTTAGCATATTTCACCATCTGCACGTCACAACTGATGTTGGTCTTTGGTCTGCAGCCTTTGCTCCTCTCACTTGGGTCGATGACTTCAAAACCAGGGGCACACGCGCAAGCTGGCACAGGCGTATACACACATATTCCATTTTCACCACACAGACCGCGTACTTTGCAGAGCTGAGGAAATGCCATCCATGTGACCAACCATGTTCTGTCTTCCATATTGAGACTGTATAATCTGAGGTTGCCATCATAATCCAGTGTTAGCCGCCTCATGATCCCAGGACCCCAATCAGCAGCTGTGAAGGTTGCATTGTCACTTCCAAGGAAATGTCCCCAGGTATCAAGAGCCCCAGATGTACTGCTATTGAATGCTACTCTGTTCTTCTCCCAGATAGTCCTACTTGGATTTGGCCAATAGATGAAAGAAATATTTTTCTCATCATCAAACAGAGAAAGAAGGTACTGATCGTCAAAATGGAAGCTGTAGTGGCCAGGAACAAGTAACCTGTTAGTAGAGACCAGCTTTGTAGGAGCAGTAATTCTCTGAGTGGGTAACAAGGTATCAGTAGGAGAATCAAAGCTTTGCCACAGGATGGCACCATCTTTGCCCTTCACAATGAGGTTCCCAGTGTCCAATAGCCAAGCTTGAACTTCATGTCCAGCATCCGAAGTGCTCACATTGTTGGTCCACACAGTCTGGTCATTGTAATCTTTTAGAACCATGCTCCCGTCGACATCTAACTCAACTTTGGATCCCCAGGTGTACACAGGGTGGAGAGGATTCGCACTCCAGATGATGGTTCTTTTTGATGATCTGGAGAACCAGATGGAGAAGGTGGAGGCATTGGGAGAGATGCTGTAGAAGCCGCAGGTGAAAGTGCCATCTGGCGAGTGGAGCACATCAGAGCTGTGCTCTACGGAGAGAGACGAACCCGCAGACAGGAAATCATAGGCTGTGATGAGCGAAAGCAGATGAATCAACGTGAGGAGGAGAAGACTGGCTGAGCTCTGATTCATGGTAGATGCTACAGCTACTATCAGTTGCGAGGAAGCAGATGAATGTTGGTCAGGAGAAGCAGGCGCAGAATCGGGTTATCTGAAAATGGTGGGGAAAGTGCATATGATCCAGGGTGGAACTTGCAATGCACTATTATCCATGGACTCCTATACCAAGGTCATTTTGTTCTTTAAAAGGATGACTGACTTATGGGAAGGTCGGCTTTGGAGTTTGGACATAGTGGTATGTGCGCTCACATGAGTGCTTTGGAAAAAGAAAAGATTTAGGATTCGTGGTGATATGATATGTTATGGTTACACACCTACCCATGCAAACTTTTGTGCAAGTGTTTTATGGAGCATATATAATATGATGTAAACCACATAAAAAATAGAGAAGAAAAAAAGCTAATCAGCTGTATTGTCAAACTTGTTATGAGTACTATGTTTACTTACATTACGTCAACATCTTTATGTGCTGTGACAAGCAAAAGCAGATGCACCAACGTGAGGAGGAGAAGACTGGCTGAGCTCTCATTCATGGTAGATGCTGCAGCTATTATCAATTGCGAGGAAGGGGATGAGTGTTCGTTAGGAGAACCAGGCGCATATTTAGGGTTGTCTTAGAATGGTGGGAAGGTCAGGTTTAGAGTTTGGACATGGTAGTATGTTCGCCATTAGGCAAGTGCGCACATGAGTCCTTTGAAAAAGAACAGAATTTGTGGTGATATATGTTATGGTAACACACCTACTCATGGAAACTTTTGTGCAAGTGTTCTATGGAGTATATTGAAAACGTAACCTCTTGTGAGAAACGGTTCTTTTGTGGTGGAACTGTTCACTTTACGTGAGTACTCGTATTTTATTGGATTTATTCTAGAATTTAATGATGTTCTTTTAGTGATTCGAAGAAAATGTAACCTCTTTGCTTCATAGAGCAGCTCAATTACAAATAGAGAAAAAAAAAGAAACTAATCAGAATCAGGTCAATTATAAATTAGAGAAAAAGAAGAAACTAGTGAGCTATGTTTTCAAACTTGTCATGAGTTCCTAGTTACTTACATCAACATCTTCAGCTTCGGAATTATTCGATTCTTCGCCATGCTCTCAGCAGGTCAACAAGCCGCGTCTCCCTGCCTCCCTGGATAAGTTCGTTGCGTCTATTCTTGACCAGTGTCCGCCTAATCCCGGGCCAGTACCCACCACTACACAACAACAGCTCGTGACATGACAGACAGAAGAGCGACTAATCTGGACTCCATTCGGCGTCTTTGAACTTTCCACACAACTTCATCTGAAGCCAACGGCTCTACTCAAGAAAACATGGTGCAGGTGGGCATTGTTTAAGTCTCATATGTATGTGCCTTGTTTACTTTAGCCAAGTAAAAAAGGTGACAAAAGCTGGAATGGTTTGTAGAATATCACGATCACGACTGTCCGCCCCGTCCAGGCATCCACTGCCACTTGCCAGCTGCCTGCTGAATTTCATGCTGGCATTGGTCAGTTCCTGGCTTCCTGCTGAAAAGGAGGATTACCCATCAAGATCCAGCATGACACTAGCATCGGTTTGCGCTGGCGCAGCGTGGTGACTGACCTTACACAATATCATATTGGAAAGCATTGCAAAAGCCCAGTGTACAACGATGTCGAATTATCAACACATAAAAGTGAAACCATCTTAACAGCCTGCACAACATTCTGACGGTGAGCTGATTTTAATTTCAACGGCCATGTTGCTTCAGATCGTCAAACAGCACTGAAAAATCTCACCTAGCAAAGCATCATAATACAGACAACAGAACATCGGGAGCATTTCCTGCATATTTCCCTCGTCTCTATTTTACTTTTGAGCCACATATTCTGTTCTAGACAAAAACAGAATATATTTCGAGACAATTCTATTGCAGCTTCTCCTCTCTTTTGTCTCAGAATCATACAAAATGGACATACAAGAGGAAAAAAAAAAAGAAAAAGAAAACCCAATGCCATGTACTTTCAACATCCTCTATGTTCTGAGAAGGGGCAAGAAAATCTCCACACCAAAGAATGAGGGGGTACAAAGTGGCTAGAGGGAACACATTTTCTAAGGAGATCTACAGGTGCAGGCGCTGCAGTAGACAAGTTAAAAGAAGCCAACATGCTGATTACAAAAAGTAGTCTGGGGTCTTGCGCATCATGTCCGGCTCAATTTGCCGTGGAGCTGGGTCAAATTGGAGGAAGTTCTGATCCATGTTCTCACCGATTTCGAGGATGGCAGCCATGTTGCCGCATCGGTAGCAGTAGTTAGGTGCGCTGAACACTGTCACAACGTTCTTATCCTGCATCACACAACACAAAAAAAAAATCAAGATTATATTCCATTTAATTTAATAATCAGTGGTTTCCCTAAGCCTATGATACAAGGAGAAACACACAATTCACATAATAGGCAAGAGAAAACAGATGTGCTAAGAGTGAGTCTGCTTGGATTAGCCTGTATCTTAGGCTATATCATAGGCTAGTGCAATGCAGTCAACCTGTGTTTCGTTGCCCAAAGACTTATGCGGCCCTTGCACAGCAGATTTGGTGGTACTAAGAAATGCAGTACAAGTCAATGGACATACGAAAATAATATTGCCACCTTCCCTACCTATATTAGAAACATGAAATCTTTACTTAGAGACAACTACCTACAACACAATGTAAGCAACCAAACAAACTGGCTTGAGTTGTGCCACGGCTGCCACGTAAAGCCTAATGCAGGCTAAGGCTAATGCAAGTAACCAATCAAACACTTAATGCACGGCGTAATGCATTGTCCCTTGTCACTTTTGTAATACATACATGGATAAATCATCATTTATTGCAACATGTCATTGTTTCTGAGCAAGCTACTAGTATATCTTATGTAATGGAGTAATCCATTTCTTCCCATAAACAAACAGTTCATCAATCTTTGCTTTTGGGGAATAATTATGCCCTCCTCCGTTGTTGAATAAATTATGCTTAGAACCATGCAATCAAACTGCTAAAACTTTGGCCGCTAAGATGGTGTTTGGTGATGTTAAGTCACGTAAATGGAAATGAAATCAGATGGCACTGTAACCAGAGATACTTTAGGTGATTGCAATCTTTGTTTGGTTCTTAATGTAAATGGCATCACATGTGACGAGTTGACGCACCTAAAACCGCATGCATGCAACTGGACTAGTCAACTTATTTCATCTCCTATCCCCCTAGCTCATTTCAGAGAATCACTTCGCAGAATCAGCATAGAATCACTTCTTGGTAAAAAAAAATATTTGGCAGAGCTCCTCCTAGGTTTATCCAGGAAGCTGCTCTGTGAGCCCTGCTAAATAAACCCTTAGGATCATGCAGCAGCCAGCTACCCTCAGGGAACCAGCTGCTGACAGCCCCGCCTCAGCGGCTAGCCTTGCCTCTGCATTTGACTTCACTTTTTTGATGTGCTTCGGCCCAGAATCTCAAGCAGCCTACAATGTCCCTGCATCTCATCTCTACAACTGCAAGCAGAGTCTTGACTCTTCTAGCAAGAATAGCAGCCATCACCATAGGGAAAGCAGAGCAAGCCATAGGAGTCTGCTCCCGAAGGGAAGGCAGAGGAGCCATAGGACTCAACTTCACTGGAGGGAGGAGTCAGTGGACAGGAGCGGTTGGAGGGCTGTTGTGGAACCTTGGTCCCGGACAACAATGCGAGGCCCTTGAGTTGAATCCAACTTCTGAACCTTCAGGCGTAACAAAGGGACCACCAGGGAATAAGGGAGGGTCTAGTGGTGATTTCGCTTCCAAATGGATGGAGTACTACTGTATTATTAGGATCAATGTTCCCTATGTATCGCAACAGAACTTTTTATGGAATTGATTCACATACTTAATAAAAATGTCATGACAGTTTGGTAAACAGAACTCAGAATTAAAAAAACAAATGGGTAGAATTAACCATGCTGGATACTAACCTGGCACCAATTGAACCCTTCCATTACAAGTTGATGAGCCCTTGAAATAAGACTTAGCCCATTTGTATGGTTGAATTGTTGTGCAATATCTTGTCCAAATGTGTATCCAGCACCCCTTGGTGAAATTCCCCACCCACATCGGTCATCCGGATCAGACCACAAAAGATCACACATAGGTCCTTCATGCGGAACCTACAGCCATTTTAAATAACAGAGAAGATATTAATCAAGGATAACAAAATGCATAATCAACAAAATATTATATACAAGAACTATGATATTTATACCTTAGAGCCTAATTGAGAGATCATTTGTAAATCATTTAAGAACAATCGATGTCAAGAAACAGAATAGCTGAA
Organism: Bothriochloa decipiens; assembly: GCA_023333625.1. Lineage (NCBI taxonomy): Eukaryota > Viridiplantae > Streptophyta > Magnoliopsida > Poales > Poaceae > Bothriochloa > Bothriochloa decipiens. The sequence continues at coordinate 18,036,684 of CM041638.1, forward strand.
ATATTGTGGGCTTCTACAGCCAAGCAACTGAACAAAGCCCTCTCTTGGCCTCTTCTCTACCTAGCCTGGCTATCCCTAGCTGGTCCAAAATCTAAGCCAGGCACCAAACAGCCCTTAAATCTCTTTCTTAATGCAACTAAACTAGGAAGTAAAGTATCATGCAAAGCAGGAAATTGGATCCAATCGCTTCTGTTTTTCCTTGCAGAGTATATCATCTGGTCAGGAAATTGGAAATCAGAGTATATCACAAGGTTCAATCTCAAGAGTTAACCAATACTCCCTCCGTCCCAGAATTGTTGACGTTATAGGATTCAAAATTTGTACCAAAAAGGAAGACGTTTTAGCGTCTGGCAGCTCACTGCGTCTGCAGTAGCCTAGCATGCCGTACAGCAGCTTAGCCTGGCACCCCACTCACTCTCCATCGGCTCATCACCCACCCTCTCTATATGTCCATTCACGGCAGCAGCTTTTTGACAGAGGGAGTAGGGGTAACTGGGTCATTTGTTTGCTGCCTTGGTACATGCCCCAACTGCTAGAACGACAAGCATTCTGGGACAGAGGGAGTAAGACATAAGGGGATCCCACATGCACTCCTCTTCCATACTAACCTACCAAACAGATATATTTAATAAATCGAACTATCTATGTCTTGATAATCAGAGCTGTTATGTCCATGCAGACTTCAGTGATCAACATAGATATCTCAAAAGGAGGAGGATCCTTAACCCCAATTCACAAGAAAGATGTGCACAGAATAGTCTACAGTTCAAATGTGTAACGTGTATAATTATCCATAATTAGTAACTAGTTCACAGAAATGATGGAGAATTTGTTGCCAACCTCTTGTATGCGATCAAGGGCACGGATATTATCCAATGTATCCAATGATGGAGAGAGACCACCATGTAGGCAGAAGACCTTCAAAATGGAATTTTCAGCTTTTGTCAGGTATGGACAGAACAGAATCACAAGTTCATACCAAAGTACTACAACATAACCAGAGAACAAACCTGGTTTTCTATAAGAGCTGTGAGAGGCAAATAATCAAACAAGTCTGTAAAGTACTTCCACACATTTGCATTTCCATATTTCCGCAAGCATTCGTCATAGAAGCCATACCTGTATCCAAACATTTGATGTAAAGAGCACCCTAGCACTTTGGGTGCATTTGTATAGCTGCATTTCACAATGTAGGCCAATGCAACAAAACAGCCGAACCAATGTATGCCTCATGGCAAAAGTGTGTTGTATTGTTGTTTATTGTAAGTAAACTTCTTCTGTCTGCTTTTTATATACTGAAGTAACAATGGTTTCAGTAGTAAGCATGTGATGCCATGACCCAAAACATCCTTTCCAAGCATCAATACCTGATCTGTCCATTAAACATCCTAGAGGGAAACTAGATTGTGTCTATAAGACGTGCTGAGACACTCGTCTTCCATAAAGAGGTCAACAAATTAATATCGAATAAGTGTTAAATAAACTAACCAGAACATTATGCAGTTCATTTGGATTTGGTTTGAAACTGTGAAACAGAAATCTATATTGGGTTTTCTTTTTTTTCCAAAAAAAAAACTAAATGAGCAAGCAGAATAATTCACTTCAAAAAAAAATTTAATCTAGATATTGTTTGAAGATTAAGGATTGACAGGCATGCAAACAGGGGTGTGGGTTGGAAGGATACATAAGAATGTGTACAAGAGAGGTCCCCATCTTATGTGGGGAATGTTGTCAAGGGGTTAAGCCTAGGTTTGATAAACATGCACTGTAACTCTTATAAAGCTAAACCCGACTAGATGATTTTTTTTCTTCATACAAGGTATCCACGTCATTCCTTACTAAGTGAAATCACTAAATGTTCTATCTATTCATGCAAGGTGTCCACAGTATTCTCCACGAAGTCCAAGTCATCCCTTATTAATTACAAAAAAAATCCATGTCATCTCTATCATGCGAAATACTTTAATTCTTTAATCTATTAACATGCATGTCATCTACATATACTATTTGTTCATAACCCATTCCTCTATAATGTAATCTAGATGATTTCTCTCTTCATGCAAGGTATCCACGTCATTCCCCACTAAGTGACATCACAAAATATTCTATCTCCTCATGCAAGGTGTCCACATCATTCTCCATTAAGTATATCTCATCCCTTATTAATTACAAAAAATATCCATGTCATCTCTATCATGTGAATACTTTAAATCTTTAATCTATTAACATGCAAGCCATGTACATACACTATTTGTTGCATCAATCATTCCTCAATAACAACAACAACAACAACATAGTCTTTTGTCCCAAGCAAGTTGGGGTGGGCTAGAGATGAAACCCAAAAGAGACCAGGAAACAAAGGACACATAGAGGGTACAAGAAAAAAGGATTAAGGTTCAGACACATTAATTGTTAGTCTCCAAGCGCTCCTATCCATAGCTAAATCCTTAGGGATATTCCACTCCTTAAGGTCTCTCTTAACCGACTCGTTCCAAGTCAGTTTAGGTCGACCTCTACCGTTCTTTACATTATCGACCCGCTTTACAACCCCACTACGCACCGACGCCTCAGGTGGCCTCCGTTGGACATGGCCAAACCATCTCAACCGATGTTGAATCAATTTCTCCTCAATTGGTGCCACCCCAACCCTATCCCGAATATCGTCGTTCCGGACTCTATCCCTCCTTGTGTGCCCACAACACCATCGCAACATAGGCATCTCTGCTACACTCAATTGCTGGATATGTCGCCTTTTTGTAGGCCAACATTCAGCACAGTATAGCATCGCCGGACGAATCGTTGTCCTATAAAACTTACCTTTTAACTTCTGATGCACCCTTTTGTCACAGAGGACGCCTGAAGTTTGACGCCATTTCAACCAACTGGCTGAGATTCTATGCCTAACATCTTCATCGATGTCGCCATCCTTTTGTAGCATCGATCCTAAATACCGAAAAGTATCCTTCTTGCCCACCACTTGCCCATCGAGACTAACGTCTCCCTCCTCATTCCTAGTCGCGCTGAAGTCGCACCTCATGTACTCGGTCTTTGTCCTACTAAAGTCTAAACCCTTTCGACTCTAACGTGTGCCTCCATAGTTCTAACTTCCTATTAACCCCTGCCCTTGTCTCGTCAACTAGCACCACATCATCAGCAAAGAGCATACACCAAAAGATATCACCTTGTATGTCCCTTGTGACCTCATCCATCACCAAAGCAAATAAATAAGGGCTCAATGCTGACCCTTGATGTAGCCCTATTTTAATTGGAAAGTCACTGGTGTCGCCATCACATGTTCAGACGTCACCACATCCCTGTACATTTCCTTGATGAGGGTGATGTACTTATTTGGGACTTTGTGCTTTTCCAAGGTCCACCACATGACATTTCTCGGTACTTTGTCATATGCCTTCTCGAGGTCAATAAAGACCATGTGCAAGTCCTTCTTCTGCTCCCTATATCTCTCCATCAATTGTCGTAATAAGAAGATCGCCTCCATGGTCGACCTACCAGGCATAAACCCAAATTGGTTTTGGGTCACACTTGTCACTCTTCTTAGGCGATGCTCGATAACCTCTTCCAGAGCTTCATCGTATGGCTCATCAACTTAATCCCACGGTAATTAGTACAACTTTGAACATCTCCCTTGTTCTTGAAGATCGGTACTAATATACTTCTCCTCCATTCTTCAGGCATCTTGTTTGACCGAAAAATGAGGTTAAAAAGCTTAGTTTACCATACTATCGCTCTGGCACCTAGGCATCTCCACACTTCAATGGGGATACCATCAGGGCCCATCGCCTTACCTTCCTTCATCCTCTTCAAAGCCTCCTCGATCTCTGCCTCCTAAATTCTCCTCACGAAGCGTTTGTTGGTATCGTCATATGAGTCATCCAACTCCAAGGTAGGACCCTCATCATTCTCCCCATTAAACAACTTGTCAAAGTACTCTCTCCATCTGTCATTGATCTCCTCATCCCTCACCAAAAGTCGATCTGTCCCATCCTTGATGCATTTGATTTGGTTGATGTCCCTCGTCTTCCTCTCGCGGATCCTAATGTAATCAAATATTTTATTGGTTTTCTTCTATTAGTTTGCCGATTTTTTACCAGAACTGATCCAATAAAATAACATGCAAGTTAAATTCATATATATATATATACACACACACTATACATAATACCAATAGTAATGCTATGTATATAACCGATTTATTTTTAAGAAAATCCCACGGCAACGAGCAGGGTATACTTCTAGTATCCTACAGTTAGGAAACCAGATCTGGTGATCTGCAGCTGCAGGTTCGGAATTCTATATCCTGCTAGCTATCCACATCTGAATCTACAGTAGTCTAGAAATTTTTTCTATCTCAAATCAACATTCACTCAACTAAAATGTGGATAGAGGCAGAGTGCATGTCAAATTAAAATCCAATTCTAAAGAATCAAGATAGAGAAGCCTGTAGCCAACTTCCGTATCAGCTTATGACTTTCTGAAGCTGAAACTAGGTTATGGACCTCATTAGACCTGTTTCTACTATAACAAAATCAATAGGATGCACAAGAAAATAATACAAAAAAACTGATCTGATTTCACAGCAGTTACATGATCACATATGTAGTCCAATTATCATGTATGATGCCCTTGAAGGATTGAACACAGAAGTAATGTGTAGTTTATCTTAGCCACGTAGCATTAATGAAAAATGAAATAAACAAGGCTGAGATGCTTTAGGAACATGATTATTGCGAAGAAGTAATGATATGGCTGGAAACAGAGAACGATTTCCCTAATTCATTTGACAGTAGAACTCTTTTAAGTTTTAAGTCCATTGTAGAATTCATTAGTATGGACTCAGTGTCCAGGAAACCAACTTCAAATTTTACTCCATTCCAAATTGTAGGACGTTTTGACTTTTCTAGATACATAGTTTTTGCTAGGCACTTAGATATACATTGTCTATATAGAAAGCAATGCATCTAGAAAAGAATGTCTAACAACTTTGAATGTAGCCAGTAATAATTTAAGGGAAGATTACTTAATAATGCCCTCATGTTTTCAGTGACTGCGAGAAAAAAAAATCTTATACTGAAGTAATTCTGTGCTGCTGTAGAGTTCAGCTAAAGGCACTCACACTTGAGTTATTTGTCTGCTCTCATGATTTCCTCTCAATATTGTGATTCTGTCCCTATAACGTACTTTTAGAGCCACTAACAACGTCACAGTCTCCACTGAGTAGTAGCCACGGTCTGCAGAAAAAAACCGTAATCAACTCAACTGTGGGATGGAAACAAATAAAATTATCAAAAGCAATAGGAAGCTTCCCTAGTAACTTGACAAGTTAACTGGAAAGATAGCATTTCCTGAAACATGTCTAATATTGCACAGCTAGGACGCAACACATCAAAAAATTGCAGCAAAGTTTAATTGAATTGCGTCCTGTTTGTGTGTATGCCCATATGCTAATATTAGGTGACCTAGGTCCATAGAAATTGCAGGCATAACAAGCATGTTTTGGCAGACATGGCTCTTATTTGTAAATTCATCATAACTATTCAAGAATGCTTTACGTGTACAATTAGTGTGAGCAATAGTGTAGTGTACAACCAGTAGAGAACACACATCTATGCCATAAAATTAAAAAGATTCACGCTTTGAATTTCTTAGGTACAGTGAAAATTACCAGAAGCATCATCTAATTACTAATCATTACTAATCTGCAGAAGTTTTTTAAGTTGCTTAACAGATACCAAATCGACTAATCCATCATCACATAATAACGCCCGAAAGAATTTTTTTTATCTACAATGATATGAACCAACAGTGAGGACGACAGTGAGGAAGCCAAAATCAGCTTGAACAATCTACTTAGCATCAATAACCCCATCCATTTAACCATAACCAGCTTGAGCACCTCAGTTCCGAAGCACGATCTATTGAAATCAATACTCCTAACTAATAACAGTCTCCAGAGAACCAGATCGAACCGCCATGCAAATCAACAGATCGACCGGAACCAAGAACAAGTCGTGAGAGTCTAGGATAGGCGCGCGGGGGACTGACCGACGTAGTCGCCCATAAAGAGGTAGTTGGTGTCGGGCGCGTCGCCGCCGATGCGGAAGAGCTCGATGAGGTCGTAAAACTGGCCGTGGATGTCGCCGCAGACGGTGACGGGGCAGCGCACCGGCTGCACGTTCCACTCCTCCATGAGGATCGCCTTGGCCTGCTCGCACAGCGCCTTGACCTCCGCCTCCGGCAGGAACTTGCAATCCCGCAGCTGCGAGATCTGGCTGTCCAGATCCGCGTGCGACGGCATCGCCGCTGCCGCTGCCTATCCGCTCTACCTCGCACCTCCTTCCCTCCGCCTTACCTAGTTCCCTCCGCCGCCGCCCCAGCCGGCACAGCCGGGGAGGGGGAGGAGGAGCGCGGGACCAAGCAACAGCAAGCCCGCCGGCGAGGAGGGACGCCGGGCGCGGGGGGTGGGAGGTGGACGGGATCGAAGTGGACGGAGGTGGAGGCGAGAGGAGGTGCTAGTGCTTATGCCTCCATCTTCCCTCTCGCGTCGCCGTGTTTGTTCGTGGATGGGGGAGCTTTTTCTTTTTAATTAATTTCTGTTTTCCTCGCTGTCTTGGTATTTGTTTTAGATTTGGCTTTCGGCTTTTTTGTTTGGTTTGGTGATTTGGTCCATGGTCAGAGTAGGTTTTATGTGTTGTTTTGTGAAAGAAAGGCAAGGCGGCGCACTTTCCAGGTGGAGAGTAGAGAATGATGATGTTTCGTGGCGGGCATGTCTGTGTTCTTCTATGACTGTGGACGAATTCATTTTAACCTACCTCCTATTTAGGGTTACTAATATTTCGAATTGGAACCCTAAAGTTTTGACCTGACTTAATGTTTTATGAAAAAGTTGGAGTGGTTGATTTCGTGCAATAATTCATCCATGACTTTCATAGAACATCTGGGCCACACCAAAATTATTTAATCATCCACCTAGAAACTCAATTTGTTTTAAATTTTTACGATTTAACTAAGGATAATGGTTACAACCGCTGACTATACTATTCTCTGCAGTTTTCAAACTGCTGTAAACTTAGAGCGTCTCTAATGTGTGTACTAAGGTGGTGTTAGGAGGAAAGAAAAAAGAGAGTGAAGTGCAATGCATTGGAGAGATGGTGCTAGCTTAGCACCCTTTGGCACATGAGGAGCCTGACATGCATGAAATTAGAGGCAATGTGTTTTGTTGCCCTTTGATGGAAGCAGTCGATGGATTGAGCAGAAGGAATCCCCTCCATGTCTCCTCTTTGATCATCGATGTTTTTCTAAACTAACGAGCATTTTTTAGCCTCTTACAACGATGATGCTCCAAGGTTGAGTTGGAAGCGACCAGCCATGGTGCCATGCAAGGGCTGGGATAGGGGCCGGTGGCAATGGGAGGCACGTGGGTATCAGGGTATGTTATGCGCAATGGAGTAGTGGATGGCGCGGCGTCGATGTGGGAAGTGGGAGGTGTGGGGTCATGGAGAGGCGGGGTGGGACACAAAAGGTTTTGTTTTCACCGTGGAAACCGCACGTGGGCCCATGAGTGAACGGTCCAATTGATTTATGCTAATGATGATATCCTATTCTTTTTTTAGTAAGAGATTTTGAACCAAACAAACTATAAATAAGAGACCTTGCTAATGTCGAAGATGGAGAAACTCGGCACAAGAGCCATTAACGGTTCGGAGTTATGGCAAACATATATTGACAGTGTTTGCCTCTCCTTAAAATCTGAATTAAGACAAAAATAAATGATAATCCCATCCAGGCGAAAACAATCCTAAAATGAACTATCGCTGTGTTGCCTAGCGGGATGGGCATATTTTACCCGTCACGAGACAATTTCCACCCAATATCGCCGTCGGAGAAATTTTGATATTTACCCCGTTATTCGTGTGCCCCTCGGTATTTAAACCCCAATTTGCATGTCTTTTAAAATATAACCCTCTGTCCACGCACTGCTTTTGATGTTTATGTTTTTTGAGGATTTCTCCATTTTATTAATTCTAGCTATACATTTTCACTGTTTGGGCCATGGAAAAAGGCATAACTGCACTGTCTCATGTTTTGGGCATGGAAAAAGGCATAACTGCAGTTTCTCATTTTTCGCAGATGGGGAGAGAGTTTGTTTCCGTATCGTGATTTGCGAGTCGCCTGACGACGTTGCACAGATGCCACGATCCAAGACCTTTGTTGCCCGCTGGCCGCTGCCATTGGACGACCTGCTGCTCCACCTCCTCCCTCACTCTGGGCACCAGCTCCTCCACACTCTCCCCTGGCTGGTCCTCGCCTCGCGCCTCGTCCACAGGAACCATGGCTGCACAGGAGCTTCGCTTAGGCCGCACCCCGACGCCGGCAGCCATAACCCATGGTTGCTTGCGAGCTCGGTCTCCCGCCATGGGCGCTCGGGAGTTTCGGCTAGCTGACCCGTGATCTTGGTCTCCCTGACACCCCGCAACAGCCCTACAGCAGCTTGTGCTTCGCCGCTGGAGCCACCGCCTCCTGCTGACCCGCCTTGCTTTACGTTGCAGACGCTCACGCTCGCAAGCTCGGCTTCATGTCATGGCCACCTGGGAGCTCCGGCCAGGCCTCTCCTCGACGCCGAAAGTCATGGCACGTGGCCGCTCGTACCTTGCCGCTGCCGCTGTTGCTCCTGCTTGTGAGCCTAACCGCCGCTACAAACCACTCACGAGCCCCGCCTCCCACATGGCGCCATGGCCGACGCTCCCCAGGCCTCGCTGCGTCGGGAGGAAGAAAGGAAGAAGATGATTGGTAGGACCCACACGTCAGTCACATTGAAAGTGAGAAAGATAAATGGGTATCTTGGACAATACGAGAATACAGTTGACTAAAGATATGCTTAAGTTATCAGAAACCAAATATTAAAGCAATTCCTATAAGCACGTTTATATTTTAAAAGGCTTACCCTCCGCTTGCACGATAGGTTTCGCCGCCGCCGGCCCCCGTCATTTGACCTGTCCTGAGCTTACTTCGCGACTTGACGGGCGACCACCAAACACACAGCAGAGCCCCTAAAACCCCTCTCGCTGTTCATCACACCGCCACGCTGCGCTGCGCTCCCCTCTCTTCCCCGATGGACACGCCGACGAAGCGGCGGAACCAGCCCGGCGGCGCGCACCCTACACGCCGTAAGGTCGTGCAGGAGCCCTTCCACCCCGCACCCCCTACACCTGCCGCTGCGGCGGCGTCGTCCCCGTCCCGCCTCGTCGGCGCCATCGTCGAGAAGGGCTTCTCTGCCGCCGCACCCTCCTCCGCGCCCCGCCCCTCCGTCCTCCCCTTCCCCGTCGCCCGCCACCGCTCCCACGGCCCCGTAAGCCGCCGCCGCCCTCCCAAACCCTAGGCCCCTAACCCCCTAACCCTTAACCTCAATTTACTTCGTTGCTTTTTGATTGTACTCCCTGCTGACCAACTACTCCTTCCCGTTGTGCAGCACTGGGGTCCCGTGGCAAAGGATGCCCCTAAGGATGGAGCTTCGGACGACGACGACGAGATGGACATGGACGAGACAGACTACCGTCATGTGGCTGCTGATGCAGCTGGTCCTGTGAGAAGGAAGGAGAAGAAGGGCATGGATTTTAGCCGGTGGCGTGAGTTTGTTGGCGATGCTCCCCCCAAGCGGAGGCAGGGGAAGCCAGTGCAGGCCAAGAAACAGAGCAATCAGAGAATTGATGCTGGGGCTGGGCCTGTGGCTTCTAGTGTAGGTGATGTGGCAGCTACGGGGAGAGGATTGGAGGGAGATGCTATGCAGCTTGACAGTGGAGAATTGGAGGGAGGCGCTATGCAGCTTGACAATGGAGATGCTAGGGAAGGACCTGGTGCCGTGGTTTCGGTTCCTGATGTGGTGTCCACGAAGCCGATGAGTCAGGCTGAATCGAGAGATGAATTGGTGAAGGCAGGTGAGGTTAGGAATTCGGCATCACAAGCAGAGAGTATGGACCTGGACGGCAGGGGGTCATCGCTGGAAGCAGAGATCAGTGCAGAGAACATGGCTAGGTTGGCTGGGATGTCTGCAGGTGAGATTGCAGAGGCCCAAGCAGATATTGTAAATAAGCTGAACCCTGCATTGGTGGAGATGCTGAGGCGGCGGGGAAGGGCGAAATCTGGAGGCACAAAGGATGTGGGTACGGACAAGGGTCTGGGGAACTCAGGGCCGCAGAAGACCAAAAGGGCTACACCAGGGGATTGGTTGACTGCTGGTGAACATAGTGGACACTCTTGGAAGGCGTGGAGTGAGAGAGTGGAGCGGATCAGGTCTTGTAGGTTCACATTAGATGGAGACATATTGGGGTTCCAGTCTTCTCACGAGCAACAAGATGGTATATCACATGGTTTTGCTCATCTGAGCTACATTTGCTACATTTGCTTCTGTTGATGACTTGATGTGGCATCCTTTAGATGACAACCTATAATCTCCCACTTTCAGGCAAGAAGATGCATTCAGAAAGTGTTGCTGAGCGTGATTTCCTTAGAACAGAAGGAGATCCTGCAGCTGTTGGGTACACAATCAAGGAGGCAGTGGCACTTACCAGGAGCATGGTTTGTTTTTTATACACCCTCTGTTTCTACAATTATTTATTCATTTACTTGGAATTTTTTTTCCTGTCGAATACGAAGCTGCGTATCAGTATTAAGAAGAAAACCAGAACACAATGCACCCACAACACACGCCACATTCACACTCCAATCACTTTTAGTTAGAATCGCTTCAGTTACATCAAAAACATGAGCCGACCTGAACACTATCAAGCCAACTACCTGGCGACTACCTCCAGATGTGATAACCCCTTAGAGCCAGCAAGGCACCAAAGACAGCCTCAAGGATGTTTCTAATCACAAGCTGAATGCTGAGATTGGATCAACACACAGACACAGTCATTATGATGTTTCCACAGCATTGAACCACTTAGGATAATTAGTGAGTTCAAATCTTTCTTGACTTTCTCCGCAACATCCATCCAACCATATACTTGGGAAGGGTTCTTCTAAAAATGTCTTCTCAATAAGAAAATTAAAAGTGTGATTATTATGATAATTTCTACTCCAACCTAGTGATGTAAAATAGGCTCAGGGTTTCAGCATGGAATAAAATATGTATTACTTCTTGAGTTTTTGTGGCCTTTGTGTTATCATTTTGTGGCCTTTGTATTATCATTTTGTGTAGTACATATTTTACTTATATTTTTTTTCAAGGATTGGTTCTTATTTTTTTTTGTTTCTCGATTTGTGGATCCCATTAAATATATGTTTTAGGTGAAAAGAGGCTTTTAATTCTTAATTTGTATCATATATATATGCCAATGTCATAGTATGATGTCTAAAACTGTGTTAGCCTGTGTGTCCATGCATGGGTCCAGGTTCATTGTGTCAAGCAGATTTTCCGCTAGTAATCAAGGAGAATAATATACAATCATAAGAGTTATGACTGCAGTAGTTAGGAGGATATCATGGGCAGGTGTATCAGCTATATGTGTTTGATAAAATGGTGTGTGAGAGAGGGAGTGATTCCTAGCGTGTGTTTGATAAAATTGTGTGAGAGAGAGGGAGTGATTCCTAGTGTGTGTTTGATAAAATGGTGAGAGACAGAGGGCGTGATTTCCTAGTGTGTGTTTGTGATAAACACTGGAGAGAAGGAGTGATTTCCTAGTGTGTTTGTGATAAAAACACTGAAGATGGTGTGTTGATGAACATTGTGTGTGTTTGTGATAAAAACACTGAAGATAGGGAGTGATTTCCTAGTGTGTTTGTGATAAACATTGAAGATAGAGCGACTGATGTCCTAGTGTGTGTTTGTAATACACTTTTTTTTAGACCCGGGGCATCCCCATTTCAGATCAAAACGGAAATACAAGCACCATTAGCTATTAGCTATTGAACTGGTTATATGGCAAGTTCAATGTTCTAGTCAATTTAATACTTCTGTGTCAACATAGGAGTGCCATGGTGAGGGTAGTAAATAGTAACTGTCATTGCCTCAGGTTCCAAAGAATGCATTTTTACATTATCTGTTAAAATGTAATTTTTAATTTTTAAAAGTTGCAATATGATAACCACTGGACATATGATATAATTCAGCTTCCTCAAACTATAGGTTCCGGGGCAGCGTGTGCTTGCACTGCAACTTCTTGCTGCTATTCTGAATAGGGCATTGCAGAGCCTTCATAAGACCGATCTAATGGATAATGTTAAAGGAATGAATTCTAATGAAAAATTCGATGATTGGCAAGCAGTTTGGTCCTATGCCCTTGGGCCTGAACCAGAATTGGTACTCTCCCTAAGGTAAAAATACATTTCTTAAATACCCCCTTTGTTATCAATGCAGAACCCATTTTCTGGGAATTCTTCACAATTTTATCTACTGAGGAAAAGATTGGAGCTATTGCATGGTTTCTACTCTTTACCCATATCTTCTGTTGGCAGTTTGGCACTGGCATGCTGTCTACTGAGTTTGCTATGTGACTTTGTGATCTATAAACGTCATTCCTTATTTTTTGGATTCAGTTCTTCCTCGTTACATGCACAGAGTAATATTATGCATTCAGATTCACGATGCGTATAAATGAAGAGAACATTAAAGGGAATATTTGAATAGTTTGATCAGTAGTAAACATGTGAACACAATCATGGATCCCTCATATTTGTGTTATCCCTTAGCTTTGTATTTTAAATTTAACGGTGGCTTGTGTGTTGGTGTTTGCATCCACCTTGTAATCTAAAATACATGGTAGCATTCTTTCTGTTTGACCCAAAGGCAACTATTTGGATTTGAGACCTTGTAATGCCATTTTTTAAAGGCAACTATTTGGATTTGGGACCTTGTAATGCCATTTTTTTTTCCTATTTTATACTTTGCACTTTCTGTTACTAACAGATGCATTTGCAGGATGGCTTTGGATGATAACCATGATTCTGTAGTTTTGAGTTGTGCTAAAGTAGTTAATGTTATGCTGAGCTGTGAGTTCAATGAATCCTATTTTGAATTTTCAGAGGTAACTTTGTCTTTTTGGGTGGTTCTAGTCTATTTTTGTTGCTAGTTTGAGCCTCATTTTGTCATTGTTATACCTGCAGAAAGTAGGTGATGGAAAAGATATCTGCACAGCTCCTGTGTTTCGTAGGAAACCTGATCTAGATGGAGACTTTCTTGAAGGTGGGTTTTGGAAATACAACACAAAACCATCAAATATACTCCCACATTATGGTGATAATGATGAAGACGAAGCTGATGAGAAGCATACAGTTCAGGATGATGTTGTTGTATCTGGCCAAGATGTTGCTGCTGGTTTTGTTAGGATGGGAATACTTCCACGGGTCTGTTTTCTGTTGGAGGTCAGTTTTTTTCCTTTTGTTCTTATTTGATTTGTTGACGTTTCTTTGAAAATACTTCAAACATGCGCAAGTTACATTGACCTTTGTGGTTTCTTATGTTTAATAATACATAGCCCAATTGATGTTATTTACACACCCACACCCACAAACCCACCAACGTGCCACTGACAAGTACGGTTCAATTCAGGTTTATTGAGTGATGTCAGAGGTTGTTTGAAAGTTCGACTGATTTTTCATGTCCAATGCTGCTAATGGACCACCTGGTCCTTACCAGCAAATATTAGATCATTTGTTTTGGTCACACCATGTCAATATTTGTTGCTAGTGAAAGTGTAATGAGATAATTATGATTAGCTTTTGAATTTTTAGCACTACCTTGGAAACATATTGTCATTCTAGCCTGCTAGGCGTCCTATACTTATGACTCCGTTATCAGTTACTCACTCGAGTAGAGCTTTGGTGTTGTTGCTTTCCTCATCCTGTGGGGCTGATATTTCTATTCTTCTTAATTTATGCTTGGAGTTCCTGCCATTTTTATTTTAAAAAATTAATTGCCATACAATTTTAATTGGATGTGCCTATTAATTTATTATATCTTTTATCCAACATCTGCATATAATTTTGAATGTATCCCCTGGCTTCTGTGCTGTTCCTTTGAACTCAGTCATGATATTTGTTCCACCAGGTATTTTGTAGTGATAACAGTGCATTGCACTTGTGTGCACTTTTAGTGAGCACTGTATCAGCTAATGCATAGTTGACTCATTTATTTTTTTTTCCTCATAGTTTTTGTTCTTTTCTTTCAAAAAGTGAGGGTTTTAAACTGAACCTTTTCTTTTCCAATGATTCAGATGGACCCATCTCCTGTTTTAGAAGATTATCTTGTATCGGTTCTTGTAGCACTAGCCAGGCACTCCCCACATTCTGCTAATGCAATCTTGAATTGCCCAAGACTTGTTCAAAGTGTTACTAAGCTGTTGATAAATCAAGGATCAATGGAAATTCGTTCCTCACAGATCAAAGGGGTTACTCTCTTGAAGGTAATTTTTTGGTTCTTTCTCATGAATTGATTCCTTTCTAGTTCATGATGCTTGCTCCTTGTCTCCCTCAATCACACCGCCCCTCCACATTTTATGTACCCATATATACTAATTATGTGTTTTGATATTTATTGCGTACAAATTCACTTCTATGTTCCAGTAATATTATACTTTGAAAATACAGCATCTTGAAAGCTACTGCAATCACCTCATATTCTAGAAAACATGCACGGCTACCAAACATGACTTCTTTTCAGCATCTAAAGCCACATATTCTGTTTTGATCAGGTTTTGTCCAAATACAACAGGCAAACTTGCTTGAATTTTGTGAACCATGGAGTTTTTCAGCAGGCATTGTGGCACTGGTACAGAAAAGCTGGTACTATTGAGGACTGGGTAAGATCTGGAAAGGAAAAATGCAAGCTTAGTTCAGCAATGATGGTTGAACAGCTACGGTTTTGGAGAACCTGCATCTCCTATGGGTTTTGTATAGCTCACTTTGCTGATTTCTTTCCTGTTTTGTGTCTGTGGCTCAGTCGTCCTGAGTTTAAGAAACTAAATGAACACAATGTTCTTGTTGAGTTTATTTCTGTTGCTAGAGAGTCATATCTTGTCTTAGCAGCTCTGGCACAAAGGTTACCTATCCTTCATTCAGTGGAGCAGCTTGCCAATCAAGATGTGGGAGTTTCTGCCAGTTATACCGAGACATGTTCTTGGAGCCATGTTGTCCCGATGGTAGACTTAGCGTTATCTTGGTTACATCTTAATGATATTCCTTGTATATATTCACTAATCAGCGGGCAGAATAGGAATACAAAGCACATGGTAGAGGCAAGCCATTTGATTTTGGTGATTGCTTCGGTGCTAGGCATGCTTAATTCAATTTTGGAAAGAATATCACCACATGTCACTCATGAGGATAAAAGTTACAGCTTGCCCTGGATACCTGATTTTGTCCCCAAAATTGGCCTGGGCATAACTAGTAATGGATTTTTCAGCTGCTTGGGCACTGTTGCTGTTAGAAATGAAGAGCATCAGTCTTTTTGTTGCGAGTCTTTGGTGCAGGGACTTTGTTATATGAGATGCCATGGTAATGTTGATGTATCATTGTCTTCCATAAGCTGCCTTCAAAAATTAGTGCAGTTATCCTGGTCTGTTGACAGAGTGATCCAGGGAGCCAAAAAAAGTTGTTCTGAGTGTTTCAATGAGTCTGGAACAGGTGTAGCTGGCAAGCTACTAGGAGAAGGTATCTCCAGTGTATGGCATAATGATTTGCTACACTTGCTGACTTCACTATTGCCAATGATTTCATCACAATGGTCCATATCACAGAACATAGAGATGTTTGGTAGAGGAGGACCAGCTCCTGGTGTTGGGTTTGGCTGGGGGGCATGTGGTGGAGGGTTTTGGTCTCTTAAATGCCTACTTGCACAATTGGATTCACAATTGGTCGTAGAATTGATCAAATGTTTCTCTTCAGTTCACGGAAGTCCTGTCATCCTCGATGAAGGTATGAAGTCAGATAATGTGACTAACACAGTTGTGACAGCTTCAAATTGGATCAGTTCTTCCCTAGGGTTGTCTTTGATTGCCGGACCTGGGCAAATCTATATGTTGGAGAAAGCTTTTGATACGATTTTTGAACCTTCCATTCTGAAGTATCTCAAATCATCTATGCACAAATTTGCCTCTGACATGGAATTACTGAAACCTTTTGAATGGGACATAAATGAAGATGAATATCTGCTCTTCAGCAGTGTTCTCAATTCACATTTCAGATCCAGATGGTTAGCTGTCAAGAAGAAGCATTCAGATAAATACACAGGAAATAATAGCAGTACTAAGATTTCAAAAACACCAGAGACATTGGAGACAATTCAAGAAGAAACAGAGTTGACAGAAGCTGTAAATCAACCTTGCAACTCATTAGTGGTAGAGTGGACGCATCAGAGACTGCCTCTTCCTATCCACTGGATTCTAAGCGCAGTTTGCTGCATTGATGATCCAAAGGGCAAGGGCACGCTCTCAGCATCAGCCAACTATATTCTTGATGTCTCAAGGGCTGGCCTTATCTTCCTTTTAGGTCTGGAGGCCATTTCAGCTACCCCGTGCCTTCATACTCCTTTGATCTGGAAAATTCATGCACTTTCGGTCTCTATCCGCTCTAGCATGCATTTGCTACAAGAAGACAGAAGTAGGGATATTTTCTGTGCTTTACAGGAATTGTATGGCCAGCATCTAAACAGGTTATGCCAGAAATTCTGTAAATCTAACTCTGTCGAAGAAGTTAAGGAAGTTGCAGTGGCCGCTTCAGAGGAATCAATGAACATCAGCAGCCTTGAAATTCTCAGGTTCCAGGAGAAAATTCATGGAAGCTATACTACTTTTATTGAGAGCCTAGTTGATCAATTTGCAGCTGTCTCATATGGAGATTTTGTTTTTGGTCGGCAAGTGGCCATTTATCTGCATAGAAGGGTTGAGCCAGCAGTCCGGCTTGCAGCATGGAATGCACTGTCTAACACGTATGTGCTTGAACTGTTACCCCCGCTAGACAAATGCATTGGCAACGCACATGGATACTTGGAGCCTCTTGAGGTACACTTTCTTTAATTATTTTGCATTTCTGTTCCAGAGAACCTTTTTCATGGAGTAACTATGTGACTGATTTATTTTGCAACTTGACCATGTACTCTGTCTTCGTGTATTATTGCACAGCCCCTAGAATATGCAGTAGACAATGCATGATTTATACTATTTTGCTGACACTTATTTTGGTTTTCATATGTATGATTTCCATACCATGATTTAGTATGATTAACTTCTTTTGTTGGCTTCTCCATGTTCAAAGAACATAGTCTCACTTTCAGTTTTTTTACAATACTTCTGCAGGATGATGAAAAAATTTTGGAATCTTATGCTAAATCATGGACGTCTGGTGTCCTTGACAAAGCTTTACAGCGTGATTCCATGGCCTTCACATTGGCAAAGCATCACCTTTCAGGCTTTATCTTCCAGTCCAGCGATTCTGGCAAAACACTGCGAAACAAGCTGGTTAAATCGCTTATCCGGTGCTATGCACGGAAGCGGCATCATGAGGTAATTGCTCGCTCATGTTTCCTTGAATGCTTGGTACGCGGCAATTCCTTCCACGTATAAGCTTGACCTGTCCTGAGTATCTGTTGAATTCTGTACAACAGGCTATGCTGAAGAGCTTCGTCCTGCAAGGCATCACACAGGATTCAAATAGCAATGGCAATGAGCTTGATTGGCGATTCGAAATCTTGAAGGATGCTTGTGAGATGAACTCCTCCCTCTTAGGTGAAGTCCAGACACTAAAGGCATCTTTTGGCCAATGAAGGCCAGAAAATTAAGTTTGTCATTAACTAGGCAGCTTTAGTTAGGAAAATTATACGGCAATCGACCGAAAATATGCAACTATGAGCAAGCTTACTATTGACTAGTGATTAGTTTCAATTTAGACGAGGGGGACCCTGAGTCTAAGCCGGCTATATTAGGCTTCCTTGATTACCCGGCTATGTGTTAGGAAAACTATACTCGGTGGCGCTCAGCCATCTTCACTGTCGTGGTTTGACATCTTGAAAGACGCTGGTTAGTCGTGAGTTGGTTAGTGACCATTAAGTTCTACTTGCTGCTTTGGAGATAGGTTTCAGTTCCAGGACGTCTTAACGGAGACACTGAGTGCACAATTGGCAGCAGAGCACAAAATTGCAATTGTGGCCGATACACTACTACCCATGCAATCGACGGATGGCTTTGACGCTGTACTTGTATACTACGTGCTCGTTGCCGAAATGGTCTAATAGGGAGCTGATGCTAGGCGCATCGCGCGACATGCCGCCATGAAGCATCGTTCGTCAGCAATGAAATTGCCGCGGCTGTTGCTTATCGCCTCAGCCGTCGGCTGCATCTTCTTCCTCGTCGCCCGTGCAAGTGCACCCATCCAGGCAAACAGCGTCAATGCACATAGCGAGAGACACAGGCGACCCAGCAGACCGGCTGGCGTCGTAGCGGGAACAAGACTATGATGACCCAATTAATATTCCAGTATCTTAACCTCCCCAACACTGGCATGCACTCCGTAATTCCAGAGGAAATAAGTTCTGTTAACATTTGAAGAATCTAAATTTGTCAAGGAATCACTTGAATGGGAGAATTCCACATGAGATTGGGTTGATGCAAAAATCATTGGGATCGCTGGTAACAGGTTGTTGGTGCGCCTAACCGTCAACCGTCATGGAAGCCAAGGAAATACAGTATGAACAGACCCAGCTTAGCAGTAATGTTCACCCGTCTCTATCCAACCGTGGTAATTCTCGTGGGATAATAATCCAAACGCGAGGTGTGAACCGATTAATTAGTACTACAGCATTAATAAGCTTTGAATCAGAAATCCGAACTCGACGGCGCAGGCAGGACCAAGCAGACGCCAGGCCAGTGGCCGCATGTGTCGTGCCGGTACCGGACTGCCGGTGGTTGCCGCGTGTCACGGCCGGAGCGGCGCCTCCATGGCTGCTTGTGGTGGATTGGATTGGATTGGATTTGGATCCAAGCTCTCGCGCGGCCTGAGCTCAGTCTCGTGTGTCACGCAGGCTATGGCCGGCCTCTCTGTTGACCATTATTTTATTGTTCCCTGGAATATGCTCTCGGCAACCGTGTAGGCCCTCTGGTCCTGGTCGTCTCCTGCAACCGGTTGACGAGGCGTTGACTAGTTAGCTAGTGTGACCTTCTTGAACTAGTAGACTTGAACGAAATAGGGCCCCAATTCCACTTGTGCTCATTTCTTGATAGCCGTCGTTGTTGCTTGCTGGCAGGCAGGAACGGAGCAGCTACCTCGCCTCGCTCGGCCCTGGGGTCGTGTTGGCCAGTACTCCGTATACAGTGCGTAGGAGGGCTGGAACACCCTGGCGTTTTGCGCGGAAAATGCTAGGAAGCAGATGGTGCCGCGAGCCACGACGGGGACTGCCAGACTGACGAGAAGGACATGCTGCTGACTTCGTGAGACCTGCCATACTTAGTGTTGCCAATGCATTTGCATCCATGAGCATCATAGTGATGCTGTCATTTTTTCTTTTGGATTCAAACAACCAGGGTCTACCGATGAGCCAATATGCCATATCCGATTACTCCTCCCATGCGAAACAAACTATCTCGAGTTTCAATGAAATTTATACACGCAACTACAAATATTTTGTGTGTATATATCAAACATATACCATTAATAATGCCAGCATAAAATACGATATCAAACATATTATACCAGTAATTCTTCTTTCTGCCATTATAAATTAGTTAAATTTGAAATAGATTGGCTAATGCGACACCTAAGTTGGATCTGTTCTGTTTCAAAGTACTCTACTTCCAAGGTTTGGCACGGCTTTGAAGTCAAGTCTACGGCAAGCCCCTAGTATTTTTCGCCATAGCTTGGCATGACTCGAGATTGCGACTGTTATTTATAGTAGCACGTGCTACGCGGGTGCTGATCGGTTCTTGGAAGAGCAAGACCAATAACTCTTGGCCAAGCCAACTCATCAAAACACCGGCTTATAGCCTAATGGATACAACAATTAGACGCTACACATGTTTTAAGAATATTTTTTTATGTATTCTTTAGAAGAGAGAGAACGCTTGAACGAGAAAGAGAAAGAGAGTGGCAGGGCTCAGCACATGCAAAGGAACATTGGGTTCTGCGTTCAGCTCGGCGATGGCAGGAGCGCCAAGCGCAGCTTTCTCTGTCCTCCACCTCGGATACGCAGCTGACGTGGTCGGCGTTTCGCCCATCACTGCACTTGCTCGAATAGGAAATATCATTACTCCCTCCATTCTCCTTTATACGTCGCGCTCAAGTTTGAAAAGTTAAACTTAAAATCTTTGATCAACAGTTTATAGCTAATAATTTTAATTATTATACCATAAACTTGATATGGCATCTCCAAGAGTTTATCAAATTCTACTTGACAAATTTTATGATTTCCCAACTCACAAAACTATACGATAGTTCCTCTCTAAGAATTTGGTATTTTTGATTTGATAAAATAAAAAAGAAACGAAGAGCCCCCGTTAAGCGAACAAAGAGCCCCGGATGCCAAGCCGTATACGCACGTGTATATTTGCGCGCGTGGAGGGAAGATATGATAAGTTGCTATTGATGTCAAGTTGTTTTGTCAAACTGTTAGAGACTATTTTTTTGTTTTGTTTTGCCAAAATTATATAGATGTCAAATTAAGATAACACACTTTTGGAGATGCTCTCAAGCTGGTAATTAAATGTACTATCCGAATATCATAAAATATAAAACATAGATAATATAATATAGAATAAATAAAATATTTAAAGTATGGTTTGGGAGATCATGCCATGCCCAACCGCACATTATTATAAAAGAGAAATGGAGACAGTAGTACGTATCCCATGCAAATAAACAGTGCCATTTAGAAAGAGCTAGCCCCGCTGGCGTCAATTTTTTTTTTAATTTCCTTAATGAACATTTCTATGTGTAAAGTGATGCCGCAGAGATGTAGGTGTTGAATAGGAGACGCTGTACGTCCTCGACCTCGACCTCTTGGGGTCAAGGTCAACCTTCAGCGACCACCCGAGATCACGAATAGTCCGAATAATATCCTTGATCTAGTTTATTTTGAGTACTGTATAGTGGTTTATTATCTGTTCTTGGCTCATGCATGCATGCTCAAAGTCTCAAACCGAATCCGTGACGTCATCGAAAGATATTTCTACTCCATGGTCAAACATCGTCGAAACTCGAATACCGAGATCTACAATTTCTTTTCTACTTATTAGTTTTTTTTTAAAACAATCATCTTCAAACAACCTGCAGAGCAATTCCCACCGTGCATGCATGCAACAAGAAGATAAAGCTCAAAACATCCCGAAACCGCCGACCAAAACGAAACCAACACTCCGCTGCATCAGCTCCACCACCCTTCATCCGGATCTCATTCTCACTCACGAGAACAACTCGCCACCACTCGGCGCTCCCTCCGGTCCCACCGCTGGGCCCCGCGGAAGACGGCCCGGCATCCACGTCACCATCCGAGCGTCACAGTCGCGGTGACTGCAGGAAGTAAATTCAGTGCGGATAGTCCCTACCGGACCCTGTAGGCACCTGAAGCCAAATCACGACACGTAGCACTTCAGCAAACTTGGCTCACATCTTTAGGCTCGAGCTGACTGGTAGGAACTTGGCTCGTAACTCGGCTCCGACTTGTAACTCTTCAAACTTAAGAGTCGGAAGGAACTGGAAGAGTTCCTTCCAAGATAAGGATCGTCTCGTCAGATCGAGATTTCAAACAAATTCCCGCGATCGGCAACTTCGAGAACTTCGATAGGATTTGGGCCATCGGACCCCAACGCGGCCTGTCACGCCCGCCACGGCGCCACTTCGCCGGCGCCGGCTCCGAAGACGAAAGGTCAGTTGAAGCCTCCTTGCCTGCGATCGCTCGTCTCCTGCTTCGATCTGCTTCCATTATGTATTTTACCCCCACCGTGGTTGTTTTTGTTTGGAAAATAGGGTGGTTGATTAATTGGGTTTTGGTTGTGCAGTGGTTTTATGCTCACGTCGCAGGCGAGGGCGATCGACCGATCAGGGGTCCGGGATGGACTTGCACGCGATGATGCCCGATGCAGTGCGGTCACCGACCTCCGTCTCACAGGGGTGGCCCCGGCCATCATCCTCGCAACTCGACGTGGCTGCACAAGGCCGACCTTCTCTTCGTGGTGCGTAGCTTCTTCTTCCATGCTTCCTCCACACTGCTCTTGTTGTTTACAGTCTGCAGTCGTGCACGTATGGGAGACTTTCTATGGAAGTGTCCTGACCACAGGGTTTGGCATCTACATCCAGTCTGTTGCCTGCAAGCAAGTCCTGATGCCCGTACGTTTCTCTCGCCATCCGCCTCGCACGGCTCAACGGAGCCACACGTCGTGCCGAACATGCTGCAGCAGGACTGCAGCGAGGTGCATGGGGTATCCGTCAAGGAGAAGAGCGATGTGCTTCAAGTTCAATCACACACTGAGAAGTTGTCTTCACTGTCGACTGCAGCAACAATAGCCATGCAGGCTAAGTCTGCTCTAAGCAATGGTGATGTTGTTCCAATCAATGAAGACATAGTCGACTTTAATTCATCAAGTACCAGTGAAAATGATGCAGTACAGGTATGTACGTTGATCGTTTTTATGACTCGATGACATGATGCACATAATTATACTAGGTTTGTTTCATTGGCATATGTTCAACAAGTCATAAATACGTGTTTTTAAGCCGGAGAACACCCATGCTGTCATCGAGTCAACATCAACATTACCCAGGATTATGTCAGTTTCAGAGTTACCAGAATCAGCACCAAAACCTGCTAAGGTATGAAGATGTTAGTTTGATTATTAGGCATAAAAATCATAGTATAGATTACTGCACCTTAAATTTGCATCTAATTTTACAGCAATGGAGCTTATGATATGTACAATAATTAAACAGGTGGCTGATGCAGTAGCGCCAAGTTTAATTGCTCCTCAAGTTGAAATGACTTTTGATTCGGAGGATAAAGCTTATGAAATGTATAACGCATATGCCGAGAAAGTTGGATTTAGCATTAGAAAGAGCCATACAAAACGTCGAGCAGACAATACTATATGTCAAAAATATATAGTTTGTAGCAACGAAGGGCATCGAAGAAATGAGTCATCACAGAAGGATATTACAAGGACAGGCTGTGATGCTCGTGTTCAGTTTAGCATCAGCAGCGAAGGAATTTGGAGAGTGCAAAAGGTTGTACTTGATCACAATCATTATCTTGCTAGTCCAAATAAGTGTCACAAACTAAAGTCTCAAAGATGTGTTACAGAAGCAGACAGGAAGCTAATTGGGCAGATAAGGGAAGCAGGTATGAAGCCAAGCCAGGTGTATGAGTTCATGAAAGAGTTTTACGGAGGAGCTGACAAAGTGCCATTCTCAAAGATGGATTGCAATAATGAGATTGGTCGCGAGCGTAAGAAGTACCTAGAATCCAATGATGCACAAACACTATTGGAATACCTGAAGAGTAAGCAAATAGAGGATCCCATATTCTTTTATGCAGTTCAATTAGATAAAGAAGATGGTCGGATTGCTAATTTTTTCTAGGCGGATGGTCAATCTATCTTGGATTATGCATGCTTTGGTGATGTTGTGTCATTTGACACCACGTTTAGTACTAATAGGTTTGAATTGCCTTTTGCTCCAATTTTGAACCAACCATCACAAGCAAACAATAATTTTTAGGGCCGCACTAATATTTAATCAGACTATTGAATCATTTATTTGGCTTTTTAAAACCTTCCTTACAGCAATGTCAGGCAAGCATCCAAGCTCTATTTTCATTGACCAAGACGCAGCCATGGCTGGAGCAATTGCTTATGTATTCCCAAATACAAGCCATCGTCTTTGTTTGTGGCACATCTGTTTGAATGCCGCTAAACATCTTGGGCATGTAATTCATAAGCATTCTGATAAGTTTCTACCTGAGTTTAAGAGATGTGTCTATAAGGACAGATCGGAAGCTCTATTCATACAGAAGTGGAATGAATTGCTGACTGAGTATAACCTTGAGAACAACCAATGGATGACAAACTTATATGATTTGAGAAAAAAGTGGGCTGTTGTCTACCATGACTCTTTCACAGCTGATATGAACTCTACTCAAAGGAGTGAAGATATGAATAATGTATTCAAGAAAACGTTTCGAAGGAAACTCGGTCTTTCAGAACTCCTTGTACAATGTGAGAAGGTTGCTGCCAGTCTTCGCGAAAATGAGTTAGATGCAGATTTTAGTTCACGCCGCAAGACCCCGGTTACTTACATCCAAAATTTTCCTATGTTGAAGACTGCTGCTGAATCCTATACAAAAAGGATGTATTCAGAATTTAAGAAAGAATTTAAAAAGCAATTCTCATTCTCTTGGGAATTGTTAAAAAGTGATGGGTCACTCTTGACATATATGGTCACACATATGCATTCTAATCATGGAGCAACGGTTCTGTGCAACACTACAGACATGACCATTGCATGTTCTTGCAGAAAGTACGAATTCATAGGTATGTACATACAATCTGAATTCAGTATAAATTCTAGTATGAGCCTATTCAAATGGTATATTTGTCTTACAGGTATATTGTGCAAGCATGCTCTCAAAGTCTTCTATGTAAACAATATTTTCATTTTGCCACCGCAATACATAAAGAGAAGATGGACAATGCAAAAAGAGGATTTTATATTGACAAACAAGAAACTAAACATAAAAGTTTGAAAACACGTGCTGCACAAATCTCACGAAAGGCAACGTCTATTGCACTGAAGTGTTCACTATCAAAAGAACTTCTTGATGATTTGGAGAAAGGCATAGATAAGTTGGACCTGGAAGCAGATGATTCCATAAGCAAGATGCAAGAAAAATCTGATGAGGATCCCCTTGTTTCAATTGAATTTGTTACTGGCACACTGAAAGGTGCAATATCGTTTAGAGTTCCTCAGGTGGTAAAAGGCGCAAAGGACAAACGGGTCTAAGATGTGGTTGAGAAGAAGACAAGCAAGACCAATAAGAAAAGTGCTCTGAAGAAAGGTATTTATTGTATCTATTGTAGCTAATTTTGCCTGCATTATAGATGCTCCAATAGTAACTTTTTAAAATATTTCTAGGTGCAAGAAAAGATCCAAATAGTTCATCACAAAATTAGGATGAAGTTTCAGATCCACATGAATCAACTGTAAGACATGACTTGGACTCATTATCCGCTTGCTTTTCATTGTTATTTACTTACATGAAAGAGTTTTGAACAATTTGATATTATGTGACACAGTGCTTTCATGACGGTGCCATTAGTGCGACCAATGTGTTTGGCCAGTCTTCTACCACGGATGGCCCTTTGATCCAAGGCAGCTATGTCAATGCTACAATGCCAAATTATGCAAATGGTGTGTCTGCGCATTCTTCGACCATGTCTGTACCTTTTATCCAAGGTGGACTTACAAGTCTTCTACATGGAGTTGAGCAAGTGACCACACTGTCATCGTCTGCTAGAAAGTTACATTTCTGATTAATACATTTCGTGCAGCTCATAAGGATGTATTTAGGGGTGGATTTTAGTAGCTCTGTCTGACCATTCTTGTTTCAAATGTCACCTGCAACATTTCCTATTTGACAGCTAAATATGTATATATGGTTCTATTTGTCAGTGGTGTCCATTTATTGGATCCATTTCCTGTAAATCACAAGTTATTCCCAATGTATATATGGTTTAGTTGTCTTCTTTTTGTGAGCCGATTATAGTACTGATCGATCATCTCACTGAACTAGCAGATATACTCAATGTTTATTTGTCAGGACAAATGTCCATACTGAATGTAACGATGCTTGTAGCAAGTAGCAATAGGTGTTCATAATATCTCAATACCAAGTAAGCTGGTCAAGAATAGAATATTATACTGAGCAGCTAGCTCATAGTTACACGGAGCAGCTAGCTTTCATAGTTACAAGGACAGGCATTCAGCTTTCATTGAACAACAGTCATATTTGCGCCATATTTATTTCAAAATGGCTAAACATGCCATTTGTATTTCAGATCAATGTGCATATTACATCTTGAAGTATATTTGCCCCTAACTTACGAAGCAAGCTCAAAGGGAAAAAACGCAGCACAGTTTGTTTTTTTTCAAAGCAAGCTTCACATCCATACATTGCACACTAATCGATCAGACTAGTCACACTACATGTTTCCTTGCAATCTGGGACTGGACAATGCAAGACACCGCTCGTAGACTTCCTTGCATCTAATGGTAGACAATCATGTCTCTTCCTTCACTCGCTTCAGAAACCTGCAAAACAACAGGATATGTGTATCATGATTCCATGCAACCAGGCATAACTCGGTTTCTTTCAAGGATCCAAGGCATTAAACCATATGCACCAACAAAGGATAATTTAATTATCCAACACAATCTCATGGCTGTACAATCTGTAGAATTAGGAAAAAGCCCTTACCAGGTTTGCTATGGCTGAGCGCAGAGGAGGTCACCGGGGCTGTTGTCGCACATCTGGAGTCGAGGTGGAGGCGCTTGTGCACAGAGGAGGTCGCCGGTGTTGGGGGCGCATCTGGAGTCGAGTTGGAGGAGCTGGGCGCAGAGAGGATGTCGCCGGCGCTGGCGGCGCATCTAGCGTTGAGGCGGAGAAACTCGTCGGCGGTGGTCACGCGTCTGGAGCAGAGGAGGTCGGCGGCGGCGGCGGCGGTCTGGAATCGAGCGGATAAACAATCAGCAGCGACACCTATTCGACGAGTCCTGAGCGTCTGGGCCTGATTAGCCGGCGGTGCCGGCGGCGGGTCGCACAGAACGCCCATCCATGTGGGAGGGCAGGAGTTTGGGCAGACCGGAGAGGCAGCTGCCGCCAATGGGAGGAGATGCGGCGGCTGTGCCTGGGCGAAAGGCGCATAGGGGAAACCACGTGAGTAGGAGACAAGACGATGAGCCGAGCCGTTAGCCGTGACTTCGCCTGGAGCGATCGAGCCGCTGGTTGCGTCGATGCGATGAGAAGCTGAGAGGCGTGACCGCGTGAGCCGATCTAGCCATCCAAGGCGGAGTCCTTGGATATGGTGGCAGGGTACACGCGCCTTCAATCGACGATAGGTGTCGACGGATGTCAGGTAGGGACTATCCCTACCCAATTTGCTTCCGTGGGCAGCAGCAGCCGAAACATCCATTGAACGAAGCTCATCATTAAACAACGCTAACCTCCCCGTGCTCCCGAAGGAACCCCGCGTCCCCGCCCGCCCGGCCAGCCGTTGCTTGCTTCCCCGCCGCTCCCGCCGCCGCAGAACGCACCAGCTCAGCTGAATTGACTTCTTCTTCGCCACCTCCTGTCTTCCTCCGGCGCCGCAGAGAGGGAGGGATGGAGGGTTCGTCGTCGTCGCCGGGCGACGGCGGCAGGGGCGGGGGCGGGGGTTGCTTGCAGTCGTCGTTCCAGGTCGCGGTGGCCGTGCGCGGGGACGGCCGCGCCAGCCGCCGGGCCGCGCGGTGGGCCGCCGCCAGCCTCGTCCCGCCTGGCGGCCGCGTCGCGCTCGTCCACGTCATCCCGCCCGTCTCCTTCGTGCCGTCTCCATGTAAGGAGCTAAGGATCACTTCATTTCATTTCCCGTCGTCCTCGATTCCTTCCTTCCTTTGGGTTCCAAAAAATGGCAGCGACCTGACCTGACGTTGGGCTCCATCTCCACGGTTTCTCTCGGTGTGTCGAAGCGGGGGAGAAGGTGCCGGTGGACAGGATGGAGCGGGAGGTGGTGGAGATGTACGCGCAGGACCGCCGCGCGCGCGCGCAGGAGGTCTTCCTCCCCTTCCGCCGCCTCGTCGCCCGCTGCGGCAGAACCGTAAGTGACCCAATGACACCGCACCGCCCCGCCCGCCGTTTTTTTCAACTCCCCTGTCGTAGCTTTGCGCCTTTGCTGGCACCGCGTCGTTTCTGATCGACTGACTGATTCAGGTGGAGACGGTGGTTCTGGAAGGGGACAGCGTCGCGGAGGCGCTGGTAAAGTACGCGGCGGAGTCCGGCGTCCGCAGCCTCGTGCTCGGATCGGCCTGCCTCGCCTGGTTCCGGAGGTGAGGATCTAATTCTTTTATAATATTTTGTCCTGAGCCTCGTTTAGATTCTCTAAATTTTAAGTTTTTTTACTATCTCTTCATCATATTAATTTTTAAACTTATAAATAATTACACAGTTTAGTTTAAAATGACGAGATGAATCTTTTAAGTCTAGTTGGTCCACGATTGGACGATATTTGTCAAATATGAAAAAAATATTACTATTTATCAGATTGAAATTTTTTTATAATCTAAACAAGACCCTGATACTACTAGTACAGAAGGTGGACGGAAATTCATTTTTGAGAAACCAGTGTCAGATGTTATATGGATTTACTAGCGTTATGGGATTGCTGCTATGTTTGCCTGAAATGGAATAGAAATAGAGGAGCAAAAAAAGAGTGTCCCTTTTTCGAGACAGTGAAATCAGCTTCCTTCATTCTGTCAGGCTATCGCTTAGGGACACAGGATCTCATAGGTTGAACAGACATTTCGTCAGGATTCATAGGTTGAACAAACATTTCGGCCTTGTTTAGATTGCCAAATTTTTTCACTCTCTCTTCATCACATCAATTTTTAGACTCATGCATGGAGCATTAAATGTAGATAAAAAAATAACTAATTACATAGTTTAGTTTGAAATCACGAGATGAATCTTTTAAGCCTAGTTGGTCCACGATTGGACAATATTTGTCAAATAAGACAAGATTTACTATTCATCAGGTTGAAATTTTTTCGCAATCTAAACAAGGCCTTCGTCAGGATTGAGTGTCATTTCTGTCGAAGTCTAGCACTTTTCTGTCGAAGTCTAGCACTTTTTGTGGATCTTTTTTTTTGATGTACATTTTGCATATCTCTCCAAGCACAAGGGCTAGAATTTTGCTTTTGAGAACCCCAAAAGATGTGATGGATCATGGGCTATCTGCTGCTTAGCCTTTTTCCTATAAAATAAAACAAAAGGAAAGCAAGGGAGCAAAAGGGGATAGTGACTTAAGTGATATGTGCGTGCGCATTTGACACAGTGAGATGTGCGCAAGCAATGCTAGGGAACGAAAGGACAACAAAACTCAAAATATAAACAGACTGATGGATAAGTCTCTGTGTTAGCTGGTGGTTGTGGACTGCAGTACGCAGCACATGGTCCTTGTATTCTTTATAAACAGCATCCTTGACTGCTTTTTGGACAACAGTTAGCATCTGTAGGACAGCATCTTAGTATCTTAGACTAGCATCTCAGACTAGAATCTTGGCATATGCTTGGCTGGTTAGCAGCCCTATAAACATGTATCCCCAACCCCTCAGGTTGATATAGCATTGTGTGAGAAATAAATCCAGAAAATTGCCTCAACTCTGAGTTCTCTGTGTGCTATCCTCTCGATAAGAGTAAGGATCCTGCTCACACCTAGAGCAAGAATCCAGAGACTGACAAGTGGCATCGGAGCCGTACTATCCTGTAGCCTAAGCATTTCTTGCTCAATCCCTTCTCTAGTGCAGCTCTCAGATTCGCAGCAGCTCCAGCAGGCAGTAGCAGCTGTCCCGGCAGCCCCTGCTCCCCGTGCAGCAGCTGGCCATGACCACAGGAGGGCAGTCTCAGCACTCGACAGCCTCGAGCGCGCGGCGTCGGCAGGAGACCGACCTCGCCGCGGCAGAGGAGCGCAGGTGAGCAACAGCAGCAATCGCTGCAACAGCAGTGAGGGCGTCGAGGCTGGCCCAAGCGGAGCTGGCAGCAGCAGCTGCGGATGCAGCGCGTGCAGCCGCAGAGGAGGTTGAGGACCTACGCGGCAGTCACAGCAGCTCCATCTCTGCTGATAACAGCGTCGACCCGGACCTTGAGCAACTGGAGAGGCAAGCAGGGCGAGGGCGAGCGGCGCAGTGGGTAGCTGCGCACGCCCACGAGCCCGGCGGCGCTCCTGGAGGAGGCGCGCACGGCGCCGACGACGCTCCTGGAGGAGGCGTGCACGGCGACGGCGGCGCTCCGAGTGCAGGGAACCGCGACCCCAACCATGCGGCCCGCGAAGAGCGGGCACTGGAGGCCATGCGTCTGCGGGAGGCTGCTGCGCGGCTGGACGCCGAACTGGACCGCGAGCAGGACTTCCCCTAGCGGAACGAGCGTGCTGCACGCCGAGCCAATGCTTGGCTCGAGCGC
Organism: Bothriochloa decipiens; assembly: GCA_023333625.1. Taxonomy (NCBI): domain Eukaryota; kingdom Viridiplantae; phylum Streptophyta; class Magnoliopsida; order Poales; family Poaceae; genus Bothriochloa; species Bothriochloa decipiens. Next base: position 18,066,880 of record CM041638.1, read on the forward strand.
CAGGAGCAGCGCGCACACGGCCGTGGCGGACGCGGGGGCAACCGGCACAGCGGCGGACGGGTCGAGGAAGAGCATGGCCATCGCAGGCAGCGTGGCTCTCTCTCCCCGGACCGGTACCGTGGCTGCCACGGGTACCAGGCTGTTGCCAGGGACGTTGGCCCCGGTGGTGGGTGGCCTACCCTCACCAAGACCAACTATGTTGAGTGGGCTGCGGTGATGAAGGTGAGACTTCAGGTGCTGCACATGTGGGAGGCAGTCCGGTACGGCGACGTCGACTACGACCAGGATCGACGGGCACTGAATGCCCTCATCGCTGCAGTCCCGTCCGAGATGCAGTTCTCGCTTATCAGCAAGCGGACTGCCAAAAAGGCTTGCGACGCCATTGTTGCAGCATGCATCGGCAGCGACCGCCCCCGCAAGTCCACATTGCAGGCACTTCGCAAGGAGTGGGAGAACCTGGCCTTCAAGCCAGGTGAGGACGTCGATGATTTTGCTCTCCGTCTCAACACTGTTGCAAAAGTTGGTGCAGTTCGGCGACGACACCTACAGTGAGGAGAGAGCTGTCGAGAAGCTCTTCCGCTGCATCCTCGAGAAGTACAGGCAGATGGCTCGCTCAATCGAGTCCCTGCTGGACCTCTCCACGATGTTGATCGAGGAGGCGATAGGTCGCCTCAAGGTCGTCGACGGTGATGAGCCACAACCCTTCTCGGGGCCTGCCACCGTTGGTGGGAGGCTCCTTCTCACCGAGAGCAGTGGGCTGCCGGCCAAGGTGACAAGAAGAAGGGGGAGCCTTCTTCCGCAACAGCCGGCCGCAAACGCGGCAAGCGCGGCAAGCCACGCAAAGGCGCCCAGGCCGGGGCGCAAAGGCGTGCCGAGGGCAGCGCCCGCGGAGGTGCCCAGGGCGGCGCCGCCGAGAAGCCCAAGCCGGCACAAGATGACGCCTGCCACAACTGTGGCCGTGCTGGCCATTGGGCCAGGGACTGCAGACAGCCATGACGCGCCCATTCCCACGTCGCGCAGGCAGAGGAGGAGCAACCAGCTCTGTTCATGGCACATGCGAGCACCGAGCTACCTCCAGCAGCACCGGCTGTAGCGGCTCTTCTCCACCTCGACGAGCCCAAGGCACATGCCCTCCTCAGCAACGGGTCCGGCAGCGGCAGCAAGATCGATGGGTGGTGCCTCGACACCGGCGCCACCCACCACATGACAGGCCGGCGGGAGTTCTTCTCCGAGCTCGACTCCGATGTTTGAGGCTCTGTCAAGTTCGGGGACGCCTCCGCCGTGGAGATCAAGGGCGCCAGCTCCGTCATCTTTGTCGCCAAGAACGGCAAGCACCGGCTACTCACCGGCGTCTACTACATCCCCGCGCTGAGGAACTCCATCATCAGCTTGGGACAGCTGGATGAGAACGTCTCGCGCGTGGAGATCCAGGACGGCGTGCTTCGCATTTGGGATCCCCGTCACCGACTTCTCGCCAAGGTGAACAGGGGGAGCAACCGCCTCTACATTCTTCACGTACAGGTGGCGCAACCCTTTTGTCTTGCAGCTCGGCGGGACGATGAGGTCTGTCGGTGGCACGAGCGCTTTGGGCACCTCAACTTCGAGGCCCTGAAGCAGCTCGGCAACAAGGAGATGGTGCAGGGCATGCCGTGTGTCGACCACGTGGAGCAGTTCTGCGACACCTGCGTCCCCGCCAAGCAAGCTTCCGTGCCAAGGAGAAGCTGGAGCTCGTGCACGGCGACCTTTGTGGCCCCATGACACCAGCTACACCTTGAGGACGACGCTACTTCCTCCTCCTCGTCGACGACGTGTCCCGCTACATGTGGGCTGTCATCCTCGACACCAAGGGGGCAGCTGCGGACGCCATCAAGCACCACGAAGCTGCTACGAAAGAGTGCGGCCGCAAGCTTCGGGTGCTGCGTAGGGACAACGGCGGTGAGTTCGCGGCGGCTGAGTTCGCGGCGTACTGCGCCGACGAGGGGATCCAGCGCCACTTCACCGCGCCATACACCCTGCAGCAGAATGGCGTCTTTGAACGCCGCAACAACACGGTGGTCACCACCGCCCGTGCCCTCCTCAAGCAGAGAGGGATGCCGGCGATCTACTGGGGGAGGCGGTGATGACTGCCGTCCATCTCCTCAACCGCTCGCCCACCAAGGCGCTTGACGGCAAGACGCCGTACGAGGCCTGGCACGGGCGCAAGCCAGTGGTGAGCCACCTCCGCGTCTTCGGCTGTCTGGCGTTCGCCAAGGAGCTCACTCACGTCGGCAAGCTCGATGACCGGAGCACTCCAGGAGTGTTCATCGGCTACGCGGAGGGCGCCAAGGCCTACGCATCCTCGACCCTGCGACACAGCGCGTCCGCATCTCCCGGGACGTCGTGTTCGACAGGGCGAGGCTGGACCTGGGACAAGGCGGAGGACGACGGCTCGGCTTCGACTCTCAGGGACTTCGTCGTCAACTACGTCCACCTGGAGGGAGCTGGGGGAGCTAGCAGCTCATCTTCACCAAGCTCGTCCTCCTCGGCACCAAGCTCGCCATCAGCTTCGGCGAGCCCTCCACCGCCTCCGCCACCAACGAGTCCACCACCACCACCGGCTACGCTTCACACTCCTGCATCAGCCTCCCACTCTCCTGCACCGGCGCCGGCATCTCCAAGGTCGGCACTAGCAGCTTTGGCCCGTCAGCGTTCAGTGGAGTTTGCCATTCCACTGTCCGACGACGAGGACCGCGTCGACGCCTACCACGACGACGAGCCTCTACGCTACCACACCATGGACAACATCCTCGGCAACCAGCCTGTCCCTGGGTTGGTGGTACACGACTTCGAGGCGGAGCTGCACCTGGCATATGAGGACGGTGAGCCTCGCTCCTTCGCTAAGGCATGGCACGCCGCGATGCAGTAGGAGATGGACGCGGTCGAGCAGAACCGCACTTGGGAGCTCGCTGACCTCCCTCGTGGTCACCGCGCGATCACCCTTAAGTGGGTGTTCAAGCTGAAGAGGGATGAAGCCGGTGCCATCGTCAAGCACAAGGCTCGCTTGGTGGCATGAGGCTTCATGCAGCAGGAGGGGGTCGACTTCGACGACGCCTTTGCCCCCGTGGCACGGATGGAGTCCGTGCGACTTCTCCTTGCGCTAGCTGCCCAGGAGGGCTGGCGTGTCCATCACATGGATGTCAAGTCGGCGTTCCTCAACGGCGACTTGAAGGAGGAGGTCTATGTGCACCAGTCGCCGGGATTTGCTATTCCCGGCAAGGAGGGCAAGGTGCTTCGCCTGCGCAAGGCCCTCTATGGCTTGTGGCAGGCACCGAAGGCGTGGAATGCCAAGCTGGATTGCACACTGAAGGGGATGGGCTTCGAGCAAAGCCCGCACGAGGCGGCCATCTATCGGCGGGGCAGTGGAGGAAAAGCCCTGCTGGTAGGTGTCTACGTCGACGATCTTGTGATCACCGGTATCGAGGAGGTGGAGATCGAGGCGTTCAAGGAGAAGATGAGGGCGACTTTCCAGATGAGCGACTTGGTCCCTCTCTCCTTCTACCTGGGGATCGAGGTCCATCAGGACAGCTCCGGCACCTCTCTTCGCCAGACTGCCTACGCCAAGCGCATTGTGGAGCTTGGCGGTCTCACCGGCTGCAACCCAGCCCACACTCCTATGGAGGAGAGGCTGAGGCTGAGCCGGGAGAGTACGGAGGAGGAGGTGGACACGACGCAGTACCGACGCATTGTGGGCAGCCTTCGCTACCTTGTCCACACACGACCGGACTTGGCGTTCGCCGTTGGCTATGTCAGCCGGTTCATGCAGCGACCGACGACAGAGCACCAGTAGGCCGTGAAGAGGATCCTTCGCTACGTCGCAGACACCTCCGACTACGGCTTGCACTACCCGAGGTGTCCCGGCGCGGCACATTTCATGGGGTACAGTGACAGCGACCACGCCGGCGACATCGACACGAGCAAGAGCACCAGCGGGACGCTGTTCTTCCTCGGCAAGTGTCCAATCAGCTGGCAGTCGGTCAAGCAGCAGGTGGTGGCTCTGTCCAGCTGCGAGGCAGAGTACATCGCAGCCACTACCGCTTCTACTCAGGCTCTGTGGCTGGCTCGGCTGCTTGGCGATCTCCTTGGCAGAGACGCAGAGGCAGTGGAGCTCAGGGTGGACAACAAGTCCGCCTTGGCCTTGGCAAAGAATCCAGTCTTCCATGAGCGCAGCAAGCACATCCGGGTGAGGTACCACTTCATCAGGAGCTGCCTGGAGGAAGGAAGCGTCCGGGCCAACTACATCAACACCCAAGACCAGCTCGCCGACTTCCTGACCAAGTCCCTTGGGCGGGTCAAGTTCCAGGAACTTCGCGCCAGGATCGGGATGGCTCAGATACCTCACAAGGAGCTACACAAGACTTAGGGGGAGAGTGATGGATAAGTCTCTGTGTTGGCTGGTGGTTGTGGGCTGCAGTACGCAGGACATGGTCCTTGTGTCCTTTGTAAACAGCATCCTTGACTGCTTTTTGGACAACAGTTAGCATCTGTAGGACAGCATCTTAGGACAGCATCTTAGGACAGCATCTTAGTGTCATCTTAGACTAGCATCTTGGCATATGCTCGGCTGGTTAGCAGCCCTATAAATATGTATCCCCAACCCCTCAGGTTGGCATAGCATTGTGTGAGAAATAAACCCAAAAAATTGCCTCAACTCTGAGTTTTCTATGTGCTATCCTCTCGATGAGAGTAAGGATCCTGCTCACACCTAGAGCAAGGATCCAGAGACTGACACAGACAAACCTTTTTTTGATAGTGAGATTTGTGCGTTGCATTTGTCTTTGGAAAGCTGGGTGCATGCACGTACACGGGAATTGATCTTTTTTTTCTATGAAGACCAAACCTCTTTTAAGCCCTTTTATGTTTTTGAGTAAGATATGATAGGACTAATCTATTGTCCCTTGGCAAGAGTGGCAGCAGGTATGGTTCTGTTTGACGCTGATCTGTGCCATTTATGACGACTTGTACAACTGATCTCTGCTTTTTGTTCCAACTTAGCAGTTGGTTGAAACTTTCTTGTTGACCACCTTTGGGAATGCATTGGAAAAAGATAAAGAGTGTCCATTTGGGATATTTTGCCACAAAAAGGCTCAGCATTACCTAGCACTTATCCTATTTTTCTAAATTTGTGATCACGTCAAAAGATGTACATGCAAAGATGGAAAATAATTGATATTGGAAGGCATAAAACTCCCCTCTTCAGCATCCCACATCAGACATCACAATACACAACTAAAATACCTTTGCTAGCAATCATTTTTGGTGCAAAGGTTGCTATGATCAGTTCTCATAAATCTATTTCTGCGAAACTAGAAGATGTCATTTGCAAAGCAGGATCAGCAGCTGGTTTCTTTTTTCCTTTTCAGTTGTATAGTTTGGTGCATTATGTGCCTCAACTGCCACATCTACTTCTGTTGCTTCTGGTAGCCTCCTAGTCTCTTTCTAAGTCCTGTACCTTAATTTTTTTTCTCTGTTAGCTGTCCTTCTAATGATTTTGTACCAACTCCTATCAAACTGAAGAACTAAAATTCCAGTTTAAACCATGTACATGCCATCTTGCGCTCTGAGTTTTCGATAAGACACTATGTGACATTTTTACATGTATAGCTGTGTCAATATATGTTACTTGGGAATAACATTTCAACTTGCTTGGCTGAACCTATCATCTACTTCAAATGCATAATAATAACTACAATATATTTGTTGTTATTCTTTAAATGGAAATGGGCGTGGCCCAGCTTGAAAGAAGAGAAGAACTAAAATCATTGGTTTGTGTGTTTATATTCTGAACTTTGTCACCATTGATTTTAGCCAATCATTGACAAATGGTGCTATTATTCCCTTTTCAGGATTTTACGGCTCCAAGATGTGCCTTTTACAGTTCTGAAAATTGTGCCCAGTTCCTGCAACATATTTGTCGTGTCCCGGCGCAGATTAACAATAAAATTTGCAAATCAGGCTCGAAATAGCAGTATGTATTGCTAAGTTTCCTTTCCGTCAATACTTTTGTCTTTGTTTACTATTCATATTGAGTTTATTTTCTACCCAAATATATGTTTCTTTACAGAGTCGAATGCTTCTATTCGGATTCAATCAATAAGTCATAAAGCATTTGATCAAATACAGAGGGACTGGCTGCAAGACAAACAGGCTTCGAATAATCTGGCTGATGATGAGATACCAAAATATTCTGGAAATTCTAGTTCAGGCTCATTCTCTCAAGTCTGCGGTTCTCTAAGCACTTCTTCCAATGCCGTTAAAAGTTCAGGAAGTCATAGAAGAGGTTTTTTGGGAAACTTAGGTCGAAGAACACCTGGGAGAGAAAGGAACAAAGATATTGATGCTATTGGCCAATTGAAGGAAGTTCATTATGTTGCCTTAAGTTCAGTTGAAGAGGTCAGAGCTTTTTCCAGCCTTGACTTTCAGCAGATACATCCAGTCATTTCTAGAACTCTAAAATGTACTGCTGACTTTGTTTTCTGGCTTCGTTTCCAGTACCAACATATAGGTGAAGAAAAACTGAGGAACGAGCTGAAGGATACTTTGATGATGTATGACAGAGCTTGTGGAAATCTCGCCCATGCTAAGAAAAAGGTCAGTGATGCATGATAGCACACTACTTGGCCCTGAAAGTAAATTTTTATTTTAAAAAGCTGTCTGCTGATTACTGTGAGGCATTCTTATTTACACTTAACTATCGAAGGTTGATAATGATCTCATGATTTAACTGGTAGAGTCTAAATTTAGGGCTTTCATTTAGCATCCTTGGTTCCACCCATCGGCAGAATATTTTTACTTATATGCCTATTTAATTTTTACTGTTTCAGATTCAGTTACTTTCTAGGGAGTGCTGTGAAGATGTGAATAAGGTGCAAGACGCACTGCAGAGAGAGGAAGTGTTGAAACAAATGGTTGCAGATGAGAAAACCAAACATTTAGAAGCAATTGAAGCAGTTGAGATGGCAAAAAATGCATTTACACATGAGACCTATTCCAAGCACCAGGCTGAAATATTAGCTAACTTGGTGTCTACTGAGAATGCTAAGGTTGTGGATGCCCTTTTATCAACGGGCAAAAGTTGCAGGCGGTACTCGAAACATGAAATAGAGCTGGCCACTGATTACTTTTCTGATGCAAAGAAGATTGGTGAGGGCGGCTATGGGAGCGTATACAGGTGTACCCTTGACCACACTGAAGTAGCCGTAAAAGTTATTCAACAAGATTCCACCGATAAGATTGATGAGTTCTTGAGAGAGGTACATTGATTTAAATGTTTCTAATTTTCTCATACTTTTTTGTCTAGGTTTTGAAACCTCAAATTGCATGTGTGCATATTCTTGGCCTTTTTCGAATTTACTACATTTTGTATCAGTTTTACTATGTCATAACTATTAACATACCATGAGGTTAAATGATTCATTACATTGATCTGTTGTGTGACAGGTGGAGATTCTCAGCCAACTTCACCATCCCAACTTGGTTTTACTGCTTGGTTTTTGTCCTGAAATTGGATGCCTTGTGTATGAATACATGGAGAATGGGAGTTTAGAAGATCTACTTATCAACAATAAAGGGCAGCCACTCCATTGGTTTCTTCGATTCCAAATTATCTTTGATGTGGCTTGTGGGCTTGCTTTCTTGCATGGGACGAAACCAGATCCCGTTGTCCATCGTGACCTAAAGCCTGGGAACATCTTGCTGGACAAGAATTATGTAAGCAAGATTGGTGATGTTGGTTTTGCAAAGCTCATATCAGATCTTGTGCCAGAAGGGTTCACAGAGTACAGAGACACTGTCATTGCTGGCACACTATATTACATGGATCCCGAGTACCAATTAACTGGGACGATTCGACCAAAATCAGATCTTTATGCTTTGGGTGTTATCATTCTTCAACTATTAACTGGCAAGCGTCCACATGGGCTGGTAAGTAGTGTAGAAGAGGCAGTTAAAAAGGGGATATTATCAGATATCCTCGACAAGTCTCAGCCTGATTGGCCAATTGCTGAGGCCGAGATGTTGGCAAGACTTGGGTTGTGGTGTACAGCCTTAAAATGCAGGGACAGACCTAACCTTGAGTCGGAGGTGCTTCCAGAGCTCGAAAATATCCTAAGCAGGGTTACTGTTTCTCTCAAACTCGAAAATATTCTTGCACCAAGCCACTTCTTCTGTCCGATACGGCAGGTAAAATTAGCTAGGTACTTTACATCAACAGTTCCATTTACCCGTTGGTACTTTACATCAACAGTTCCATTTACCCGTTTGCCACTCTAGCTAAATGGAAGAATTTTAATGCAGGAGATAATGGAAGATCCTTACGTTGCGGCTGATGGGCACACCTATGAGCACAGGGCAATCAAAGCTTGGCTCGAAAAGTACAAGATATCCCCAGTGACAAAGCAGAGGCTTCCACATTTATCCATAATTCCTAACCATTCCTTGCATGCGGCAATACAACAATGGAAGTTACGGGCATCTTAACAAAGGCATGAGATGACTGTTTTGTTTGTTGTATATAGTTTGATTCATCAGTCTTTTTGAGTTAAGATGTAAATAAAGAGCAATAGTTTTATAGTGGAAGAAGATAATATTGTAGGAATAAGTTGTGTCACTAGCCTAGATTTGTTGGAGCTGGTTTAGGCTAAAGGGCCTATGTCTTATACTCAAACAATTGAAGTTACAACTGATGTTTTTTTAGCTATAGCCTACAATACCATTTCTTTGGAGGGCCCGGTTACAATTTTCAGTGTGATTATCAGTAGCTAAAATTCCTCAGTTATTGCACATTTTGTACTTCTTATCTTAATAAAATGTCAAACAGCTCTCCTACAATGTTTGACAAAAATCCTCAGTATGGATTATCCAAACCATCCTTTGTTTTCTTGCAAGAATTAGCCTAACTCCACAAAATATCTTTAGGCATAAAATATGGAACAAGAACCGGAACTGTCTAGGATGAAATTTCACAACGTGATTCCGAATTTTATTGTTTAAACAACTACGAAGTATCTTATTGGTATGGGATACAGCATACAAGTTGTTGGCCTGAGGCACTTGACAAAATTATTCAAAACATATCGACTTTTGAATGGGTGCTTCCAAGTGGTTCTATGCTATACTGCCAGCAGTAACCTCTACTTCTTTCGGAACAAGTAATGTGCAACCATCCATTCATCTCCATTGTTGTATCCAAAAAGTTCAGCTACCGAGATGAAGAACGTCCGCCAATAAGCTATCCATTTGGTAGTTGATTCCTGCCCATAAGTTTTCTCAAAGATCAGCCTTATTGAAGTGATACTCTTGTCCATTCGTTTTAGCCACTCCTCGCTGCACAAAATGATCCCAAGTGCTTAAGTTCATCAATACACTCGATTCATTTTGAGTGTTAATCTAGATAACATTTGTTGCCTGACATTTTGTCCTGCACAGTGTAAAAATCGACAGTGCAAATGGCAAAAATGAGAAATCCTCTACTTACAAGATAAAGCTTGAAATGCTACATTTGCATTTTGTCACTAATAGTCACAGGAGTTACTGACTAAAAAAATCATTTTAGAATGCACGAATTATTACAGCGAAGATAGTTTAAAGCTTGTAAGGATATAGTCCCTCCATCCACAGAAGAATACAATTCTAACATAGTACCAAGTTAAAAGATCTTGAGTTTGACTAACTATAAATAAAAATTATCAATATTTTTAACATTAAGTATCATTAGATTTGCACGAGCTTTGGTGTCATAAATATTAATGTTTTTACATATATGTTTAGTAAAAGTTCGTACACGTTAACCAATAATGCATCTAGAATTTTATTCTTTTGTGGAAAGATGTAGTACCTAGTTCTCGCATAATGCGTGCCACTGACAAGCCAGTGATTGACCACAGATACATCTTCCTGCAGTAACATAGTCAGTAAAATATCAATATCCGCATGTTATCAGTCAGTAAATATAAACATTCACAAGAGTATTGATCGATAGCCCATCAACCGATATTCATATTTAATGCATGTGAGCACTCATCAAAAAAGAAAGAGTGATTGTTCACTACCTGAAAGTAGAGAAGTAGGTTTGCAGATGGCATTGTTCCTCCAGTGAAGAAATACCTCGTGATCCAATCATCATCATTTTTATCCTGTCAAATTGTGAGGTGATGAAGATTAACATAATTGTTGAAGTATAAGTGAATTGCCCAATTCTCCCCATTACCTTAAGCTTTTAGATTAAATTGGTTGGTGCATGCAACTCAATATGGTATCAAAGAAAAAGTTCTTGACTTCGAATCCTGGCTAGCGTAATTAAATAAAAATATTGTTGCTTGCTCCTATTCCATGTCTGACTACATGGAATGCTTTCAGTATGGATCAGATATTGAGAACTTAAGTTCACATTGAATGCCTTTGAATTGAAATTAAAACTATGCTGTGTGCATCATCTGACAGATTAGCTACAACTCTGTGCACCAGCCAAATACAATTACAGGTACAAGCCTGCAGTTTAATAGGTGGTGGAATGCACCAAATTACAAGTGAAAATGCAGGATCATTAATCTACCTCAAAATGATACGGAAATGTTTTGTGGCAGAAGAAGTGAACAAATAGTAGGCCATCCTCTTTCATCCACCTTGATATCTCCTTAAGAAGCGACTTGTAGTTCTTCATGTGCTGCATAATGGGCCATGACAAACGATCATTTGCCTTGATGGATATCGTAACAAGACACCAAACTGAATCATACCTCAAACATCTCTATAGATATGATCCTGTCAAAAGAGCGCTCCATCTCAAACTTGCTGATGTCTGCTACAATTATTTCAACATTTGACAACTCATTTTCCCTGAAACAGAATTGAAGCGGCAATGTGGCATAAGGGCATCCACAATGTATCAAAAAAAATGTGGCATTAGGCATTCAATGCAGCTACAGGAATGCACCATAGCCATTGTGAGCTGTGGCAACAACTATGGACAAGCAAAAAATGACCATAAGCATATGGTCGACCCTAAGAGATAAAAAATTCATTGAATCCGGTATCCTCCTGTCCATTCTCTCTTTTCTGCAGCTTTGCACTCTCATCACTTTTGTTCTCTTTCTTCTGCGGCCGTACAATATGGGACCCATCTTAATGTCCATCCATTGTGGAGTATGCAACAACAAATGTGCACTGACACAAGCCTGCCATACTACTACCATGGGACACAAACATTGTGGCTGCCCTAACTACCGGAAGGGAAATCAAAGTTAGACCAAATGGTAGTAGAAGATGTGTTTGCATATCTAGCAAATTTACATGCATGTGAAAGATAATTTCTGTCAATAGTATGGCTGAAATCATAGAAATAGGTCTTGGACAATTATATCCTTACACAGTTCATGGTATCTGAACTTCATTATTTGCAAGTTTGCAACAGCTGCAGAATTGACAGCAATATGATGAACATGAAACAGAATAGGCTGCAATGGTCACTTAGAAGAGTTACATGGAACATAAGCTGGCGCATACCACTGAAGCAGTGAAACCATTACACTTACCTACATTGCTCTTCTATAAAAGCCTTTTGTGTAGTAGAGTTGCATATCCCTGTTACACTGCAGTTCCTATATTTCTTTGCAATGTACAGTGAAAGGGATCCCCATCCACATCCAACATCTAGGATGCTCTGGCCATCTTGTAGTTTTGACCTCTCACAGTACAGATCCATCATTGCAACCTCAGCATCTTTTAGGGTGCTTGAATCATCAGGGAAGTAGCAGGAACTGGAAGATTAAACGTATTCGTGTCGATTAACCGAAGAGAATATGTCTTTTGCTAATAAAACTAAGGAGCGGGAGTTTGCACACTGCGCCATCAGCCATCATCACTCCATCAGCCAAAGAGAATGCCTTTCGCTAAAACTAAGGAGTGTGCAGTACAAACCTGTATTTGAGATTCCTTCCAAGCACTAACTTGAAAAATGTAGTTGGCAACTCATAGTGTTGGGATTTAGCTTTGTCTGTCTCAATGGCAATGGGCATCTCTTCAAGAGCTGCATCACGGAAATATGCAGTGCAACGACAATGAGAAAGTCGACTCCTAGCTAAGAGATTAATAGAATCACAAAACCAGTAAACAACCGGACATCACTCCAGTGGCTATAGGTTAGTCTTCATTGAAACATCAGATAACGAAATAAATACATATGGCATCGATTAGTCTTCATTGGAGCCTTAGAGAATTGTAATGCAGATAGCCAAGGGTGGAGCCCGGATTGAGAATTTAGCTCTGAACTTTTTCTTTTTTTGCAGATATTTAGTTCTGAACTTAGTAGCCAGTGCGGCGGCCTCTAACTCGGTACGGCGGCGCCGATTTACTCGGTAGTTGGCACTTGGCACACTGTACTCGGTACCTACAGTTGCAGCAGACGAACTAGTAACTAGTCGGTACTTACAGCGGACGAACTGGAGGAGGTGCTGCAGCTGGAGCGGCGCGGAGGGGAGGTAGCCCTGGCGGAGGCGCTGCGCGAGCAGGAGCCGCGTCAGGCGCCGGGTCACCGCGTCCGGGATGAGGTTGCGCTCCAGTGCCACCAGCGCGGACCGCGTTGCCACCTCGTAGGCCCGCTCCGCCACGGACGCTGCCACCATGCTGAACGGCCGTCGCTGTGCGGGTGCGCCAAGGTGGTCTGCTGGAGCTGGAGGGGAAGGAGGAACAAGCGACGAGAGGCAGTGGAAAGGAGGCTTCGCGTTGCGGCGTTTGATTGGTCGGGCATCTATCAGCTAGCAGCGCGGGTCGCTTGTGAATGGAAAAGGGGCCACGTCGGTGCTATAGGCCTACAGCGCGCTACGATGGTACAAAGTATTCTCTGAGATTATCTAAGCTAGCACTGGTTTAGTTTGATTTCGGCTTCTATCCTGGTATTTTGACCTACTTTTATCACGGATGATCAATATTTTCTTGGCCGGATAAGCCCGTGGCATGCATTGTTTTGGTGCCAATGGCTGCCAGGAATCATGACTATCTTCGCGGTTGGCTGGGGTCAAAACTCTCGTCTTTAAACGTGTCAGCCCTCGATAAAGATATCTTTTTGATGGTTCATTTGTGTTACCTTGACGGTACTAACTCTCAAGAAAATACATATCCTTGGGTCGATAAAACCTTGACAATAATAGACCATTAAGAAAATATATATCCTGGAGGGCCATCTTTATATCCTTGGAGTCATCAACCTTACAGATAATGCATATCCTTGAGTATTGTTATATTTCCTTATCGGTGTTAAAAATGTGACGGTTTATATGTTCCTTGACGGTTCAACCCTCAAGGAAGTCATTTGTGGCGGCCGAGCGGTGGCCGCCATGATTTATTTTGTTCCTTGGCAGTTTTGGAGCTTTCTTTGAGGGTTTTTGATTCTTAATGATATTCAATTATATGGTAGTGTATGATGTATGTTATTGGTATATGGGATACAAGTTGTTCATTTGAGGTACTTGACGAAATTACTCTAAACATATAGACTTTTGAAAGGGTGCTTCCAAGTGGATTCTATTCTGTGTTGCTAGCGCAGTAACCTCTACTTCTTTCGGAACAAGTAATGTGCAACCATCCATTCATCTCCATTGTTGTATCAAAAAGTTCAGCTATCGCGATGGAGTACGTCCGCCAATAAGCTATCCATTTGGTAGTTGATTCCTTCCCATAAGTTTTCTCGAAGATCTGCCTAATTGAAGTGATACTCTTGTCCATACGTTTTAGCCACTCCTCGCTGCACAAAAATGCCCAAGTGCTTATAATTAAGTTCATTTATACACACTGTACTGTACGTCGACTCATTTTGAGCGTTAATCTAGATGGCAATTGTTAAGAAATCCCCTGCTTACAAGATAAAGCTTCAAACTAAATGCAGATCTCTCATTAATAGTCACAGGAGTTATATATTGTGACTAAAAAACAATTTAGAATGCATGGATTATATTAATGCGAGGATATATAGTTAAATAGTTTAAAGCTAGGAAGGAAACTATCAATATTTATAATGTAAAATAAGTATAATTAGATTTCTTATGAGATAATATTATCATACTACATTTATTTGGTGTCATAAACATTAATATTTTAACCAAGAATTATATCTTGGATCACATTCTTTTGTGGACAAAGATAATACCTAGTTCTCGCATATTGCGTGCCACTGACAAGCCAATGATTGACCACATATGCATCTCCCTGTAGTAATAAATATCAATAACCGCATGTTATCGCAGTCAGTAAATATAAACATTCGCAAGATATCAGTATTCGTATTTAATGCATGAGCATTGCTCAAAAAAGAAAGAATGATTGGTTAGACACTACCTGAAAGTAGAGAAATACCTCGTGATCCAATCATCACCATTTTTATTCTGTCAAATTGTGAGGTGATGTAGATTAACATAATTGTCGAAGTATAAGTGAATTGTCCTCTCCTCTCTATCAGTTTGAGCTTTTGGATTAAATAGGTTGGTATATACAACTCAATATCATATCAAAGCCAAATGCCTCGAGTTCAAATCTTACCTAACACAATTAAGTAAATATATTGTTACTCACTTCTATTCCACGTCTAGCAGTTTACATGATATGCTTCTAGTACGGATCAGATACTGAGAACTTAAGTTGACTTTGCACTACGTAGAAATCGAACTTCCGCAGCGTTGTGTTTCGGCGCTCCGCAGCGGACGTCTTTGGTGCCCGCTGCGGTAAATCGCCACGATTTACCACGGCGGACTCTTTTAATTTACCACAACGAACACTTTTGCCTGCTGCAGTAATTTGATTTACCGCAATGGGCATCTTAAGGTGCTCGCTACGGTAAATATCTTATTTACCACAGCGGACAGCTTAAGATGCCCATTGATTTACCGCAGCGGGCATCCAATAAGGCTCGCCACGGGAAATAGTGGCCCAGATCGTAGCCCAGAGCAAGCCCATCTAAACATTCCTACCGGGCTGAGTATATAACAAGCACTTAACCCTAACTTCACACTACTCTCCCCACCCAACCTCCCGCCTCCGCCTCCTTCTCTTCTGTGTGTGTCGCGCCTCCTTCTCTTCCGCACGCGGCGCGCCTCCGAACCCAACGCGGCTCACTCCTCCCCTCTCCTCCACTCACAGCGATCCCTCACCCCGACGGCTCCCTCTTTTCCCTCCCATGGCGGTTCCCTCTCCTTCTCTCCTATGGCCGCGGGCGACGCGCTCCACGAAGTTGGATCCTGCCGGAGCAGGGTGGTGGCGCGCGATGGACGCCGGATCCGGCCGGTGGCGACGCGAGGTGGCCGGATCCGGCGAAGGCGGCACGCGGGGCCGGGCCTAGGGTTTCGGTAAGTCCAGCTCCTTCTTCCTCTCCAGCTCCCTCTTTCTCTCTCCAGCTCCTCACTCCTTCCTCATCCTCTCTCCAGATCCGGGCCATCCTCCTCAGCGGCGGCGGATCCGGCGAGGAGCTCCACCATGGCACCACGCGGTGGGCGCCTCCCTCCTCCAGTCTCCTCTTCTGTGGGCGCGCGGCACAAGCGACGCGCAGCACCGGCGCTGGACGTTCTTCCTCCGACAGCGGGATCTAGCGCGGTGGCGCTGCCGGCGGCGGGGGGCTCGGTGGGTCCAGATGCAGCCCATCTGGGCTTTTTTTTCTTTTTTTTTCGGAAATCCTTTACCGCAGTGGGCTTCCTTTTGTGTCCGCTGCGGTAAAGCCAATTAACCGCAGCGGCAGGCCACGATTTGTCGTGGCGTGGCAGCGGCAGCAGACGCCGTTGCCCGCCACGGTAAATGGAAAAGATCCGCTGCGGAAGTTGAGTTGTGCCGTAGTGTTGGAATGCCTTATTAGATATTAAAATTAAAACTATGCTGCGTGCATCATCCAATAGATTAGCTATAACTTTGTGCACCAGCCAAATATAAATACAGGTACAGGCCTGCAATGCACAAATACAAATACAGGTACAAACCTGAGGTTAAATGAGTGGCGGTATGCATCAAATGAACAGTGAAAATGCAGGATCATTAATCTACCTCAAAATGATATGGAAATGTTTTGTGGCAGAAGAGGTCAACAAATAGTAAGCCGTCTTCTTTCATCCACTTGGATATCTTCTTAAGAAGTAACTTGTAGTTTTTCATGTGCTGCATATAATGGGCCATTTCAAACGATCATTTGCCTTGATGAATGATGAACATCGAAGGCACAGCAAGATACCGAACTGAATCATACCTCAAAACATCCCTGGAGAAATGATCCTGTCAAAAGAGCGTTCCATCTCAAACTTACTGATATCTGCTACAATTATCTCAATGTTTGAGAGCTCATTTTCCCTGAAACAGAATTGAAGTGGAAATGTGGCATAACAAAGCATTACCGGAAGGGAAATCAAAGTTAGACCAAATGGTGGTAGAAGATCTGTATGCATATCTAGCAAATCTACATGCATGTGAAAGATAATTTCTGTCTATAGTATGGTTCAAATAATAGAAATAGGTCTCGGATAATTATATCCTTAAATAGCTCATTTTATTTGAATTTCATTATTTGCAAGTTTGCAACAGCTGCAGAAAATAGCAATATAAGTATATAACAACCTGAATGGTCACTTAGAAGTTAGAACATCATAAGTTGGCACACCGAAGCACTGAACTATTACACTTACCTGCATTCTTCTTCTATAAAAGCCTTTTGTGTAGAAGAGTTGCATATTCCTGTTACACTACAGTTCTTATATTTCTTTGCAATGTACAGTGAAAGGGATCCCCATCCACATCCAACATCTAGGATGCTTTGTCCATCTTGTAGTTTTGACCTCTCACAATACAGATCCATCATTGCAACCTCAGCATCTTCTAGGGTGCTTGAATCATCAGGGAAATAGCAGGAACTGGAAGATTCAATGTTTTTGTGTCAATAAACCAAAGAGAATATGTCTTTTTCTTAAACTATGGAGTGGGCATATACACACTGCTCCATCAGCCACTCATATAAACAGACATGTTCCTAGTATACCATCAGCCTAAGAGAATATGTCTTTTGCTAACTAAGGAGTGCGCACCAACCTATATTTGAGATTCCTTCCAAGAACTAACTTGAAAAATGTAGTTGGCAACTCATAGTGTTGGGCTTTAGCTTTGTCTGTTTCAATGGCAATGGGCATCTCTCCAAGAGCTGCATCACGAAAACATACAACAAAGTAATGAGAAATTTGATTCCTAAGAGAACCAGTAAACAATTGGATATCGCTCTGGTGGCTAGGTTAGTCTTTATTGAAACATAGATAACAATAACAAATAGATATATATGCCATCTGGTAGTCATCATTGGAGGTTGGAGCATCAGACAATTGTAAGGCAGGGTTACGATAAGGGGCTGTTTGGTACAACTTAAAAGCTGCTTATAACAACTAAACGTCAAACTTTTTTGCAGATTATTCTAGCGTGCGTATTCTCATGACCCCCATTTATACTGAAAAGCAGAAGTGGGTCAAACATGCTTATCCTAACCGCTCATTTATTTCCTTTGTCTACCACCCTGGTGTTACTTAATAATTAATTATTATAACACTCCCATGTTATTTCATAATTAATTATCTTAAGCCTTGATAACTCACTTTTAAAATGTTGAAAATGCCAAAAACCCTAATCAACTTTTGATTTGCTTAATAGATGTTGACAACTAACTTACTAATTACTTTATTAATAAAGTTAAACATTTGTCCATTTTATGAAGTTATAAAAATGTGAAACATTTTTCACCGCTGCGTTTCTCTCGTCGAGATGGTGGGAAAAAATATATGGAACGTTCGGATCGGAAACATTTTGGTGAGGGAATTATACCCCTAGGAAACAGTTCTGACTTTCGGAAATCCCAACCTCCGTTGGAAGTTCTGACTTTGTTCGTTCTCTAGTACCAGAAGCTCACTGACAGAGCAAAGTTTGACTGTGTTTATCCGACAATCCGTGCTACTAATTACTGTAGTCCCCTAATAAGAGTTGGAGAGTGGGAGGTGGTGAAGATCTTTTTTATAGGATGTGGGGGCTGCAGCTTGACCAAACGTGCTGCACATTGCTTCCAATTTGGGCACATGGCCATGTCGTCGCCCACCCCCTGCTCTGAGCACAGACAGCGCGTCGTCCTTGCCGCGCTGTTCTTCTGCGCGCGCCCATGCTGCCATGCCCCCTTCGCCGTGTTGAGGAAGGAGTCGCGCGTCCGATGCTGCTCTCGCCAAGTTTACTTGCTCGCACTCTCTCCCTCTTCTGCTGCTGCGACGAGTCCGCCATGGCCGCCCGAGCTCATGTTCTTGCCGCCGCTGTTCCCGCTCCCCTGAGCGTCCCCGCGCCGACCCACCACCGCCATAACTCTTACCGGACCAGGCCGCACTGACGCAAGTCCCTCCGACCCCGCTTTACCGTCGAGGCACCATGCCGCCGTGCCGCTCCGCCACCGAGCCGCGGGCTCGCGTGGTCAGGCTGTCACGGACCTCGCCCGGCCGAGCTTCCGCCTCCTACGAATGTGGATGGGGCCGCCTCAGCCCCCGCGCACCGTGCTGGCCACCCACCTGGTGACCGGGCCGAATCGACCGCCGACCGGCTCCCCCGTGCGTGCTCTGCTCTTGGGTTCAAGAAGAAGGGCGCGGGGAAAGAACTAAAAAGAAAGGTATGGTTCTTGATGCATATATCCTAGAGACAAGAAAAAGATGAGAGGACCTGTTTCGATTTGGAGACCAGGGTTCCCAATGCGAATTTGTTTTCCTTTTTCTGTTATATCGTTTTTCTTATATGCATAAATTGGCTGAATGTTTGATAAATCATAGTAAATTACAGAAAAATCATAAAAAAGTCAAACAAGTTTTGTTAGTCTTCACATGACTAGATCTATGCATTAGACATATAATATCATATGATTTAGTATAGAGTTTTTGTTGAAGGTGTGACTCTAGCTTTTATGTGTTTATTTATGTGATATCTAAACCCTAAACCTTGAATGTCAAACATGTTTTCATAGTATAACACATTGAAAATTTTTATGGTAAACTAGTGTTGATATGCATGTGCTATAATAAAATTCCGTGCCCAATGGATGCTTATTTATTTAGTTATTAATTTATCTTGCAATAAGCTTCTTTAATAGTTATGAAGTAGTAAAAATATATAAATAAATGGAAAAATGTGTGTCATTATGTTTTTTAAACTGTTTTTATGTACCACAAACCTTTAATGCATCTCTAATTGTTTAAAATGTTAGTTTATAGATTTATCTTGGTGTCGCATGCTTGTTTGACTTGCACATTACATTGCATCTTTGCATATCATTAGGAGCGACGATGAATCGATGGATCAAGTGAAATATTGGTGCCGAACTAATGGGAAGATGGTGCAATGGTGACCAGCCTAAAGATGATGGACAATACGATATAAATTAAGTTTTTTAATAGGAAAGGTACGGATACGAAAGTTTTTTAGTAGGAAAGCTACGGCCGCCCTATAAAAATACAGAGTGATGAACGATTAAGGTATCCAAGGAATATCAACACCTATCGTTAACATACAACACATGCTCTGTCGTTATTCTCTCTTTCCACCCTACGTTGTTCACCGATTGATCTGACAATCAAGGTTAACCTCCTAAGCTTGCTGGCTGACCAAGCCAGGGTAACCCGCCAACGTTCCCTCTCGAGTGAGAGCTTTAGCGAGTCTTTTACTGAAAACTAGGCATCCTTCGTCACGTAAGCACGATTGATTCTTTGATGATTTGCTTGTAAATCTATTAATTAATTTTTTTAAGATTATATATATAGTACAACATAGACGTTCACAACACCACACATTCACCTTCTATCTTTATGAGTACATCCGAAGGACTGAGCCAACAGATCTTAAAGTTCAGAAGTCATCATAGACACCTCGCTATCAACGGGGACGTCACCTACCACTTAAGGGCATGGCTAATTCGCGAACTTTCACTGAAACAGACGAATCTCACACAACCGTGACTTTCCTTTTTTGATAAAAAATTCCGTAACTTTTCTTTTTTGGGAAGTTTTCTATTTTCAATTAAAGAAAAAGAAAGCTACGAATCCAGACGCATAAGTTCCATTCTATAACTTATATGTTTAATTTATACACCTAACTTACGTGATATTCAATGTTTCTAACTTACGTGATCTTTAACACTTATAACTTATACATTTAACTTATTACGTGAGATACATATCTTATAACATGCCAAAGTTAGAATCTAACTTATATAAATAACTTTTCGTATTACATAGTACTAGAACATCGCATACAACATTTTTTAAGTTATGCTCATAACTTATACATTTAACTTATTATGTAAATTATATATCTTATAACGCTGCAAGGTTAGAATCTAACTTATACACATAATTTTCACTATAACTTAGCTACTAGACCATCATGAAAAACTTATACACACAACAAACTTAAGTACCAAAAAGAAAAAAGTGAAAAAAATTCCTCGAAAGATATTTAAGTGGGATCTAGTTTTATTTGTCTCGTCGCGTAAAACACACCGTGCAACGGAATTGCAATTAGATAGACATTTTTAAAATTATAGTATTTTGAAATAAATGTTTCGCTTTTTTCTAGTGCCGACATCAGCACATGCGGGAGGCACTGTATAGCTGACACACCGTTGATCGTTCGCTCAGTTTGACTTCCGGCGAACGTTCATGGGAATAGAATTGGGACAACTTAATGCATAGCGTCAGTAAACTTATGAAATCACAGGTGTGTGATATTCTTACCGTGTTCTTTTGCCGTAGTAGATAGTGTCTCACGGGATAGTACTACCATTGGACCGCGGTCTATCAATTTTCACCGTGCAAGCGTGATATCCTTACCGTGATCTTTTGCCCTAGTGGTGTGCGATCGAATTTATTCTGTCTCTTTTTTGGCAAGAAGGCACTGAGCCGCTAAGCAAGGGCGTAGCAAGGAGTTAGTCGGACGTCGGACAGCTCCCTGGCTGTTTTCCAAGCCGTCTCGGTACTTACGGCGGACGAACTGGAGGAGCTGCTGCAGCTGGAGCGGCGCAGAGGGGAGGTTGTGTCACCGGCCAAAGCCCAACTCGTCATGAAGCCAGTGATCTAGCAGAGCGTGGTGGGAAAGGAGTAGTAGGCCTTCGCACTTCAAAGCGAGAGAAGAAGCCCAACAAGCTGTTTACTGGCCCAATCTAGAAGAAATAGATCTGCCCTGTGTGGCCCAGTTGGGAGGCAGCGATCGGCTCCTCTATGTAATGGCCGAACGCGAGAGAGAGAGGTGAACTTGGACACAAAACTAAACCGTACCAGTGGGCAACGGCGGCGGCGGACGTCTGGTGATCACTGGTGGCCGAGTCCTTGTATCCAATTTACCTTACCTAATCGATACTCCGTAGTTTACTGGTAACACTAGTATCAGCTCTCACACCATAGCCTACCAATTCCTCTCCAATTCTGCTAGAAATTTTTCCCCACTTGTGCTTCAGAGCTCTCGATCTCTCAATCCATCGACCGGAACTGCAAGCGCTTCGGGTTGGATCGAGGTTTCTGATCTGTAGTGAGCTGCTACAGCCGGAGACTTCTCTGTAATTCCCAAGCAAGCGGGCTGGTTTGTGGCGAGATCCTCGACTCTGGCGGCGCACCACTATGGGACTCGACACCAGATGGCGCAGCTGAGCCCGGAGGAGAAGTATGGCAAAATCCTCGGCATGCTGAAGGACAACTAGAAGGGAATGACTGCCATGCGGACCGATCTGCAATCGATGTGTACTGAGTTGCTTACCTGGAAGCTCGATGTCAACAACCGCGTCAACGAGCTAGAGCACGTGGTGCTCGACCTCGGCGACCGCATCGACAAGGTTCTCGGCAAGTGCACAGCGACGGGTTCGTCCGCAGATCCGTCCGTGTCTGCTGATTCAAGCGTCGACAACAGCGACGACAACGCCCAAACTCCACAAGGAGCGCCACCGCTGATAGTGGCACTGAAGGAGAACCACTTCACGCCGACGGGTGTCAAGGCGCCGAGCTCCGCCCATCTGGAACTTCACCACGTAGGGGCAACGTCTGGGTCGTTAGACCGTCATGTTCAGGCCTACGTGGTGGTATACACCACTGCCCTCGGCCAACCGTCGTCATCAGGTGCTGTACTCACTACATCTCCTCATCGTGCTCCTGTTTTACAGCCTACTGTTCCTGTGCATCAATTTTACCCATATCCATATCCGCATCATTCACCGTATATGCCATTTGCTGATGTTGAGTTCCATAAGTTTGATGGGAACAACCCAAGGCTCTGGATAAAGCGTTGTGAGAACTATTTTGATATATGTCAGGCTGATCAGTCTCTCTGGGTTCAATTGGCCACTACAAGACTCACTAGTTTAGTTGCACTATGGTTCCAAACTGTCCAGGAATCCATTCGTGCAATGCCTTGGGATGATTTTACACAACTTGTGTGCAATCGTTTTGATAAGGATGAACACAATCATTTACTTCGTCAGTTCTTTCACATGAAACAGCTCACTAACGTTACAGACTTTGTAGAACAGTTTAGTGATGTAGTGCACCAATTGCTTGCACATGATCCTCATTTTTCTACTACTGCAATAGCTAGTCGTTTTGTTGATGGTCTTAAGAAGGACATTCGAGCAGCTGTAATGATGCATAAACCCATAGACTTGGATACTACTGTTTCTCTGGCATTTTTACAGGAGGAAGGTCTTCAAGACAATCTAGTTAGGAGGTATGAATTGGGTTCTAATCCCAAAAAGACTTCTCATGAAAGTTACAAGACTTCAGATCATACCAAGCCTCCTGAAGATAAGAAGCAAAGTGAAGTAATCAAGCACAAACAACCAGAAGGTTCCTTACAAGCTCTGAAGAATTACAGAAGAGCAAAAGGGTTGTGTTTCAAGTGTGGTGAAAAGTGGAGTCCTCAACATAAATGTCTAGAACGCATATCTGTTCATGCTATGGAGGAAGTTTGGAATTGCTTACCTGAAGAAGAGGTACCTATTCCACAAGTCACTCTGGATAATTATGATTCTGGAGATGATTTCATGGCCTTATCAGTTCAAGCTATGCAAGGTGTTGAGGGCATTAAAACCATGAGGCTCAAAGGCCACATTGCTGGAAAGGACATGATCATGCTAATTGATTCTGGCAGTACCCACAGCTTTATTAATGAAGATCTAGCTAAATCTGTGCCTAACTGGTCTGCTTTATCTCATACTGTGCTAGTCAAGGTAGCAAATGGTGAACTATTACAATGTACATATCAGTTACACCAACAGATTTGGGGTATTCAGGGACACACTTTCAGAACAAATTTCAAGGTTCTGCCTCTTAAGGGTTATGATGCCATACTAGGCATGGATTGGCTGCAAGCTCACAATCCTATGGCTATTGACTAGGAAGAAAAATGGTTGCAGATACCCTGCCACAAAAAAATAGTTAAGTTAGAGGGGATTCAACATACTACTGTTGTTGGGCCACCTATTAGTTGTCATCAACTATAAGCACTTCACAAGACTGACTCTATTCTGTACATGGTGCAATTACAACCTTCTTCTCAGCACCTGGGACAGTCAAATGAGCAAGACAAATTACCTGCTGATCTTCAACAACTGTTGACTGAATATGAAGCAGTCTTTGCTCTACCTTCTGAATTACCACCTGAAAGGGCTGGTGATCATACAATCCCTCTTTTGGAAGGTGCTCAACCCTTCTGCCTCAGACCATATAGATATACACCTGCAGAGAAAACAGAAATTGAGCATCAAATTCAAGACATGCTAGAAAAAGGGTGGATTCAACCTAGTAATAGCCCCTATTCTTCTCCAGTACTGTTGGTTAAAAAGAAGACAAGTGATTGGAGACTCTGTGTTGACTATAGAAGGTTGAATGCCCTTATAGTAAAGAACAAGTTTCCTCTTCCAATCATAGAAGAACTTTTGGAGGAACTA
The DNA here is from genome assembly GCA_023333625.1 of Bothriochloa decipiens. Taxonomy (NCBI): domain Eukaryota; kingdom Viridiplantae; phylum Streptophyta; class Magnoliopsida; order Poales; family Poaceae; genus Bothriochloa; species Bothriochloa decipiens. Next base: position 18,090,872 of record CM041638.1, read on the forward strand.
CATGGAGCAACATGGTTCACTTCCTTAGATATATGCTCAGGCTTTCATCAGATAAGGATGAAGTCTGGAGAAGAACACAAGACTGCCTTCAAAACACATAATGGTCACTATGAATATAAGGTAATGCCTTATGGTGTCACTGGAGGTCCTCCTACTTTTTAGGCCATTATGAATTTCATACTCAAACCTCTTCTTAGAGTCTGTGCTGTGGTATTTATTGATGACATTTTGATCTATAGCAAGACCTGGTCTGAGCACTTATCTCATATTAAGGCAGTGTTATCCTTGCTTTAACAACATCAGTTTCATGTTAAACTGTCCAAGTGTTCTTTTGCTAAGAGACAATTGTCTTACCTTGGTCATGTGGTAAGTCAAGAGGTGTTGCCACTGATCCATCAAAAATACAGTCAATCAAAGATTGGCCCCAACCAACAAATGTCAAAGAGCTCAGGAGTTTTTTAGGATTAGCAGGGTATTACAAAAGGTTTGTCCCACAATTTGGTGCAATCAGCAAGCCTTTAACTGAACTACTCAAGAAAGGTTGTCTGTTTGTCTGGACATCTGCTGCAGAAACCTCCTTTCAGACTCTAAAGAAAGCTCTGATTTCTGCACCTGTTTTGGCATTGCCCAATTTTGAATGGCCATTTTACATAGAAACAGATGCTTCTGCTTTTGGAATTGGAGCAGTGCTGCATCAGCAGGGCCACCCAATAGCCTTTGTCAGTAAATCCTTGGGACCAAAAGCTCAAGGGCTATATACATATGAAAAAGAATGTTTAGCCATTCTCATGGCCATTGATCATTGGAGAGCATATCTGCAAACATCTCCTTTTGTTATTCTCACTGATCAGAAAAGCTTGACTCACTTGGACGATCAGAGACTGTCCACACCATGGCAGCATAAGGCATTGACTAAACTCATGGGCATGAACTATAAGATTGTTTATAAAAAGGGGATTGACAACAAAGTAGCTAATGCTCTGTCCAGAAAGCAATCCAGTGAATCATATGATATCTCTGCTATGTCTGTTGTCAAACCATTGTGGCTGCAAGAAGTCCAAGCTTCTTACAAAAATGATCCTCAAGCCCAACTATTGCTTTCACATTTCTCATTAGTCTCTCCACAAGGTTTCTATACTCTGTCTAATGGGATAATCAGGTACAAGGACAGGATTTGGGTGGGTGCAGACAAAACAATACAGACCAAAATATTAACTTCTCTTCATGCTAGTCCCATAGGTGGGCACTCAGGACATGAAGTCAATTATGTTAGAATCAAAGATATGTTTGCTTGGCACAAACTTAAGGATTCTGTCTAGAAATTTGTTGCCCAATGTTCTATTTGTCAACAAGCCAAGAGTGATAGAGCAGCCTATCCTGGTTTGTTATCCCCACTTCCTGTGCCAGATGGATCTTGGCAAGTCATTACTATGGGTTTTATAGAAGGTCTTCCCAAATCCTCTGGTTTCAGTTACATTATGGTGGTAGTGGATAAGTTTTCAAAATATGCACACTTTATTCCACTCTCACATCCATTCATAGCACTTGAAGTAGCTCAAGCATTCATGGCAAATATTTTCAAACTCCATGGCCTCCCAATTGCCATAGTCTCTGATAGAGATAGAATTTTTACAAGTAATCTTTGGCAAGAGCTGTTTGATCTGCTGAAGACTGATCTTAAAATGAGCACAGCTTATCATCCCCAAACCGATGGTCAAACTAAATATGTCAATCAATGTTTGGAAACATATCTTCGCTGTTTTGTCAATGCTTGCCCTACAAAGTGGTCAAAATGGCTATCCATGGCTGAGTTTTGGTATAATGCATTATATCACACATCTTTGGGCAGTACTCCATTCAAAGTGCTTTATGGTAAGGATCCTAAGCACTTTGGCATTGATATCTCTCAGTCTTGCCAATCTGTTGAACTAGACCAATGGCTAAAAGACAGGGAACTTATGCAACAGTTAGTCAGGCAGCATTTGCTTCGAGCACAAGCAAAGATGAAGCATTATGCAGATAAACACAGAACTGAAAGAGACTTTCAAGTTGGGGATTCAGTATACCTCAAAGCTCAACCCTATGTGCAATCTTCTCTTGCTCCTATATCATCTAATAAGTTGGCATTTAAGTTCTTTGGTCCATTCATCATTACTCAGAAAATTGGTGAATCAGCTTATCGCTTGCAATTGCCTCCTCACTGTCAAATCCATTCTATCTTTCATGTTTCTCAACTGAAAAAGGCAGTTCATCCTTCTACTCAAGTGAGTACCTTACCTGACAATGAACATGAGTTGCAGATTCCTCTGGAGATCCTAGATCGACGTCTGTTACAAGACAAGGATAACATGAAGCCTCAAGTTCTCATCAGGTGGTCCGACATACCGTCAAGCTTGGCATCTTGGGAAGATGAAGATTCTTTGCGTCAATAGTTTCCCAGAGCACCAGCTTGGGGACAAGCTGGTTTTCAAGAAGGGAGGGATGTCACCGGCCAAAGGCCAACTCGTCATGAAGCCAGTGATCCAGCAGAGCGTGGTGGGAAAGGAGTAGCAGGCCTTCGCACTTCAAAGCGAGAGAAGAAGCCCAACCAGCTGTTTACTGGCCCAATCTGGAAGAAATAGATCTGACCCTGCGTGGCCCAGTTGGGAGGTAGCGATCGGCTCCTCTATGTAATGGCCGAACGCGAGAGAGAGAGAGGTGAACTTGGACACGAAACTAAACCGTGCCCAGCGGGCGACGGCGGCGGTGGACGTCTGGCGATCACCGGCGGTCGAGTCCTTGTATCCAATTTACCTTACCTAATCGATACTCCGGAGTTTACTGGTAACAGGTTGTCCTGGCGGAGGCGCTGCACGAGCAGGTGCCGTGTCAGGCGCCGGGTCACCACGTCCGGGATGAGGTTGCGCTCCAACGCCACCAGCACGGACCGCGTCGCCAGCTCGTAAGCCCGCTCGGCCACGTACGCTACCACCATTGCTGACCGCCCGCTGTGCGAGTGCGTGAAGGCGGTCTCTGCTCGAGTGCTGGAGCTGGACTGTGCGCTGGAGGGAGAAGGAAGTAGCGTGACACAACAAGAGGATTAATTCGCGTTGCGGCGTCAGATTGATCGGGCATGTATATCCGCTTGCCTTGGTGGGCGTTTCCTGTGAATGAAAAACGGGCCACGTCGGTGCTACAGTGTTTCTATGCTGTACTAGGTCATGCCCGTGCAAGCAAGGATCGTTTCTCCTCCAAGCATCAACAGGATAAACATGCTTCTTTCCAAAATAAAAGACAGTAAAAACATGCTAGTGCAAGCAGGATCGTTTTTCATCCAAACATCATTTGCTCTGCCATCTCTCCCAACTAAACTGTTGGAAAACGTGCGCTGGCCGGTGCTATCTGAAATAATGTAACGGCTTAAGAGACACCTTCAGGGCGCCCCTCGAGTAGCTGCAGAGTGGGCAAGGAAACTGAAACAGGCAGGATGGGAAGAGAAGAAAGATCATCTTCGAGATGGTTCAAAGCTTGATGTCCGTTGGCCACCACCGTGGACGTTGAGGAAACCAAAGGCACGGTACCTTTGGATGCCAAAATTAACTATCTCCTGGATGGCGACGTCGAGCGCGTCGCGCTGGGCCTTGGCCACACAGGCACCTTGATCTCCTATAGCCCAGCATTGAGATCCGACGCGTGTCGACGGCCCCCCTTTCGTCCTCTCCCGTGGTGGTGTAGACGGTGCTTCCTGGTTCCAGGGGTAAGCCTAGCGCAGATGATGATGATGATGACGGGTGACGGCGGTGCTCGGACGGTGCGAGGGTGGGCGCTAGCTACGGCGACGACTAAGGGATTTGGAGCGTATGAGTCCGAGTGTCGGAGTCAGCGCCGCGGCCGACGACTTTATCGTCGTGTCAGGGGGCATGGTCGCAGCGGGTAGGAGGTGCACTAGTACACAAAAACTAGCACGTCGTCTCTAAGAAAGAGGAACCTGAAGAGTCCCGTCCGAAAGTGGCAGCAAGCACAAGAGATAGGTGTGATCCATGTAACTCTGTGATTTAAAACATCTCTAATAGATCTGCTATTTAAACTTTCATCCTACTTTTAAACGCTAAGAGCAACTCCAGCCCAACATACAAATTGAGTACCTATTTTTTTCTATTTATATGCTAGCCTGTATATAATAAGGGCCTAAAATTGACTCCAACTCCGGCCTAACACCATATCCTATCACTCCAGCCCAACTCCTCCTATTCCTCGGTCTGAAACTAAATTTTGGAAGTCCTCCTAAAATGAGAGTCCAAATAGAAGGCCCACTGAATTTGTTTTTCTTACTTAAACTTCTAAAAATTTAAATAGGGGCCTGTTTAGTCACTCCACTGGAGTTGCTCTAAGAGTAAAAAAATTCACTCCAACAGTTCCCTACTAAAGCCATCAAATTTAAGAGGCTTTTCAAATCACTCATCCAGCCCTCAATCTGAGGGGCTTTGGGCACGACCCTCAAAATCTCAATTGCGTTCATTTGTGGTGGCGACATGCCTCAAGTTAATTGTTTTGTTCGATTTTATGTTTAATGATTATGTTATTTGATTTGCAAACATGTTATGGATTGTGTTGTGATTGGCTATAATTAAATTTGGACCAAACTTATGTATGAATTTAAATTTAAAATTTTATTTTTATTTGTAATTTTAGTGTTGTGTTTTTATCGTTAGAGTTTAAATAAATTATTATATAGTATTGATGTTCTTAAGTACATATATACATATTGTGTGTGACAACGTAAAGGAATTAAGAAGTAGGGGCTCTATTTTGAGGGCTGTTAGTGGAGTTCACTCTAGGAAAAACTAAGCTTTCAGAAATAGGGATAATCCTCGAATAAGAAGTAGTAATCCTATTTTGAGCCTCGACTCTTGAATGCTCTTATTCACTCTTCTTTGTTTTTTCTTGATCATGCAAAAGATTTGCATGTTTTTATATTATTAAGAGAAAAAAGATCCTCTCCTCTTATAAGAGTTTCATTCTGTTTTCACTTTTCAATTTGTGTTCATTCGGTACCGTTCCTAGTTTCAATTGGTTTGTCCTCGACGTTGGCATTTCATTCTTTGTACACTGCACATGAATTCCTCACATTTCAAGTTTCGGTGCTAAGAAAGGCCCACTCCAAGCAGGGAAACAATGGCCACGGATGAAACGAGGCGAAATGCATGTTCGCAGCCAAGAGCCAACGTTGCCACGCACGGCAACCAGCTACGCACTCTGTGCCTCCAAGAACGCGTGGAACTCCGCCCTGGCCAACGCCAGTCGCGGCGTGATGCATGGCGACGATGGGCACGACGCCGCCGCATCCGCCGCCACCGCCGACGAGAACCTCACGTGCCTCTGCGACGACGTCGACGGCCTGGCCGAGTCGAACCGCGACGACGCCGAGTTCTTCAGTATCCCCCTCGTCGCGGCGGGCGGCTCGCCCTCGAACACGAACGCCATCTTGACCGGCGCCTCCGCGTCGTCGGCCGCGCAGCTGGTCTTGGCCACCTCCGTCGCGTGGCAGTCGATGGCGGCGTCGTGCATGGGCGGCGGTGGCGGCGGAGGAGGAGGGCTCCACGACCCGCACTCGAACCTCTCCAGCGACGCCACCCGCGACGCGCTGCCGCGGCGAGGCCTCAAGCCCGACTGCTGCCTCTGCATGCTCGACGACACATTGGCGGCGCCGGCGAAGGCGGCGGCGGGCTTCCTCTTGGAGAAGCCCGGGAAGAACATGCACAGCGCGCCGCACGTGAAGCCGTCCTCCGCGTCGGCGAACGTCTTGGGCTGGACCGGTTCCTCTTCGTCGTCGTGGGGCGCCATGGTCCTGCCCTCGGCGCGGGACGCGGATCTCGACAGCGTGGACGGCGCGGCGACGACGAGCCGGGCGAGCGCGGCCGAGTGCTGGCGGGAGAGGGAGCGCAGCGCTAGCACGGAGGTCGGGCTGTGGGTGGCGGCAGGCTGCTCCTCCCACTTGGCTCCGCGACCAGCACCTGGACGAGCGCCGCCGTGCACTGGGGAGGAGGCCGCCGAGCACGGCAGGCTGGCGCCGACGAACGTGGGCCGGCGGAGTGGCGGCAGGACCGGGGACTGCACCACCACCTCCGTGAGCACGGACGGCGCGGAAACCGGCGAGTCCTTGTCCGCCACCATGCCCAGGCGCCGCAGCGACGCGGGGTCCACGGGGATCTGCCGCTCCTTCACCGTGGACGGCGACGCTGGGGCCGGGCTCGGGCTCGGGCTCTTGCCGCCGCGGTCCGCCAGCCCGGAGCCTTCTACTCCCTCTCCTTCCTGTGGCACCGCCTCCTCCGCCACTGGCCGCGCTTCGCTCATGGCATCGGGCTCCGACGCCGCCGCTGTATGGACTTGCATCGCCGATTCGCCGTCTACCACAACGACGTGTATGGGGTGGACTTGTGGCGGCGGATTGGTGCATGAGCTGACGAAAAACTGATCGTGGGATGCGATCTGCGCGCGGGCTGCTTAAAACAAATGGTGGTTTGACCGTTTACATGGACGGTGGCGGTGCGTAGTGGCGGGCATGAATGAAAGGAGAAAGGCATCGCATCATGGCGTCGGCGTGGTACGTGATCGTCATGTACATGTACTGCTCCTAGTATTGGCACCTTAGTGCTTCACCATACACTATGATAAAATAAAAAACTAAAATAAAACTTTGGTCAAATATGGTAATCAAACCACATTCGAAGTCAGACACTTCTCGCCCAACACCAGCAATCTGCACTGCTTGGGCACTGCTTGAGCCTCTACATCTGCGGATACTTTGCCACGCTGTGTCGTCTCTTCTCGGTGGATGCTTTGTCATCGTGGCTTTATCTTCTATGTTAACACCCTTGTGTCGTTGTTGTTTAATTTGAGGGCCTAGTTTGTTATGGGCTTGTGTTTGGAGGATCTCTCCTTACCACCTTTCTTTTTATGTTTGTCCATTGTTCCTCATGTACCATCAGCTCGTGTCTGGAACTGTGGCAACTCGCTATCTAATTCTAGTTATTTTGTATTTTCCAAAACCCTCTCTTTAATGAAACACATGGTAAGCATGTTCTTGACAAAAAAAAAAGACACTTGTTAGAATAACAATAGTTGTAGACGCCCCACGGGCTACTTTGTGTTGAGAATTCATATATATAGGAGCAAAAACCAGAATGAAGTACTTACAAAATTTTTCCTCTAGTGTTGCGAGTAAGAATTAAATACGTTCTTTGGTTTTTGAACCAAAGGTGGTTACAACTTATACAGTACTCTATCATTTCCATGTTATAGTTCATTGGTTTTTTTTTACCTCAAGTTTTGCTCACTTACTTAAAAACATTGTGAAAACATTGTTAAATTTAAGTTAGTCTTAAAAAACTTTTATTAACAAAGCAAGCCATAACAAAAGAAGTGATATTTGCATAATGTTTTTAAATAAAATGAGTGATCAAATTTAGAAAATAAACTACAATTTGGAACATAATTAGTAGGACAGTGGGAGTAGCACGGTGTTGCCACACTGTTAACAACAAAATGTGTTGGGGAAGTTCAAATTGAACGTCTATTGAATCCGATCAGCCCCTTGGTCAACACCGAGGCAGCGAATCAAATGGAGATGGTGGATTATATACAGTTTACTCGTCTACATGTGTTTATTAGCATATGGTCCACGATGGTAATTATATGGTGCTATGCAACTTAGGACTCTACTGACAAGGCGGCGCCGGCTCCTATGCTGTTCTTGCTTCCAAGCTCTGGCGCAGAAGGCAGAGTGCTCACGCCCTTGTCCTCCTCGTGTCTCTTCTTCGTGCTTAGCTCCGCGACGTGGCGCAACATGTCGTCCAACTCGGCGTACGACGACCCCCCTTCCTCCATGGCTGCCTTCGCCTTTGCGGCGAGCTCCTTGGCCCTCGCCCTCCTCGCCGTCCCGTCGGCGCTCACGTCCATCAGCTCGGCCACCGCCTTCTCCACGTCGGCGCTCGTCAGCTGCACCCCCTCGGCCTCCTCGGGTAGGCTCATGGGCGGCAGCTTGACGCCGGACCTAACGCCGACGTCGAGGACCTCGACGAGCAGCCGCTCACTGCTGAACTGATCGTCGAAGTTGGGCCACGTGAGCACTGGCACGCCGTGGGTGACGGCTTCGAGCGTGGCGTTCCACCCGCAGTGGGACAAGAAGCCGCCCACCGCGGGGTGCGAGAGGATGGTCAACTGCGGCGCCCACCCGCAGACCAGGAGGCCCCTGCCCCTGACGCGCTCCTCAAACCCCTCGGCCAGCCACGCCTGCACGTCGGCGTTGGATTTGGCCTTTTTGATGGCCCACACGAACGGCCGCTCTGACGCCTCGAGGCCCCGGGCGAGCTCGACGATCTGCTTCGGGCGTCAGCTGCTTGAGGCTACCGAAGCTGACGTAGAGCACGGATGACGCCGGCCGGGCGTCAAGCCACGACAGGACGAGGCCGACGTCGACGTCCGCGCAGTTGCCCCGGCCGGCACTATGTAAAAAAAACAGTTTACAGACGAGCGTTCGAGTACATTACAGACGCTTCCGGGCGCGTCTGAATTAACCCACGCGTCTGTACCATTTGGTTTACTACATGCACAAAATTACACAAATAATATGAGCTTCTTATACAAGGCCAGCAGCTGGCAACAATAAACTTGTTCACTTAACGACACAGAAGATCCACACACAAAATGCTAGTTCAAATAAAATTGACCGATCGAGGGCATGGACCACTCGATCTTATAATTAAAGTGCTGATCGACCTAAAAGTGTCTAACACATGGACAACACAGGTATTATTGTATGCATCTAAGCTTTACCACCTATTGTTGAAACCTCGCGTGACAATGAAACTCGCCCGTTTGTTCCAGGATCTGTTCCACAATGAACATGGCGATCTTCTCTCTAATATCATTCAAGTTGATGTGAGTGGACGTAAAATCAAATCCCTGTAAAACAACAGAAGCAAAGAATAATTAAGTTCACAGACTTAGCATTTCAAACAACTCTCAGAAACATCAACAGACTTCTTGTAAAGACTTGAAAGAAGCAATGTGATGCATTAATCATAAGGAAGAAGAGCATCGTGTTGTTTAAGTTCCAGCAGATCTGTTATCCGAATTTCAGAGTTTAGTTGGAGAGCCACATCACTTTGCCACCAAAGAATTGGCTTCATCTAGCTGGTGCTACTATTCCTAATTTGCCACACTACCGGATGAGCACAAAACACATGCTAGCTATATTGAAGGAGAAGGTGGAAGAGTTCTTACAAAAAGGACATATTAATTAATGCTCTCTTGGACCCATAATCAGGCAGCAAGAGATGTTTAATATGCTTGCAAAGAAGACTGGTGAAAAGGAACAGAGAAACAAAGAAGAGGAAAGACAGAGCTGAAGTTAACATAGAAAACTCAGATTGTGAAAGTGGCAAGGTTCAGATCATGGCAATGATGTTCTAGTGGTGAAGCCAAAGGAGACAAGAGTATCTAGCTAGGAGCTCTAGATCTGTAGCAGGTGGTCATACTATTTACAAGTACTACACGCCTCCTTCTAGAGAAAGAATCTGCTAGCTAGCTAGTATGACACAGAGGGGAACTAATCTGAGCAATAAAGTTCAAACAGCATTGACAACTCAGAAAAGAGAAGAGAGAAGGGTACTTGTGAGTACATATGTCACTGGTTCTATGAAGCTAGCATTCCCAAGTCTTCTATGTGCGTGACACTAGAAACAAGAAACTACAAGTGGTTCTCCCTGGGAAAAAGAGGGTTGTGGGAGTTGAAAATCCAGTGGAAGAGGAAGAGTTCAAGCAATCCAATGAAGACCCTCCTTTTGATACTTCCATCCTCCCTGTGCTTTTGGCGAGCGAGCTAACTCCATACCTAAGAGATGGTCGTAAAGAGAGTGATCCCGTGGCAAAAACACGCCGAAAACGGGTGGCAAAAACAAGCCGAAAACAGCAAGCACGCAGAAAATGATGCTCATGTGAGTTTTTGAACAAATGCCCCTGTGATTTTTAACAAGCCTCCGGGTGATTCAGCAAGCTGCTTATAACTTGCTGTTTATTTATTATGCTGCCATATATAGGAGCAAGGGACTATAACTATTTATTATGCAGCCATATATACATGGTGAAATCGTACCTGAAGTCTATAACTATTGTTGCTTTTTGCAATGTTATGAATAATATATTTAACTTGTGATTAGTTGCTGTAATTTTTTGTCTATGTGTTAAATACAATTTTAGTGTCCTGGTTGTTGCCCTGCCAATATTAAGTTACATTATATGAACATTCCTTCCCCTCTCATGGCTTGTAGTTTAGAGCAATGGTTCTGTCAAATTGACAACTAGTTCAAATGTGTGTATGCCTCCTCAATTTGCAGAATACTTCACATATATTTTCTTCTTGATAAAAAGAATACTACAAAATAAAACTGAAGTAGATAGGAGAACTATCAAAAATTTCTCATGTGAAGGCTCATGGCTCAGTGTGTACTTAGATGGTTGGTAGCTTGGAACTTTCTGACGTCTCTCTGACGATGTTCTATATTTTGTAGCAACTAAACTGAAGAAAACTCCTCCAGCTAAGAAGAATGGAGTCAATGGCAAGGGGAAGAGCAAGTGAAAATGGCTGCACTGAATCTGTGGACTTTTGTGATGTATTGTTGCCCATAAATCTGTCATGTGCCCTTATTTTTGGAAGTGAAGCTGAGCTGAGTTAATTATGTAATGGCAAGGTTGAAGCCACCATTTGCATATCCAGAACATGCCCTTATGTAATGGCAAACAATCAGCCACTATTTCGATGCCAGGATCGAGAACATCTTTATTATATAGGAGTTTTCTATTTATCTGTCAACGGTTTATTTGTTTATATATGCATAAATATTAATAATTTCTTAGGACTCGAACCGTAGCAGGCAGGATATATATACGCATGTAGTTAAGTTTAGATGGATGATCTGAATTTTGTTGGGCAAATCATGGACTGTAATGTCACCTGCAAATAGAGACTCAAATTGACATGCTACTACAGTTCTACTTCAGATTATAGTGATTTAATAGAGAGTGCTAATCCCTATACTGATAGCTAGCCGAAAAGACCAGAAACCTCTTCTGGCCGGCATTAATGGATGGTGCTGTAACTGGTATTAATTTCCAGCGCTCATATTTTTAATAGATCTTTGATTGATTGATATTGCTCTATAGTTAGTGCTCTAACTGGTATTAATTTGCGGCGCTCATATTTTTAATAGATCTCTGATTGATTGATGCTCATATAATTAACTTAATGCAAATTGTGACTTATCAAAATTTCTAAGCATTCTCTTTGACCTCAATTTATGTTCAGTAGTATATAAACTACATCAGTTCCAGGCATGTTCATCCCAGATGTAATTTGAAGATAGTAATCAACGCAAGCATCCCGTTCTTCCTTATCTGAAATTACGGGCGTGATTGGTTGCCGTTGGGTGGGTGAGCCAGGATGCATGTAGGCCCAGTCCAGGTTGCGCACAGCCGAGACCAAATGACGCAGGTGCTTGAGTTTGGTTCCATTTGTAGGGGGGCATGACAGAGGAGCCTTCCCTGGAAATATTACTCACCCGACCTGGAAATTCATCCTTGAGTATTTTCTCGTTCCAAGACAGAGAACCCCTCAGAATTATTAGTGCCCCGAGCTGGAAATTCCTCCGTCCACGTTTCTTATCAAGACAGAGGACCATTCCCTGGATGGCCCCTTTGAACGGCTAAACTAAATGGGTCAGCAAATAGGCCTTGCCTCAGACGGCCAAACGGCCCAGCTAGTAGCACGGCCAATAATAATAAAAAAAAAAAGCAGCACGCCTCTTCTTCAACCTCCCGGCCGCTCGTTGCCTGCGCGCAGGGTGCTGTCTGGAGAACAGAAAGGTACAGGGCTCACCGGAGAGGGAACCTAGGGTGTGCGGCTGCCCAAGCTCGCTCCATTCTGGGCAACGGCGCCGCATCCACCCGCCGCCCGTTTGGCCCCGATCGTCTGCTCGCGCTAGCTTCCTTGCGCGCCGGTCCCGGGCGCTGCGCGCGAGCGCGCGGGCAAGCGCGTTCCGGCCGGGCGCCGGCGCCGCTGAACGCGCACCGTGCGAGGCGCCTTCCAACAAGCAGCCTGCCCGCCGCCGCAGGATGCGCGCCACCTCGGGCACACGCCGCCGGCGCCCTGCCAACAAAGCGGCCACGCGCTGAGATCGAGCCGCGCCTCTGGCTGCCGCAGGATGCGCGCCAGCTAGCGCCGACAGCGAGCGCGCGCCTTTAATTGCCGCCTGCAAATAAGCGCGGCGCGCCTGGCCGCCGGCCGGAGCAAAACTTCAGAGGCGAAGTCGCAGACGCCTATCCCAGAACTATAGTACAGACCCCTGTTTTTGAGGCGCCGACCCCTTCACAACGCATAGGCGTTATTGGCGGACGCCTACGCGACGCCATATAAATATTGGTAAAACGCTGCGGCGAGCACATACATACATACCTCGTTTGTTGCCGATTCTTGAGCCCAGGTTTTTTTTCTTTCCTTTTTAAAAGCTCTTCTCCTATGTAGCATCTATCCTTCTTGAAGGAAAACTACATAAAAAATTATATAATTCAATAAGCAAACAAGTTATTAGTTGCTGCTGAGAATTAAACAGGAAACAATACACAAGAGATAAGGGCCAAGGATCAAGATAACAAATTAGCAAGCATTAGTGCGTGCATAAGCATTACAAATAACATCACAGTGTCTCATCAAATAGTCCACGAAATTAGAGTCTTAGACCTAAGTTCTAAAGTGTGAACTCTAAAGCATCCTAATTAAGTCAACCACACCAAACCCATACAACGGGAGCAGAGGACAACACAAAAGTACAGCAAGGGTGTAAGACACAAAAGAATCCATCAGCATGATGCAAATCTCTATTTCAGCACTCAAAATCCATCATCAAACTCCTCAGGATCAGCAACCTTGTCTTCTTCAGTAGCACGAACATTGCCATCTTCTTCACAATCACTCACTTCCGCATCATCATGTGGGTCTTCAGCTTCATCTTCATCTTCCTCTTCGCCATCTTCAGCAACAGCAGTAGAAGTAGCAGGAACATTTCTTGGACGTCTAGAATAGTAAGAAGTAGCACCAGCAGCACATGTCCTATGAAGATTATGACCCTGCAGCGCTTCTGATGCACCGGTTGCTTCATCAACAAGCTGCCATATGAGGTCATCAACAGCATCAGACCCTCGAGCACCCGAAACAGGCACATGCAATGAATCAGCCCATTCATTGTCCTAACTGAACTCCTCAATGACCAAAGGGTCATATTTCTTGCCTGTCTTCTTACGCATAAGCTAAAACCTTGTTCTCATCTTCCGATCATATGAAACAAAGACAATATCATTCAATCTCTTGTGCAGCAGCCTATTCCTTTTCTTTGTATGCATCTACAAATAAACAAATCAGATGGGAAGCAAAAGAAAAGTTTAGGTTGTATGCATCTCAATAGAAATTGTTAATCACAAATACACAAGGTTAGTGGATACTCACATGATTGAAGGTACTCCAACATCTCTCTTAGCCAGATGATGAAGCACAAAGACTAACTATGCGCTTAGCAAGTCTTTGTAGTTCAATGGCTCGGCCACCACAAGAACGCCATCAATCAACTAGATGCAAAGTACAACACATATTAGGACTTTAGAATGCAATTAAGTTGCTGAAATTTGCAAGCTGAAATTCAAGTCAATAGCAGAGCACGACAACGAGGCATTCAATATTCAGATCAAAAGCAGAGCAGCAGGCACACGAGTACATACTATATTCAGAGCAAAAGCAAAGCACAAACGGTAGGAAGGGGCATACCAGTATAACACACAAAAACAGAGGAACGGAGAGGGAAGCAGCGCATACCAGGCGGACGGCAGACGGCCGGCGGAGGTGTACGGCAGACGAAGGCAGAGAGTGGAGGCGGACGCTAGAGCAGAGATGCAGGGGAGCTCCACGGCAGGTGCGAACGGGCAGAGATGCAGGGGAAGCTCCTCCGAAGGGGCGGCCAGCCGATGGACTCGAGCCGGCGAGCCGAGGAGCAGCGTAGCGGAGCTTGAGGTCCGCCCGCCGCCTTCTCTTCCTCTCCCAGGATCCCCTCGACCCCAGTCGCGGTAAGTGCCTAGTGCGTTCGATTTGGCACGCAAAGAGCCTATCTTCCCACGCAAGGGGTGAATGCGCAGTCGATTTCCCGCCCTGCGCGGGCATGCAGTCGATTTACTGTGGGCCACGGTCATTTCGTGCCCTTCCGCGCGACACAAACGCGCGCTCGATTTCCCGCGCACACATGGCCGATTTCGCGCCCTTCCCCACGATTACCGCATCTAGCGTCCGCTGGCGAGCAGTAGGCGTCCGCCCGACGCCATTCGCGCCTAGGCGACGCCAAATCCCATTAGGCGGACGCCATACAAGCTGCGGGCGTGGCGACCCCAACGCCCAGGCCCACCAGAGCGCCTTGTCGCCTAGGCGACGATTAGGCGACGCCTCAAAAACAAGGGTACAGACACTTGTCCACTACGCGCATCTGTAGTAAGCTTATTACATACGCTTGTAAATCTGTGAACAGTAACACGCGTCTGGAGGTACCTTATTACAGACGCTCATTAGCTTCCAGTTATAAAAACACGCGTCTGTAAACTTTCCTTTTTACATAGTGCGGCCATCGCGTCCGCGTCCAGGCCGCTGCCGGAGGCGCACGTCGGCCCGATGGCCCACGTCTTGCGGCCCAGCTCCTCCGCGTAGCGGTCGACGAAGACGCCCTCGATGTCGCGGAAGGTGTTGAGCAGCAGGCCGTCCGCGGGGGCCTCGGCCTCGGTGATGTCGCTCTGGAAGCCCTCCGCGCCGTGCCACTGGAAGAAGCCGTGGAACGTGGCCTTGTTCCTGACGGCGGGCACCAGGGAGTCGGGAATCTCGAACGTCTCCCGCTCGTCGGCGACGCGGTCGTGGACGCCGTGCTTGGCCAGGCAGTGCATGGCGAGGAGGTAGTAGCTGGACGGGCAGTGAAGCACCAGGCGTGGGATGCTGTCATGACCTGCACATGGGCCTGTAATAGCATTAGGGAGTGGGCCGTGGTTTAGGCCTGCGTGCCTTTCAGCGAGTTGGGCTTAGCCCATGTATGACCGATATATTCGTTTCATCGTTCTGGACACAGTATCGAATATGAATAGAACATTTATCCCCAACCTCTATCGTCTTCCTCCTGGTTTCTCTGCTTGAGACGGCGCCACCGTGCTCCTCGCCGTGCGTGTTCACCGGCAACCCCTCCGTTACCCTCACCGCCGAGCGTATTCGCCGGCCTTATCCGTCACCTCCCTACCAGGACCGCGACATTTGGTACCGGAGCCATCGATCGTGTGGATCTGCTATTTGGTGTCTCGGTATGGCGGAAATCGGATCGACGCTGTCCCTCTCTGCCATTGCTGAGCTCGAGGCACAGATGCATTGCCTGATGAAGATTCTGGAGGAAGCGAACGCAGGGATGTGCAGCTCCCTCAAGACCTTCGCATCGGCGACACAGTCGTCCGCGCCCTCGTCTTCGCCCACTTCCCCCACGTCCTTGACTCCTACTGCGGCGACGGCTGCGACACCACCATCCACCCCCGCGCTGATTGCAATGCCTACACCGACCACCACCACCATGCTTGGTGCCATCGACGCGCCGGCCGAACCCACCACGGCACTGACCCTCATGGTGGACAACGACGACCGCGACGTCAGCGAGATCCATAGAGCTCGTCTCCAGCGCCTCCGATGAAATCATCCCCGACGAGGTCACCCAGGCTCCACCGCTTGACGCCTGCCCACTTCCTCCGCCTTCCACTTCCGTCGTCGAAGCCCTGCACCGCTCCTCGGCCGACATGCTCGCCACCATCGCCGACTTCGTCTTCGCAGGGGTCGCGGCGGCCGACCAGATCCCCAACGGGAGCGGCCTCACCTCCACCGACTTCGACGCGCCGCCCAACGCCGGTCAGAAACTCACCATCCTGCTGCCCTGTGTCCGCTTCAACTCCGACGACCACGAGCACTCCGACAACGACCTGGTGCAGCCGCACCGGGCCATGGCGAACCGCCTCCACCTCATCTGCCCCGACGGCGTTCCGAAGGAGCTGCGCTGGTTCGTCTCCGACTTTGGTATCACCTTCGTCGGGGATGATTCTGCTCACGAGAACCACATCCAGGACGCGCACGTCAAGATGGTGGTGCCCGTAGAGGAGGATGGAGTTTCCAGCACCTTGCCCGATAGGTGTTTGATGAATTGCCTCACCATCATACAATGTTGTTTCTCATTCCCATTCAGTTGCAGATGGGATGGACTGTTGTGCTGGGAGTGCAGGCCGTGGCCTCCACCTTCAAAACTCCGGTGGATGAGCTGTGATGCTGAGCTGCGCCCTCTACCCTGGCCGTCGTTCGACTTGGTTGAGTGGTTTGCGCCCAAGTCTCCCTTTGTCCGCCTCTGGAAACCCCCATGGTATGGCAGTCGTGAGCTTCCTGAATTTGCAGAGTTGTGGAAATTTCTGATGAGAACAGGGAGAATAGTTGTTGTTCCTGTACTGCTGGGTATGTGCTTGCTTGATTCTGAGGTGACGGCTGCATCTATTCTTAGCAAGCTGAAATTAGTTCATCATGGAAGCTATATTGATAGTGGTATTTCTAGTGTGCACATTCTAGTTCATCTCACTATAGCTTATCAGCCATGGCACACAGATCCAATAGTGATAGGCTGGGATTCTGGAGCTTCCAACACCTACTTGAAAACTTTGCTGATGTTGGATGGCCTTGTAATTCTGCTTGGGGTTAGTATGGTTGTGCAATTGGAGGCATACACTATGAAGAACATGCATACAAGCAACATCACTGAAAGTATTCCTTACCAGTGTACAATAATTGCTGAGTTATTCCTACTCAAACTGCTTTGGTACACTACTTCTACTTGTTGCATTGAGTTGCGGCCATGGCCACCACCTATGTTGTTTCATCTGATGCATTCTGATGGTCTACTCAAGATAACAACATGGCCGTCTTTCTGTGAGTCTGAAGATGCTCTGTATTTGCAAAATTCATCAATATTGGTGCTTGTCATTCCCTTAACAGCAGTACAAACATCATCAGTGTGGCAAGAAGTGAGTGGTAGGGCTCTGGACTCCATATATCTACTGCTGACTTTGTGCTCCCGCACTGGTGAAGGTTTATACCAACTGAAAATGGTGATATTATACAGGCACGGTCCTATGCTGCTACTCAGTTTCAGTTTCAGTCAGTATGCTTCTCTCTTGCTACATTCTAGTCAGTGGTGCTTCAGTCAATTATGGAAGCCACCATGGCCATGTCAAGGTCATGTACTGGCTAGTTGTAGCGAAAGTGTGGTGCAAGAGTTCTTTTGGCCACTGCCTGTGCATGTGTTTTCAGTAGTTACCAAGAAACATTTGTTGGTTTCAGTTCTTAGATGGCAGCAAAAGTGTGATGGCACTATAAGATGGAATGATTACTTTCTCTCAGATGAGGATCTCATTATTATTTGGAGCACAACTGAAGAGAGGAGGCCTGTCAACTGTATGAGCCATGGGAAATGCTACTATTCTGTGGTTTGGGGAGGCCCTATTATTTTGGTTTTTGTATCAGCAGGCCATTCACTTGGGGGTGAAACACTCTGCTCAAAATTTGGCCTGTACAGAACGACACCATTCACTCAATATTGCAGATGCATCTTCTCCCTTATATCTGATTGGTCTCCATGCTGTTTTGGGCTTCAATAAGTAACCACATGTGCATTTCTGGGCCTTCTGCCATACTGCTGCAACCATACCATAGTTGGTTATCTTTTAGTGAAAGAGAATGTGGGGGTGAAAACTCAGTGATGCTACAACTCTCAGCAGCTACCTGCATGTTACTAGCACCTGCAAATTACAATAGCAATAGAAATGGAAGCATCTTTTACCAGTGGTTGGTATTTGTGCCAATTAGTGTGGTTCCTCAACTCCCAGGTTGCTAGTGCAGGGAAGCTACTTCTTATTTGGGCTGAACCATATTTTATCCCAATAAGTTCCAGTATGCAAGTACTCTACCTATGCACTACTACTCAACACCACGAACTACTCTATTCTGGAAGGCCAGCACTACTTCCATTTATCTCATCAAGTTTGCTTGCCTGGTGTGATAATGAAGAGGTGGAGCATGACAAGATTATTTTGCTAGATCCTCAAGCGGCAAATTTTGTGGGCCTGCACCTACATTTGCTGGTTTTTGGTTTGACTGATTTTCATGCCAATGAAGCAGACCAGTCTTATTTTTGGTGTGGAGCATCGGAAGCTATCTATAGTGAGTGGTCTACTTCTCCATTTATTCTGCCGATGGTTCCTGTCATTAAGTTTCAAGCATATCCAAGTCAATACTCAAAAGCAATGGAAGTCAGGTACAAGACACTGACTAATTCTAGCATGCTGGTACTTCAATTCTACAATCTGTTGGTGGAAGATCCTTGAAGGCTTGCCTACTCAAGGAAGAATCAACGCCAAGACATCGAAAACACCTCTGTGGCGGAAAGTATCTATTTCTTACAGGGTGATTGTGGAACCACCGCTTGAGGGCAAGCTGTTGCTTAAGGAGAGGAGAATGTCATGACCTGCACATGGGCCTATAATAGCATTAGGGAGTGGGCCGTGGTTTAGGCCTGCGTGCCTTTCGGCGAGTTGGGCTTAGCCCATGTATGACCGATGTATTCCTTTCATCGTTCTGGACACAGTATCGAATATGAACAGAACATTTATCCCCAACCTCTATCGTCTTCCTCCTGGTTTCTCTGCTTGAGACGGCGCCGCCGTGCTCCTCGCCGTGCGTGTTTGCCGGCAAACCCTCCGTTACCCTCACCGCCGAGCGTATTCGCGGGCCTTATCCGTCACCTCCCTACCAGGACCGTGACAGATGCCGTGGCGGGCGCACACCCCCGCAGTCCACGGGTTGCACGAGTCGCCGATGAGACAGTCCGGGCGCCGAGGCAGCGACCGCACACATACTCCTCTAGCGGCGCGTCCATGCTCCACGCGGCCTGGAAGAAGGGCAGGAACTGCTTTCTCTCCGTGAGCAGGTCCATGTCCTCTAGACCCTCCGGCAGCCCGTGCCCCGGGCGGGGGAACGCGATCACCGCGATGTCGACGTCGAGTTCTTCCCGTCGGGCGCTTTCTACGACGGTCCGGTGGCGCGCGGCGTTGACGGGCGTGGTGACCACGGTGCCTCGCGCGCCCCGGATGGCGAGGAGGCGGGCGAGGTCGACCATCGGGATCATGTGGCCCTGCGCCACCAGCGGTACGAGCAAGAAGTCAAGTCCCGCTCCCGCCATTGCTGCCCGCTCGTCAACTGCTGCTCGCCGGCCCCTCTGGTTTCTCGCTAGCTGCAACTGCAATGGCGGGCGCGCGTACACCTTATAGACAATCCCCAGACGCGCTCGTCGTCCCAGCCCGATCGATCCATGCGGAGCGCTGCAAGTCAAGCCCGAGGGTGACGACGTGATGGGACGGACCGGGGTGCCAAACACGTACACGCAACACGCCTGACGTGCACACCGTTCACCGTAGTAGACCTACAGAGCAGTAGATACAAGGAACCGGGCGTCCACTGGCCGAGAGGAGCCCGATGGATCGGATAAGGAGTTTGAGGCCGTGAAGAAACAGGTGCGCGGCTGTAGCCAAACTCTGAACTGAAGATTGAGGCTCCATGTTCGCTGTCTTTTCGGTGTCCAGTGATCGGCAAATCTGGCATGGCGCGGCTGTGGAGTACAGGAACTGCTGGACGGATACGGTGCACATGTTCTGTGTCATATAAAAAGAAGAAAGAGAGAAAGCAAAATACTGCATCTCTTTTTGTCTCTATATTTCTTATAGATATTTTTTGTCGTGTAGAAATTGTCTATGTGTGTATGTATATATCTGCCGTACGTATATGCTCGTGCATTCCACCGGGCAATAATCTTTTATCCACATATATGATGACTTACGTGGCTTGCAGATTTAAAAAAATGTTTAAAAAAGAATCTATAAACCTAATTAAATACAAAATTTAAAGCCCGTTTCATGATACCGTGTAGATCTAGTTTATACGGAGTAGAAACCTAACAAAATTGGTTTCACTTTTCTAACATTGTGTGATTTATCATTATGCATTTTACATTTTTACTTGATTTGACTATATTAAAAAATAATAAAGATTCTAGTAAACAATTTTGTATCAGGACCTTTTTGTTCTCTATTTTTGTCTTTACTCTCCCGTCTCAAAATAGATGTCATTCTCGCTTGTCGATTAGTTAATTTTTTTACTTTGATCAATTATATTTTAAAAAATATCAATATTTTTATATATAATTATAATAAGATATCTTTGAATGTACTTTCATTAAAAGTTTGTTTGAAAACATAAATACTGTACATATTTTCTATAAACATAGTCAAAGTTGAAAAATTTTAATCACTGTGTTTCTCGTAATGACATACGGAGGGAGTAATATCCGGCAAGAACCTGTCGAGGATGAATCAGCAGTCTTGCTATCGAGTTGACTCGGGATGTTGTTGGGTACTTTAGTTATTTTTTTAGTATAGAAGAGAAAGAGATAGATATTGAAAAAAAAAAAAAGAAAGCAGACCGTGGGCTAACATACACGATTACACTTTTGAGGATCACACAGTTACACCCTAAGGGCCTGTTTAGAACACAGGAATACAAAACGAAGGAATAGAAAAAAACAGAGAAATATGATAGAGCGAAAAGTAGAAAACTACAGGATTTGAAAACGCATGCATTGAAACTTTGGGGGTGTTTAGAACACAGGAAAACCAAAATGTCACATTTGTCCAAGAAACATAAGTTTCATGCTTGAGAACTTCACAAAGCATTGTAGGGATTTTTCCCTAGGTTTCCTTGAATGCGTTTTTTTCTATGTTTTGTGAAGCAAGATTAGGGCCCCCTTTGGCTCACGGGGCAAATATAGGAAAGTCGTAGGAATCCGAGAGCGCAGGATAGGGAAGGGAGTTCCTTTCCTTCGGCGCTGTGCTCCTCTGTCTGCTGCTCAGCATTGACTCCCACGTCTGCCTCGCCGTCCGACGACGCGTCCGCGTCCGCGTCCACGCCCACCACCGCACCGGCCGCCACCCCGGCCGCGCCCGCGCCCAAGTGCTGCTCCACCTCGGCATCGCACTCCCAGCTCACAGCCGATGCACCCGCGCTGGCTTCCTCCTCCTCCTCGTCCGCCACCGCGGCCCCCGATCCGAGCTCCGCCACGGACGCGCTCGTCTCTCGGCTCCGCCTGAGGTCCGTGGCCTCCCCTGCCGCCGGGCTGGAGGAGCTCGACCGCCAGCTCGACATCTCATCCGCCACCGAGGATCTCCGCAAGCGGGCCATGGCCGTGCTGGACGACGTCGACGGCTCGCTGGGCCGCCTGGAACGCGGCCCGGTGGTGGCGCGCACGGGCGGCGAGGTCGTCGAGGACGGAGGTAGCGCGCTGCGGCGAGGTTTCGGCGAGGAGCGTCGGCCTCGGCGTCGGTGAGGCGCGCGCGGAGGGAGGCGGCCACGGTTCCGGCACCGGCGGGCGGAGATCCGCCGGATCCGGCACCAGCATGTCGTCCGGCTCCGGCGCGCTGACGGCGGCGGCGGTGGGCTCGTGACGGGGGCCCCGCTCCTCTCCCTCCCTTTCCTGTCCAAGCTCCTCGACGCCAGCGTCTCCTTCGACTCTGCCTTCCACGGCACTTTTTTTTCATAAAAAATGCTGCTGTTGGCTCGGTCTTTGCGAAACCAAGAGCTTGGAGTGGATGTTTTCGTTCCCGTGGCATTGTGAGTGACGAGACCCTATGGGATAGATTCCTGCATGATTCCTGTGTTTCTCCTACGTGTTCCCAAAGGCGTGCTGACGTCATCAAATCATATGGATTCGGTTCCTTCCTTTCGCCCGTGTTTCACTCGTGATCTAAAGGACCCCTAGACTTTCTTTTGAAAAGAAGCGTAACTTTCCTTTGTTTCAAACACCAAGTAGAGGAAAGTTTCCTATGGAATCTATTCCTTTGTTTTTTCTTTGAAAATTCTCCATTCCAAAAGGGCCTGGGCCTGGAGGAAAAGCCCCCGTCGGCCCGTCCTCTCTGCATGCGGTTGGGCCGTTCCTCCACAATGGACTTCCACTCCCTCCACGGAATTTTTTTATTTTTATTTTTTAAAATTTTTTTTTTACAATTTTAATTTTTTGTTTCGAAATATGACAGAACTAGTCGCCTATAGTGGACGTTTTTAAAAAACGCCCACTGTGTGGGTGTTATATGTGACATGGCACAGGACCGGCCGCCGCCGGTGCCGGCTTTTGCGGGCGGCCCCCTGGCGCCCCAAAAACGCCCACTGCGTGGGCGTTTTTTTGGTGACGAGGGCGCCGCCTGTAAAAGTGCGCGCTGTTTTGCGGACGGACCTCGGAGCAACCAAAAAACGCCCACACAGTAGGTGTTTTTTGGGCTCCGCCTATATATACCCAGCCCTCCTCTTCAGATTTTCATTATATTCACTAAATTTTCATACATTACAAGTCTGTTGCTATGCATTAGTAAAATATAATGTGCACTAGAGTTGTTTAGTTTTTAGTTGACTCTGGGTAGATCTGTGAGTAGTATATATATTAGATCTATAAATAATGATGTTAGAGCATTGCAGTTCATGTTAGAAATAATGATGTTTCTTCTATGCTTTAAACAATGGATTGCATGATTTAAAATGTGATGAATATCGTATTTTCTCTCAATAGATATATTTAGGGTTTAGGAATAATGATGTTTATGATATGCTTTAAACAATGGATTGCATGATTTGAAATGTGACGAATATCGTATTTTCTCTGAATAGATATGTTTAGGGTTTAGGGTTTAGGGTGTAGGGTTTAGGAATAATGATGTTTATGCCATGCTTTAAACAATGGATTGCATGATTTGAAATGTGACGAATATCGTATTTTCTCTGAATAGATATGTCAACCAAAGTGATGTTTCGGTTGTTCCACGGTAGTGGCACTGTCAGATATGGCCCGTATGGTATAGATCTGTCTGAATTTGGGTCAACACTAAAGGGGATAGATAGGCCAGCGGAAAGAAATTTTTGGTCAGTTTGGTATTTTATATCGACCCAGAGGTTAACACAATAAAAGTAAATGTACTAGTCAACCGTGGCAACGAAGAATGCTTCTGGGAATTGATGTCGGTAGATTGCACCGAAACATGGAAATGGTACGTAGAAAATGCATTGCAGCGGGGCTGGGAACCCAGCATTTTCATGGAGGTGCACGATAAAGACAATGCAACCTTGCAAGATGTAGAGGGTACAAGCATGGTTAGGACTGATGCTGAAATAGACGAGGGAAACGACCGTGCTCAGCAAGGAGAAGAACAGGGACAGGATGTGCGGGAACCAGAAAGAGAAGGAGAAGCCAGTGAGCCGAGAGGCTTGGCAGATGAGGGCGAGAGGATCAACTCCATTGTTCAGGCAATGGAAAACGAAGATGCGGCGAATCTTCTGATGAGGAAGGATGCAATGTGAATCTGTGGCAATGGTCTAATGAAGATTTCTCTAGACTTGCTATTTCAGAGGGATACCATATTCCATGGGAGTATAAGGAGAATGAGGTAATCGAGGGAGCGATGTACGCAGAGAAGGAAGAATTGATGGAGGCAGTCAAGCATTGGGCTGTATCACTGCAGAGGGAGTTCTGGGTAGCAAAGTCCACAAAGTGTGTATATGAAGTTAAGTGTATGAGATCCAACGATGGTTGTCCGTGAAGGGTGCATGCATTCAAGGAAAAGTGGAAGGATTATTGGAAAGTGTCAATAGTCACTGAGCACAACTGTCACTTGGAAGGTGTAGAGAAGTACCACAGAAACATGACATCTGCATTTATTGCTGCAGAGATATATTCAGATGTTGTGCATAATCTGGGATACGAGCCAAGGTCAATAATAAGACATATCGAAGATAAATTCAAATACACCATTTCATATGCTAAGGCGTGGAGGGCAAACAGAAGATTATCGAGATGAGATTTAGCACATTCAAAGCCTCATATGATAATTTACCATCTCTTCTTCAATGCATAGCCGCCAGAAATCCAGGGACATGTACAGATCTTATAACATACCTAACCATGGAGAATGACCGTGCAGTATTGGTCTTGCAATGTGCTTTCTTTGCACTAGGTGCTTGCATCAGGGCATTTGTGCATTGTCGTCCAATACTCTGTATTGACGGGACATTTCTGACAGGTAAATACAGAGGTCAGATACTAACAGCAATTGCCGTGGATGGGAACAATCAAGTTCTACCACTGGCATTCGCTTTTATGGAGAGCGAGAATACCGATAGTTGGTACTGGTTTCTCAAGCAGGTGAAGGTTAGTATTGTTGGTATGAGGCCTGGTGTATGCCTAATTCATGACCATCACGCTGGCCTTCTTCGGGCAATTGAATATCTGAAGAACGGTGATGCAGAGATGGGATATGGTAAAGATTGGCCAGATGTTCAAAGTCGGTGGTGTATGCGTCACATGGGTGCTAATTTTTACAAGTAGTTTAAGGGCAAGAGCTTGATGGATCTATTCAAGAGGCTGTGCGGACAGAATCAAGAGAAAAACTTCAACGAGCTTTGGAGGAGGTTGGACAAGCTCACAACGAAGCAAAGGGAAGAGCACTCAAGCCGATCAGCACCTGTTGGTGAAGATGATCCAGAGGCCTTAGAACCGCTGCCCACAGATGGTCCAAACATCAGAAGGAGATCGGCATCTACTGTGAGAAAATTTTCGCACTGGATAGAGAATGAGCCTAAGGAGAAGTGGTCTTTGCTGCATGATGTCGGCGGAGCGCGGTTCGGCATTATGACAACTAATTTGGTCGAAGTTTACAACTGGGTGATGCGTGGTGTTAGAGACCTTCCCCTAGTTGCCATTGTTGAGTTCATCCTGCATGTAACATGCAGATATTTCAGAGACCGGTACCAAGTCGCTGCCCTATCAATGCAAGTGCGGGGTGTTTTCTTCGGACATATGTTGACAAATTATCTGGAGAAAAAACGTAAGAAGGCAAAGGAGCATAGAGTTATAACTCAAGGTACTAGACAGCATCGATTTAAAATCTTGTGTGCTGATAGGGCCAAGCGTGGAATATATAGAACAGGAGTTGTGCAAGAATGCATATTTAAGGAGGATGGGTATTGCGCATGCACGTGCCACAAGCCAAGACTCTACCACAAACCATGTTCCCATGTTATTGCAGCGAGCTCGAAGTGTGGAATACTTTATCGTACTTTTGTATCTCCCTATTTCACCAAGGAAGCCATATTGCATACATGGTCACATGAAATTTATGGTTTTGGCATAGCGGGGAATTTTACAGGTACAGTACCGCAACCTAGCTATATTCCAGACCCAAGTAAGATTAGGGACAAGGCTGAGCGTCGAAAGACAAGACGTATTCGAAACACCATGGATGAGTCCGAAGAAGGTGGAAGGTACAAACGTTGCAGCAAATGCGACAAGGAGGGACATACTTACAAGAAGTGCCCGAAGGACTCAGACATGCCCACAACAGCAGAAGCCCCGCTATCAGGATCCGGATTGGATGGTACCCCGCCAACAGGGGAAGGGACAACTTCTAGGCCCACTAGGCCAAGGCGTGCACGCGTGCCTCGTGGTTCGGTCGTGTAGTGATGTGTAGTAAGCTTGGTTAAGATTATGTAATGTACGGTTTTTGCTTTGTTGTAACTGAAGTGAACAAACTTATTGTTTCAACCTATCTTACGGATGTAATGTTCTGTGATGTTCTTAATCTTTGTCTTGTATTTGAATATATTTCAGTTACATGTTGTACGTGCATTCTTTATGTTTCAAATTTGATCATTTCTTGTTGTACCTTAAATTTATTGTTGTATACTTTTTCGCTTTCTGTTTGCATGTGTCATATGTGTTAACTATGATAATGTCATGCAGGGATGGCGGACGACACACCAGAGCTGCTAGATCGAGGGATCGATCTGCACCACCGTTCATACCGTATTACGGTGCAGAACGCCACTCTGCCCGTACTTCGACCGCGACCGTCTAGACGTCTACTTTCAGTGGACCCTCGGTTCTGTTTCAGGTATCCGTTGACTCTTCGAGGTCTCCCAATTAAGTACACATGGCTTGTTAATAACATATAATTTTTATGTGCAGGTTACGTGAGGCAGGCCTCCTCCAGTTGTGTCGCCTTATGGAGGCTCGAGCTGCTGAGGCCGATGAGACGAGGAGGTGGAGTTTTGATAGGTCTCTTCTAGCAGCCCTGGTCGACCGATGGAGGCCGGAGACACACACGTTCCACCTGCCGTACGGGGAGGTCGCACCGACGCTTCAGAACGTTGCGTTCTTGCTTGGCCTTCCCCTCGCTGGGGATGCCGTCGGGCCAGTCGACGGACTTCATGATTGGCGAGACGACATTATGGTCCGCTTCGGCCACGTGCAGCGTCACCCTGCACTTCCAGCTATGAGTAGCCTCCCTCCGTACAGGACCATGGGCCCGTCGTAGCAGTGGCTCATGCAGTTTACCGTAAGGCCTATTTGAAAAGAATTTTATCAATTTGCAGTTCTACTCAACTTTATTAACTGTATCTTTTTCAGTCCGATCAGCTACACCCAGAGGCTGACGTGTACTCTGTGCGATGGAGCTTAGAGGCCTACTTGTTATGGCTTTTTGGCTAGGTCATGTTCACTAGCAGCGCGGGACATGCCGTCGATAAGGTCATGATCCCCTACGCGCGCGCGATCGCTGATGCTGACGAGGGAGCAGTGCCACAGTGGAGCTGGGGATCCGCAGTACTGGCAGCGACGTACAGGGGGCTTTGCGAAGCGTGTACCAAGATAGAAACAGGTTCTTTGCTCACTGGTTGCCCCCTCCTTCTACAGCTATGGGCAGCTGAACGGTTCGCGATTGGTCGACCTGTGGTGGATCACACTGCCTACGAGGACGACCTGTACTTGCAGCATCCGCCCGAGGACTTCCCCACCATGGGTACAGTCTGGTGCCGTCGTCAGGTTCGTGTTCCTAGCTGACGTATATAGTTAATTTGTATCGTACCTTCTAACCTATTGATTGTTATATTTCAGCGATGATGGGCACATGTGCAGGTCACGCGGTCGTACAACGATTTTATGCTGGAGTTCGACAGGATACAGCTGACCGACGTGATCTGGGAGCCTTACAGCCAGGAGGCTATCCACGCACGAGCTCCCCTTGGGCTGTCCACGTTGTGCACACATGACCAGGCCTTCTGGCTGACGCTCCGACCGATGGTGTTCGACATATTCGTCGAACTGCACTGCCCAGGACGTGTTTTGCGCCAGTTCGGTCTCATGAAGCCGTCCCCCGCCCCTATCATCCGTACCGTCCCTGCAGATGGTCACAGGTAAGTACTCTAACAACTGACTTTGAAAAATTAATCGCAATAGACATGTCTTACTTAAATTTGTGTTCAGGCTGACTCGGAGGGGACAGGTCGGCGGCAACTTATGGGTTCCACGTCTGCAGCCATACGTGGACGACTGGTTGCTTGCCACAGAGGACGTCGTTGAGGAGTACCGCCCCCACACCGAGGACTCATACATGAACTATCTCCGGTGGTACCAGCCTCGTACCCGGACACGTGTCACCTTCGTTCCTCCGGAGCAGCAGCCACACATCGCCGCCGTGGGTGACGCTTACCCTGCGCACCGTGATCAGGATTACTTTCGCGCCGTGAGTACTTGAATCTCTCATATATATCAGTAGTTCATTACGTATATCTTTCATCTAACTTAAAACTGAAATTAGGTCAACGGTGCGCAACTACTTTACACGGAGGTTGACTCCGTGTGCCGCCACTTGGAGGGTGGCTTGGCGTTGACAGTGGACGAGCAGCGCACCTCGTACACGCGGATGCGTACGACGCTTAGATCCGTGCTGAGGGCTCTGACTTATCGGACCTCCGAGGCAGCGCCTCGAATTCCTGCACCGGCACCCGCAGCACGTCCTCCTGCACCCCAGACCAGAGGTAACTCCGTGTACCCCACCTCGTCTACCTATGTTTTTCCAATCTGGATGACTGTGTGACTTACGACGACACCTTTCATAGCGTTCTCTATGCCGTACCTTCGTTCCTCCGGAGCGGGGTCCTCGGTGCACGGAGCAGAGGCATCCAGGCACTTCACTCATGCTCCACCCAGCGCGTCGGCCCATGGTGAGGGTTCCTCCGCTCAGGGAGCAGCCTGGGGAGCCTGGCCTTCGCCCCATGGAGTGGGTACCTCCTCTCAGGGAGCAGCCTGGGGAGTCTGGCCTTCGCCCCATGGAGTGGGTACCTCCGCGTAGGGAGCAGCTTCGACGTCGGCCCAGGGAGCCGGTACCTTGTCGCGGACCTACCGACTACCTAATGACCGCACCACTGACGCACCGATCAGCGACGAGGAGGTCGAGATCGGCCCTTCACAGCTTGCAGGAGCACCTCCGCCCTACACGCAGGAGTTATCACAGATGACTCCAGTGCAGCACATCCGTATGACTCGAGGTGTTCCACCGGATCGCCACACCTACTCGTCGGGGCACGTGCGACCGAAGAGGCCGAAGAGGGGTAGGGGGCAGGGGCAGGGACAGGCTCAGGGACAGTAGTACCCTGTATGATGTAATTACTGTCTTGATGTATGATACGCACTTTTCTTTTGTCAAAATTTATCTTTTGTTATATTCTTCTTTTCCCGTCGGGGCCCTGATGTATTGTAACAATTCTTTTGAGTACTATATCTAGAAATCCCCGTCAGTTCCTTATTCGTACCCTTTCGAACACAACTAATACATTCCAAAATTATAGGTACTCTAGGGCGATGAGCTACTAATCCGAATTCATCTAACAAAACGGCCCTAATAATCCGAAACATAACTGGGAAGCAAGTCTTCATCTTCAGAACCACTATCCTCTCCCACAAACTCATTGGTACGGCTACGCTCAGCTGCGTTGGCCTCTTCTTCCTTTTTTTTAGTAAGCGGCCTCCAAGTCATCGAAGGCTTGGGTGAACGCTTTTATCATACTCCTCTTCTTTCTTTTTTTTAGTAAGCGGCCTCCAAGTCATCGAGGGCTTGGGTGAACGCTTCATCATACTCCTCGTCCTCGTCGTTCATCGGCATCTCCGCCTCCGCCATCTTCTGCTTCATCTTCGCATCAGCACTCCTCTTTTCGGCCTCCTCCATCTTCTCCCTCGCATGCAAGGATGCTTCCTCTTCTCTCTTCTTTTTCCATGCATCACAGTCTTTCTTCCACCGAGCAGCACTTGGGGTTTGGACACACAATCGTCGGGCATAGTCAACCTGCGCTCGCTTTCGCATCTTAATGTTGTTGTCCACAAGCTGAGTACCAGACCTGAACTTCAGGTCCATTAGTTGCTTTTGCTTCAGTGTATCCATGTATTCCCTGTGGTCTTCACCATGGGCAAAAACCTCCCACTTGCATTTCCTAAGGCTCTGTGATCGAACGGAACAATTTTAAAGTCAGCAAATACAAAAAGTTTGGATATCAAGTGAGCAACAAGTGGAACAAAAGGACCTCATCGTAATCAACCATATGGCCGCACCAATAGCCTATTCCAAGCTCCGATGATAGTAGGCCATACTGCGCTTCGACACCACATTTGCACAACACAGGAGGCTTGGGGGTAACCACTTTTCTCTTCTTGTCCACCTTCGGCTCGGGCCATTTGATCTTTGGATCCCACAGCCACTCCCTGAAGTTACACTTCCGCAACAAGGTATACCCACCCTACAATGTAAAATGTTAGTACATGCACAAATACTAAGAAAGCCATGACCGCATACAATTTGCACTTACTCCGGCGAGGTTAGGACATTCGAACTCGTTAGGCCTATCTGAACTTATTACAGAATAATCTCCGCATTTGCAACGAGGCGGAGATTCAAGCTGTCTCAATTGGGCTATTTTCTTCTCCTCGTCTGTCATTGGGGGGGCTCAGGGGGAGGTGCCACCCACCGCTCGAATTGATCGGGTGGATTATGCTTCCCTTTCCACCATTCGTCAAACTGGAGATACCTTGGGTCGAATTTGTCTGGACCGTCAATCCACTGAAAGAAAAAGCACCGCTCATGGGCCTACAAAACATGATTGCTAACGACATTGTTAGAGATACAAGAGCTGCAATTACTAGCATTGAATAAAGACGCAGTGACAGAGGTGCAATTACTTACATTGAATCCACCGCATGTGTAGTAGCAACGGGCAGCTGTGTCCTCATGACGAGATTGGCCAATATCAGCCGGTTCTCCACAGTCATAATTTGGGACAGGGACTGCAGGAGGAATAGGAGCATCCTTGCTAGACACGTCGGGATACAATTCTCTAGGACGACCTCGTTTTTTCCAAAACTCCGTCCGCCATAAGTTTTGCATATCTATTCAGAGAAAATATGATATTCGTCACATTTTAAATCATGCAATCCATTGTTTAAAGCATAGCATAAACATCATTATTCTTAAACCCTACACCCTAAACCCTAAACCCTAAACATATCTATTCAGAGAAAATACGATATTCGTCATATTTCAAATCATGTAATCCATTGTTTAAAGCATAGCATAAACATCATTATTCCTAAACCCTAAATATATCTATTCAGAGAAAATACGATATTCGTCACATTTCAAATCATGCAATCCATTGTTTAAAGCATAGAAGAAACATTATTATTTCTAACATGAACTGCAATGCTTTAACATCATTATTTATAGATCTAATATACATACTACTCACAGATCTACCCAGAGTCAACTAAAAACTAAACAACTCTAGTGCACATTATATTTTACTAATGCATAGCAACAGACTTGTAATGTATGAGAAGCTTACCTAAAAGCCAAGGTCTCAAACTGATAGGGCTTCGCTGTTTACTTCCTTCCCCTCCCTCCTCTCCTCTTTCTTTTTTTCTGAAAAATTTAGTGAATATAATGAAAATCTGAAGAGGGGGGCTGGGTATATATAGGCGGAGCCCAAAAAACACCCACGTTTTTTGCGCGCCAGGGGGCCGCCTGTAAAAGTGCGCGGCCGGCCTCGCCCTTTTGCAGACGGCCCCCTGGCGACAGTGGGCGTTTTTTGGCTGCTCCGAGGCCCGCCCGCAAAACAGCGCGCACTTTTGTAGGCGGCCCCCTCGCCACTAAAAAACGCCCACGCAGTGGGCGTTTTTTGGGCGCCAGGGGGGCGCCCGTAAAAGCCGGCACCGGCGGCGGCCGGCCCTGTGCCACGTCACATATAACGCCCACACAGTGGGACGCCCACTATGGGCGACTAGTTCTGTCATATTTCGAAACAAAAAATTAAAATTGTAAATTTTTTTTAAAAAAATTAAAAATAAAAAAATTCCCCTCCACGTAGGCTGCCGACCACCGTGCGCGACGGCCGGACTGCCAGACGCGCACCGTCCCCTCTGTCTCCGGGGCCCGGGGGCGGGGGCAGGGGGGGGGGGCGGCGGCTGTGTGCCGAGATTTCTCTCGGCCCATGTCATGCCGCTCAGGCTGAGGCTCAGCATCAGCAGCACACGGCAGAGATACTAGCCCCCGTCCAAATTCCAGAAGCATATCAAGTTACGTGAACTAAAAACGGTTGCGATAAGATGAATGGCAAATTCATATGCGGAACGCCAACAGGAAGCTGCTTAAAAAAAGTAGAAACATGATCCAGCAAATCTCTGAGAAAATCTAGGGTTGCATCGACAAACGAAATGCAACGAATGGTTTAGAATTCAGTATAACTATTTTGTGATTTGACTCTGCACACCGGTCTGCATCCACTGAATCACAAAGTCAAGCTAACTGTCATGATTAGTCTGACTTGAAAGAGATCTCAAACCTGAGATTTCACTCCTCCCAATACCAGCGATCGTTACCATACCATGACTAGGGGCAGCAAGAGTAGTTATCTCAATAGATAACATGCACTGCCACTCATTTTTATATGGAAGTAAAACAGAATAAACAAATAGCAATCATGCTGTGATCACAAGTCAACCATGTTGATGAATTACCAAGGATGCCACATAGGTTATCTTAGCTAAACCACATGGGAATAGTGCAATGTATTTGGACATAATTCTACATAAACCTCATAAAGAAAGCAAGGATTCCTTCATTCTCAAACAACATCATGTTAGCAATCTCAAACGGGATATTCTCAACATTCCTATCTAGGCCACTATAAATACCTGGCCTGCTGTAGATGTAGCGTACCAACTTGAGAAGAGCAGACAGCACAACTGGTTAGACTGCAACACACCAGTGTTTTGGGAAATGGAGATTCCAGTGATAAAGATGGATCAGCTGCATGGCGAGAAGAGGTCAGAGACACTTTCA
The DNA here is from genome assembly GCA_023333625.1 of Bothriochloa decipiens. Classification (NCBI taxonomy): domain Eukaryota; kingdom Viridiplantae; phylum Streptophyta; class Magnoliopsida; order Poales; family Poaceae; genus Bothriochloa; species Bothriochloa decipiens. Next base: position 18,123,314 of record CM041638.1, read on the forward strand.
CTCCTCCATAATGCCTGTGCGCAATGGGGATTCTTTTGGGTAAGTAACAAAATGCACATTATCATTGTCTAGATGAGGAGAATTTCATTATTTTCTAACATGTTGCATGCTAAACTGCATGTCAGCTTGAGAATCATGGCGTCAATGAGGACCTCATGAACAAAATGAAGGGCCTGGGGAACAAACACTATGAACAAGACATGGAGAAGAGCATCTACAGTTCGGAGAAGGCAAAAATCCTAGGTTATGAGAAAGTTTTATCAGATGTTGACTGGGAGTGCAAGTTTTATCAGATGTTGACTGGGAGTGCAGTTTCATGTACTGTCATCAGCCTAAATCAATCAGTCAAGATATTCCTGAGCCGCTTTGGTGAGTGTGAAGTTTAAATAAAAGAAAAATATTTACCAAATTTAGTATGTTGTGATCTGTTAACTATATATAAAAAATTGTAAATCAAACTAATATGATGCAATAAACTGTGCAGTGCAACAGTATGTGAATATGCAGAAGAAGTAATCAAACTGGCTGAACAGCTTGCTGCAGTTATGAGTGAAAATCTTGGGCTGGACAAGGATTATATAGAGAAGGCATTTTCTAAACCTTCTGTAGGCATCAAGGTGGCAAAGTATCCCAGGTGCAGTCATCCAGAGCTTGTGATGGGCCTCAGGGAACACACTGATGCTGGGGGGATCATACTTCTACTTCAAGATGAGTTAGTCCCAGGTTTGGAGTTTCTGAAAGATGGTAAGTGGATCGCAATACCTCCAACAAAAGGCAATAGAATTTTTGTAAACCTTGGAGATCAGATTGAAGTGATGACCAATGGAATCTACAAGAGCATATGCCATCGGGTCCTTCGAAATAAGAATGGGAGCCGCCTGTCTATTGCAACATTCTATAACCCTGGTGCCGATGCCATAATCTACCCAGCTCCAAAGCTTACATATCCTAGCCAATATCGTTTCACCTTAATTTCTATTCTACTACCAAGTTTACTGATAAGGTATCAAGGTTCCAAACTACAAAGGCAATCTTGAAGTGAATCGCATCAGAAGCCTGGAGAAAAGAAGTATCTTGTTCAGCAATACTGCATCAGTGTGTAGATGCATTTGTATGCAGTGCTCCTAAGGAACAGCCAAGTGTTAATTTATGTATTTTACTTTCAGTTGTTTATCTGTTTGAAGAATAAACAGCTTACACTACTTGTATTTAATGTAATATATTACATGTTTCTTCATCAGACAGAAAAATGTCATGTTAGCTATGAAGATGCCAATCTATTATTGAATTAAGAATCTTATAAACACTAAGAATTAACATATACACAATAACAAATTAGTTGCTTTGTATATGAACCAATCTTCAGTTTGTATGGTTTAAAAACTTAGAAGCTGTATGTTTTGAAGTCAGCAGATGTTAAAGCACCACGCATGCATAGGAGTACTTCTATAAAATTAAACAGACCTTCCAAGAGAATTAAACATTCAGGTAATCCAAGTAGAAATGTGGACTCACAAGTTGTTCGAGCTTAGTGTAAACTCAACTTGCAGGGCGCAATTTTGCCAATACAGCTTTAGTCAGGCAAGTGTCGGTTCTCTCAGCAGCTCTCTCGAGTAAACCCCTCTGATGCTTACATTCACGCCAACACTTTGACACAAAGCACTTCAGAAAGTTGCCAAATTTCAATGACCTCGGGAACTTTGATGCCTGGTCATCAATCACATAAATTAGCTCGCCAACGGTGCTCGGTGTCAAGCAAACATCTTGACTGAGAATGTTGTAAAATAGTGTGAACAGAGATTCTGTCCAGACCAAATCAGTACCAATACTGTCCTGATGCTGAGGCATACAGACTGGTTTCCTCTCTTGTTCCTCTCCTGAAAGCAGCCTATGGCAGAAAGCAGTGACATGCAGTGGATGCATGCATTCCTTGATAACACGTGTTAGCACATCACACTGGGGAACATTCAGACCGCCCTTTCTAAGAACCAGTGGAAATAGTACAGCTTCCAGTGCTGCAGCTGGGTGGCGCTTGCAGAGACCCAATGCAGTGGATAGGAGAACCGATGAAGCTGGTCTCTGAAGCTCGAGTAGCTGCGGTAGGAAAACAGAGCACAGAACAAGTGCTGGTCCTTTTCCATCCACTCCATCTCCCTCAAGCACTAAGTTGGAAAGCAAGACCCTCAGAGTGTCATCGTCGGCTTCCCACGGCTGTACTAAGCTAAGCACTTCTGCTGCATTCCTGGACTCAACGCAAAGGTCCTGCAAATCCTTCGCCACCCGCTGAGCCTCCAAGACAGATTCCACTGCCACAATCTCCTTCTGCATAGCCAGGGCCCTCTGCACGATTGAGTCCTCAAGCGGAGGAGCCTGAGGGGGAAGGACACGTCCAGGCGCCTCCTGCATCTCCACGTCCTCGTCTTGCACCAACACCAAGTTCTCCAACCCAATCATGTCCGAACGATCCTCACCATCACGACCAGCACGGATCCCGCTCTCATTCCCTATTAAGCTCCGGCAATCAATGGGGAGCCACGGCAGGACAGGACACGCCCGCGTGGCGGCTTCTTTAAGCCACGTTGGCGGATCATGAAACCCATCGATGAACTCGTCGGAGGCAACGCCAGGGACGCCTTCCTCTTCAGGCAATCCGTCGATCAGGTGGCGGGCGCCGCGGCGGACCCACAGTCCGTACCTGCCAAGCGGGGCGGAGAGGACGCGGGCGGCGAGTGTGCGGAGGAAGTTCGGGTTGAGGAGGCCGGCTGAGGAGGCGAGGAAGGAGAGCGCCTGGGACTGGAGGAAGGGCGGCAGGGTCTGGAAGAGGATGGCGGCCGTGGGGTCGGAGGCCGAGGCGGGGAGAGTGGGCGCTGGCGAGAGGAGGAGGCGCAGGAGCGCGGCGGCCGGGGGAGGCGCGCTGGGGCAGTCTCCGGAAGAGAGGGAGGAGGAGAAGGCGGCGGCGTTCGCGGCGGGAGAGGCGAGGAGGTGGCGGAACAGCGGCAGCCACTGCTCCATTTGGGGGTCGCGGGAAGCCGGGAAGATCGATGAGGCTGAGAGCGGAGAGAAAAAATAAAAAAAGAAATCTCGAGCAGGCTTCCAATTCGAGCCCGGGAAACTGGAATGGACCGAGCCGGAGAAACCTATTCCGCTGTTCGGATGTCAATTGTCTAAAATATAGCCATTGTAAACATTCTGTTAGTTTTTTTAGTTTCTACTGTATAACCTTCTACTGTATAACCAAAAAAAGTCTAAACTGATAAATTTAGTTAACTTTATAAAAACTTTAGACCCATTTATAAGTGAGCTAAGGTAATTTAAAGTTTAACGAAGTAGTTTTCAACTTTACTAACTAAAGTTTAGACCAACAAATCCAAACAGGTCCAAAAAATCTACAGTTTGTAGGTCTATATATCTTGATAAAAGTTTCATAAGAGTCTACTAGGGGGGAACGGGAATTTTATAAAACATCATGTCCTCTCTAGTGCAGCGGGGACAGGGCGCGTCATTGTAACATTCAAATTTTCTCGACCTTAAATAGAAAGATGCGCAAAGGTTCAATGAATAACCAAACAGATGTGCTATCAAGAAATATTTCATGATCGATTTAATAAATCTAATTTGACACATTGCATATGTTGATAAATTTCTTTTCATAAACACGGTCGCAAATGAAAATCTAAATGACATTTGACGTTTTGACATCGAAATAGTATAGTTTATATTTAGGCACGGAGGAATTCCTGACCTGACGCTGACATTGTTCTAAGGAAAAGGCCTGACGCTGACATCAACTATTGTCCTATAGAAGATCATCAGCCACGCACTCAGCCAGGACTAAAAAGAAGGCGCACGAACAACGAACAAACAGCACGGGCAATCAGGAACCCCGAACCCCTTTTTCGTTCTCGCGTGCGGTGCCAACCGCCAGAATTATTGACGTGGACGTGCCACCACGGCACCGCATCCAAGATCGATCAGTTGCCTGAGACGTTTGGTCGACCCACCGCCATGTACTATATCATCCTAATCGCAAGGCCGTTATTACGCAATTAACGCAAGTACATACATGGATCATGGATGCAATGCAAGCCGCAACTGCATGCTCGCCGCCGACATGTGTAATACATGCCGTGCGCGGTGGTTGGGTGAAGATAGGAATCGGTCACCAACTCCTCAATCTAGCCAGAGCCAGCCAAATACTAATCCGTACTGTACCGGTAGACAACTTGTGTGCTAACTGCAGGCTAGGTTCTCCTGTCAGGATACTGGACCAGTCCAGGCGCAACGTTGAGAGAGCTCACTGACACTGCCAGCGAGCACCTGGCACCTGCCAGCAGTGGTTAATTAGTGGTTCATCATTTGTTTGTATATGTTCCGCTGATGGGTTTTGCGGGTGATAAGCTAAATAATACTCCCTCCATTCTAAGTGGACTGTTGTTGAGGCATGAGATTTGAACGTCTACATTCATTGTGTTTGCTCTACGGTTGAACCCTCAATGATGAACTCACCTATAGGCTATATCGACAGAAATAATGGGACAGATGGAGTATTGTTTTATTGGGAAAGAAACACCATGTACCATACGCATAAGTTCAAAAAAACAAGCAAGGGATTAAGATGTGGGACAAGAATGATTATTTCTCTTGTGACATTCACACAATAAGATTTAAGCTATCATACATGTTGGAAGGAATAAATAACCTCATTGACAACTCAATGTTGCAAATTTCTACTAAGAGAAATGAAGTCTGTGAGATCCATGCAGACTACTGCAGAGCAAAAACCATTCTACTGCTATTCAAGAGCTGACTAGCTTGTGTACCGCCTGCCGGCCGTGAGCTGCAGTTCCTGCAGCCATGCCGACGACGACGGCCAACAACTCCAAGAACAGATCTCCAATAAATACTACTACTAATAGTCTTTTTTTGTACGTACGTATAGTAGCCAGCACGAATTGTGTCTGTAATTCCGTATGTACGCCGTATCTGTAGATATGAGCAAGAAAGATTTGGTGTCATGTGTGTATTGTAATGTATGCCCTGCCCTGTGCTTCCCTTCTCTTCTCTTCCCAGCAAGCAAATTATTCACAACTTGATCTCCATTTCTGACGATCACGTCGTCCTGGTGACGAGCTTGACGCCGGAGAGGTCGCCGCCGAACTCCTCGAGCACCACCAGCAGGTTTCCGCTGGGGTTGAGCCAGGAGCGCGGGACATGGTAGTACCTCTGGGAGATGTCGCCGCAGCCGGTCTGGCACTTGGTCTCGCTGTACGTCCCCGCGTAGCTGCACCCGCCGCAGCCGCCGCCAGAGGCCTTGTACGACCAGTACCGGCCGATGTGGTGGCCGTTCACCCACGCCTGGCCTTTCCCCATGCTGCCCATGTCCAGCGCCACCGGCGCGTTGCCGGACGGCGCGTTGAAGTAGGCCTGAAGATCACACACATGTATAGAGTCGTTCACACGCCTTGCTGCTTGTGGCAATGTGCAGTACGATCATGCATGTTACTGTGGTTCTGTAGGACACTGACCTTGTGCCATGTCAATGGTTGCGTCCCGGCGGCGCCGCCCCACTCGACGGACGAGCTCCCGGCGACGGAGTGCACTCCCAGCGACTCGCCGTGCAGACCGATCTGCGTGCGTCGTGAGATCAGTCAGTCAGTCAATCAGAGTGTGTGTGTCTAGGTTCAGACTTCAGAGTAACAGAGCAAATGAGCAGCAGCAGGTAAGGTACCTGGTAGGTCCATTTCTGGTTGCTGAGGTCCCTCTTCCCGTCGTTGAGGCCGGACAGCGTCACCGGACCGAGCACGCCGACGTTCCACGCCTCGTAGTGGGTGCCCTGGTTCTGCAGGTGCAGGGTCACCAACCACAAGAGGTTGTTAACAAGTTTCAGGCTTGCAGGCACTGTGATATCTGAAATTCTACAAGCCTGCAATGACGAAATATAGACTCTGAATGTCCGGTGAGTTTGCTTACAGGGAGGCCGACTGCTGCGCTGAGGATGGAGATCTTGTTGCTCCCCTGCCACATCTTCACGTACTTGCTGTATGTCAGCTTCGGGCCGTCGTAGCCGCCATATGCGGCGCCTGCCATTGAAGAATTGAACACCAAGAAATGTTTCATCATCAGTAAATAAACTGGGCGATGCAATACGGCATGGGTTGCAGAGAGATGCTGCTCTGAAACAAGAACAAGATTCAGATGGGGACGGTACCGTAGGACTGCCCATTGACGAACACCTGCAGGGCGTGGCCGGCGGAGTAGATGGTCAACTGCGGCCACTGCCCGGACTTCAAGAACTGCTCGTTCGAGTTGATGTTCACGCTGCATTGAAATGAAACATTCAGTGGTCAGCACGCAGGGACCATCAGCCGATTCATCAGAGACAGAGAGGAATGGAGGAGGAAAGGAAGTTTCAGGGGGGGGGGGGGGGGGGGGGGGGTCTCATCTCATCACACTCACTAGGTGGTGTACCACAGGTAGTCGGACTTGTCCCACGTCATGCTGAGCTGCTCCACCAGGCCGTCCTTGGTGAAGGCGCGGTCGTCCAGCGAGTTGGTGGCCTCGCTGTACGACTGCCACGAGAAGCCGCCGGCGGGGCTCATCCTCGCCGGCGCCGACGGCGCGCTCACCGTCGCCGTGTTGAAGACGGCGGTCTTGCAGTCCGGTAGCACGCTGATGGACCACGCCGGGAGGTTGTAGCGCCGCCCGTTGAACACCACCGTCGCCGCGGCGTTGGTCTTGTAGTTGGACAGGAACGCCGCGCACGCGCCGCTGCTCGACTTGAACACGTACGCCTGAAAATTAAAGTGAAAACACAGCTCCGATCCATGAGCAACTAGTATTAACTCGGTGCATTTTCAGAGGGCTCTGGTTCTGACAGAATGTGGCCGACCTTCTCGTAGTTCCCGATGGACTGGATGGTGGGGTCGCCGGAGATCAGGGCCGGCTCGGCTTGCTTGATGGCCTTGTGCAGGTCCCTCAGGTGAGACCATTTCGGCTGCCGCAGCAGACCTGAACACGCCATGCCATGGTTTGCAGAGTTTCAGTTACAGACGGACCATCTATCACACATTCAGAAGAATCTACTGCAACAACTCGAGTACACTTTTCTTCCTCTTATTAACTGTCACATACTGAAACTGAAATTGCCATGGTGGCCTACCGTATTCGTCGATCGGCGCATCATAGTCGTAGCTGGTGGCGATGAACGGCCCGCCAGAGGTGCGGTCGAAGTTGGTGCCTCCATGGTACTGAAGAAACGAAGCATATGCTAATTAAACATCATTTGCTTTGCAAACATCCAACTACTCATGTGACTTGACTGACCCATGTGGCAGCTCAGCTGGCGCTAGCCAGCCCAGTGACTCACACTCACCATGTAGTAATTGACGAAGGAGCCGCCCTTCTGGATGAAGCGCGCCACGGCGAAGGCCATGTCCTCCACCGGCCGGTGCGGCACCGCGCCACCGAACGCCGTGAACCTGATGAACGCATGCATTTTGGTCTCATTCATTCACGGCGATCGATCTTAGCTGGGTGGCGATGCCATAGTAGAAACAAGTCGAGTACTAGGAATTACCAGCCGGTCCAGGCCTCGGTCCACATGGTAGGCTTGCTGTTAGAGTTGGGGCTGAAGTAGTCGCAGTAGAATCCATTGCAGGTGTTGATCTGAACGAAGACATGACCAGTATTTCGCAATGATGGAGACGATTAAGGTAGGGTAATTCAAAGACACGTAATAAGGTAATTAAAGAATCTACATATAGCAAATAGTAGTAAAATTAATTCAAAGATAACTGAAAGTGGCAGTATGAAATGGGACAGGCATAAGCATAATTGTTTGTCCGGAGCAAGCAAAAGCAAAGCAAATGTGCCAGCTGGAAAGGAGGGACCGCACGCGGCAGCGATTGATGTCCTAACGACGACGACGACGAGAAAGAGAGGGAAAGAAAGCGATCGAGGTGATTGATTAGTGCGTCTTAATCACGAACGCGCCGTTATATCAACCGAATTAACCACCGCGCGGGAACGAGTTGGAGAAGAAGAAAGCAGAGTTTTTATTTACTTACCACGGGGTCTGGGGCGTCGTCCTGCTTGCACATGACCCAGGGCACGCCGGCGCCGGTGGCGACGGCCATCTTGGCCGCCCAGTTGGCGTAGGGCATGGCGCCGGCGCCCATGACGGACTCCATGGGCCCGTACTCGTTCTCCACCTGCGCCAGGATGATGGGCCCGCCCTGCCACTCGAAGAGCCCCTCCGACTTCATCATCGACACGATCTTCTCCACGAACGCCTGCATCGCCGCCTTGAAGGGGCCATTGTCGGTGCGGAAGCTCATGCCGGGGACGTACTTGAGCCACACGGGGAAGCCGCCGAAGTTCCACTCGGCGCAGACGTAGGGCCCGATGCGGAGGTGGACGTAGAGCCCGGCCTGCTGCGCGAGCTTGACGAAGCGGACGAGGTCGTAGCGGTCGCCGAAGTAGTACTGGCCCTGGACGGGCTCGTGGCCGTTCCAGAAGACGTAGGTCTGGACCACGTCGAGGCCGCCGTCCTTGGCCTTCTTGAGAAGGTCCGGCCACATCTCCGGGGTGCTGCGCGGGTAGTGGATGGAGCCCGAGATGAGGATCCGGCGCTGCCCGTTGATCGTCACCGCCTTGTGGTCGTACGACACCGCCGCATTGGCTGGGGACGGCGGCACGATGGTGGCCGCCACAGCCAGCAGGGCGGCCAGGAAGAGCAAGCCGCCGGACATGGTGCCGTGGCGGTGCTGGGCCTTTGGCGGCCTACTGGCTGTCTGGCTCTCCCTCCCTCTCTGTTCTTCTTGCAGAGAGGCAATGGCAGTGGACAGGAGAAGGGAGAAGGGAGGAAGAAGGGAGTGGGAGAGGACGGGAAGGGATGGTGCTGGTGAGCTGAGCTTATATCTGAGCTAGGCTAGCTGTGCTGGCTGCGCTGATGAGTGGGAATGCGTTCCTGGTTTCCGATTCTTTTACCTGCCGCGCCGCGCCGCGCTTTTGATCTTTTGCCTGCCCTTGCTTTTGGATCAGCTAGCATTGGACGAGTGCGCACGCAAGAACCAAGAGATGGGAGAAGTGTGGTGGAGTGGTGAAGCGAGAAGTGGAAAGACGAAGCAGAGCAGGTAGAAGGAGGAAGGAAGGCCTCTGCTCTGCTCTGCCAGGTGAGCACTCTGCAGTGAAGGAGGGCGGCTATTTAGTTGGCGCCCAATCCCAGCAGGGGAGGGAAAGGACAGAGGACCCCTGGACTGGACCCCCTGGGGTTCAAAGTTTAACTAACACTTGAACAGAAGGAGAAGAAGGTTGGGCGGGGCCCATACCCAGTGCTTCTTTTTTTTTTCCTTTTTTTTCTTTTTGAAGCGGGTGAATTTTAATTTTCCTTCCAAAGTCATCAATTATTCATGCCCAGATGGCCGGCTATTGCTGATTGCTCATAAACGTTCTGTGAATTTTTCTTCACTCGGTCACGCAAAACGTTCAGTGAATTTCAGTTGCCGGTTGAAGTGGAAGAAAGCGTGGCATTAAGCAAGGCATCAACCAATTCAAAGATTATGACGGACGGCAAAGCATGGCTGAAAAGATTTTCTATATTATTGGTAGAACGGCGTTGGTTTGAGGGCAACGCTGGCATTGGTGGTACAAGTACACAGGGCTAGTACGTCTGCTGACTCTTGGGTACGTGTCCTGGATGGTTGGTCCACGTCGTTGAAAATGGCACGCAGCCTCGGAGAGTAAGCTGCTGGATTACTGGATTCTGGTTGCTGCGTGCGTGGATTAGAAATGCATTGCCGCTACCGTAGAGTTTATCTCACTGGATTCTGGTGGACGCAGTATATTGATGCACCTACAGGCTACAGTACAGCGTTGCCGTCAGCTAAAGTGGTTGGTACAGTACACTACAAATACTAGGCAAACCTAGTTTCAAGCATAATATAAAGGTGAGCTAAAGCGCGGGTTGAATATTTTGATTATGAGTCAGAATGAGTGCACTATTTACAGCATTTTCAATCATTCCTATTTTTTTGTTAAAAAAATATTTATCATTTCAAATATCCTATATATTGATTGTGTTATGTTACCAATTATTTCTCGCTCAAGATCTTGATCCCATGCGAAATCATGCTAACCTTGTGGTTGTGGGAGTATCTTGAACTCTCACGTACCGATGGTCATTTCAGCAATTCAGTTTCCTGAGAGCAACTCCAACGGATTCTCTATATTCTTTCTTATTGTTAGAAATAGAGATTTTGATGGAGAAAAAAACCCAACAACTTCTTTAAGTGGTTATCCAAGTATAGCCACTCTATTCCATTTCTCTCTAACCAAAGATAGATAACGAAAATGACCCTACAAAATATATAGAAAAGTTGTTGGCCAGTGGAAACATATTAAAATGATTTTTATAAAAATGACTGTTCAAATGATGATATACAGAGTAAATTTTAGAAAGACCCTTTGAGTTGCTTACGAATTGAAGATCCATATTGGGCCTCTAATAGATTTAGAATATTCTTCCTATCTCTACAAATATGAGAAAGTGGCCTTCGCTAGTTGGGTGCGAAATATGTCCATGTACCTAGCCATCTAAATTTAAGTCCTCTCTTAGCTTAAAATCATTAATGTCCATTTTTTCTTACACAAATAAAAGGCCTACCTCCTCTTATGGTAGCCACATTTTGTAAATCTTGCCGTCTAATTTAACAGCGTCATTAGAGCTTGTCTGGTTTGCCTCAAGGCAAGCCTTCCTCAACCGGCACCACTCCTAAACACTAAATTTTAGGTGCCTGGGACTGAAATACTTGCCCGGAGGAAGAGCAGGGGCTGCCTGGAGTTTGCCAACCAAAAAGTTTTAGAGTTTTTTTTTAAACTAAACAGTTTTGGAGTTTGGACGCGGTAGTGATATGCAGTTGTGCACCACTGAGCCCGCTCACGAACAACAACAATAGCTGTGCCTCTTAAAGGTGTAACAAATCTTAGGTAAAGCCACGACCTTTCTGCAAATGCAAGTGAGGTGGTGACACTGAGCTTTCCACGAAGGAGGATGAGGAAAGGTGGACATACCTGCACAACGAATTTTCATGGAGACGATCGTTACAAAATGATACATACTGGTATGCCTACAACTACAGCTATTGGACAGTGAAGCACTCTGTTTTACTCACTCCTATTTCCTCCTTTTTTCCGACGAAGTTCATATTTTCATGTAAGGTTGTTGCATGCAAGGTCGCAAGGTGCTGACAAAGGAGCAAGGGCAACAGATATGTCTGATATCAGAAAGGACGATGGATGTTCCAACGGCTTCCATGGTTGTAAGTTTGTGGGGGGTGATAAACCGGTACCGCAAACGTATTAGTGGTTAAAAGTGTTCTTTCGGCCTTTCGTTGCAATCTTTATTACTTCACTGAATGATGATGAGGCCGCGGCGGCACTGATTGTCCTGAAAGGCTGAAGCGATCTCTTTTATTTCTCTCATCAGTGGCAGTGAGGAACCGACACAAAAAGGTTGGATTTCTTTTTTTATATCGCCACCTGGACAAGATCTCTCACCGACCAAAAGCTTTGCACTGCCGGAAAATCTGTCTTTACCGATTGTATAGGCTTTTGTGGACTGCCAGAGCTCGGCTAGTCGGCAAAGATAGCCCCATTTACCGACTGTCATAGCCTGACACTCGGCAAAGAGGTCTTTATCGAGTGTCAGCTGAGGCACTCGGTAAAAATTTTATTTTTTTAAATCTTGATTCAAAACTTTTTCTGTGGTTCTTCTGAATTGTATTGAATTATATTTTCAAATTTAAAATTTTTATAACTTTTTGCTATATTTCTTGAATTAATTTTGTTTACTTGTATTTTTTCCAAAAAAATAAATTTGAATTGCAGGTGTATGAAATAATGAAATCTAGCCATTTAAAAAATTATATTCATGTTAGAGAGTGTATTTGAGGCTGTATCCAGAAACTCACCCAAAATTTTTAACTCCTTGTTCACGACACATGACCATCCAATTACGAAAGAAGTGTTTTTTAATTATATAAAATACAAACGAAGTCCGAAAATCACGAAACTTGGCGAGGCGTCATCCCATCATATTTGGAGGCTGTGGTAAAAAATTAAGAATATTTTAAATAAGTTATGACGTCGGATGGCTAAAACCTAGACATCTCCACATGTGATCACTTGTGGTCACATGTGGAGATGTCTGGGTTTTAGACATCCGATATCACAACTTGCTTGAAACATTCTAAATTTTTTATTAGAGGCTCTTCATGTGATAATATGACATCTCGACAAATTTTGTGATTTTCGGACTTCGTTTGTATTTTATATAATTAAAAACACTTCTCCCGCAAAATGAATAGTCATGATTCGTGAAAAGGCGTTCAAAATTTTGGGTGAGTTCCTGGATACAACCTTAATATACACTCTCCAACATGAATATAATTTTTTGAGTAGCTACATTTTATTATTTTATACACCTGCAGTTCAATTTTGGATTATCCGAAAAAATTCAAGTAAATAAAATAAATGAGTGCAATATAGCAAAATATTATAAAAAAATCTTAAATTTGAACATATGCTTGTAAACAATATACCAGGATAACAGAAAAAGTTTGAATTTAAAATAGTTCATCTTCTCATGCTTTTAAATTTAAAAGATTTAAAACAAAAAATATAAAAAATAAAAAAGGATTTGCTGAGTGTCCTTCCTTGGCCACTCGGCAAAGACGCCAATCCAATAGGCCCAACAGCCCACCAAAAGCATCCAGACGTCCTCCACTATATAAATAAAAACCTAACCCTAACCCACCCCCACTCTTTCTCTTATCCAACTGCCTTCCACTCTCTCCCTCATCTCCTCCCTCCGCGTCGACGCCCGGCCGCCTGCCCGCACGCCTCCCTCATCTCTCTCACCACGGCGGCGTGGCGGTGCGCCCTCCCCACCATGGCGGCGCGCCCTCCACCATAAGCTCTCCACCACGCGCGCCCTCCCCACCACGGCGGCGCGCCAGCCCACGGCGGGTCGGGACGAGGATGGCGCGGGGAGCGGGCAGGGGCGCGGCGCTATAGTGCGGGAGGGTCGGCGCGCGGCACGGGGCGCGGGGAGCCCTCCACCACGGAGGCTCGCGCGGGTGCGTGGCGCAGGGAGCGCGACGCCGCCTCCGGGTCCTCTACAGATCTGCGACGGTGGGCTCCTCCGGCGAGCCGGACGCAGGCCGCGGGCGCGTGGACGGCCGCCTCCTCCAGCCCTGATGGCGGCCCACGCGCGCAGCCTCCACTGCACCGGCGGCGCGACAAGGTGCGGCGGCGGCGACGAGGATGGCCGGACGGCGGCGCGGCGGCCTGCGTCGATGGACTCGCCGGGCCCTGTGGATGGGCTTGGCGGGTTCCTACCTTTTTTTATATTTTCAGAAAGTCTTTGCCGAATGCTGACCTAGCACTCGGCAAAGTCTTTGCCGAGTATCCATGGCCTGGCAGTCGGTAAAGAAATCTTTGCCGTCAAATTCTTTGGACAAGTTTTTGCCGACTGTCGATGTGAAAAGCAGTCGACAAAGGCTTTGCCGACTGTTTTTAGCCCTTTACCGAGTGCTTCCAACACTCGACAAAGAAGTTGAGTCTGATAGTGTTGGATATATTTTTACTAGCAACACCGCACCACCAACAACAGAGGTTACGGAAAGCTAGGAAGCGGCTCATGCAATTGTATTAGTAATAGATGCCATAAATCGCATTGCAGGAGTAGTACATGTAGCTTTTGGTTAACGAAACACTCAACGTACGACCTTACCAGATATTAATTTCAGCGTCTTTCCAACCCTTAGGCCTTAGATACTAGGACTATACGTCTATACCCACAGATTTTCTTAAAAGTAAATCTATTATATACATAGCATTACTATAGGTATATAGATGACTTGTGTGTTAATAGATTAAAGATTTAAAATATTTCACATGATAGAGATGGCATGGATAATTATTTTTAATTAATAAGAGATGATATAGATTTAGTGGAGAACGAATGACGTAGACACCTTGCATGAAGAGAAAAATCCTCTAGTAGGATTTATCTTTGTAAGAGTTTTAGATTGAGATGGGCTTCCTCAGAACGTAACAATGATAATAATGAGACAAGACACGGCAATTTCTTATGCTAAGGAACAAAGTTGAAAAAGAAATACTAGTACTAAGGGGCAGTGGATCATAACACAACTGTCAGTTTGGTTGTTATATGAATGCCTGATAAACGAAAGAACAACCATCGATTGAGATGTGCCCATGCATTGATGCATCGCCACAAATCTTAGGAAAAAGAAAGTGGGGGCCAGAAGATGAACATGGCAATAAAATTGAGAAAATTTTTGCTACCAATCACTCCCAAATGTTTAAGTAGATCGTTATATTGCTGCGGCTATTCTCCAAGTTTGCAGGTCGTTCAATACGGGGTTTTGACTAAAAATATGGAAAAAGACAAGATATATATATATATATATGTTATAATATATAATAGTCGTGGGTGCTTGTGATCATTTACAGATGCTGCCCTGTAAAATACCCCCTCTATTAATTAGGGAGCATAGTAGTTTAGCTGCAAAACGAGAAATCCTTAGAACATAAGGGTGGGATGATCTACGATGGAATGTGCATGATGCATGTGTAAAAATAGTTGTACCAAAAGAATGAAAAATACCTAAGAGCTGTGCCATGTGCTACATCAAGATTGGAATATTGGATCAATTGTTGACTATGTGGATATATTCATATATATATATATATATAAAACCATCTTAAAATTAACGAAATATTCCAGTGACTCGCAGCACATGGCGAATCGAGATTGGATCAAATACCGAGCACTTTCCTGAACCGGTGATTAACATTCTCTTCAAGAACGTGAAATGCTCAAGAGGCAGCAGTACCGCACCATGCCGTATCAAGACTCAAAGACTGTTGGAAGCAAAGCCATATATGCGCATGAGGAGGCATGAAGCATGAACCATTAATTGTTTTTTGTCCCATATATACATGTTTGAACAGTCTACGGTCAGCACAGTACTTTCATGTGCAGCTAGTTCCATGTGGCCCCGCCATGCCCAAAGACAGAGAATACCAGCACAGCAACTGACAAACCGTGAGATCCCTCAACTTGGCCGAGTGCGCCCAAGCCAGCAACTCCAATTCATCACCTGGATGAATACATGCATGCTCTGAGCAATTTGGCACTGTGGTTAGATCTAATCCATAGTGTCACTCAATCCACAAGAACTTTCCTAGCTCATGCACGCATGTTTATCTGATTTTTTTCGAGACCATGCCGTTGCGCGTTTTTCATTAAACAGGAGAAAGTTCAAACAAAGATTGATACAACATAGAGCAGGCCAGGTAACACTCTGATTACCACAACCTGCCCAACCAAGAAACACGAGAACGAAGGCCCCCTCAGCCTCCAAACCCTCCAGGTTCAGGTCCATGGCTGTGACGTCGTATCCGCCATTGAGGAGGATGTCCAAGCACTGCTGCTTGTACTATGACATGCCGGGTCCAAACGCGGCCTTGAACTTCTGCTCAATGTCCCCGTCGGGCTCGTCCTCAAGAACTTCGTACCCCAACTTCTTCAGAAGGACCCTTTGCGCCTGTGCGGTTGCATTTGCCGCACGTGGCTGTGCCGTGATGCGGACTGCTCCGCTTGAGGGAGTGGACCGTAACCAGCGTCCGCGACCGCCTTAGCTTCGGGCCGGCAGGGATGAGCAACGTAGAGATCGGGAGACAAACTTTCGCCTCGAGCATCTCTCGCACAGAGAGCGGCCCAATAGCATCCATCGGCGCATCGTCATCCGCAGATGGACGTGGCCCTAGATTGTCGTCGACGACGTCCGCCCCAATGGCGCGCACGCCAGGTAGCACGACCAAGCCCTCGCCGCCTGCATCTCCTTGGCTGCTAAAGATGTCCACTTGGGCCTGGGGTGGCTCAACAACCGCCACCGATGCCTCAGCCTCCATGAAGTTAAGCCGAATCATCTGTGGCGGTGACCGGGCGTCCGACCCCGTTGCCTCAACCACCGGAGCAGCCGTCGGAGGAGATGAACATCCAAGCACGACGACACCCGGAGACCGACACATGACAAGGGAGGCAACGAGCTCATCCAACATTGGGTCAACCCAAAGGGGATGCCCTGTGCCTTCGCACGGCACTACCACGAGCGGGTCCAGGTCACCGCCCATATCGTCGACAAGAGCGGCGTCGCCATCCCCACCAACGGTCACAAGAGCGGCGCAACCATCCCCACCAACGGGGGTGCCCCTTGCCGGCTTTCCGCGGCGCCACCGTCTTCTCCGCCGTTGTCCACCAACACCCACCACGGTGCCCAGCATGACCACCTCCGCGCATGTAAGGTCCTAAATGGCTAGAGGGGGGTGAATAGCCTATAAAATTTTCTTGCAAAGCACTAAGACAAAGAGTTAGTACGAAAGATGACGAAGCAACACTAGCACTAGCTCAACTAAGATTATGCAAGCCCTCTAAACAATTCTAGCAAAATAGACTAAACTCTCTAGTTACACCAACAAGGCTAGGTTGCTAAATTATTTCTAGTGAACAAGGTAATTACAACTAAGAAGCTAAGCAACACTAGAGAGATAAACTATGCAACTACTACTACACAAGATATATTTCAAGAATGGAAGAGAGAGAGAGGAATTTGATTTATATACCAACGTTGATGAGTCGAGGATGATTCCAATCTCCAAATAATTAATCCCAACAATATATATATCATTCAATACAATTCACCGGGAGACAAGAGTGACACAATTATTTTTCTCCCGAGGTTCACTTGCTTGCTGGCAAGCTAGTCCCCGTTGTGTCCCCCTAAACAATGTGGTTTGGTGGTTAATCGGTATCACACACCAAGCATCTCCACGGCACCACAAGAACCTACCAATGGTGAGAAGTTGAATGACATGAGCAATCCACTAGAGTTGCAATTAGGCCCTCTGCCGGGAAAGCACAACAACCCCTCACAAATTCACCTTGATTGGGGGCGGACACAATCATCAAATTCCCTCACCAATCAATCCAACTCCAACTGTCTAGGTGACGGCAATCACCAAGAGTAATAAGAATATCACAATTGCAATCACACACCTAGTGCCATAAATATGAATCAAAAATGCATATGAACACTAGGGTTCCCAAATCCTCTCACCAAAGATTACCAACCATGGAGAGGGAGAGGAGAAGGAGGGGATCCTCTTGGAGGTCTCAAATCGATCTCTAGAGCAAGCTCTCTCAATTGATTGAAGCACGAATCAAAGGATTGAGAGAGGGAGAGTGAGAGCTTTCGCTTAGGGTTTGCAAGAGAGAGCACAAGAGAGAGGAGGCAGCTGCTCAGCCTTTTGCATTGGAATGGAATGAATGCCTGTGAAATGGGGTTGAGACGGGTTATATACCCGATGCTCAGATGAACTACCGAAAGTTTCGGTTAACCCCCATCGGAACTTTCGGTCAGTCCAGATCTAGCCGTTGAACGCGCCAGATCTATCCATTGTGCGCGAAGTCAACCCAGATTTGGCCTACCGGAACTTCTGGTCACCTGACCAGAACTTCTGGTCATCCACCGGAACTACACCGGAACTTCTACCGGAACTTCCGGTAACCTACCGGAACTTCTGGTCATCCATCGGAACTTCCACCGGAGCTTCCACCGGAACTTCCGATCACCTACCGGAACTTCCGGTCATCCACCAGAACTTTCACCGAAACTTTCGGTCACCTACCGGAAGTAAATCGCGGCGCGCGGTTGCTCGGGCTGGGCTGACCAGAACTTCCAGTCCAGACCCACCGAAACTTCCGCTGGTCCAGCACCACCCCGCACTAAAACGAGCATATCTCTTGGCTCCGAACTCCGTTTTTGATGATCTTGGACCCTATGGAAAGCTTACTTAGAGGGCTACACAACCCACATAGCCACTTGATCCAATTCACAATAGATCAAAGCAGTTATCCAACCCAAGAACCATCATCTCTCTTTTCTAAGCACACGAGTTCGCGGAAACATCTCCAAATAATGTACCGTCTCAACAAAAAGTTACCAAAACACTTTAGCGCTCAAGATAGCATTATTCCAAGGTTTTTCCAAAAAATTTTCAACCATTTTACCAAGCCACTAAACCCTAATGCATATGCAAAATGAAATACATTTTACTGGCACTAGTTGAGTAAAGCAATCATAATATTCCCCTCTTAATAGTACGGTTATCGAACCTAAATCACTCATACCCTCTATGGTGTCTTGAGTGTCAAATAAAACCGAATTAATACCTTTGCCTTGAAATCCATGGTTTTGTCTTTGTCTTTCTCATTTTTCAAAAGGCGAAGCAAATGATCATCAAAACATGTCCACCATCTCTATTATCATGAACTTGTGACCTTCTCCACCTAGCCACCATGCTCCATCACCTAGTGTCACCAACCTATCTCATATCCACTTTTGAGTCAAAGGTTAGTAACTAGGTTTCATCAATTATCCAAAACCAAACATGGAGTTTTCAGCGCACGGCGATCGGGACGAGTGTAGGGTGGCCGCAGCATGCCTCGGGCGCTTGCAGTCCCTGGCAAGGTGGTAGAGGCCACGACATCGCAAACAACGCCGAGGTAGCCGACAAGTCGCTACTCGATGCGAGGAGGACAGACAGTTGAAGCATCTCCCGCGAAGCTTCGCAGGAATCTTCCAAGCTTGCTGGGGCTGCATCTGGCCGGAGGTAGACACACTCGTGGTGGCTGCCAGAATTGGCTGCTGCCGGTGAAGAATCTTCTGCCACCCGTTAGCGTTGGGGCAGAGAGCTGTCCACGACGGCCAATACTCTGGCGAGCAGGGACGCGCCCTACGGAGGCCGCACAGGTAGGCCATTCACCGGCTGCGGACGCGGCCGATTGCCCCTCCTCTGCCTACGGCCAGGCCCCGGCCGATTGGAGTCCCCCCCGGCACCGGCCGAACCCGGGGGAGCCCTGGCGCAAGCAGGGGCCGTGGCCACCTTCGCCAGGCGACGCGCAACTTCGAGGTAGCTAGAAGGGCGGTCATCGCTAGACTCTTTGTCGTCATCTGCCCAGCGCTGTTGCTTTGGGCGGCCTCTAGAGGAGGGCCAGAATGGAGCCGCACCGTCGAGAGGGAGGAGGAGCACGGTGAGGCTGGCGATGGCGCGGACTGAGGCAACTCTGCCACCTTCACCACCCCGAGCCCCGACCCTGCAGCAGCTGCGGAATCCGCGACGTCCACTGCACCGTCGCTCGGCCCCGGCGACGGGGGACGAGCAGCTGCCCCCAGATCCGTGCTTGGCTCGGGTGGGGAGGGAGCGGGGAAAGAGGGGCAGAGGGGCGGGGAGGTGGTGGTGGTGGTGGCTGTCCCATCCCCGGCCGCAGCGGCAGCGGGATCCTAGGCGGAGGGCCGGGCCACATCTGCGGGCACCGGCGGAGGAGCCCTGGCGCGAGGGAGCACCCGACGGCGGTCAGACCGCTGGACCCGGGCCCCCCGGCGGCGGGGACGAACCGGCAGCCGACGGCGGCGGTCTCCTATCGATGGCTCCGCGCGAGTCCTCGCTGCTCGGTAGAGAAGAGGAGGCGGATGAGGCTAGGAAGGAGGAGAGGGAGGGAAGGGTGGAGGTGGAGGTGGAGACGGGCGCCGGGGCTGGGGTGGCCACCGGCGCCGGCGGCGGTGACGCGGGGGCACCCGCCAGGGGGCAACGGTCGGGAGCCGCCCGAGTTTTTTCGCGATACAACTCGATCAAGAAAGAAAACAGAATTGCAACCATGTTTATCTGATCTGACCCTTTTTTCTCACAATTAATAACGTGCCTTTCATGATCTAGCAAATCAGGCTCGAGATACGATGGGATGGCATTGTTCTAAAATTAGGCTTAAGATATGAACGAAATGATGAACAGGCAGCTACGCAACGCTGCGCACTGTACGCAAGCATCCATCAAACTGGTAGTAGTCAGTTGGGCAGTTGTGAGAGACACATCAACTTGCTGTTTGGACACTGACGACAAGTGAAGCGACAGATCATCATGTTTGACAGCATGAGCTCATGTGTTTAGGCAACAAAAAGTCTGTTTCTTGCTTGAGCAAGAAGCATCGATTCATTCCCATGTCACTCATCGGCCTGCACGCTTCCGACTTAAGGCTATCCTACCAGCCAATCACCAATCATATACAGAAACCCGTTTTCTCTTCTATGTAGAGTATGCATGTAAAATAATTACTGAATCTGCTGAAGAGAAATGAATAGAACGTTTTCTCTCACTGATGAACTTAAAGTTGTAACTTCAAGAATCCAGGGCTGACCAGACCACAATCAAAACATTTAATTTCCATGTAAAATATGAACACATTTGTGTGTGGGAATGTAATCAGAAAGTACTAGGGCGTGAGTGTATTAAAAGACTAACCCTGACCTTGGATTTGATTGGCATTGTTTTTAGGACACACTTCTTTCTATTAGTACAACAATGACACGTAACTCTCCTGCATGTTCCAAGGAAAAAAAAATACTAGGGGCCACATCTTCATATACTGAAGTGAATAACTGTAACACTAGAATAAATTGCATGGATTGGGAGCTTCTGTTGCTTGGTGGCATATAACAAAGAGAATAAGATAAGAGTGCTGAAAGGTGAAAGCAACCCCTCAACAACACTACACCAAATCTCAACCTGGCTCTTTTTCTTTATTACTTATATGTGGAGGCATCTTGTTGTATACTGTACCTACCAAATACACTAACTAACTTGGATGACCGTGGTCGAGTCTTGACAACTTCTTCTATCAATTATATTATCTTTTTGACTATATGTCTTTTCCCATCCGAATAAGTCAGCCATTCATAGATCTTGGTAGCTTGGAATAACTCACATTTGACAGCTAACCTTTTTTTTTGGGGGGGGCGAACCGACAGCGAACTACATCAGAACATACATCCTTCAGAAAAATCCAACCAAATGACTGTGCAAGTTTACCTATATATCTGAAATAATAGCACTTCTAAAGTTTTCATGTAACTAATCAGCACAAAAGGAAAGTAAATAAATGGACAAAAAGGATATTTATACCCTTTCTCTGCTGTGCTCCTGTCCATACCGACGGCATGGGGCAGCAAGGCGCCTGGATGCAATGTCTGGCGCATAATATTCGATAGAACTTGAATACTGAAGAGAGGAAATAAAGGTCAAAGGCCATAATGAATACCGACCTTAGCTCAAGAAAAGAGAATTACAAGGCTCTAGGCAGCACGGAAGTTTCAGATTCTCCAATCTATCTTATGTTACACTGTTTCCGTACTTTATTCCTGCAAGATGCCAAATACTCAGAAAGTGACGATGGAAAAGCAGTAACCAAGATACAGATATAAAATGTCTCCATCCGTTTTGATGAAGTAGTGTTGTATATCCTTTCCACCGATAAAAACCTGCAGCGAATCAGCATCCTTACAACAGCAGTGACCCAATCCAAATCTGATCAGTTTATCGTCTCTGAATCTTAAGGACAGGAAGTGTTCAGGTTCAGAACTATTCTTCATCACTGGAACCCACCTGTCACACATATCTAACTTAAACTATATAGCATTGCATGCTGTCACGCTGTGTGGCAAAACAAGTCCACATATAATCAATACAATATTGAAAAAAGATCAGTAATCTAATCGATAGATTATGGTCTGCTTTATCAGACTGCTCTGACGACAAATTTCAACGTGCAAGGCGCATCTTATCCCATTCTACAGGTTCTATGCCACAGGATTCAACAACTGCAGCAATTTTTAATATAGCAAGCACGCACATCTCCGGACAGAACGGGTAGGAGGAGTAGGCCAAGGATATACACGTATGAAAAGCGAGTTGGTCATGGATAAGGTCTGCAACTCTGCATACGCTTCGCCGTGCAATGCAACTGCATCCGCCATGCTAGCAGTAGCAGGTTGCCTCACGCAATTTCCTTATCCAGAGTCTCTAACTATAACTGTTACTTCCTGATAGCTCCATGCACATCCTTATCGGTCCAGCCCGGCTTTCCAATCTGAACAGTGTGTCACAATGTGACAATAAGCAGGTGATTTTTTTATAAGGAAGAATCCAATAAAAAAGTAAACTAATTTTCTGAATGAAATGGGAATGTGTAGTCCACCGAGACATATTAAACTAATTTCAGGCGTGTAGCACCTCAGTTCCAAGGCCTGCATTCTAAGCCACATTTAGGTGCCTTCTAAGCCACATTTAGGTGTCTTTTTTTTTGAAAGATCCGATTTTATCCGGCTTTGATTGATAATAAGAAGAAGAGTTAGCATACATCGAAGATTACACGCGCGAGATGCGCCCCCAGAACAGCCTATACAGCCTGGGGCTTATTGACTAAACTGACTACTCACTACTGCTATTGTCTTTGATCTCCTTAAAGGCCAGCTATGCTGAGATCCTGCTCTCCCTAAAAATCACCGCATTCCTTCGGTTCCATATGGTCGACAAGGTCAGTATCGCAAGGTTGTGTTCCCTTTTGCCTCCCTCTCCCAGCACTTGATTGAACCAATCTTCAAGCTCGAGCACATTTAGGTGTCAGTCGTTCTTTCCAAGACAAAAACTTTGAGAATCCTAGAAATAAGAAATCGGATGGCAACAATGCAGGAGGTAGTTGGCCTAGACCAATGGTTTAACCGACAAACTCACATTCAAAGACTCTAATACAGACTGTTCACCAAAAAAAAAAAAGACTCTAATACAGACAACAAAACAAGTCAAATTTCAACTTCAGACTCTGATCTGCTTGTGGACAACAGGTATATATCTAGCTGAACAGATGGACCCTGATGTGCGCTTCCATAATCCAGTGCATGCCACTTCATGATCCACCATTCGCCACAGACCGATCGATTGAGGTCATGCAGCATCATTATGCGAAAACAAATTC
The DNA here is from genome assembly GCA_023333625.1 of Bothriochloa decipiens. Classification (NCBI taxonomy): domain Eukaryota; kingdom Viridiplantae; phylum Streptophyta; class Magnoliopsida; order Poales; family Poaceae; genus Bothriochloa; species Bothriochloa decipiens. Next base: position 18,146,271 of record CM041638.1, read on the forward strand.
AGCATCAAGCCTTCAAAATGTGGAAAATGCAGTAACATGGAGGGCACGGTTCTATACTTGGAAGACACTACTGCACATGACAGGTGCGTAGCTTAGCTTTGCATGTGCAGATGTGCTAAAGGGATGCTCTGTGTGTCATATAATTGTTGATCAACAACGAGCATCTACAGAGAAGGGCACCAGACAGAGAGATATTTGATGGGTGAATGAAAGTGCAGGCCCAAGGGACCACAGCCTAAAGAAAACGGGAAAGGAGGCCCGCGTAGACACCTTTCTTGAGCTGTGTAATCATAAACTGATGCTTGAGAAATCCTCAATGTCTGAACCTACATGTTAGAGCCTAACGTACAGCATCAAGGCTACCCATAACTACACTTGTCACTAAACATATCAAACATATGCATATGGATTGGGTGAATAAGATATCATTGTCTAATCCTTTGCTTTTTCTCCTTTTATTAGTAGGTACGTAGATAGGGTTATGTTGAAAAATATATTCAGAAAAAAGAAAGTGTCGTCGAGGATGAGCTTGAGCTTGACACTTCAGCTACCACGGTGATATACATACCTGTGTGGTCCATGTCAAAGTAGTGACAATAAAACGTAGGGTCACCGATTGGGACAACTATCAAGTCAATGATAGCAGGACTATTTTCAGTACCTGAGGACCCATGCATGGACGGTGATGATAAGAGAGGGTTTTAATTTTGCATGTGTTGCGTTCTTGAATTATTCTCTCAACACACCTCAATTATCCTCCCCTTATCCAGTCCTTGCCTCGTTGGAGAAGATTTATGTAACCATACACTGAGCTTTTGATTGGTGACAAAGACATGTATAAAAGTGTTGCAGAAATATTGGCCTGAAAATTTTTTGTTCAACCTTATCAGACAAGATGATTGCTTGTTGTTGAACACAAACTTCAACGTCACTCCAAGGATGTGAACGATGATTGCTGCTATCTTCTATAGCGATGCATGAAACCAAAGATTTGGATCCAGAATTCCAGATCTCTGCAAACTGCGTGTCTTCAAAAGTCAAAACAACTGACATCTCCAACCTTGCCGCGGCTAAACGATGCCGTGAAACTATGAAAAGTTCTTTGTTGCCTTTTATGGTTGTCAAAATTACCTTTTATGTTTTTCTTTAATCAAAAAATCAAAGATGCTTAGAACTGTCAGCTCAACAAGGTTCCAAGTGCAACCTACCTACCTGCTTACCTTAAAACTACATCCACCTCACCTTGCTGAATTGCAGATAGCTTTTCGTAAACAGATGTTTATATCAGCGTTTTTGACGTGCAAATAAAATTGGTGCAGCCGCTCGTGCAGGTGCAGCAGGACTGTCCGTTCGGCTGTCGTTGCGCGAGAAGCCGTATTTCCACTTACAGGCTTCCAGCACTAATTGCTTGGGTCTCGTCCTCTTTGGTGACAAGCTGTGCCTTGCACGGGCCTCTAGCCAGTGAGCCATCCTCATGGACTTGAGACTGAGACCAATCGTGGCCCAGTGTCCACCCGATACACGCTGCTAATGCCGTCCAAGGTCACACAGAAACTGAACCAGAGATTCACTTCTTCAGGATCTCTTCAATTTATTTACCCCGCATGCAATCTAGTTTACTGATGAAACAGAGGACTTTTCCACGATGGGAATACAGGCAAGTTCTGTTCAGCATCGGATCACACACTTCATCATTCCCAAAATGAGAAGGGGCGGGCTAGGCTATCAAGCAAACAGAGAACAACAGAAACCTTTTCCCCCTTTCACCTGCACTGCACAAAAACTAAATTGTGTCACATGGTCTTGTTGCCACTGCATTGTGGCTTTAAGATTCACACATGAATAAGCTGTCTCTGTCTTTGGATTTCTACCAGATTGGCAACAGAAGCAAAAATATTGCAACAATGAATTAACAAGTTCCTAGTTATCCTCCGAAGCAACAAGATGTTGAAGCACAATAAATAAATTCATGTAGGAACGACACGGAACATATGAAGTTGCAATGATCTGATTCCATAATGCCCATTTTCTCGAGACTACATCCTTTAGCAAGGAGTGAGAAGTGCATTTCAGTTTCGTCACAGACAGGAATGCTGGAGCAAATATAGTGACAGATCAAATCGGACAATGTAGGGATCAACAACTTACATACAAGCTCGATAAAACCAACGATAAAGCTAAAATGTCCAAGAGAGACAACTACTTGAAAAACAGAACACCACCTTAAGCTTACAATTACTACTACAGTACTACTGCTACCTGGTTTTCCCTTGCTCGAGAACCTCACATGAGCAGCTTAAGCTTTTCATGCACTTGAGTCACCAGCACTTGGTCCTTCACCTGCATCATCTGCTTCCAGAGCTACTGAAATTTACAAATTTTGAGAAGACATTAGCTGATTGAGGACTCAAATTTACCCTAGATAAACACTTCTTGCTTGCCAACCAAACAACACTACTTCATTATTCACAGCAACTACAGTTAGCATCAACAATTGCACAAACACAATAAGATAAATGCATCCCTAAGTTTAGCACTGATATCGACATTGAATGACAGATGAGAGCTATGGATGAACATGATTAGAGCTACACAGAAGGCATCTAAAGCGTTGAAGCTCACCTAAGTAACTATTTAAAATTATCACTACAGCTACAGATATACCTCTTGGCTCATCATAGATCAAGAAATTCATACGCATATCTGATTAGTTTCAAAGCTTGACCATAATGAAAACTTTGAAGTATAATCAACCCAATTAGATATAAGAATGCACCTTCATAAATACAATATTGTAGAGCCTATTGCACCCTGAACATTGTAAAGTAAAAATTATGTAAGGCTGTACCTAGAGTGTAGAAGCTCATGTACGGAACAATGGTGTTGATTTTGCCCTTGCATACCTTCTTCCCATTATAGTTCTTCAGATCAACTGCATAAACCACATTGCCTGCTCTCATGAAAATGATACCAAGATCATCTGTGGAGCCAACCACATTAATCGAGGTGAAGTTGGCATCAACAGGGAGCAGCATCTTAAGCTCAATGACTCTGCTTTGTTCCCATCTAGCATCTACTTCATCAGCATCCTTCCTCGACCAGATGTAGATTTTGGACTCGTGTTCTGTGGCGAGCCATAGTCCACCATCCTCCGTTGTTGTGAGCAGAATCTGCCAATCAAGGGGCACTGAAGATGGTAGTTGAATCCATGACACCTGGTGCAATTGCATGTTGTACTTCAGAGCTGCCCTTTCCTCCATGATTCCAAAGTAGAGAGTGTTCTCCACAAGCACACTCCTCACCCTAGGATCGACGAATCCTCGAAGGTAACCAGGTCCTCGATCGCGGGTTGGCTCACTCCAGGCAGAGGCATCAAATGAGTAGGTGCAAAATAAGGTCTCCGCTACACCACCGGCCCCCCAAGCAGAGCGCGCAACAACCACGATGAAAGGTCCGTGGTGACAATCAAGATGGTCGCAGCCGGCGGAGGAACAAAGAACCGCTGCGGTCCAGGTCATCACCCCCGGGTACTGCGGCGGTAACCGCGCAGAGGGCACCTACCGCTCCTCGCCTGTGATGGGGTCCCAGACGAAGAGGGTCCTGTCTTCCCCAAGGAGGAGGACACGGCCGTGGCGGGAGTCAAGCGCGTGCTTGTAGCCACGCTCGGCTTGATGTGGGCGGAAGGCGGTCGTGGGCACGAAATGGCGGCACGCATGTTTGCAGCCGCTGCAGAACACCCCCAGCATTGGCGGGGCGCGGTGGAACTCGCGGAAGCGGCGGCGGAATCCGGGGTTGGAGACGAGGCGGCGCCAGCGCTTGCAGACGAGTGCGGCGCGGACGAGCCCCGCGGGTTCCTCCGGCGGGAAGCGGAGGAGCACCTCCTCCACGAGATCGTCCACCAGCGGCGACGGCATGGTGCTTGCTTGGTCGGACTTCGAAGCCGCGGCTGGCGACGGCGTGCGGCGGAGCGAGGGTTCGCTGCTGCTGGTGATTTTGGGGAAAATTTGCACGACGGCACGAACCAGTGTGAGGGCTCGCATAAGTGGGCACACTGCCAGATGACAACACTGCCAGATGGGCCCGCGTTCGAATTCAGATGGGCCTTGGCAAAGATATAGGCCCGTTGGAAGCTGAGATCAGCCCAACTCGTGCTGCCGCCTGTATCTGCTCTTCATAATCAGACGCTAGAGAGCGTGAGTTCTGCTAAAAAAAAAAATAGAGAGCGTGAGATAAATCACTGACGAACCACACTGAATGAATAAAGGAGAAACCACCATGCGCAGGTAGGAGGATAAAAATCATATCGCCATACGAGAAATAAATCTGGATAACATACATGTTGCAAATAAACTGCGTGAAGTTCCACATCATTGCAGAGTATATTCATACTGTTCTTGGACTAAAATCAAACTTCCAAGGCATTAGACTTGACTCAAGGCAGTGGTTTATATGCCTCTGTGGACGCCGTCAAGGTCCAAGTGTCAGAGGACAAGTTGAGCGTCATCCATCACAGGCCACACAGAAACAGAACCAAAGAACCACTTCTGTATGTACTTCACGAACTTTTATTCACTACACGTGCACTGGCTTACTGAAACTCAACTCAACCATAGTTGTTAGTCCCTGCCGCACCCAGATGCTAGTTTACTGAAACTGAACCGGAACATGAGAAAAGTTAACTTCATCATCACAAATTTCATTCCCAAAAGGAGATCAATCAAACACACAAGATGGTTTCTTTTTTTTTCAAAAAAAAGATATAATATGGCTTCAGCTAGTCAAACGGATGCCTGACATTGGTCATCTTTCATGACCTGCATTCACCATCGGGACCTGATGCAACCGTGCTCCCATTCAGAGAGGAGAATCACAATGATAGCTGATGAATCGTTCAGTGAACTGAAGGAACCAAAGAGAAATAAGAGTGAAGCTGTATGTAGATCTGTGATAAGCAAAGCTTCACCAATACCCTATGGCACACAGCCATAGCCCATCGACCTCACCAACCAGAAGCATTCAAAAGCAATAGCTTCACCAATAGCTCGATTCATCGTCATCCATTTAAGGTTCTGACATTGGATTTCTACTAAGTTGACCATAAAGAAAAATATCACAACAATAAATTAGCAAGTGTCTGCTTATCATCTAACAGATTACAAGCACAAATGCTGGAGCACATAGTCACAAATACAGTAGGTCAATGTATTGGTTAACAGCTTACATGGAATCCTAATAGAACCTGGAGACACATAAAGCTAAACATTTTAAGAGAAACTGCAGCTTCAAAAACACAAAAGGTGAAGGCTAGCACCAATCTCGCTAATTTAAAGTGTTGTCCCTCATAGACCTCATGCTACTTACCATTACTACTAACCAGTTCTCCATTGCTCCAGAGCCTCACATGAGCACCTTAACTTTGTCATGCGTTTGAGTCACCCACACTTTGTTCCTCACCTTTCCAGTTCTGCAGTATTTCAAAAAGTTTGAGAATCACATCAACTGATTGATAAATCAAATTTACCTCAATCAACAATTATTTATCAGCAACCAAAAAAGAAATTTATTATTCAAAGCAACATCAGTTAACAACTCCTAATAAACACTAAGATAACTATGTCCTTAAGTAACAATGATATCACCATTCGTTGACAGATGAAGACTATGTATGAAATAGGATTAGAGTTATGTAGAATCCATCTATAGTGTAGAAGCTCATACAGGGAATTCACCACACATGTACACTGGCTTACTGAAACTCAACTGAACCATAGCCCTTAGTCCCCGCCCCTAGATGCTCGTTTACTGAAATTGAACCAGAACACGGGCAAAGTTAGCTTCAGCATCACACATTTCATTCCCAAAAAAGGAGAGCAATCAAACACAAAAGATGGTTTCTTAATATGGCTTCAACAAATCAAACGGATGCCTGACACTGGTCATCCTTCATGACTCGCATTACCACCAGGACCTGCTATAACAGTGCTCCCATTCGGAAATCTAGAGGAGAAGAGAAAGAAGAGTTATCTAGATCTGTGATAAGCAAAGATTCACCAATACCTTACGGCACAAAGATTCAAAAAAAAAAAAAAAATAGCACACAACCATTGGCCTCACCAACCAGAAGCATTCAAAAGCAATAGCTTCAACAATAGCTCAAGATTCATCGTCATCTATTTAAGGTTCTGGCTTTGGATTCTAGCGAGTTGGCCACAAAAGAAAAATATCACAACAATAAATTAACAAGTGTCTGCTTATCATCTAATCAATTAGAAGTATGAATGCTAGAGCACATAGTCACAGATACAGTAGGTCAATGTATGGGTTAACAGCTTAGCCTGATAGAACCTGGAGACACATAAAGCTAAACATTTTAAGAGAAACTGCTGCTTGAAAAACACAAAAGTTGAAGGCCAGCACCAATCTTGCTGATCAAGTGTTGTCCCACCAATCACCATAGACCTCATGCTACTTACCATTACTACTACCCAGGTTCTCCATTGCTCCAGAGCCTCACATGAGCACCTTTGTCATGCCTCATGCGTTTGAGCCACTCGCACTTGGTTCCTCGCCTGTACGAGCAACTTTCAGTTCTGCAGCAATTCAAAAGGTTCAAGAATCGCATCAGCTGATTGATGAATCAAATTTGCCTCAATGAACAAGATTTCTCATCAACCAAAAAATAGAAATTTATTATTCAAAGCAAAATCAGTTAACAACACAACTAATAAACTACTAAGATAACTATGTCCTTAAGTTTACCACTGATATCACCATTCGTTGACAGATGAAGACTATGTATGAATAGGATTAGAGTTAGAAGGCATCTCTAGTGTAGAAGGTCATCCAAGGAATTACTTTTTCCTTATCTCTCCAGCTACATACCTTCCTGGCTGGGCTAAGTTGCCAGGACCTTACCATGAGAGCAAAACATGCATCACAGGTCAATAAATAAATTCCTAGGCATATCAAGATTGCCACTATTAAAAGGATTTAGGTAGAACAGAACCAGTATACAATACAGGATTGTGATATTGCACATTCACAAATTTGGAATTCTTAGAGCCTATCATGCCGTGTTAGTAACCAATTCTTTATTTGTTCTAGATATTGTAAAACCAAAAAGTAAGTAAACATGTACCTGGAGTGTAGAGCTCATGTAGGGAACAATGCAGAAGCCTCCTTTGTATGGGTATAACTCCACCTTACAGGACTTCAGATCAATGGCATAGAGAGCACTTTCCACCATCATGAAAAGGATACCAGGACCATCGGCGAAACAAACCATGTGAGGTGAGGTAAAGACACCATCAAGAGGGAGCAACGTCGCAAGGTCAGTGACTCTAATCTTTGTCCATCCAGCATCAACTTCAGGAGCATCCTTCCTCAACCGTATGGAGAGTTTGGAGCCAGACACAGTGACGAGCCCCAGCACACCTTCCTCCGTGGTTGTGAGCACATGACGCCGCCAAGAGGAGCATTCGGAAGAAAGCTGAATCCAGGACATTTCACGTGACTCCAAACTGTACTTGAGAGCTATGTTTTTGAACCGACTCCCAAAATAGAGTGCATTCCCCACAAACACAGTGCGCTCCTCCGAAAACAGACTTACCAAGCTGCCATCAAGGTGTGGAGTGCTGATTGGCTCACTCCATGCGTCAGCATCGGATGAGTAAGTGCAGATGAACGTTTCATATGGATCAACCCATGGATCAAAGCCCACAAAAACCACAACGAAGGCTCCTCGGTGGCAATCAAGGTGGTGGCAGACACCAGTGCCGGCTGCAGCGGCGGCGGCACAAAGAACTGCAGCAGCCCAACTGATTGTTAGCCGTGGCGGTAAGGGCATCTCCCGCTGCTCGTCCGTGATAGGGTCCCAGACTATGAGGACCTCCTCCTCCTCCTCCTCCTCGTCCTCCTCCGTGGCATACCTTCGGCCGAGGACACGACCGTGGTGCGCGTCCAGCGCCTTCCAGTCGAAGCGGCCGGTACCCGGCGGGCAGAAGGCGGCCGTAGGCACGAAGAGGAGCCTTCATGGGCGATGCTGCAGAGGAATCCCAGCATTGGGGGCGTGCGGTGGAGTTCGCGGAACCTGCGGCGGAAGCCGGGGCCGGAGATGAGGCGGCACCATGGCTTGCAGACGACGGCGGCGCGGAAGAGGCTCGCCGGTTCGTCGGGCGGGAAGCGGAGGAGGATCTCCTTGAAGAGCTCTTCCGGTAGGGCTGCCGCCGGTGGCGGCGGCGGCGGCGGCGAGGAGGGCCTCGCCCCCGGCGACGACGCGGAGGAGGCCGCATTCGCCATGGCCTAGGGTTTGGACGCTTCCGGTGGGCGTGGATTCGGTAAGCCCAACACGCGATGGCGAGTGGAATGGGGGGAATCGAGGGCAGGGAAGACGAGGGAGGGGAGCGAGGAGATGAGTGGGTCAGGCCGCTGTGGCAGCGGCGGCGCGTCAAGGGCAGCGGAGGAGCACGAAGCGTTGTCGTGGACCGCGCGCATGGACAGACACGGGAGCGCGCTGCGGGTGGACCTGGTGCAGGGGAGCGGAGAAAAGAATGTGAGGTGGGGGCTGTCAGTGCGTGGGGCTAGACGTGGTTGGACACACCAACGAAATTTTGGACACGGATGGCTATTCACACAAGTTAAGCAGTGGCTACACATGAGCCATTCATCCGTTCAAGGCTGGATTAGAGATCTTCTTTTCTCCTCATTTCTTCATCTCACCTTTTACTCAAACGTATAGAAAAATCATTCAAGAGCACTAGCAGACCACAATGCAGATGAGCATATATACGAACATACATGTCCACGTCTGAACATATTCAGAATATGAGTTTGCTGAATTGTCAGTCGTACATAACAATGCCCACATACATATTAGTTCTTTTTTATCCATATCACTAATTCAATGCTAAGTATTGTTAACCCAGAAGCTTAATGCAAAAACCGAACATGAGAGCGTATATGCACTGTTCCTATCTCCATATACAAAATGTTGTCACCCAATGTCACCGCAAAAAATACCAATCATCTACCCCCAATAGAGTTAGGATTAGTGGCATCTTAAATAACATTTGAACTCTGAAATGAGATACATAAAGGTAGATAGGAAAATCAACAGTTTTAGAATTCTATTTTTTAAGATAAGGAGAAAGCCAACATACCTTAATAAGTTCAGAAAAACTATTAAGTGGTTCATATTGTTGATTTTCCCAAATTAACATGTTATGTAGCTTTCTTTGTTGTCTTATTGTTTGCTTTGGTCACACTTTCTTCATGTTGTGTACCTTTCTTTGTTGTCTTCTTATTTGCTTTGGTCCTTTCTTCTTCTTCTTCTTCTTCTTCTTCTTCTCTCAGACTCTTTTTCATTCTAAGAGCACAAGTGCTTTAATGCATTTTGTGATATATGCCAGGTAGATAAACCATGCCATGTACTAGTGAAGACATGCAACTTGCGGCCGACGCCCTGCGTCAGACACCCAGGAGCATAGCGTCCGACACCCATTCTCACCGCCAAACAACTTCCAAACTTCGCCACCTTTGTGCATGTACCAACATTACCAAGTGTACATCACCATATGCATGTGTGTTAGCATTTTCACAATCATTTTTAAAGGAGTTTCTCTTATTCTCACAATGCCACTCGATCCTAGCATGTCACAATGTTAGATCGCTCAAGTGGCACTAGATGATCGATATGCAAATAAGTTTGCCCCTCTTGATAGTAAAACTATCAATCCTAAATCTGGCCATTAACTTCTCTACACATCTATGACCGGTGAAATAAAATGTCCTAGGTTATACCTTTGCTTAGCATATTTTCATTCCAACCGTCTTCCTCCAATGTGCCAATGCAATACATGCACCAACGCAATCACCAAATGATATGATCCACTTCATATCATCATTATGTAACTTTCTTGGTCCATCGATCTTGACCTCACTTGTTCTTCACCATTGGGTCGGTCGATCGGCGCCAAGTCATGCTTAAGTTTCACTGTCTCATGGTCCATCGCTTTAAAGTCTTGACTTGCCCTTCACACATCCAACCGGTCCATCAAGCCAAGCCTCATCTTGATCTTCTCCATCTCGATCACATGACTCCATGTCATGTCTCAATTCAATGAGCTCCTTCAACATCACATGCGTGAGCCTTGAAACATCTCCAAGCCATTTCCACCACCATGATATATGTTGCTCACACACACCTATGGACTAATTCCTGTGCATCTCAGCCATAAACACATTAGTCCATCCTATAAAATTGTCGCTCAATTATCAAAACCAATTGAAAGGTCCCTATGTGGTTTTGGAAATTAAGTGACAACTTTAGGTTGGACTAATTTGTTAAATTAAGAATACACATGAGATTAGTCTACATGTGATTATGAGCAATGAAGGAGCTTAATTGCATATGATACATGACATGGAGTCATGTGATCGATATGGAGAAGATCAAGATGAGGCTTGGATCGATGAACCGATTGCAAGGGTGAAGGGCAAGTTGAGGCTTGGAAGCAAGACCATGCGATGGTGAAGCTTGGCTAGAAGCAAGACCATGCGATGGTGAAGCTTGAGCAAGACTTGGCGCCGATGGAACATGAGACGGTGAAGAGCAAGTAAGGTCAAGATTGATGGACCAACAAGGTTGTATGATGATATGAAGTGGATCATATCTTTTGGAGATCATATTGGTGCATGTGTAACATTGGCACATTGGAGGAAGACGGTGGAAATAGAAATACGCAAGGCAAAGGTATAACCTAGGGCATTTTATTTCACCGGTCATGAGGTGTGTAGAGAATTTGATGACCGGATTTAGGATTGATAGCCGTACTATCAAGAGGGGCAAACTTGCTTGTATATCGGTCATCTAGTGCCATTTGAGTGATCTAACATTGCGACATGCTAGGACCGAGCGGCGTTGTGAGAGCAAGATAAAATCCTTTGAAAATGATTGTGAAAATGCTAACATACATGCACATGGTGATGTACACTTGGTGGTGTTGGTACATTTGCAAAGGAGAAGGAGTTGGAGATGTTTGGCACATTTGCAAAGGAGAAGGAGTTGGAGATGTTTTCGCAAACTCTTATGTTGGAAAAGACAGTTGATGGCTCTTGGATTGGAAAACTGCTTTGATCCATTGTGTTTTGGATCAAGTGACCATGTGGGTTCCGTAGCCCTCTGAGTAAGCTTTTCAACGAATCCAAGAACATCAAAAATGGAGTTCGGAGCTAAGAGATATGCTTGTTTTAGCGCAAGACTTTAACAGTCTGGACGCTGAGCTTTGGACGCGTCCTGAGAGCTCCGGACGCTGGCTTTAAGAGCGCCGACCGCCTCCAGACAATTCATTTTTTGAGGGCGTTCACAGTTGTTAATGGACTAAAATTTCAACGCACCGGACGCGGAGCTCCGGATGCGGAGCTCTGGACGTGACTCAGAGAGCACCGCATCGTGCCCCGAGCGTCGGACGCTGAGCGCTGGGCCGGAGTGCCGGACGCGTTTAAAGCTCCAACAGTCGGATTTTCGAGCTTAACATGAAGACACGCCGCGAACGCGCTACAATAACTCAGCCGCGTCCAGGGCTATGTGCAGGATGCATCAGGATTGGTTTTTGAATCAAAGTATTTCCTGCGCTATATTTGAACGCGTAGAACGCGTCCGGGGTTCAGCGCAGGATGCGTTCGGCGTGTGCATTTTCGCTGACCTGAGGCATAACGGTTGGATTTTGTGGGCAACGGCTAGTTTTGCCCCTTGGGCTTATAAATAGCCCCTTGGCTGGCCATGGTCGAGGCTAAGCACCTTGGGGACTTTGTGTCCTTGCGTGGAGAGTGCTTGGAGCCTACTAACTCATATGCTCTTGATAGTGTTCATTCGATTGAGTTAGTGAGTGATTCTAGTGCGTTGCTTTGAGAGATTGCATCATGTGGCACTAGGTGATCGTGTTGCAAACCGATGGGCTTGTTACTCTTGGAGGTTGCCACCTCCTAGACGGCTTGGTGGCAAGAGACTCCGTCGAAGCACGCAAGGTGATTGTGCGGTGCTCCGGAGAAGAGATTGTGAGAGTTTTTGTACTCACGTCGTGAGGATCACAAAGAGTAGCTCTAGCGGATTGCTCGTGTCATTGCAACTTCTCACCATTTGGTAGGTTCTTGTGGCGCCCTTGTTTAGGCTCGGTGTGATACTGATTAGCCACCGAACCACGTGTTGTAGAGGGACACAACAGGACGTAGCTTGGTGGCAACCAAGTGAACCTGGTGAAAAATCGACGTGTCATCTTGTTCCATTCTCGCGGTGGTTGCAATCTTCCTCACAAGCTTTGTATTTACATTTCATCATATATATAGCTTGTGTAGTTGCTCTTGTGATTAGATAGCTTCTGTAGCTCTCTAATTGTCTTCTTGCTTGTGTAGCTAGAAGTTTATCCCTTGCTTTGCTTAGTTTGTGTAGCTAAGTGATTTGAGCTCTTGGGTTTGGCTTGTGTAGCCTTGTTCTTGAAGCATCTAGTGAGTTTAGGTTGGCTTTGTGCTTTTGCTCATTAGAATTATGCAGGTGCTCCCCGGTGTGCTAAAGTACTAGCTGCTTAGGTTTGTGTGACCTTGCAAGTTAGAATTATTTAGGAGAGCGCTATCTAGAGAGGCACCTTGATTTCTTGTTTAAGATCCTTTACAAGGTGCATCTAGAGTCATAGTTAGAGGGGTGAAGTCCTGGCTAGACCGTTTAGTTTAATTCCGCATTTGTTTCGGTTAGCCAGTGCGATAAAAATTTAAAAAGGACTATTCACCCTCCTCTAGTCCGCCATCTCGACCTTTCACCAACCAAGAGACCTTTCAAGGTCGCATGGGGCTAAGAGGAAGGTGCGTGGCATTGGCCTTATTCGACGTGCATGCCTTGCTCAGTGTCGGCACGGATGTCGTGACACCTCCTAGAGCGATGGGATGAGGGCGTTGGAGGAGTACAACAAGCACATGAGGAGTAGCATTTCCTTGACTACCTGCGAGGAGAGGTCCTGGGCATTTCATGGTGCGGAAGCTCACCGACCTTGCTGTGATCATGCGCCGTCGGATAGCCCCGGCCCGACGCCTTGCTCTTGTGGAAATATGGCGCCAGAGTGCTGGAGTTTCCCTACAAGAAAACTAGGGGAAGGGGAAGAGCATGGACCTCCACACTCGCCGGAGTGCGGCTCCTCGATGGCGACGACGGGGGGGGGGGGGGAGGGGGACGGAGAGGAAGAGCATGTACCTCCACATGGACACCCGGGTCCACCGACGCAGCACCCTAGCGCGCGGCACATGGAAGCTTCAGCAGTGGCGTGGTCGCTCATGGCGGCGGCGGCGCAACAACCGGAGGAGGAGAGGATGAGAAGAGGCGGAGAAGCGACGGAGAGAGCAAATGGGGAAGAAATCGGATGCCGAGACCAGAGGAAGAGCATGAGGCGTGGTCAAGGAGTAGCTCCATCCTTTTTCTGGGCGTTTGTTCTTTTGGGCCGTAGATGGACTAAGCAGCTGGCCAGATGAGGCCCAGGAGGGGGATTTTGCCCCCTATGTACAGTAACTGTGGTACAGAGCTTGTTTTTGTTTTTTGTTTGGTTTTCTTTTGTACAGTTTGTTTTGCTTTTATTCGTCTAATTTAACGAAACGACGAAGCTTTTATCGTTCCTTTCGATAAAAAGAAAACCAGGGGAAGGAAAAAGTAGGAGTCCATCCCAGTCGTGCTGATCGGATGAATAACTTATGTGTGGCCACTGCTTAACTTGCAGTGTGAATATCCACTGCATGTGATACGTGTCCTGAAATTTTCTCGTTCCATCTTTAGCTTTACTGCCAACATATCCCTTGTCTTGGCGAAGTTGAAAAATACTTGTATTTATGTGTTTTCCATTTAATTTTTTTTATCTCAGAGCAAACTAGTTATTTTTTATTTTGATACAAGAATAATATGAAAATATTTTGCATTGAAAATTAGCTTGTTTTTGATCATTCGTACAAGTATATTTTTTCTCCTTCGTACAGTAAAGATGCTAGGTTTATCCTTAAGACTGTTTTAAACCAATCTCAAGTCGACTCGGCTTTTCTTGTTGAGTTGATCTACAATAAAAATGTTACTCCCTCTATCTTAAATTAGAGTTTATTTTGATTTTTTTGGTGCATGTATTTTGTTAAATAATATGTCTAGATACATAGCAAAATGTATGTAAAAAAAATTAAAATAAACTATAATTTAAGACGGATGGAGTACATATGGGATTGGGATTGTGGGGAAAGAAGTTATGACAGATTAAAAAAAAAGTACAAACGAGGCCAATAGAGTAAAAAAAAAACTCAAAATTCACAGCTGAGCACACACGCACAGCGGCACATGCTGCTCTATTTCTGGTTTTCCGTTTGAGCGGGCTACAGGCAAAGCAAAGCGCTATGACCAGGCCGCCGTGCGACGCCTTCGCTGATCACAGGAGCCGACAGCGAGGCAGATAGCCGAGTCGGCGGCAGGGGCGAGGCCGGCGTGGCAGCGGCAGTGCACGCGGCAGGGCAAGGACGCGACACGGAACGGAACTGCGCCGCGATCTCCAGGAGCGGTCAGAGGAAGCTGCTTGGCTTGCTGCCCGGTTTGTTGCTTGGGGCGTAACCGACACGACGCGATGCGGCTGTGGCCGTGACGTTTTATTACGTTCTCCAATCCCGGTTTGTTGCTTTCTTCGTCCGTACCTTTTCCAAACTCCTTTCCCCACCTGCAAAGCCGGACTCGCTCTTGCTCTCCTTTCTCTTCTACTGAGCTGCCTCGTCACCGCTCTCTTTCAGTGTCACACACTTTCTTCCATCTTCACACTCACTTTCACACGGCCACACCAACGCACTCTCCCCTTCCAGTCCCAGCTAGCACCTGCACCCGCGCGCCCGCCCGCCGTCCCAATCCACCCCGCAGCTCGCCAATCGTCATCATGGCGGTCAGCAACAACATCACGGCGTGCATCAACTTCCTGGCCCTGCTCTGCACGATCCCCATCGCGGCCACGGGCCTCTGGCTGGCCTCGCGGCACGGCGCCGGGGACTGCCTCCGCCTCTTCCGGTGGCCGGTCCTCATCCTGGGCGCGCTGCTCCTCCTCGTGGCCCTAGCGGGCTTCTTGGGCGCGTACTGGAACCGGCGGGGCCTGCTGGCGTGCTACCTCTTCGCGATGGCGGCGCTCGTCACGCTGCTCCTGGCGCTGCTCGCCTTCGCCTTCGCCGTCGCGCACGGCGACGGCGCGTACCCGGTCCTCGGCAGGGCCTACGACGACTACCGCCTCCAGGGGTACTCGTCGTGGCTCCGAGGGTACGTCGCCGATGACCCCGAGAGGTGGGAGCGGATCCGGGCGTGCGTTGCCGCGTCGGGCACGTGCAGGAAGCTCGCGGCGGATAGATCGTTCATCGTGCCCGAGCAGTTCTACATGTCGCATCTCTCGCCCATCGAGGTAAATTATTGTACTACTAGTACTGTGCTTATTGTTTACTGCTCATCGTCATCGATTTTGCTGACCAAAATGTTTACTTCTAATCTAAGGTAACTACTCTTAGTAGTAATAGTTATTGTTTACACACATTGTTTACTTCTAATCTAAGATGAACACTGTGTGTGAAGAAGGTATCTGGTAGTTTCGTTTCCACTTTGTAGCTACTGTAAGGAGTACATAGTGGTCAAAAGTAAGAAGAATCATCGGTCCATGGCCTCGTGCCAAGTAGGGTCCGGTCTGGTCCACCCGTGCTTTCCTACTGTGTCTGAGCTGGCGGACGAGCGCTTGGCTACTGTGTTACTCCCTCCGTCCATCCCTCCGTCCATTAAAGATGTCCTTGGAAATCCGTGTCCCTCTCACAAACACGCTTTTCGGACGACATCTTCAATGGGACGAAGGAAGTATGTGTGAGCTGCAGAGTGCCAGCACTTGCAGTTGCTGGGAAGATGATTGCCACCCCTTGGTTGGCGTGACCTGTAAATGTGTTCATCTTCATCATGCCTAGACGTGTCTTGTACTAGCAACAGAAGCAGCAGACATGTGCCATGTGGGCCGGTGCATAGAAGCATGTAGCCAGCCACTGATTTTTAAGAAACTCGTCTCGTCTGCAGCTTTGTCCCATGCTCCAGCTCCTGTAGTATAGGATTACAGGAAGCTTCTGTGTTCTAATTGTTCCCAAGCTCCAGCTCCTGTAGTATATAGGATTACAGGAAGCTTCTGTGTTCTAATTGTTCCGAATATATTTAATGAATCGTTGTGAACTGTGCCGTGCTCTCTATGCAGTCCGGGTGCTGCAAGCCGCCGACGATGTGCGGGTTCGCGTACGTGAGCCCGACGGTGTGGACGAGCCCGGCGAACCCGGCGGCGGACGCGGACTGCGCGGCGTGGAGCAACGACCCGGGCCAGCTCTGCTACGCGTGCGCCTCGTGCAAGGCCGGCGTGCTGGGCGGCGTGCGCCAGCAGTGGCGCAAGGCCAACGTCGCGCTGCTCGTCGCCACCGTCGCGCTCATCTTCGTCTACGTCATCGGCTGCAGCGCCTTCCGCAACGCGCAGACAGAGGACCTCTTCCGCCGATACAAATGGGGAAACTATTGAACAAGGAAGACCTCGTCTTCAGTTCTTCACAACTACAAATGGCCAACTGGGTGTGGGTTATGTGCATTTCGCACCTAGTAATATAATACTACTAGTAAAACCTGCACGTCGGGTGAGTTGTGATTTCTGTTATGGCCGGTGCTCTTGGCAATGTGGTTAATTAGTTCTATAGGATGATGAGGAGTGGTAGACATCAATTTTATAGGAGGTTATATATGCGATAAGATATCTGAAGCTTCGTTCTACATCTGCAATAGCAGCTGGTCTTTCGCGCCAGGATTTCCATGAGATGTGGCTCTTTTTCAGGTCATGGAATTTGTGCGTGCTCCGAGAATGAACTTTGTGTCACCGTACATTTGATGCAATTCGGCACTAGCAACTCCAACATGATGCGATCTGAATCTGCATATCCCATACCAGATTGGAGTCCGCCGTACGCGCGCGTTTTGCGTCGTTTTTGTTGGGGATGGTTCCCAATCTTGTTCAGGTCTACGAGTAGTACGTAACAACTGGGCCTTACACAGGCTAACACGCGAGCATGGCCCAAAACGCTTCTCAAGCCACGAAACGTATTAGGCCTGGGCTAAATCCTGACTGAACCTGTTCTTCTCACAATCTCTCACTGCAACAGACAGAAACAGTTGTTACTCAAAAAAAAAAAAAAAAACAGACAGAAACAGTTCCTCAAAAACAAAAAACAACAACAAAAAAAAGCGATGGGTTGGCAAGTTTACCACATTCTGAATGTATGGCAGGGATCAGAGAAACATAGAGCTATAGGTAAGTGCGCTCGTACGCGTAAAAACATTAGCAATGCATTTGAAACATTTAAACTTTTATTTAAGAAGGACGACTTGGAGCCACGGGAAAACAAAATGCAAGCAGTACTGAATGCAAGCTTATACTTATTCATGAATCATTACGTGCCAACGGTACATTCCGGCAACACCTTTCCCGGATTAGCTGAAAGTCATCCTGTCCGGATTCAGGGCACACAGTTGACTACGTGCAACTTTTCTTGTCAGAATTCTATAATGAATAATAACAAGTAAAATGGAAAACAATAACGCTGAAAATGTTTGTTATTTCTGAAATGGCGTGGTTTCACAGTTGACCTGGATTAAAATTCGTTGCATGCCCTTTTGTTTCCAACGGTTTATTTATTGGTGCACGAATGTTGAATATGTCAAATCGGACATAAAGAAATTTTTGTGACGGCCACAGCTAATACGTGGTGATTACATTTAAGCATTAGGTACGTTGACATATCTCGACTTTGCTCTTAAATAAGTAGGCCTTAACATCCATGCTCCTCGATATCATAACGACTTTTACTTAATATTGCCGTCTCTCAGGTTCTAAGCGATCTCTGTTTTCGGATACTTAATACTGCCGTCTCAAATTCTCATCTCTGTCGTGCGTAAGCTGATTGGATTAATTGAAATTTTTTTACCCGGTATGTCAACAATGTTATGAAATGTACGTTTATCAACCTTTTGTTTTTAAAAAACTATATGCAAAAAAACAATATTAATAGAAATGTTATAGGAATATCGCTCCCTCTTATCTCTTTCAAGAACCGCTAGAAATACTAGTGTAACTTCAAAGACAATTAGTACTAATGTGCACCGAATACAGAGGTCCTTTTTTGCACTTTTTATTTCACCCGACCGACTGGATGCAGCAACCTGTGAACCTATACATATATATAATATTTATTTACAATTGTAAACAAAGAAATGGATAATAAGAAGATACTAAGATATTTCTTCTAGATAGTTGATTGCGGTTTTAATTTCCTTGAAAAAAGAGAGGCATCAGTGCAAAATTATTACAAAGTTACTTTGTTTAACACTAAGCCAATAATGCAAAAGAAAAAAGGCCAACCATATATAGGAGGGAGGTGAAGCATCAACTTCACTCTAATAGCAGCCTGAATCAGTTTTAACTTTCTAGATAAATAGCAAAAAATTATCCTTCAGTTCTTTAATGCACTGTATAATAGAGCATAAAAATAGTGTACTCTGGATTGTCCTGATTGAGTGAATGGTACCTGCAAAAAGGATTTTGATTAACAATTGTTGTGCACCGAGTCATTCCTTGTAAGACAAATAGATTAACAAATAGGTGTAGCCTTGCCAATTATAAAAAAGCAAATCTAAAGGACACACCAAACCCCTCCCCGTTCCATAAAAAATTTTCATCTAAATTACCCATCTAAATTTCTAACACTTATCTATCCTAAATTACCACCTGATGCACAGAGCGCTGAGTGGATTTATGGACTAGTTAGGGCTCCTTTGGAATGCAGGTGGAAGACGGGTGAAACAAAGGAAAGAATTCCATAGGAATGTCTGACGTCATCTGCCCTTTGGTTCCACGGGAAACTTTCCGAAGAAAACGATACAGGAAAGGATTCGCTCTCACTGTAGCTGCAAGAAACAAAACCTCCAGTTCAACTTCATTTTTCGCGCACTAGCTCGCATCCTCCGCTGCCGCCGTGGCGGGCGAGCCCCCTCTTCGGCCGAGCTCCGTCTCCGGCGAGCGCCGCCGTCCAAGCTTGGGTCGAGTGTCATACGCTAGTGAAGCCCCCGCCGGATTCGGATGCTGATCCGTCGCCGCGGCAATGCGTAGGGCGCGCCGGATCCGCCAGGTCGGCCTCGCAAGGGCGCAAGCTGCCACGGCTGTTGGAGGAAGGATACGCGACGGAGGGGCCGAGGAGGGCGATGGCTGGGACGCTCGCTGTGCCGCCATTGTCGGGAGAGAAAGGGGGCGGGGACGGAGTGGCGGAGGCGGCCGCGCACGAGCCCACTTCCTACGCTGCCACGGCGAGAGAGAAAGGGGTGGCGGGGCCGGAGCGGCGAAGGCAGCGCTGCGGGAGCGGCGGGGCTCGGCCGTGGCGAGGCATGTGCGTGGCCGTGAGGCCCGCCGAGCGGGGATGGGGCCATCGAGCGGAGGGAGACGCGAGTAGCGACCGAAAGCAAAGGAAAGATTCCAGAGGAATAGCCAGCGCTTCCTATCATGAGCTTCTCTATTCCTATCCTTTTCCTTTGATTTTCTTTTGAGCCAAAGGGGCCCTTAGTAGTTAGAAGTAATTTACATTTTGGAAGATTGAAATTTCTAAATAAAAATAATTTTTATTGTTCATACTTTTCAAACAAGTTGACTAGGACATTTGGTTTGAAACCATCAATGCAAATGGTTGATAATTAGTACCATGAGCCACGCTTAATGATATCCCATGAAACTTTGCTCCCAACATCCAAACATCCATTCTATTTGTATCTCATGTTTCATAAAATACATACTTTTGGACCTTAGTGCCTTCTTATTAATTAGTTGAAGGACCGCAGAAGTCAATAATGTATCATGATTTTGTATTGACCCAATCACCAACGAGGTCTCGTGAAGAGTCAAGCCAAGGGACGTTGACCAAGTTTTAGTTTTAGAATTGTTTGGAGGATGTCAACCCTCTACGCAGCATTTTCATACAAAACACTCTATATAAATGTGTAGGGCTTCATGACATTAGGACACAAACACACACAAGGATCTCTAATGCTATTTGCAAACTCCAGCCACCCAGATTCCGTCCCAACTCTTTCCAACAACATGCCTGCAACAAGGGCTTATGTAGCTTCATTTCTCATTGTCACCACCAGCGTTTTCCTTTCCACCACCAGCCATTTGCATACGCTTGCAGCAGCAGGTACCTTCCCAGATGATGATGACATCTTTGCCTTAGACATTGTGTCAAAAATCCGCACGGACCGCAACTCAACCATCAAGGCATCGTCGGACTTCGGCCACATTGTGGAAGCTATCCCAAACGGGGTTTTCCATCCGACCTCACCCAGCGACATTGCCGGCCTAATCCGGCTCTCGCTCTCGCAGCCAAAGCCCTTCACGGTGGCACCACGCGGGCAAGGGCACTCTGCTCGAGGGCAAGCCCTCGTCCCAGGCGGTGTCGTCATCGACATGCGCTCACTCAACGATCACGGCGGTGCTGGTTGCAACCGCATCAATGTGTCTACCCACGAGCTGTGGGTGGACGTCGGCGGCGAGCAGCTGTGGTTCGACGTCCTCCACGCTACGCTCGAGCACGGCCTCGCGCCCCGTGTCTGGACCGACTACCTCCACATCACCGTCGGCGGCACACTCTCCAATGGCGGCATCGGTGGGCAGGCGTTCCGGCACGGCCCCCAGATCTCCAACGTGCACGAGCTTGACGTGGTAACAGGTACACGTTTCTTGCCGGCCATGTATACATGCATAAATCTGAGAGCTGACCAGTGCACAATTAACTAACGAACAAGCTATATATGTTGGTGGTTGCAGGCACGGGCGAAATGATTAGCTGTTCGCCGGACAAGAACTCGGACCTGTTCTTTGCAGCACTGGGTGGTTTGGGTCAGTTTGGGGTCATAACCCGTGCTCGGATCGCGCTTGAACGCGCTCCGAGACGGGTTCATTGGGTCAGACTGGCCTACTCGGATGTCCAGTCGTTCACCACTGACCAGGAACTGCTCATATCGAAACGGTCTGCTGGTGGTGGTTTCGACTACATTGAGGGCCAAGTCCAGCTGAACCGGACCCTCACCGAGGGCCGGAGGTCGTCTTCGTTCTTCTCAGCCCCAGACCTCGACCAGCTTGCCAAGCTCGCCATTGGCACCGGGTCCGCGGCGATCTACTACATCGAGGGTGCAATGTACTACTATCATGACGATACTACTGCCTCCTCTGTGAATCAGAAACTTGAGACGCTACTGGAAGAGCTGAGCTTCGTCCCGGGGCATGCGTTCGTCAGAGACGTGTCCTACGTGGATTTTCTCGACCGAGTCGGCCGGGACGAGCAGAAGCTGCGGTTGGCCGGCGTCTGGGACGTGCCGCACCCATGGCTGAACCTCTTCGTCCCGAAGTCGCGCATCGTCGACTTCGACGCCGGCGTGTTCAAGGGTATCCTCAGGGACACCAAGCCCGTGGGTCTCGTTCTCATGTACCCCATGAACAAGGACAGGTGGGACGACAGGATGACGACGGCCACGCCGGACGAGGACGACGACATGTTCTACGCTGTCGGGCTGCTGCGGTCCGCGGTGGACGCCGGCGATCTGGAGCAGCTGGAGAGGGAGAACGCCGCCGTTCTGGAGTTCTGCCTCCGGGAGGGCATAGGGTGCAAGCAGTACCTGCCGAGCCACGCGTCGCGGGACGGCTGGAGGCGGCATTTTGCCGAGAAATGGAGCAAGGTCGCCGCGCTGAAGCGCAAGTACGACCCGCGGGCGATTTTGTCGCCGGGGCAAGGGATCTTCTTCGCCGCCGGTGACGGCTTGACCGACCAAGCCGGCTCTGATTCTCTGTAGAGGACGTCATTTCTAGCTTGTCCTGCATGCATGCATGTTGTGTGGATCGGAGCAAGCAGGAGACGACGACGGGTCGGCCGGTAGGAGGTGCTTGCACGTATACGACAGTGTTAGTGGTCAGCAGGTGTGTTTAGAGAATCAGAAATTTGGATTTGGTTGATACCAGATCCATGGAAAGCAGACGACGTGATGAATTTCTTATTAGTTTGGCTGATTCTTTTTTCTATTGTTATAGGAGCCATAGCAAAGTTTGTGGTGATGCTGATACGGAGAAGCGTCCTAGTTTGATTTGTAATATGCATGGTTTATTCTTTAGTTGTTTGTTCGTTTACCTTTAGGATACACAAAAACGAAATCCAGGTGGGATAGGTTCTACCATAAGAGACAATTGGTCATGGATCACTTCGCACCTCTTCTCACAATATTTTCTAGGGCAACTGCTCCGGTAGTCCGTTCTAAAAAAAAATTGCACGAATCTCAAAGCACGTATCTGGTGGCATAGGAGCACGTAGATAGTTTTAGGAATTCGTCGAGGAACAATATCATGGTCCAAATAAATAAGCATAGGGGCAGCTGAATCTGGTGATTGTTGATCTTTGACAGGCACACAAAACTGTCTTGTGCATGGTAATTACACAGACTGAAATATCTTGTATTTACAAGAACAAACGGACCTACAGCTACTGGACTCAATCCTAGCTACGAACAAGCCAAGGCCGCCGGAGATGATGAAGCAGAGGCAACGCCGTCGTCGAAGTCCTAAAAATGTTTGCGGTTTGCCCATCAAGCTGGCTCCTGCATCTTTGAGCATTCCTGGTTGTCAGGCCAATCACAGGCAATCCGCCAGCCAGACCAGCTCGGAACCCCGATATAGAGTTCTGCGCAAAAAGAGATGCACCTACAAAGCATTAACATTGGTTGCTGACTAGCGAAGAAAAACAAAAAAGGCTTCAGAGAATTACAGTGAGATACGGGTAATGCAAAGACTTGGGCTCTATCTGAAATATCTGTAAAATCCAATGTTTTATTCAAAAATGAAATCAAAACAAACACGTACGAGAAACATCGCCAATCCTTTTAGGGAAGATTTACCTCTACACTAACATCTCCGGCTCCCCGTGTAAAGAACACGGATACTAATCCTTTCAGGGAAGATTTACATCTAAACAAACATCTTCGGTTGTTGTAAAACCAAAACAACCCTCGTCAATCCTTTCATGAAAGATTACATGTAAATAAACATCTACGGCTCCCGTAGATAACACAGACTAATCTTTGAACCATATATATATTAACGACATGCAATACGTACCGCACCCAGGGTTGGAGCCAGAAGTTCTCTAGAGCCTGGGCGAAGCGCCATACTAATTTTAATATGATAAACATTTCTGAGCCCATGCATTTTGTGATGTAGTAGAAATTTATAATTTTGATCTTAAACACAACATAAAGAGAAGAGAGTGGATAGTAGTTGAGAAAAGAGTGGAGAGTAACTAAGAAGAGCAAATGAATTAATGATCTTCTCTATCTCCCCTACTTTTCTTTTATAGGAATGATGTGAGGGAAAATTTTCATAATTCCCCCAAATGGGACTTGTATTTGAACAAGTATATTTATATTTTAAAAAATATATTCAGGAGAATCATTGTCTCACAAGGCTATGTAATTGGGCTCTGGAGACACTAGTATGGTCTCTAACATATAATGCACCTCCAATAGAGAACTTAAAAACATCAAAGATACATTGAACTTGATGATTTCCCTGTGTGTTTTGTTGCTAGAATTTAAAAGATAATGTTGTCAGGGTACATTGAACTTGGATGCTAGAATTTCCCTTGTGTTTCATTGCTAGAGAACTCAAAAGCATCCAAGATGCATTGAACTTGATGATTTTCCCTAGTGTTTCGATGGTTGTCCAGCCCATCCATATCCATCAGTTTTCTAGCTTCACATATGGTGTAAAAAGGGGCTTCTTTGCAGTCACAATTCAGGTGCAGTGGTTTGATGATCACTCACCAACCTTGACGCCATGGGAGAAAGTTCATGATCTTCGAAGGGGATTTCCATCACTGTTGCATGGGGACAAATAACTTTTCAAGGGAGGGGCAATGTTAAGACCACGAAGAAGAAGGCAAGAAGGATCAAGATTATTGTTACACATTTGGCAACATAGCAAATGACGTCAGACAAGGTGGGATAATGTTGAGAACTACGCCATAGTGGCGTGAGTTGGTGATGAGTTATCGAGCATTATGCTAAGAATCGGGTTGGTATATAACGTTTGAGGCCATTAGATGTCTTGTAACGAATAAATTAAACTCTAAAACCTCAAAGAAATCTATCTCTATTCTTCATCTCCATTTTTGCTTCGCTCCCTTAATATCCAATTCTCAAGCTATATCTGTGTGATTATTGTGAAACTATAACAGGAGGCTAAGAAACCCAATGGACATCTGTCTAGGTTTTAAATCCTATGTCTTCGAGTGGAGTAAAGAATTTGAATTACAAATACATGGGTCAATAGAGGGTAATAGGGATGTGGATTCACAAATTACATGTAAATATGTTATCGTAGATATATGGATATAATTATATGTTCTAATTTGTCAAAAAGAAAAAAAGATTGTATGGGATTATATGTAGTGGCCCATCTACAAGACCATTAATTAGCACGAATCCATGCACTCCCCTAAAAAAAGAACAAATCCACGCACGGCCGCAGAGTGAGCTTGACAGCCGTCGCAATTTCTTATCTTCCTCGCATCACTGATGCTCAATCTTCTGCTCCTTCCCCCACTGGCGCTCGGCACAAAGGCGATGGAGACGGCGCTCAGGCTCGGGCCCTCAGCGATGGAGGGGCAGTCCCAGGCTCGGCGGCGGCGTTAGTGGCTCCCCCTCCCGCTTCTCACCAGTCGCCTTGCGCCCTGCCTCCGTCGTCCGCACACCGGGCGGCGACCCTGCATATGCACCTCCCTCTCCCCTCCCACCTCCGTTGTACCGTGGGAGCCTGGCTGGATGCCCAGGGTGGCCGGACCTTGGCTCCGTCGGTGACCACACCTATAGTCGTAAGCCGCTTCCACCAACGCCGTAAATCACTAAATACAATAACACACCCTAAATTTTCTATTTTAGGTTGTGAATATATAGAAAACACTAAACACAATAAATAATTTTATCATATTTCTATTTTTTTTTTCAAGAATTAAACCATTTTGAGAATTTAATCAGTGCAAAATATGATTTATCAAAATTTTGTAATTTAATTTAATTTACTTTTCTTACTTGTTTCATGCCTTTGCATTTGATTTTATTGTGTGAGAAAATCGTTTAAAATACACAATTGTTGACACATGCACAATTAGTAATGTGGTTGTCTCTATATGCCTTTCGGTAAAATAGCACTTAAAATCGTGCAAAAACAAACTCAAATAAGCAGTGTGGCAAATAATTTGATTCTTTTAACGTTAGTTCAAGAAAAATGGGACACCAGACTATATGAGGCCCAGCAGACCTATTTTTCTAAAGCCCATTCCAAACTTAAAACATGGCTGATAAGCCAGCTTAAGCTTAATTAGCCATCTAAGGAACCTTTTCACATTAAAAAAAGTTTGAGCATTTCCCTTAAAAAAGGACTCAGTTCCAGTATTATGGACTTGGATGTTGAACTGTTGATTAAAGACTTTTGCATGCCCGAAAGTTTTATTAAGGCACATTTTAAGGGACGAGCGTAGCCCCGAGGGAGGCTACGTATACGTTTTTGTTTTCCTGTTGAGCGTTGGAAAACAACTGTCTTTTTGTTCTAAAAAAATGAAGCAAATGGACACGGTATATTGCTTTATTATTCATTCATTTCAACAACAATAGACAAGCAGGACGTCAAACATGCAGGAACGGTAGAAATCAAAACACGCTAGCTGCCGGTACCAATAGCATCGCCTCCCTCCGATCCGTCAGTAACACTGGCCCGGATTGCCAAACGCCGATATACAAGTAGGATTACTAGGGCAACAGTTATGACTTCCTTCACAAAGTCGTTGAGTACAACGATCGTCTCCCAGCCCTAGCTGGTGGTTGGAGTCGGAGTGTGTGGCAGTGGTTGTTGGCGCCGCCGCCGCCGCCGCCGCGGACTCCACAGTTGCCGTCAGCAGCACGGCAGCCAGGAACACTGAAACATCCTCAATTTTTCACGAAGGGAAAATTCACAGAATGGCGAATAATATAATAGTTCGAAGCTCAAACCACCATATTATCCAGCATTAGTTGATACAGGAATCCATACATCGAATAAAAGAGTACAATTAGAAGGGATTATATAAATAGTACACCGCCACACTGGCAAGAATCATCAGAGTAGCAGCATCTGGAACAGCTGCAGCAGGCGGACGCAACAACAAATCTCCAAAAGAAGCCTGAGCGTAGGTACGAGACGTCTACTCCTCATCGGTAAAGTCGTAGTTGGGTTCACCTGCCAAATAATTTTCAGTACGGTTTATACTGGCCACTCGTCCCACCCTATGCTTTGCTTTTGCTATGTAGTATTTTGGTGGATGCAAAGGATATAATCAAAGAGACCTATATATGGCTGTGGTTTCCTATGAAAGTGATGACCAAAATTAAGTATAAATATATATATAGTTCATCAAGTTTTAACCCATCTCATCCACACATCTTTCCCATCCCACCATCACACACATCTCACCCTCTCGTACTCGGTCGACAGGTCCAACTTCCTCTCAGAGCCTGTCTCAGTGGCTCATAGACGGAAAGGGTAACACCAGGGGGAAAAATAGAAGGACTCATCTCACTATTCCCGAGAAGCGTAGGTCGAGGGAAAGGCCATACCGAGGCCGCGGACTATATATAGATTCATAACTCTGCAGAGCGTGTACTCCCGTAACCACAAGATCACCATCATCGGCGGTGTCCCACCTAAGCTGATTCCGGCTGCTATCTAACCGGTGTGATGCCACCCTACCACTCAGTACTGTGACATCCCGGATAGGTACCACCGGCACACTGAGACTGTGAGACATAGTACCGGGCCCCCGAGGTCACTATGTTGTCTAAGGAGGGTGTGGGTCCCAATGCCCGTACCTCCCGACACTATCTGTTAACAACCTAGTAGTAGTGGCACCATCCTAACTAGTCAGACATCCGTCCCCCGCCCATACAGGGGTGAGCGGTGAGCACGTAGGTCCCAAGGCTCCGGTTCTCAAGAGATATCAGGTCCTAGGAGGTTCAGACGGGATTATCTTCTCATAGGGACTACAATAGTCCATGCTACAACAGCACCTCCTACCCGGGGTCTCGCTCCACGAAGGCTCTCGTCCTCGGGATCACCATATACCTCACATTGTGCCTGCCACAAGCACCTCATACGGGAATGCCCAGAACACATCCCCTAGCAATACTCGCCCACAAGACTCGTCGTAGAATCCTATCCGATCGACTCGACCCTCACCACACACCCAAGACGCACGCAGCACTCTCCCCGAGTAAAGTGGCACCACGTGCCTTAACCATATAACCATACTATTTACCACGCATCACATCATAGATATAAGCGTAGTAGAAGTAAAGCATCATAAGTAAATAAGCATGTGTCTAGCCTATCAGCGGGTGTGCAGGAGTAAGGTTGCGACAAGGTAATGGCTCATCAAGCATATCTACCATGCAACCTATCATCAGGTGATATTCATAAATAAAGCACTAGCAAACTAGATATTATGCCATGCGTAATAGGATCTACGAGGTTGGGTGGGGTGTGGCACCTACGAAGTCATCACCGAGCTCCTCGTCGTACTCGTAGTCGTCCTCCTCAAACTGCTCTCCTCTGAAACGAGACTTAAATAGCCGCGTTAGCGACTCCTATAGAGTATCACAAAGAACCAAATGAAATTCAGTAACTCCAAATGCACTCAAACATAATCCTATGACATAGAGCTCATTTTTATGAAAATTTGGATATTTGGTTCATAATTTTCGGAGTTCGTATGAGAGAGATATGGATTTTAGAAGATTTAAGCATATTCCGAAAAAGAAAAACAGCAAGTTAATCCTGTGCTGACACGTGGCGTGCTGTGGTTGGCCCAAGATAGTTCAGTCAATGACATGTGGGACCCAGGTCAACGGTCAACGCTGACCGGGCCCGGACTGGGCCTACATGGGCTCGGGTAGGGCCGGATCTGGGCTGGGTTGGGCCGGCCCGGCCTGGACACGTGTTAGCGCCATGTCGTGCCACATGGCACTGTGGGCTTTGACTGGGGTTGTACAGGGCTGGTCTATGGTCTTTTGCTCCGTGTGCCAGGTCCGCGGTGGACCGAGGTCAGCGGGGCGAGGTGGCTGGCTCTGAGTGGCTCGACCGGTTCGCGTGGTGGACCTGGTCCACGGAAACAGGGGAATTCCCCATCCTCTCTTCCTTGTGCGCGTGCAGCGGCCATGGCCGGCCTTTGACGATGGCGTGCGGCGCTGCGGCTGACGCGGGCGAGGCGGCTGGGCTGCGCGGCGGCTAAGACGGTGGTAGGTAGAGGTGAACGCGATGGTGGGGTCACGGTGGGCTAGCGGGCGCTAGGCTCACCGGCGCACGTGCTCTGGCCGCGGCCGGCGATGAGCGGTGGCAGCTGGGCACTACGGTGCGTTAAAGAAGACACGGGCATGCACGTTGGCTTCGCTAGGTCGAGGCGAACGATGCTGCGACTCCAATTCAGAAAAATAGGACTCCTAGGCCGGTGGTCGACGGCGGCGGCCGACGGACGGCATTGGTGGTGGCGGAGCTCTGGCGAGCATCAATTGTCGCCATCTTCTTTCTTCCCTTCCGATTCGAGTAGCTCAGAGCTCGAAGAGCTACCTACCACAGCTATCGAAGGCTCAGCTGGGCGCGCGCGACATTGGACGCCACGACGGCGCTCCGGCGACCGGGAGACATGGCAGCCAGGGCTGCAAAAGGGCATGGCCCCACTGTGGCCATTGCCAAGCTCCAAGGAGTTGCCCGGAGGGCGTTCTAGACTAGCGCGGACACGTTCATCGATTTAATGGAGAGAAAGAGGGAGAGGGGGGCGAGAACGTCGGTGCTACTTGTGCATCAACTAGGTAGTTACCTACATGACACTCACCAACAATGGGATACTTTTAGAAAAAAAATTTGTTGGTTGTGATTTTTGGTGTTCGGATTTTTAGGGTTATTACAGTCCTACTCCCAAGAGATTTAAAAGTGCAACTTACTCTTGAAACAAGTAGGGGTAGAGCCTCCTTATTTCTGATTCCTTCTCCCAAGTTGCCTCCTGTTCTGTATAATTGCTCCACTGAATCTTTAATATTGGTGTGCTGGTGTTTCTGGCCTCTTTGGTGGCTCTGTCTAGAATACGGATGGGGTGCTCTCTGTACTCCAAGGTGTCCTGAATATAAAGTGCCTCTGTGGGTATTGGTTTCTCTGGCAGCTTTAGACACTTGCACAACTGTGACACGTGGAAAACTAGGTGCACTCCTGCTAGTTGCGCAGGTAACTCAATCCTATAGGCAAGCTTGCCAATTCTTTCACAGATTCTGTTTGGTCCCACATACCTTGGTGCTAGCTTTCCTTTCACATGGAATCTGAAGGTCCTTCGAAGTGGGGAGACCTTGAGATAAACAAAGTACCCGACTTCAAACTCAAGGTCCCTACGTCTCTTGTCAGCATAGCTCTTCTTCCGACTCTGAGCAATCTTTAGATTTTCATGCACTTGAGTGACTCCTTCTTCGGCCTCTTTGATGGAGGTGGGGCCAAAGAATGATCTTTCTCCTGCTTCTGACCACATTAGGGGCATTCTGCATGATCTTCCATACAGAGCCTCAAATGGTGACATCTTGAGACTCGCTTAGAAACTGTGGTTGTAGGAGAACTCTGCAAAGGGCAAACTCTTCTCCCAATCAGTCCCATATTTTAGAACACAAGCTCGGAGAATATCTTCAAGGATCTGGTTCACTCTCTCTGTCTGACCATCCATCTGAGGGTGGTAAGAGGTACTGTAATCTAGCTTGCTCCCTATTGACTTGTTCAGGGCCTTCTAGAACTTGGACGTATACTGTGGCCCACGATCAGATATTATGCTCTTAGGGGCTCCATGCAGCTTGAGAATGTTCTCAACATACAAATCTGCTAGCCGGCCAACTCGGGCATCATTCTTGATGGCTAGGAAGTGAGCTACCTTAGTCAAGCGATCAATTATCACCCATATGGCATCATGGCCCTTTGAGGTTCGAGGCAAACCCACAATGAAGTCCATAGAAATGCTATCCCATTTCCATTTAGGTATATCAAGTGGCTTCAGTAGTCCTGCAGCTCTCTTGTGCTCAGCTTTGACGTGTTAACAAATGTCGCACCTAGCAACATGACCTGCGATATCTGATTTCATGTTCTTCCACCAGAATTTCTCCTTCAAATCAGTATACATCTTGGTACTTCTTGGGTGGATACAATACTTGGAGTCATGTACTTCTGATAGGATCTCATTGCGGATAGCTGGGTCTACAGGCACACGAATCCTGTCCTTGTACCAATAGGTACCTTGCTCATCTTCACTGAACTCTGGGCACTTGCCTTGCGTCAGGAGCTCGTGTATCTCCTAAATCTCTGGGCAATGGCGCTGGGCTTCATGGATCCTATCCATGAGGGTGTAGTGTACATGAAGCTCATTCAATAGGCCATTTGGTATCACCTCCATCTGTAACTCATCAATGCCCTCTTGCAACTCTTTGGGCAAGGTGGTGGTGAACAGAGCATGACAATGGCTTTTACGGCTAAGAGCATCAACGACCACATTGGCCTTCCCTAGGTGATAGAGAATCTCCACGTCATAGTCATTAATCAACTCAAGCCAACGACACTGTCTCATGTTCAGATTTTCCTGGGTGAAAAAGTACTTTAGGCTCTTGTGATCGGTGTAGATTTCACACTTGTTCCCAATCAGGTAGTGCCTCCAAATCTTCAATGCATGGATCACAGCTGCAAGCTCAAGGTCATGGGTGGGGTAACGCCATTCGTGCTCTTTAAGCTGACGGGAAGCATAGGTAATGACTTTCCCATTCTGCATTAGAACACAACCGAGCCCGTGGCGAGATGCATCGCAATAGACCACAAAGTCCTGGTGGATATCAGGCAAGGCAAGAACAGGCATTGTGGTGAGCTTCTCCTTTAGGGTCTGGAAACTCTGTTCACATTAGGGCGTCCATTCAAACTCATTGGTCTTCTTCAGGAGGTTGGTCATGGGGCGACCTATCTTGGAAAAGTTCTCGATGAATCGATGATAATAACCAGCCAATCCCAAGAAACTTCACACATCGGTCACATTCTGTGGCTGCTTCCATCCCTTCACTATCTCAATCTTGGATGGATCAATAGCTACTCCATCAGCATTGAGTACATGGCCTAGGAAAGCGACCTCTTCAAGCCAGAACTCACACTTGCTAAACTTGGCGTAGAGCTGATGCTTTCTCAACTTCTCCAACACTATCCTCAGATGCTTTCATGCGCCTCAACAGTGGCAGAATAGATAAGAATGTCATCAATAAAGACCACCATGAACTTATCCAGCTCCTGCATGAACACTTTATTCATCATGTTCATAAAATAAGCCGGTGCGTTCGTAAGAGCGAAGGACATGACGGTGTACTCATACTGTCCATATCTGGTGACAAATGCGGTCTTGGAAATGTCCTCTTCTCTAATCTTCATCTGATGGTAGCTTGATCTGAGGTCAATCTTGGAGAAGTACTTTGCATTGTGCAGCTGATCTAGCAGGTCATCTATCCTCGGCAGGGGGTACTTGTTCTTTATGGTCACGGCATTCAGGTTCATGTAATCAATACACATCCTCTGCGTACCATCCTTCTTCTTAACAAACAGAACATGTGATCCCCAGGGCGAGGCACCGGGCCTAATGAACCCTTTCTCGGATAGCTCCTCAAGCTGTTTCTTAAGCTCCTCAAGCTCGTCAACTGCCATACGGTAGGGTCGCTTGGAACTAGGACTCATACCAGGCAATAGGTTGATCACGAACTCGACATCCCTGTCTAGTGGCATCCCTGGTAGCTCTTCAGAAAAGACATCGGGGTACTCATGAACTATAGGCACTTCCTCAAGTGACTTCTCTTCAAGGGCACACAACATGGAAATATCTATCCCTTTGTTCGGCTCACATCTGATTTGGCGACCACTTGGATGGGTTATATCCACAAATCTAGGCGAGCAAGATATCACTCCCTTGTTCTGGGTTAACCAATCCATCCCTAGAATGACGTCTAGGCCTTCGAAGGGTAGCAAGGTAAGATCAGCAAGAAAGGTAAGACCCTCGATCGTGATACTCACTCCCTTACATCTTTTGGTACAACAAACGTTGCCCAAAGGTGAACTGGTGTATAAGGCTTCTTTTCGTGGAATGACTGGTATATGTGCTCTTATGCAAACTTGGTGGATATATAAGAACATGTAGCTCCTGAATCAAACAGCACGAATGTGTTAACTCCATGCACTAAAAACATTCCGTACACCACGTCGGGGGCACTCTGGGCAGCCTCTGCTGTCAGGTTGGCAAGGCAGCCACGGGGTACTCCAGTCGGCACTTGCTTGTATGGGGTACCTAGGTTTTGCCTGGCGGGAGCTGGTGTAGCTGGTGCAGCCTTGTTTGGGGACTCGGCTGCCTTGTGACCTGGCTGGCCACAAGCGAAGCAAGTGTAGGTCGTGCCGCCTGTGGGGGTTAGCGCGGCGGCCCTCCATGTGCTACCTCCTGGTGCAGCACGAGCGTACGCTTGGCGGTCCTGAGCAGGGCGGGGGTAGTTGTTGGTGTGGGTACCACCGCCCCGACTCGAACCATGTGCAGCTCCCTAGGCGAAGCGAGAGCGAGGTGGCTGAGACACCTCAACATGCAACCTTCATGGTGTAGGTGCGCGGGAGGTGCCCTCAGCGCGATGCTTCTTGGTCTTGCCAAGGGCCTCCTTCTTTGCGTAAACCTCATCGTGGTCCTTCTCAATCTCCATGCACCTGTCGATCAAGTCACGCAGGGTGTGGCTCTTGGTGCCTGAGAGGGAGAGCCTGATGCGGCTAGACAAGCCCTTGCAGTAGTAGTACATCTTCTCCTTCTAAGAATTCACCACTGAGGCAGGTGCATAGCGCAGCAGGTAAGTGAAGTGGGTGGTGTACTCATGCACCTTGTCAGCCCCCATGGAGATGTTGTGGAACTCATTCTCCTTCTCCAGCGCGCCCTCACAAATGAAGAACACGAGGAACTCCTCCATGAACTCGTCCTAGGAGATGTTAGCAGGGTCCTGGTGGGTCTCACAGAGGCTGTCCCACCAAGATCGCCCAGCACCCACAAGCTGGTGAGTTCCAAGCCAACACACTCCTCGTCAGTGCAAGTGGTCAAGTCTAGCTTCTTCTCAATCTCCCTCAGCCAGTCATTAGCAGCGATGGGGTTGATGCTGGTGCCATTGAACATCAGGGGCCTCAGCTTGAGAAAGAACTCCAGCTTCTTGTAGTAGTCATTGCGCGGCTCCCGGTGGTAGTGGTCCAGCATGTTCTCAGCCAAGACACAAAGAAGCTCGTTCTGCTAAGCCATCACATCAGCCAAAAGTGGCGGAGGTGGTGGTGGCGGAGCTCCTCCCCTAGCATCACGCTCTGGCTCAACAACAGGGGGTGGTCCTCCTCCAGCCGCACCTCCTGCAGGCTGCTCAACAGGTGGAGGTCCTCCAGCCATGCCTCTAGCAGCTGGTTTCGGCTCAACAACCGGCGGTGGTGGTGGGTGAGCAGGCTGTGGGGTGGCAGCACAGGGTGGCTCCTCAAGGTTGAGGGGTATGTGACCAATGCATCCACGACCACGACCCTGACCACGACCGCGTCCATGGCCCTTGGCGGGCGCAGGTGAAGGGGAGCGGTTGTTCAGGCGGTTGGTACGATGAGTGGACATCCTGCTTAACATAAATCTCAGATTAGGGCACATGTGCATGTGATATATCTTGACACTAATGACATAATAATTAAGATAACTTAATGATTTAAAAGCATTTAAATCTATCCAACACTCATATAGAGAAGCATGAAGATCCATAAAGATGCGATAAAATTCAAATCATCCATTACATCAAGTGGATACATGGCGATATCTCTAGCAGCTATGCTAGGAGACTCACGAGAAATGTACTACACGCAGGTAGTTCTAGCAAAGGGGTGGAAAAACTACCCAACAACATGGTGAGTCTAGTAATTTGGCCACACGGGGCCCATCATCTCCTGATCCTACACTACGCTAAATCATCCTTAGGGACTTGTCCAAACTATAAGCTGTGGGGGAATACCAATGCCAAAAGCTTGGATCTGCTCGTCGGTCATCCGAAGGCGAGAGATGTAACGACGGGCCTCCTCGAGATGAGGAGTGGACACTGATAGTCCGCTGAGTCTAGTGGTGGGGCACCCACTCAAGTTGAGGTGAGATTGCCCCAGCTCGAACGTCTCAACTCTGACCTTCTTACGGGCTCGTAAGGGAAGCTCGTCCTGCAATTCCTCGTACTCTCTGACTCTCTGGTGATCTGACCTCTTCTAAGCCGCTATGGTGAGTTTGAGCTTGTCCATGAGGTATGCTGTCTTGTGGACGTAGTTGATCAGGTGTCCCTGGTTGTAGCCAGCAATAGCGTACTCTAGCAGTAACTTATCACGTTGAGCCCTACACTGCTCGTGGAGCTTGTCCAAGTAGGCGGCCTCCTTACTCTGCTTCTAGAAACTCTTTGCAATGTCTTTGTTCTTCTCAACTATGGTAGTCTCAAGTTCCCAGACCTTCCTGTTGAGTCGGCTGTCGTGGAGTTGAAGCTTCTCCATTTCATTCGTCAGCCTGGCGATCTGGTCTTGGTGAGTGTGCTCCCTGCTGCTTCCATGCTTCCTTCTTGCTCTTTGACTCGTGGATTCTCTCATCAACCTCCATCAGGCAGTTGCGGTCATGGCGTCCCTTTCGGTCCAGCTCGACAATGTACATTTCCTGGCACTGCAGGTACATCACAGAGGTGCGGTGTCAAGGGTTGCGGTCAACTCTGATATTCTGCTCGGTGTAGGTGATCTCCTCCCAAGTACCCTGCTGAACGTCGAGGGCACGAGGAAGCAGATGAAAGCGACTCTCCTTCAGGTAGTCAGCCCCATTGCGCAGCACAGTGCAAAGTGCCTGGCGTGAAACGGTCTGAACACACATGCTGGTCTTGTTGTCGAAGGCAAAGTCGGTGAAGGTAGCAACTCTAGGCAGGTTCATGCTTGCAGGCACGTTGATGTGGACTGCCTTGTAGCCCTCGATGCCTCCTCCAAGGGCGGGCTTGCCGTGGCAAAGGTACTCGACGTTCTCCATAGGAACACCAAGCTCGGTGAGAACCTCACGAAGCATGTGAGCGTAGCCTCCATACTCCATCCCGTCGAGTCTGTACTCTATGACATCCATCGGCTGCAATGGACCAAGCGGCAAGTTCGGGTCCATCTGCAGGTTGACACGAGAATGGAATTAGAAAAGTTGCAGAGAGAGATAAGCCATGCATAAAAGCGTATGCAGTGGTCGGTGTATAACCGAGAGATATCAAGGTTCTCCTAATTCTATCATCCAATCCTATGGGTCTCGTCCTAGGGTCAAGCATGGCTTTGATACCAACTGAAACATCCTCAATTTTCTACGAAGAGAAAATTCACAGAATGACGAATAATATAATAGTTCAAAACTCAAACCATCACATTATCCAGCATTAGTTGATACAGGAATCCATACATCGAATAAAAGAGTACAATTAGAAGGGATTACATAAGTAGTACACCACCACACTGGCGGAAATCATCAGAGTAGCAACATCTGGAACAGCTGCAGCAGGCGGAAGCAACAATAAATCTCCAAAAGAAGCCTGAGCGTAGGTACGAGACGTCTACTCCTCATCGGTAAAGTCATAGTCGGGTTCACCTGCCAAATAATTTTTAGTATAGTTTATACTGGCCACTCGTCCCACCCTATGCTTTGCTTTTGCTATGTAGTATTTTGGTAGATGCAAAGGATATAATCAAAGAGACCTATATATGGCTGTGGTTTTCTATGAAAGTGATGACCAAAATTAAGTATAAATATATATATAGTTCATCAAGTTTTAACCCATCTCATCCACACATCTTTCCCATCCCACCATCACACACATCTCACCCTCTCGCACTCGGTTGACAGGTCCAAC
Organism: Bothriochloa decipiens; assembly: GCA_023333625.1. Classification (NCBI taxonomy): domain Eukaryota; kingdom Viridiplantae; phylum Streptophyta; class Magnoliopsida; order Poales; family Poaceae; genus Bothriochloa; species Bothriochloa decipiens. The sequence continues at coordinate 18,182,419 of CM041638.1, forward strand.
TCCCTCTCGGAGCCTGTCTTAGCGGCTCACAGCCGGAAAGGATAACACCAGGGGAAAGAATAGGACTCATCTCACTACTCCCGAGAAGCGTAGGTCGAGGGTAAGGCCATACTGAGGCTGTGGACTATATATAGATTCATAACTCTGCAGAGCGTGTACTCCCATAACCACAGCAGGTTAATCCTGGTGCTGACACATGGCGTGCTATGGTTGGGTAGGGCCGGATCTGGGCTGGGTTAGGCTGGATCTGTGCTCGGGTAGGGCCAAATCTGGGCTGGGTTGGGCCGGCCCGGCCTGGACACATGTCAGCGCCATGTCGTGCCATGTGGCGCTGTGGGCTTTAACTGGGCTGGTACAGGGCTGGTCTATGGCCTTTTGCTCCGTGAGCCAGGTCCGAGGTGGATCGAGATTAGTGGGGCGAGGTGGCTGGCTCTGAGTGGCTCGACCGGTTCGCGTGGTGGACCCGGTCCACGGAAACAGGGGAAATTCCCCATCCCCTCTTCCTTGTGCGCGTGCAGCGGCCATGGCCGGCCTTTGCCGGCGGTATGCGGCGCTACGGCGGACGCGGGCGACGCGGCTAGGCTGCGCGGCAGCTAAGGCGGCGGTAGGCAGAGGCGAACACGATGGCGGGGTCGCGGCGGGCTCGCGGGCGCTAGGCTCGCTGGCGCACGTGCTCTGGCGGTGGCCGGCAGTGAGCGGCGGCAGCTGGGCACTACAGTGCGTTAAAGAAGACACGGGCATGCGTGTTGGCTTTGCTAGGTCGAGGCGAACGATGCTGCGACTCTAATTCGAAAAAATAGGACTCCTAGGCCGGCGGTCGACGGAGGCAGCCGGCGGACGGTGTTGGCGGTGGTGGAGCTTCGGCAAGCATCGATTGGTGCCATCTTCTTCCTTTCCTTCCGATTCGAGCAGCTCGGAGCTTGAAGAGCTACCTACCGTAGCTACCGGAGGCTCAGCGGGGCGCGCGCGATGTTGGACGCCACAGCGGCGCTCCAGCGGCCAGGAGACATGGCAGCCAGGGCTGCAAAAGGGCGTGGCCCCATTGTGGCCATTGCTAGGCTCCAAGGAGTTGCCCGGAGGGCGTTCTAGACTAGCGCAGACACGTTAGTCGATTAATGGAGATAAAGAGGGAGAGGGGGCGAGAACGTCGGCGGTGAGCTAGGCGACGGCCATGGACGCGAGCAGGGCGAGCTCACCTCGGCGGTGCGCTGGTGGCAGCAGGCTCATGGTTCGATGGCTGTGGTCGGGGACGCGGACGCAGAGCTGCTGCGGTGGCGAAGTCGAACAGCGGCTCTAGCTCCTCCCTCGGGCACGGACGGCGGCAGCGTGCTCGGCTCCGGCGTCGAACTCCTCTCCTTTCCTTTCCCCGCCTCCTCTTCTCCCTACTTCTTCTCTCTTCCTTCTCGGTTAGCAGCGAGTGGTGCGGGCGCGGCCAGAGAAGCTGCGCGAGCCGGGAAAGCCTAACGGCCGGGCGCACCTCCACTTTATAGCCATGGCGGCCGACGGCGGACGGCGTGGATGGGTGATGCCCATCGAATGGCCGCGGCGTGCTCACGATTAGGGTTAAGGCTTCGCGTGGTGCGCGGTGGGACGCGTGTCGCGCATCTGTGAGGGCGCGGCGTTGGCGGATGGCGGGGGCGCGCCCTCGCCAGAAATGCGCGGCAGACGGGACAGCTCGGTGAGCAAAAATGGGAAGGGAAGGGCTGACAGGCGGGGCCCGCGTGGCAGTGGCAGCGGGGCGGCGCGCGGCGCTGGTGCCTCTTGCTGGGCCGCGGTGCGAGCAGGCAGGCCGGGCGGGCGCGCGGGAAAGTGGCGCGGCGGGCGGCTTGCTGGGCCGCCTGGCCATTTGGGCCGGCAGGCCGCGGCGGCGGCTGGCGAGTAGGCGCGGGGCAGCGGCAGGCGGCTTGGGCCGCTGCTGGGCCGCGGGGGCAGGCGCGCGCGGCGAGGCCAGCAGGCCGAGCTGGGCCGCGCGGCTGGCTGGGCTGCTTTGCCTATTCACTTTTTCCCTCCTTTACTAATTGCTTTTCTATTTCTTTTTCCAAGCCTCCCACTATGTCATGTTCAAGTTAGTGCTAAACCAAGTTAGTGACCATGACACTTGTGTCATGATAGGTCTACTAGGGTCTCGTGGTAAAGATGGTAGCCATGTTAAGGTTAGTAGCATATATATACACACACGTGTTAAAAGATTATTTGATTTTATTAGATATTTCATAAAATCAAATAAGAGACAAATCATACTCTTGTAGGTGCTACTTGTGCATCAACTAGGTAGTTTCCTACATGATACTCATCAACAATGGGATACTTTTAAAAAAAAATTTGTTAATTATGATTTTTGATATTCGGATTTCTATGATTGTTACAAACACCGTCACCGCAGCCACCTTGTTGCTGCTCGCCATTCTTCCGAATATATCCAGCCCTAGCTAGCTTTCCTGCAGGCACGGGACTACTACTTGCTTGCTCTGCTAGCTAGCTCTGGCAAGCCTAGCTTGCTCTTGCTCTTGCTCTGAGGCTCGACCCCCTCCAATGCTCCTTATATATAATAACTGCGATGCATCCGAGCTTTGCTTGCTCGCTCGTCGATATCTTAATTACTGGCTGCGATGGGAACAAGTCGACGCTGCTGCCTCCTAGCGGCCAAATGTCTGCCCGCCTCCGTGCTCATATGAGCCCCCGCTATCCACCATTTGTTTTTGTTCCAAGATTCGTGCCATATTATGACTCCGCGATGGTGATCGGTGGGGCAATTATTGCTTCTTCAAGCATAGTTTATCTTCAACAATGTGCAGTCACACAAAGCTTTGTTCATTACTGTGTATTTATTCTCTACTGGTTGCAGAACCAGGTGCACAGCTCCGGAGTTCTTCTATATTAGAGAGTAACCGGCAAAGCTGATGTTTTCCCTTTTAGTGTCGTCCTTGTGGACCTGCTTACTAGAAGGCTACCACTAGTTTAGTCATCTCAGGTTGATGACATATTATTTGGTTGGGTCAGTCCATCAGATGATCAGAAACAAGTTCATGGCATGTAGGACAACTGTTGTTATAAGATCCAGCTTCGAATCTGGTGACTCGGTTGGACTGAGCCTAAGAATGGTTTACTAGAGTCAGGCCTTGTTTAGATCGCGTAAAGTTAGAATTTTTTAGCTGTAGCACTTTCGTTTGTATTTGATAATTAGTATCCAATTATGGCTAACTAGGCTTAAAAGATTCATCGCATAATTTATAACTGAACCATGTAATTAGTTATTTTTTGTCTATATTTAATGCTTTATGCAAAGGTGTAAAAATTGATGTAATTGAGAGAGAGTGAAAATTTTTTAACTTGTCACCTGGATTTAAACGAGGCCTCGGTTGGACTGAGCCATGACGAAACAATGCCTTTTGCACCATCT
>CM041638.1:18200480-18313115 GCA_023333625.1 Bothriochloa decipiens
GCTTTTCAGCTTCATCGGCAATGTACGAGATCAACATGTCCTTCATCAGCAACCACCCATCGGCAACTCGGAAGCAATGCTGAAGAAAAACCAACCTTTTGCCGATTTAGTTTAGTCTCCCAATCCTTATTGACACGTGCTAAAAAACGGTGTCAACAACTTGCAACATCGGTGTGACTTGTTCTAGATGAATCTATATACACCTATTGTTGATGCTCCTACTAACCCCTCTTGTAGCTCAACCATAATAACATTTCCGATAAGTGATGGTTTCACTTGTATTGCCTCATTTATGGTAGAAAATGAGACCTTCAAGAAAGAGGTCGATGAGATCACTCATGCCTTAATCAAGACCTATATATGGTGGTGAGGCACATTTGCTAAAGTGCTTCGGTAGCAATGATTTTCTCTTAATAAAGAGGGATTGGGCTATACACCCACAATTGGTAAGACAGCCTTTGCTAACTCATGTGACTACTTTGTGAAAAGCAATGGACGATTTTACACTAGATGCAAGCAAGCCGAGCACTTAGAGAAATATTGCAAGGAAAAGAAAAAAAATATATGTTCATGTATCCTAAATTAAATTTTATTCTTAATATTTTGCTTACCAAGGGTGCTAGCTGTGTGATGGCTCATTGTTATGGGCTCAAAGACGAAAGTTATTTGGGTGACGAAGAGGCTAGTTACTAATTTTGGAGGACGTAAGCAAGTTTGGATACCTAAAAAGAATTGATCTATTTTCGTAGGTCAATTACAAAGGCAGAGAAATACAATAGATCAAATGTCTATTATCAACAATAAAGATTTGAGTCTACCAAATTGAAGACCATATGTTTCTGCTTATTGTGAGAATTCTCCTTTTTTATAAAGTGTTTGGCGACAATTAATATGGTGCCTAGGCAGTAAATTAGTTAAGTTTGCTTTGTTGGAAATTAGTTCATAGGATATCTGTGGATACATAATACCAATTTCATTGTACATTGTTTAAAAAAAAGTCAATTAGTTATATTTTCTTATAAGAGATGTGTAATCTTGTTTAAAAATGAGTGGGCGCACGTGCCCCCTCCTTGTCTACCAAATTAGTTATATCTCGCTCTTTTATTGTAGGAAATTAAGCAAGCCTCCATGAGAATCGTGTTTGCAGCCTTCCTCCTAGTGGGTGTCTTGAGCTACTATCAACAATGGAAGAAGTTCTAGTGTCCCCTCCTCTTTGGCAGTACTTCGAGAGGCTAGCGTCTTCACAAGCTCCAATGTGTTTCAAACACATCCCCATACTACTATAATGCTACAGACGCCTCCCCTAAATACAACATGGCCGAAGCAAGGTGAAGATCTTGTCAGAGTCCGAGGAGGAGAGGCCTGTGGTGGCACTCCTAGTAGCACATTGTAGGTCTAGGCTGGAGATCGAATGGCACGCCCAATGTTGCACTCATCCGCCGCTGCATCCTTTGACAACCTTGCACACTTTGCCTCCAATATGGGTATATGAGTCAAATGTGTTATTTTTTTCCAGTTGATAATCTTTAACGACCTTGCACACTCTGCCACCATGCAGATGCATCCTTTGACAACCATAATTGCATGATAATTTTTGCAGTTCTAATCTATCGTTGCCCGAGTCATCCAACCTTTGACATCTTGTCCCTTGGTGCAAGCCACTAGCACGACCTGGCTCACATGTTGTCGCATAGCTACAAGAAACAAGACATTTTCTTTGGAAACCCAAAATTTGAGTGGGGACACATGCCCCCGCTCCTTGTGTACTTGGTCCGCTAAGACATGCTAGTGCTAAAACTCATGATTCAACCGACTTCCAATGTTATTAATAACTATAGCCGAATTAATAAAAATTCAGCAACATATGCAAGTGTTAAGTCTCATGATTTGGCTTTCTACGTTATTAATAACTCTAGCCGAATCAATAAAAATTCAACACCATATGCAAAGATCAATTAGGCTTCATATTTAACTCATGACCATTGCCAAATTAGTGTAATGTCAGCAAGCATTCATGCATGTGCCTCAAACAATAGTGTAGCATACGATTTATTCTCTAAACTTGGGAGTATCAAGTGTCAATTTATTTTTCTAGAACATACGATGCTTTTCGTGCTTGGACTAGGAAATTTGATAAATACTATTTTGAAAAGTTGAAAGGATGTCAAGAGTATCCAGATCCTGATGAGATTGAAGCTAGAATTATGCAGGAGGAAAAGATATTGTTAGCTGACACACCATTGGCAAAGAAAGAGTTGATTTGGATAGAAGTGAGTGTTCGTCTAATAAAACCGAACAAAACAATTTCCATTCCGAATCAATCTCATCTCAAGAAACAAGTCTAATTATAGTAAAGCATGAGAAGCACAAATTAGCTAGATAACTTTTCAAGGGCCAATAAAGGGGTTATGTTTTCTCTAGTGACTATTGTCTTGTTCATAATCAAATTATAACTATGTTCGGCTGACAAAGAACACCGTGTCACTAAGGATGAAACCCCTAGAAACAAGGAGATAGTGTCAGAGTGCCAGCAATTGGTGGGTCCTTGCAATAGTGAAGGAACAACAACACTCAAATCAGTGACCTACACTTCTCCGACACGAAGTACAAGTAGTTTACCTAATTCCCAATCTTGTCGTATTGTTTCAATTGCTACATCGATTAGCGATGTTCTTGCTAATAGTGGTAAGAGACCGATTGAATAAGGGATTTTACTTCTCGATGATGGAAAAAGTTCAGATTGTATCTGCCAGCATATTATGCCTTATCAAGATACTGGTAACAATATTTTCTCAAGTGAAAGTATTTCCTAATGTTCACCTTGGATTCTTTATCTATGTGGGTTGCTTTACTTGCTTTAAATTCAGTTCATACTTGATCCTATAGACCATATACAAATTCTGTTATTATTTTGGGTTTAATGGTTTAGGGCCAAGATTGAGAAATTATGCAGATGTCGATGTTGATTTTATGATCAATTATAAAACATCAGACAAGAAAGAAAAGTGCAAAGGTCTAGCTGAATGGATCTATGTCAAATCTAGTCCATTTGTTTGCCTAGCATTAAAGTTGATTCCATAAAAGAGCCACTAAAGAAATCAAGTAGACCGTTGACTTTAATTTTTGTGATCATATCTTTAATATTTTTTATAAATAATAATTTTATTAGAATCATTGATCACAAAGCTTTGTCATCACCTCAAAACATAAAAGAGCTTACATACTGCAAGTGTCATAATTCATTTTATCGTAATACTTCTAATTGCAATATGCTTCGTCAAGTGATCAATCGACCATTAATAAAGGACGATTGAGATGATTTCCTGAAGCTCAACAAGTTGTTGAATTCAATTGGTCTTGATGATAAACTAACAAACTTTGAATTGCCTAACACCAGTACAGGTTCAAATGTCCCAGAGAGAGAATTGGAGTGTCCTCAAATGGAGACAAGGTTTCGTTGTCTATGAATTGTGCAAATTGGAGAGATATTATAGGACAGTGAGGTGATTACAATTCTGGAAGATACTGGGGACCGGCAAAATCTCTCAAGCTGAAGTAAAATAGAAGCTCTGAATCTCTCTCGGCATTTCTCTCTGAACCTATCCTGTTGTTGCTAATTCTCCCCTAAACTCTACTCCACTTTCAGATTCCTCCGTCAGGATCTTGACCCGGGTCCTGACAAGATGGTATATGATAAAGGATTAGGAGAATGCTGCATGAAAACCAGTGAAAATGGTGACCACTAGACAAGCTGACAAAAACTTTACATACTGACAGAACCATCAAGCAAAAGTCATGAACGAGTCGCGATGAACACAAGCACGCCTTGCATCGAATTGTCTCCAGATTGCCGTTATTTTTAGCTCCCTTACAATAAGCTCAACCAAAACGAAGAACAAATAACAATAGCAGCCATTGACCAGATTATAGCCACAGCATCAGGAAAAAAAAGAACTAGTGCACTCAAAACTGAAACACCTCACAGTCTCACACTACATGGAATTGTATCTTCGTCCTGGCTATTGTAGCTGTAGAGACGATGATAACGATTTTGCCTCATCACTTCCACTCGTGATCTTCTCCTATCGTCTCATTCTCAACTCTCTTCTCTCTCTCATCAAACGAATCACATGACTTGAACAGTGACACGGGTTACACTGGCAACAAGAACAAGAAGCCAAATAAAAAACACTATAGATCGTACGGTAGACGACGATGGTAACAAAACTAACAGTGATACTAACAGTCAAAGGCACTAGCTAGGTAGCTAGCTGCAAAAAGCCTACGCAGCTGGGGCCTTTGTAGATCGAAGTAGATCGATGGATCGTGGATCAGCTCCGGACAAGCCCGCAGGACAGCGTCATGAGCAGCATGGCAGCGTCCGTGATCTCATCCTGCTGCACCGGCGCCAACGCCGGCGACGCCCGGAAGCTGCAGGAGGCGGCAGCTGCAGATGTGGGAGCTGCTGGACTCCTGCTCCAGCTGATTAGCCCACCAATGTCGTCGACAAGCAGGTCCCTGCTCGGACAGGGGTCGTCATCACCAACCTCGGCGGCGGTGGCCTGCTGCACGATGGCCGCCGCCCTGTCAGTGGCAGCGGCAGGAGCTGCGACGGCCGCAGCGTGATCCTGCTGGACCTGGACGACCACCTTGCACCGTTTCTTGAACGGCAGCGACCGGTCCACGTCCACTCTCTTCTCCTTCTTCACCTTGGGGTGTGCTGCTGCGGCGTTGCTGGGAGAGGCGGCCTTGCCACCGTCGGTGGGCACCGCTGGCCCCGAGCCGGAGGCGGCGGCCATCATCGCCCGCCGCGCCTTCCGCTGCCTGATACCGCACGCGTTGCAGAGGGACTGCGCCATGCAAATCAAGATAAGTTACAGTAATGGGGCTTGCTTGCAATATAATTATCTATGCACCATGCATCTCTCTGCTATTTAATCGTACATATATACATGGTGCAAGGACCACGAAGACACCACGTACGAGTTGGATTGGAAGAGACAACAATCAAAGATACCTTGGGGCCGCAAGGACCACTCCTCCACAAGGGCGTCTTGGTGGTGTTGCAGTCGGAGCACACCCTAATAACACCCAAATTTGGTTGGCCGCTCATGTTCATGTCGGCGTCGTACCCTGCCTGACGCGCCCTTCTCCTTGGCTTCTTCCCCGCAGCACCACCACTGGGATCGGCGGCAGTGGCCTTCCTCGTGATCCTCATCTTGGCCGCCGGCGGAGTCCAGCTGCAAGCATCCATCGACCCGCCGCCGACCACCTGGTGCAGCTTCCCCATATCGTATGGATCGTACGAGGCAGGCTCGATCATGTCGTCACGGATGCTCTCCACAGTCGGGAACGGCGTCGCGAAGACACCACTCGCAGCTGATGATGATGATCCACCAATCATCTGATATAAATAATAGAAATTATAAAAGGGCATATATATGAGTGACGAAATTAAATCTGTGAATTTTTACACATGCATGGGATATGCATGATTTTGGGAAATTGAACACATACTATACAGTTAATAAGCAACACGTACATGTTGGGGCTCGAGCATAGCTTGACGATGCTGCCTCAACAAGTGATGGTCTGCCCGCGATCCATAGCTCAGACTACTTTCGCTGGCGCTGCTGTTGCTGATCACAAAAGGGAAAAGGATCGGGGGATCCTTTGGCAGGGTGAAGGCGTGGAAGTGGCCTTGGTGGTGGTGGTGATGATGATCTTGGTGATGATCTCCCTCCATTAGAGGGAGGGCAGTGGAGAGCTGGCTCATGTAGATCGCAGACATGGAAGCTGGGGACTGACGAGAGGAATTTGCGCTCAAGATCTGGTAGAGCTATGGACGACCTAGCAGGATCCTATTGCTATAGCTAGGTGATGAGTGAAGATCGGATGATATATATGGAGAGCAGGAGGAGGAGAACAGCAGCCGCGGCGGCGGCTGGTGCTGTGTGAACGAAAGGGGAATTTGGAGAGAGAGAGAGAGCTAGAGAGATCAAAAGGCAAGAGCGAGCTAGCGATCATGAACGAAAGGGGGAGGCATGCCCCTTTTATAAAGGGACAAGGAGGGAGGTACGTGCCTAGGCCGTGTAGATCATTCGTGTGTGATCCCTTTCACAGACACACGCATGAGAGAGAGAGAGATATGGAGGGACCGAGGGTGCAAGAGATAGATGAGCTAGATCGGAGGGGAACAGTAAAACACGTCGGCTGCAGTGCAAACACACGTTATTCCTTAGGAGGTCCAAGGGTACGTCGGCTGCAGTGCAAAACACACGTTATTCCTTAGGATCGGAGGTCCAAGGGTACGGTGGGACGTCAGCGCTTCAGATTCGGTTGCATATCACCCGTACGTTTGTCACTGGTCAATCATTGCCTGCAAACTGTACCATGCCCTAGGCTTAGGGCAAAATCAAGGGATTCTCTGTAGCACAAATGCCTTGTACTACTTCAGATCCCAAGATTTGGATTTGGACCTAATCATATATCTGCTCCCGTTTGAAGTCCTATCAAGGTTTCACTCAGTCTGCAACAAAACATGCAGTACAAAGGCCAATGCTCCAACATACTTTTTTCTCGTCGTGGATTATCCGGTGTGTATATATGATGTTCCCAGGACTTCAATTCAATTTAACCCTTGTTCCTGCTAGCATGTCTTGTATTGCATCCATGATACCCAGCGACGGAGGGGGTCATGGAGCATAAACAGTCATGCCATGCGGAGCTACTGTATGATTATCTAGCATCAGTACGACAGTATACGTAGGTCTCAGCCAAGTATTGTGGCAACAAGCAAGTCATCATAAAAAAATAGGTAGGTAATGACTCCCAGCCTAGTATGCACACTACCAAAAAATCATAATTTGTCGAGTGTTTTTTCTTTGTCGAGTGTTTTTTTTTTTTTTTTGCACTCGGCAAAGAAGCTTCATTGGGCATGGGCACGTAACATTCAGAACCCGCACGCTAGCTACTAGCCTCACTACTGTACAACGCTAGTTGCCAGCACCGTATCACTTCTTCAAAACATGCTATTTTGCAGTGGAAAATGATGTGACACCGTAGGGGAAGATGGGTAGCTAAAAAGAACATCATATGCCTTTGGACGCTCAGGAGCTGTGCACACTCAGAGATTTGCATGAAGACAGCTATGTTTCTTCCTCTAGCTTCACGGACCTGTTTCCGCCTGGATGTAAAGACAAAGAACATCACTGCTAAAAAAAAGGCTGATGATTTCTACGGCTTATAAACAAACCGATATTATTTTGTTGTGTGAGAGAAACATTATACCATGGCTGATAAACCGGACAGATAAATTCAAACGAACTGGTATAGTTGGTTCAAATTCTAGCCACCTATACAATGGCCCGTAAATTCGAGCCACCCACCTCTAAAAGTAGGAACTGCGTAGTAACATTGAATTTTTCAAAGGATCTTATATGTAGAACTAACACAAAGATGATCTTGAAAAGTAATGCAACTTTTTAGTTGATAATTTTTTTATTTGAAATCATCTATGCAAATAAAGTTACCTTTGAAATTCAAAATTTCAAATGACCTCGATGGAGAAACGACCAAAACCATTGTAGACCTAAAAAAGTTATAAAACTTCATATTTGACAAATCTATTTACCGCGAGCACAGTTAGCACTTGTTCTTTACAGCCAAAGCACCAAACAAAATCTGTACATAGATTTGGGTAATTTTTCGAATTGTGTTAATTTTACTGTTCATGAACGTATCCAAACCTCTGGAATCATAGAACCTGATGAAGGGACCCAAACTAGATACCGAAACCACCCCTTACCTAGAAAAGGAAAACACCAGTAACGATACTGAATCATCCATTATATGCAAACATTTCTCTATATTGAAAGGAATTTGCTGAATATATACATGGAAAACAATTTGCTTTTTTGAGTATCCAAAGATGTACTTCGATGGTGAACAATATCCTTAATGATTGTCCGAGCAATGGTTGTCAAATTTTCTATTGGGAGTAAAATGCTGAAGTTTCTTATAATATATCTATCGTGCAAAGGTTCTAGGGTCTACTAGATGGGGAGTGAGTAGCCACGGTAAGCCCCAACATCCTCGCCGCCGCCTTCCTCACCGTGAGTCCATGAAAACATTCTCCTCTACATTCTTATGCCCACTTTTAACCTTTATTACATGACTCCGACGTCGCATTTTGTGTGCCAACCCACCGACTTGTGATTTCATCCATCTTTTGTGGCTCCAAACTTTTTTTTGACATACTTTTTATAATTTGCCACGCTTATCTGAGGTTAGTTGCAGCAAACTAAGGTTGGAGAGCACAACGAATATCCAAAACCCGACATGTTTTTACCCTATTAGGGCAAGCACGTGGATCATTTCTTCTACCCATGAATTTGTTAATGGTCAAAAGTCAGACCTGGCATGTTTGTTATTATCCAAACTCGTACACAATATTCTAAATTTCTCAACTAAATCGATTCATTTAGAGGCCTATATACGACGACTTTTTCCATCCTAAACCTTAACCTACCCCGCTCCTTCCCCAATATGATCACTACGGTGGTGGGCGCACATCTAGATCACACATTCACGCTCAAGCTTGCGCATCACACGGAGGCTAAGATAGTAAGATCCCAACGGATTGATATATGTTGGATGGCTTTTAAATAGTTGGTGAAATGTGCTTTCGCATTTAAGCACATTTCATTGTATTGTGCATACATGAGAATACCCATTGTGAATATGTACTATAATAATACTATATGCATATTGGTGTGATGTAGTGTGTTTACTGTTATGGGCACAGACAACCCATTGGGTACCTATGACCTAAGTGGGCATGAGTTTACACAAGAATTAAACCAGTCATGGGTCATGGGTTTACACAAGAATTATGGGTATGTGTTTGGGTTACCAAACTCCAGCGAGTTTGTAGCCGTTGCTATTTGACTATGTGTAGACAACCAAACAACCTCTGCTCCTCCCATTACATATAGATTCTAGCTTTTAGTATAGTCCTGTTGCATTTCCAATTTCCCCACTTAAAGTATTATAGTATTTGGCTCCCACAAATATCCAGCTACTACATGGTTTGCTGAAATCTCTACATTCAAATCAGATCTTGGTGTACGTCCAGACGATCATGATGGCCTGCAAGTGCACTGCACCACCAGCTCCCTCTAATACAATAAAAGTCGCAGCAGTACTTTCCCACAAGAATTACCAAAAAAGGCAAGGCACGGCATGCAAAGCCGCAAAGCTCACCCATATCGGACGCACGGCCATACTCCTCTCTCCTTGTTACCTGCTTGCTTTCTCCTGGTCCATTCCATCCATCTATCCTCTGTTACGAACGAATCCGGAGAGCGAAGGCTCTTCCGGCAGCATGACGGAGCCCCATACGCCCCCAACTGCGTGCGTCCAAAATCAGCAGGGCGACTTGCTCATCGCGCCTCTCCGCTCGTGATCTGGCCCTTAACGGGGACAGATGCACGTCCAAACAAGACACTGATTGGCCCAAATCTATCTACGCTGCACAAGGGCGCCCGGCCGCGCCCACTGCACAACTCAAACCTTGCCGCGTCCTGTCCCGTCCTTTACAGCCGGATATACTCCGATCCTACTCGGGGGATCATGGTGGTTGCATAAAAATCAGATGGGAATTATTCGTAACAAACAAGGGAGGAAAAGCAATTGGCAACATTGTGTGTTTGACACACTTACAGGCTAGGGAGACCTTTCAACGATGGCGTGGAGATTGGGGCTGGATCTCTGAACTTCTTGCCTTGCCGGCCGGTAGAGACGTGGAGCTGCAGAATCTGACCAGAAATCTGCAAGTTTATCATCAAACATGCTTTAGCGGTTCAGTAGTCGGCACCAGTTCCATATCTATGCAAACGTATTCATAATTAAACAGCCCAATTAACATGATTTTGGTAAAGCAAGGATAACACGAAACAGATACATAAGAAAAACAGAGGAACATTTGGGGGTTCAATTAGCTGATAAGAAGAGTCCTAATCCCTGACACTACATAGTATTCGAAAAGGGACAAGACTGAAGCTACCATATAAAACAGTGCAAGCCAAGAATATCAGCATGGTATGGGTATCCAAGTAATACAGTGACCGAAGATCCAACTTCCAGGGAATAGCACAGCTTTCACAGTGGCACAACTACTTACTAGTAAGACTGATGCCCAGTAAAAAGGGTGATCTAATCTTTTTTTCCTTAATTGAGCGGCAGAGCTCCTGTCTTTTACTTAAAAAAATGGGGTGATCTAGGGCAGCATATCCATCAAAATCCTATATATATTTGGACACTTCAGATACACAAGGGCAAAAGGCATTCAGGACAAGCACCGTCAAGGTTCTCATCATATCATTCCTACGTGCTACGCCTGGATAATGTTTCTAACAGAAACGCAGCTACAGCTAGATTGTATGATGGTTAGGCTGGATACGTATGCAGCCTATGAATCACTCCTAGAGAGAGGAAGACAGAGAGAGTAACTCACTGTCACAAGTTGTAAGGTGGTAAGGCAAGGATCAATCATAGACATGCGCCCAACAGATACCCAACAAATACGTAACTTTCAGAAGGCTCTGCAAATCCAAAGGATCATGGCGTTGTGCAAAAGGACACTGCTGCCATCTCTACAGGGACCCTCTCTGTGGGGGTAACAGCAAATGCATGGTTGGTGATCCAAAGCCTACACAATTACGGTACACATACAGGTACCTCATCAGTGATGGCTGTACCGTGTAGCACAGGATTATTATACATAGCAAACTAAACTTCTTTTAGAGTGCTTGCACAATGAGTTGTGTCAGTTGTCGGCACTCAAATGAGAAAGAAACTATAAGACATGTGTCGGTAGACCAGCTTATTAAAAATAGTTTTGATGGGATCATGTTAATAGGGATCTCCAGATACTAAATGAAATATCCATTCTTTTTCTAAATTTTCATGATCCCTTTCAAGGTACCAGGAAAAAGATGGGCCAAGATATTTGAGATGGTATTGCACTAAACTCTCTGCCACCAGAAAATCTAAAGCAAAAGTGACAGATTAGGTCATATCTGGTTGATCATCAAGGTAGAGAAGATCCTGCGGCTCAGGAATTATCTCATATAAAAATGAAAAGGCACATGCACACAGTGTAACAGCTTATCCAATTAGTATAGCAATTAAACTAAAATGAGTAATTGAATAGTCAGATGATAGGGATGTGATCAGGCCACAATGTTGTAAGTGGTTGTGGATGGCACACACCCGCAAGGCTGCAGAAACCGGTTGCTATCAGAGGATAAACAAAAAAAAAACAGAATAAGCAAAGGGAGGAGGATTAAGGATAAGGTTAACCTACGGATAGGATGAAGGGAGGAACCACAGCCACTCATTTCAGGGCTAAATGCTTGACATTCTTGCATAATGTTAGCCAACAAAGAAAAATAACAATAATAATAAATATGAAAGAGATTTATGTGCCATATTTGCAGATCAGGGAAGAAAGTGAATTTGTCAGTAACCTTAATCCAGCTACTTTGTAAGGAAAAAACTCTACATGGTCCATATGCATCATCAGTTTAACTAGAAACAGAGTTGATAAATATAAGTTATGTACAAGTCCTTTTGTAAATTTGTCAGACTTAAATAGAGATCTGGTGACAGGTTCGTTTCTTGATTACTGACAACAACAACAACAATAACAAAGTATTTTAGGCATGGGTGGCTAGTTTCACACTTCTGACTCGCCTTTTATGAATTGTGATACATGGTGTGCACCCAACTACCCATGTATGTTGTTTGATATGAAAAGCCTTTATATCTCTGCAACTATATATTACCAGGAAATATAACAATAGTGGCAAAAAATTATTACATGAGCAAAGGCTTTTAAAGGAAGACCCTGTCTTATACTTCTACTGCACTATCAGTAATATTTTGAAAATACATTAGTCATTTTTCTCAAAAAGAAAAAATAAAGGACATAACTTATAGATTGTGTGGCAAGTTGTCAACATAGCAATCACAGCTATGATTTCTGATAGAACGCTTTGAAATGAAAACTTTATTTGGAGAATGGGGAATCATATGACCTTTCCTGTTTCCGAAAAGAGGAAAAATATGTCCATCATTGCCGTATCTTTTTTCCTTCTACATATTCTCTTTGTTCTTGGCTATCAAGAAAGAGAGGCAGAACACACACTTTAAAAAGTTTTGAGTCCCCAGGCCCTTTTTCCAATGTTACTGCATTGTGCATCTCTGTGTTTCTTCTTTTTTCTTCAATACTAACAGGTACAAGTGTGCACAAGATATCTTTGTTAGAAAGAATTCAAAGAAATAACTTACTTAGAATGTGTGACCCTGACTAGTCCAGATATCTGTCAAATTATTCTACCAGTGTCGCACCACCACCAGCAATCGTGGTACTTATTCTAAATTACTAAAATAGCAGTAAAGCCTCCACTCCATGGTATCAGCTTTGCGTTGCTACAAGCTCTATGAGTAATTTGTGCACTCTGCACTAAAGCCAAGAATTCTTCATCAGGTACCATGGAGTGGCAATGGGACATAGCAACCACAGTTACTGTTACAACAAAATGGACAAAGAATGAGCTTTTCTATGTGAAGGGCTGCAACAATATGAAATCTCCAAGAAGTGACACCTCAAAGAATGTAAAGGGCGTACCCAGTGCCGTAGGCTCCCGCACTGCGGGGTCTGGGGAAGGGAAAATAGCCAGCAGCCATCCCTGCACAAATGTGCATAGGCTGGGGCTTGAACCCTGGACCTCTTGGTCACAGGCGACCGCTTGCACCAGGGCCGCCCTTCACACCTCAAAGAATGTAGGCTGCAATATTTGGTACTTCTCTCTTTGAAATATGTTGACAAGTGAAATGATTTTCTATTTCGTCATCGTATCATGTTTATAGTATCGATGTCATCTATGAACCTATTTGCAATTATTTTCTTTGCCCTTTCAGAAATCTGTTGTGCAACATTTGTTAAAGTTAAATCATATATAATATTATAACTTTCTTATTCATCCTTTACATTCTTATACGTCTTTATATTTATCTTCATGTGCTGATTTTTTCCTCTCGCCATGACCAATTTTTTTCCCTTTTCTTCATAGGTAATTCAGCATTATATAAAGTCAGTATATAAATTGTGTACAGACTCTGACACAACAACAATGCTGGGGATTGCACCTTACCAAGTTTCAGCGCCAAACAACAGTGCTAAGCAACAACCTTCCAGTCAACACAAGTTTCCAACCAAACGAACTAAAGACAGATGAAGTCAACTGAAATGAAAAAAAAAACTAAAGAACTGCCTCCAATAGACTACACCTTCTTTCGTTAAAAAAAAAGACTGAAAAAAGGATGTTGATGTTTTTGTTACTGTAATTTGTATGCAAGAAATTTACCTAAAAAATTGTGCAAAATCTCCTAAGTTAAGAAAAGACAACATTGCAAAGAGTCTACATAGCTGAAAGCCATATAAAAAAGAAACTTTCTGCAAATAACATGATACTATTTTTACCATAAAATACATAAAAAATAAAAGAAGGTTATGATCCATCAACCTATACTTTTCACTTGTCAAGAAAAAAGCTCAGTTTTCCATTCCATGATGCAAAGCACAACATTTGTGGGTTTTTTCCTCCATGAGTGACTATGTGAAGTACATGGATATTAAAAAAGTTCAAACGTGCAAGCGATGTATATGTATCTTGCTACGGAACAATTTTCATAATTTCAACAAGTATAGCATAGCACCACACAAAGAATCAGGACTAGCAAAAAAGAAAGACTTCGATGGCACAGAAATTGCTGAGCTACAGGGAGGGTGATGCATGCATGCATGCATGTTTCATTCTAAAAGTCAAGACCTTCTTCCCTGCAGGGAACAAAGGGAGGAGTATGTTAGTTCTATTTTACTCTCATAATAATGGGTTAGTGGTCCAGACTTGTCCTTTCAATCTCAACAGCAACGACCCACCAGAGTCAAATTCCCAATGACATTGATCCTTAACCTCACTGAAAAAGAAAGTGTACTTGGCACTTCTCTATATCACTGTGATCCAACTTTGTCAAAAAAATCTCACATTTTCCTGAAAATTTGCAAAGGAACGAGTTCCATAGGTTTTTTTTTTCTTCATTTTCTTAAAAGGGACACATGACCTCTTTGTAATAGAATCAATTAGCAGTTATTCTGTTTACCTGGAACAGAGCTTACTAATGGGGGTGAACAAAGAAATCCTAGATCTGACAGATTACAAAGAGGGGAGATTTTGCCAACTTATGGGGGTAGAAAATATGGAGACCAAGTTCAAATGGGGAGCGATAAATGTATATGGACCAGTCCAGTATGATCTAAAACCAGAATTCCTGAGAGAATTGATGGAATTTATATTATATTCAGACTGCCCCATAATGGTGGGAGGGGATTTCAACCTGGTCAGAGAAGTAACAGATAGATCCAATGGCAACATCAACCAGGGGTTGGTGGACTTGTTCAATCATTTTATAGATGAATGTGAGCTGAGAGAACTGCACAGGTCTGGAGGGGCTTTCACATGGACAAACAAACAGCTAAATCCTATAATGGCAGTGTTGGACAGAGTTTTCATATCTTCAGACTGGGAGCAAAAATATCCTTTGGCAATGCTAGATCACTTACTAGAATTGGCTCTGATCACAGTCCACTGTTGGTAGAATCTGAGCAGGAGATAAAAAACAAAGGGAAGATTTTTAGATTTGAGAATGCATGGCTGAATCAGGAGGGATTCCAAGAATGGGTGATTAGCAAGTGGCCAAAAAAGGCACAAACAGTACATTTTGGACCATTGGAAAATAGTAGCTAGCCTTCTAAGGAAAGCGATGAAGGGGTGGAGCAAAAATTGGGGAAGTGAGCAAAGAAGACTGAAACAAGAATTACTTTCTGCTGTGGAGAAGTGGGATCAATTAGCAGAAGTCAGATCCCTGAACAATCAGGAGTGGAAAGACAGATATGATAAAGAAGGGGAATTAGAAAAAAATTTATGAGAATGAGGAGCTAATGTGGCAGCGAAGAGGAGGGGGAAGATTGGCTTCTCAAAGGAGATGCAAACACTTGCTACTTTCACAATGTGGCAACAACAACAACAACATAGCCTTTTGTCCCAAGCAAGTTGGGGTAGGCTAGAGATGAAACCCAAAAGAGGCATGAAAACAAAGAACACATAAATGGTACAAGAAAAAAATTACGGTTCAGGCACGTTAATTGCTAGTCTCCAAGCGCTCCTATCCATAGCTAAATCCTTAGGGATATTCCACTCCTTAAGGTCTCTCTTAACTGACTCGTCCCAAGTTAGTTTAGGTCGACCTCTACCTCTCTTTATATTATCGACCCGCTTTAGAACCCCACTACGCACCGGTGCCTCAGGAGGCCTCCGTTAGACATGGCCAAACCATCTCAACCGGTGTTGAATCAATTTTTCCTCAATTGGTGCCACCCCAACCCTATCCCGAATATCGTCGTTCCGGACTCTATCCCTCCTTGTGTGCCCACAACACCATCGTAACATAGGCATCTCTGCTACACTCAATTGCTGGATATGTCGCCTTTTTGTAGGCCAACATTCAGCACCGTATAACATTGCCGGACGAATCGCTGTCCTATAAAACTTACCTTTTAACTTCTGAGGCACCCTTCTGTC
Organism: Bothriochloa decipiens; assembly: GCA_023333625.1. NCBI lineage: Eukaryota > Viridiplantae > Streptophyta > Magnoliopsida > Poales > Poaceae > Bothriochloa > Bothriochloa decipiens. The sequence continues at coordinate 18,216,188 of CM041638.1, forward strand.
ACAGAGGACGTCTGAAGCTTGACGCCATTTCAACCAACCGGCTGAAATTCTATGCCTAACATCTTCATCAATGTCACCATCCTTTTGTAGCATCGATCCTAAATACCGAAAAGTATCCTTCTTGGCCACCACTTGCCCATCGAGGCTAACGTCTCCCTCCTCATTCCTAGTCGTGCTGAAATCGCACCTCATGTACTCGGTCTTGGTCCTACTAAGTCTAAACCCTTTCGACTCTAATGTGTGCCTCCATAGTTCTAACTTCCTATTAACCCCTGCCCTAGTCTCATCCACTAGCACCACATCATCAGCAAAGAGCATACACCAAGGGATATCACCTTGTATGTCCCTTGTGACCTCATCCATCACCAAAGCAAATAAATAAGGGCTCAATGCCGACCCTTGATGTAGTCCTATTTTAATTGAAAAGTCACTGGTGTCGCCATCACATGTTCAGACACACGTCACCACATCCCTGTACATATCCTTGATGAGGGTGATGTACTTAGTTGGGACTTTGTGCTTTTCCAAGGCCCACCACATGACATTTCTCGGTACTTTGTCATATGCCTTCTCGAGGTCAATAAAGACCATGTGCAAGTCCTTCTTCTGTTCCCTATACCTCTCCATCAACTGTCGTAATAAGAAAATTGCCTCCATGGTCGACCTACCAGGCATAAACCCAAATTGGTTTTGGGTCACACTTGTCACTCTTCTTAGGCGATGCTCGATAACCCTCTCCCAGAGCTTCATCGTATGGCTCATCAACTTAATGCCACGGTAATTAGTACAACTTTGAACATCTCTCTTGTTCTTGAAGATAGCTACTAATATACTTCTCCTCCATTCTTCAGGCATCTTGTTTGACCGAAAAATAAGGTTAAAAAGCTTAGTTAACCATACTATCGCTCTGGCACCTAGGCATCTCCACATCTCAATGGGGATACCGTTAGGGCCCATCACTTTACCTCCCTTCATCCTCTTCAAAGCCTCCCCGATCTCTGCCTCCTGAAATCTCCTCACGAAACGTCTGTTGGTATCGTCAAATGAGTCATCCAACTCCAAGGTAGGACCCTCATTCTCCCCATTAAACAACTTGTCAAAGTACTCTCTCCACCTGTCCTTGATCTCCTCATCCCTCACCAAAAGTTGATCCGTCCCATCCTTGATGCATTTGATTTGGTTGATGTCCCTCGTCTTCCTCTCGCGGATCCTAGCCATCCTATAAATGTCCTTCTCCCCTTCCTTCGTGCCTAGTCGCTGATAAAGGTCATCATACGCCTGACCTTTTGCTACACTCACCGCTCGTTTTGCAGCCCTCTTCGCTATTTTATAGCCCTCAATGTTGGCTGCACTCTTGTCATGATGGAGGCGCTTGAACCACTCCTTCTTCTCCCTAATAGCCCTTTGCACCTCGTCATTCCACCACCAGGTGTCTTTCGCTTCCCGTTTGCCTCCCCTACTCACTCCAAACACATCCGAAGCCACCTTCCGAACACATGTTGCCATCTTTAGCCACATGTCATCTGCATCTTCTCCTTCTTCCCACGGCCCCTCATCTAGCATCCTCTCCTTAAATGTTTGCGCTGCTTCCCCCCTAAGCTTCCACCATTTTGTTCTCGCAATCTTGGCCCGATTGTCCCGATGGACACGTACCCGAAAGCGAAAATCCGCCACCACAAGTTTGTGTTGAGGGACAACACACTCCCCAGGTAACACCTTACAATCTAAGCAAGCACGTCTATCCCCCCTCCTTGCAAGGATAAAGTCGATCTGACTCAGGTGTTGTCCGCTACGAAAGGTCATTAGATGGGATTCCCTCTTCTTAAAGACGGCGTTCGCTATCAACAAATCGTAGGCCAACGCGAAGTTCAAAACATCCTCCCCCTCTTGATTTCTATTACCATACCCGAAACCCCAATGCACCCGCTCGAAACCTACATTAGTCGCACCCACATGGCCGTTGAGGTCTCCTCCTATGAAGAGTTTCTCGCTGATAGGCACAGTACTAACCATGCTATCGAAATCTTCCCAAAACTGCCTCTTGGTGCTCTCGCAAAGACCTACCTGTGGGGCATAGGCACTGATCACATTCAGAGCCAAATCTCCAACTACCAACCGGATTAGGATAATCCGGTCGCCTTGCCTCCGCACCTCAACTACTCCATCCTTAAGGCTCCTATCGATCAAGATGCCAACATCATTCCTACCCAATGTTGTCCCCGTGTACCAAGTTTGTAGCCAGTATTCTCCACCTCCTTCGCCTTCTGGCCCTTCCATTTAGTCTCCTGAACGCATAGAATATTTACACGCCTCCTAATTGCTGTATCGACTAGCTCTCTTAACTTACCATTAGGGACCCTACATTCCAGCTACCTAGACGAATCCTAGTTGGCTCGGCTAGCTTCCTTACCCTTCGCACCCGTCGAGGGAAGTGCGAAGACCCTTGCTCATTTTTCACTACACCCGGGCGCAGATGTAGCGCGTCACAAAGGTTGCGACGACCCAACCCTTGCTCATTTATCATCGTACCCGGATCACGATACGACGCGCCACTAAGGGATGATGACCCGGCCCTTGCACATTTGACACTACACCCGGGTTCCGATGTAGCGCGTCGCTAAGAGGGTTACGCCCCAACGAATCTCTTGTGGGTTTCATATCCATGAGAGTGGCTGGTTTTGAAATATGGCTAGCCGCACCTAACACACCCTCCTCCTTTATCCGGGTTTGGGACCGGCTATGTTGAAATGACTCAAGAAAGTCTTCCAATCAACATAGGCGAAGTTAAAAACAATGTGGCAAATGGCAGAAAAAGAAAATGTACAATCAAAAGCTTGGTTGAGGGGGACAGGGCAATTGAAGATCCACAAGAGTTAAAAACATATATCACTAATTTTACAAAGAGCTCTTTGGGGGTGGTGAAGAACCAAGGATCAAATTGGGCCCAGATTTTTGGTCAAACAGAGGGTTTGTGCAAATAGAAGACAATGCCTTACTCATAAAAGAACTCTCTATGCCAGAGTTAGAATCAGCAGTGAAGGACATGAAGACTAACACAGCTCCAGGCCCTGATGGCTTATCAACCAGTTTCTTCAAAGCCTTCTGGGAACACACAAAAGGGGATATCCTAGAAATGTTGAACCACTTGCATAGGGGCAATTTGGATCTAGCAAGGCTTAATTATGGTATTTTAGTTCTCTTACCTAAAATCAAGGGAGCCAATCAGATCAAACATTTTAGGCCTATTTGTGTACTTAATGTTATTTATAAAATAGTCACAAAGGTCTTAACTGCTAGACTCAATGAGGTTATCAGCAAGGTGATTGACCCAGCCCAAACAGCTTTCATCCCAGGTAGATATATCCTAGATGTGGTTCTGGCAATACATGAAATTCTACATGATCTGAGAACAAAGAAAAAGAGGGGAATTATGTTGAAGTTAGACTTTGAAAAAGCTTATGACAAGGTCAATTGGAGCTTTCTGCAAGATGTGCTGCAAAAGAAAAAGTTTGACAAGAAGTGGATTGATTGGGTAATGACTGCAGTTCAAGGAGGGAGAGTGGCTATTAACTTGAATGGGGACCCTGGGCCATATTTCAAAAGCTACAAGGGGCTGAGACAGGGGGACCCTTTGTCTCCCCTCCTTTTCAACCTAGTAGCAGATGCACTAGCAGAAATATTACTGACTGGCAAGGAAAAAGGAATCATTCGTGGGGTTTGTGAGAACATAGTAGAAGGGGGTCTGACCCATTTGCAATATGCTGATGATACAGTCCTATTCCTGCAACACTCTGAGGGGGACATCACAAATCTAAAATTTCTGCTGTTCTGCTTTGAAGAACTCTCTGGTATGAAAATCAATTATCTTAAGAGTGAAGTCTTCACAGTGGGTTTAAGCCCAGAGGAGAGTCAACAGGTAGCTGATGCCTTTAACTGCAAACTGGGGTCCTTCCCCATGAAGTATCTGGGACTGCCAATAAGTGACAAGAGACTATACAAAAGTGATCTTGGAGATTCAGCCACCAAAATGGGAAAGAGACTACAGTCATGGAAATGTGGCCATTTAACATCAGGGGGTAAATCCATTTTAATCAACTCAAGTTTGTCAAGCATACCTATGTACACAATGGGGTTCTACTGGCTGTATGAGGGGATTCACCAAATGTTCGACTCAATCAGGAGCAAATTCTATTGGGAAGGGGTGGGGAACAAAAAGAAGTTCCACATGATAAGATGGGATGCTTTGGACAAACCTAAAGAGTTTGGGGGTCTTGGTTTCATTGACACAAGAGCAATGAATACAGCTATGTTGTGTAAATGGATTTTCAGACTGCAAAATGGGGATAACAGCTTATGCATGGAAATCCTGAGGAACAAGTACCTTAAAGGCAAGGGTTTTTGTCAGAGTGCTAGTAGAGGGGCTTCACAATTCTGGCAGGGGCTACATGCAGTTAAAGAATGGTATGAGAAAGGAAAGGCACACATAATAGGGGGAGGGGCACAGACTAGAATGTGGAAGGATGTGTGGTTAGGGAAAGTACCACTCAAAAATGCTTTTCCGAGATTATACAGAATCTGTTATGACCAAGACATCTCAATCCAAAATGCACAGAACATTAACTGGGCACTAAGTTACAGAAGAACCTTCGGGATGCTGAATTACAAGAATGGTCAGAGCTAATGGCAAGACTAAATGGAGTGCTACTCACTGATGAAAATGATAAGGTAGTATGGAAACTGGAGCACTCAGGAAAATTCACTACCAAAAGCATGTACAAGTACATTACTAACCCAGGGGTAATGGACAAGCTTATGTTAGAAATTTGGGCTGCAAAAATCCCTCTTAGAGTTCAAAACTTCCTCTGGATGGCTTGGCACGACAGGGTTCAAACAGTTCAACAGCTGAGAAGAAGAAACTGGGATGAGGCCTTGGGATGCAAATTCTGTGAGGTAGAAGAGTCTGTCAATCACCTGTTGTTTCAATGCCCAATAGCCACTGTTATCTGGTGCTGGGTCAGAGACAGTTTGGGGTGGGCAAACATTCCTAGAACAACCTACACATTCGAATTGCTATTAGATAACTGTAATAGTTTAGACCGGCAAGCCATGTGGGTGCTGATCGGGGCGGTGGGGTGGACCCTATGGAAAGTCAGAAACGACCTGGTTTTCTCTAACATCATTATCAAAAATCCTAAACAGGTAGCGTTCGGTGCTCTGGGTCTCATGAAGCAATGGAGGAAGCTAGATAAGAAGGAAAACATCAAGATGGAGGAATATATTCTGAAGCTGGAAGCGGAGCTGGACAAGTGGTGACCAGGACATGAGTGCTCAGCGCGATTACATAATGTTCTAGAAGATCCTATGCTTTCGTTGTGCTGATGATTGGTATTTTGTTTCGGTTAACGGGGTGATGTTGCGTTAGGGGTAGAATAAGTTCGAACAATACTTTTGTTTCCTTATGTCGTGCGTGCGTGCTTGTAAGCTGGAGACCCCAGCAGACCTACCATTTACAGCTTTCAATATAAGCTGGGCACCTGGTGCCTTTGATCTAAAAAAAACCTGGAGCAGAGCTAAAAATAAAATAGCTAACTACAATTCAGTAACTCCGTGGCCTGCAGAAGCTACTACAAGCAAACACAAACGGGCAAATCTGTTTTGTGCCACGCCCCACGCCTCAGCATTTGGGTAGGTCATAGGTGGTAGGTTAGTTACGAAACACCTACAGGTTTGTATCGCCAATGCTTATACTAACAACCACCTAAGAACATCCCCATCCTAGATACCAGGAAGCACGTGATGACACCAGAAACACTTCGATCGCATTTCGTCGAACATCTGGATCGCGCACAATGCGAGCAACATCTCGATTGCCAACTTTAAGAGAGATGGAGGATGGGAATGCGGGAGAAGGGTTCACCCATGGAAGCCTCCTGGGAGGCGGAGGACACGCATCTCCATGGCCGCGAGCCTGCGACTTGCGCCGAGTGTCGCCGTTGGCTGTCGCTGTTCGCCATTGACAGGTACAAATGCGGTGCGGTCTGTCGAAGGCTCGAAACGCTTCGCGTAGCACAAACTAGACCTGGGCCATGTATGGACCGAAAAGTCAAAGGCCATGAGCTTTGTGGGCCAAAAGCCCAACGGGACTGCATGTTCATTCGGATAGTCGAGGAGATGCAGATGCTGTAGCTGCCGGGCGACGTGCTCCAGGTGTGTACATCATTCTTCACTTTACCCACCAAATATTCTATCTTTTTTTTGAACTCACCAAATATTCTATCTTTGATTTGATGCAATATATTTATATCATTCCACACTAAATCCATATCATCATATATTAATTATAAAAAATGTGAATACCATCATATATTACAGATCTTATAATCTATTAACATACAAATCATCTATATACCTTATTTGTTTCATCAATTATTCTTCTATAATATAATCAAATATTCTATTCATTCTTCTTCAATTAGCTTACCATTTTTTATCAGATTTAATATAATCATGAAATTTAAATTTATATAAATGAATACATAATATGTATAATATCATATAGTAATGTTACGTATATAACAGATTTATATTTAAAAAAATTCGGCAGCAATCCGCAAGATATACTCCTAATATAATAGAACATTGAAGATTTGAAGTGTCTTTTGACTCTTGTACCCCTCTTAAAAAAATATGATCGCGAGACGTGCTAATTGAACATTTTTGAGGTCAACCCATGTTCAGAACTATTGCATAACTTTGTCCGAGATTCCATATGTGCGATCGTTCGCTCAAGTCGAACGATTCCACTGGTGCATCAGACTGGTGGTCCCTCCCCCATTTCCATTTACATGAGCGAATGTTCCTACAGCATGCATGCATCTTAATCGGGTGTGTTAGTACGTGGAAAAAAGCATTAATTTTAAAATACTATAAGTTTTAAACGTTGTATTCGTTTTGAATTCCGTTTGTGTCAATGCGTACTATACATTGATGCGAACAAAACTAGACCCCAGTTGAATATATTTTAAATATTATTTTTCACATAAATTTGTATGAATATGTATTAACTTATAGCATATAATTTACAACTTTTTGCACGTAATGAATAACGTATGTACTTATATTGGATAAAATAACTTATGTACACAAGTTATGTATAAATTATATTTTATAATTTTTATGTTTCTAAGTTTTGATATAAGTTATAAGTTAACTTCTATGTATTGATGACTTTTGTGCTTAAGTTTTTGCATAAGTAATAGGTTAATTTGGTTCTTTATGTTTAATAACCTTTTGTATTTCATAACTCTTTAGCTTCTAATATTCGTATAATTGTATGTTATAAGCTATATATAATAAGTTATATGTTATAAACTATAGGTTATTTATCTCTACCTAATAATTAATCACGAAAATTTCTCGTCCCTTTCTGTCCGCCACTTTTTTCCGCTCCTTTTTCTGTCCGTCTTGCCTCCCCCTCTAATCAAGTTTTTCCTGCCTCCTGGTCACCCGGAAAGTGGTGCAAAATTGCCAACAATGTTTAACAGTCCGTATAGGACTCACAATTCCATCTTATATCAGAAAATCGCATGGTATAAATCAAAGATAATACAACGAGCCAATGAAACAAGAACAAGAACGACATTTGAAAGGTTGGGAAGACAATATGAGAGATTGAGAGAGGATCCAATCCAAGAGATATAAAGATCAACTCATGTGTTCGAATCAGTAAACCACCAAAACAAAAGTGTTGTCGATGACCTTGCCGAGGATAAACACGGTAAAGTGTTGTCAATGACCTTGCCGAGGATAACGGTGAAGTGTTGTCGATGACCTTGCTGAGGATAACGGCATGGGAGGTGGCACCGGAGGACACCGGCCGTCAGCAACAAGGGATCCACCTGCCTCCGCCAACGTACAAGCGCAGTGTTCGGAGCCTCTCCCAATAACACCCTGCAGGGACACCCTCATCGCCGAAGCACACGGCACCCTCGCCGGAGCGCGTCGCCACTCGCCACTGCTGCAGGCCGTTGGGGTCGGGACTCCGCGTGTGGGAGGCCGCGCCGCCCGCCCTAGGTCCGCGCAAGGGAGCCCGCGCCACCTGTGCGTATGTTGGAGAGGGAGGCCGCGCCGCCCGCCCTAGGTCCGCGCCTGTGCGTAGGTTGGAGAGGGCGCCGCCGTCGTCTAGGGTTGGGTTTCGGCCCGCCGCCACCGGGAGGAGGCCGAGTAGCCGCCGCCGAAGCTGGAGGGCACCGCCGCTGAAGGTGGAGGGCACTGCCGCCGGAACTGGATGGCGCCGCCGCACTGGACGTGGAGGGCCCCAGCCGTAGTGGAGATTGAGGGAGAAGTGGCGCCACGCGGTGAAGTGAGAGTGGGAGAGAGTGAGGGTGGAGTGCTCGCCGATGCCCCCGCCGCGGATTAGACGTCTTCGTGCTCGCGGACAGCCGCCAGTTTCGTTGTTGTAGTATGTCGGACGCCGGAGAGGGAGGCGCGTGGATAGGGAAAGAGAGAGTCGGGTGGAGATCGGAAAGGGAAAGAGACGAAGGGTGTGTTTAGATCCCGCGAATTTCGAATGAAAATGTCACATCATGTCACCTCAGCGCACTGTAACATTTTGTTTGTATTTGGTAAAAATTGTTCAAACTTTGCGTAACTAGATTCAAAATGTTCGTCTCGTAAAGTACAACAAAACTGTGTAATTAGTTTTTTATTTTATCTACATTTAGTACTCCATGCATGTGCCGGTATTTTGATGTGACGGGTGATAGGAATTCTGCATAGTGAATTTTGGGGTGATTTTGGGAACTAAACACAGCCGAACACGAGAGACGGATCGATCTGTTTTCAATGACTGCGCCTTCCTTTTTTTAACAAAAAAAACATACTGCGCCTCTCTTTGGTCTTGTGCTTATTTTGTGCCCATGACAACTGGACCCCGCACACACATGACGAGCCACGAGCGGCCACCAGCACCGCATTCGGATCGCTGACGTGGAGAATCATGCGGATCGCCTCCCGTGCGCAGCATGCTTGTGCTTTCTCACTGCCACCGACAAGCTGGCCCTACTCCTGCTTCCTAATCCCACTCTGCAACAGAGGACCCAGGCTCGTCCCACAGCGCGCTCGCCACCGGTGGCCAGGAGCGGGTCCCAAGGCCATGCAGCAGCAGCTCGCCACCACCACACACTGCTATTCCTGGTGCGCGGCACCACCAACCCTTTTTTTTCTTTCTTTTCGAAAAATCTGTTTTTTTTTCTTTCACATGCGTCAGCCCGGTTTCAAAGGCAAGCAAAGAAACATTAACCAATATTAACCACATTACCGTGGCAGTTTTATTGACGGTTGTGTGCCACTCTTTTAGACTGTTCAATTGTTGGATCCCTTCTATGCCGCATAACAAATGAAAAATATAATAAAGATTTCTAACCACCAAATTATTGATATATAGTTTTGATTAGATTAAATATTTATCAACTTATTGTCAAGATAATAATATTTTTAAGTAATTAAAGAACGTCGCAAAGCTCGATACGTAACAGAATACATGGATAATGTAAAATAATAAAGAATGTCTTCGTGATCATAATACAAATTACAGATTTTATAAATTTGAAAGAAATGATAAAGTATAAATGCATAATACGCAATATTTTCATCGTTATTTTTTATGAATCTTTTATTATTCGTTCTCCCGTTGCAACGCACGGACACTTTTATTAGTAATATAGTACATTAGTACACATAAACTATAACTAAAAAATTCTTCGAAACATATGCAAGTGAAGTCTAGTTTTGTTCGTCTCCTCACGTAGAACACAACGTCTCCATCCTGTCATCAGTATGAGAAAGCGTGCCCGAAAAGAGAATGGCTGTTGCGCGCCTCATTCCATTTAGAATTAAGGATGGCGGTGGATCGGGTTCAGGGTGGATATCCGCGGGTTTCGGGTCCGCGCCCATGGTTTTCGGGTTCGGTTTCGGGTTTGTTTTCGTGTTTGATTTTCCACCATGGATATCCAATGGATATCTGAAATAAATTATTTGAAATTAAAACTCATTTTTATAATATATTAATAATAACTAGTTTAATTAAATTATTAAATTTATTCAAAGTTGACTCATAAAAATATTAATTATTTGTTGCCCCTTGTTTATAATATGTGTAACATATACGCGGATTTCGGGTATCCATTCGGCCTTCGGGTATCCGCGGGTTTGGTTTAGGTAATGAATTTCCACGCGAATCATTTTCGGGTTCGGGTTCAGGTTTTGACTTCAGGTTTCGGTTTTAGGTGCACAGAGACTTCACCTGATCCGAATCCGACCCGTTGCCATCCTTATTTAGAAAAGAAAATGTGCGGGATTTTTTTATCATGAAAAGGAAAGATGGCTTGTCCAAAAAAATTGTTCGCGCGATCCAGTTTAGGCGGACGTTTGCCTTAGTCAGGTCCAACTTTGTCCTGCAAATTTTACCGTGGAACAGGTTCAAAAATCTCTCTACAATCAACTCCAAAAAACTTAAGTTTTTCATAACTCTATTGTTTCTAATCAGGAGTTGAATCTATTTGGCTAAAAGATATAAGCTGAAAATATAGAGTGAACCAGTCCCAAGCACCCAATAAATTTTTGCATAAATTTAGTTATTAATTTTAATTACACCATGTCAAATCTTTTTTTTTCTATACAAACTTTTAGAGTGTTCGAATCCTAACCAATCTCATGAATCTCGATTCCAAGTAGCAAAGGTAAAATCTGGATTCTAGGTAGCAAATATAAATTCTAAAATTTTTAGATAAAAAATGAGAAGTATACGGATCTCGTAATTACCGTGATTATGGCTTTTATATAGGAAAATAAAAAACCCCAGTTTTTTTTATTTTGGATAGATAATTTGTTTCTACAATGTTTGGATCCCCTTCTCATTTTTTTCACCCTGTTCTGATTTTTCTGAGGAGATCAGGACCTTACTTAGCCGTCCCGTCACGTAGGTAAAGACTAGTTGACCTTAATTAGCCGTCACGTAGGTACAATTTTTGTGTTATTTCTCGGTTAAGCCCGCTCCTTAGGACGGAAACAACTGTAGCAAAGGTATACCCATATAATAAATTACAAAAAGTACAAGGATGTGATTAAAAAGGGACCCATCCAGGGCCCACGCAACCGACTCATCTTGCGATCAATCCGGTCCGTCCAATTCTTCATCCGAACACCCCGCCGCCGCAACCCTAGATTTCGCCTTCCTTCTCCCTGCCCCCGCCTCCGCTGCGCCGCCATCACAATCACATAAGTCCGCCGCCCTCTCCCTCTGTAAACCCTCTCTTCCTCCCGCGGCCTGCTCCTTCGATCTGTGCAGCAGATCTGAGGTTCCGAGCGGCCGTGAGCCAGCGACAACCGTCGGCATGGCGCTCGTGAGTTCCTTCTCCTCTATCCCTCTCTTTCTTATCGCTCTTTCAGAGGTGCTGCGTCGCTCCTCGCTTGTCTGCCTGTCTGTGATGAAGTTGTGGTATGCACGGCAGCTTGGTTTTTAGGGTTTTGTGATTCCATCCGAGTAGTTTAACTTGATCTTATTGGTGATGCGCGCTGCTCAGCCGTAGTTTCTGTTGGATGCGATTTTCATGAGTTATGGCCTCATATGTATCGGGACTGTAGATGTGATCGGAGCGTGTTAAGTTGTTTATATCATCAGCTTCGCTTTGGGCAGGGCGTAGGGTAAGTTTGGACTGCTGATTCTTTCCAATTTCAACATCACCAGAACTTTAGTCTTAGTCTTTGGAAATAATAAATCTACTGTTATCCCTTGTTCACACCCAGTGGTTCATACTGAGTTTGATTGAACTTAGTAGCCTGATAACAGTGCATAGCTGTCATTTAGAGTTCCCGGCTTATTAGTAGAATGGCACTCCAAAAGACCTTTGACCTTTGGTACCCTGGGTGACCATGTAGTTTTTACAAGGTAATTGCCCTATGGGCATTGCAATCATTTATCTTGTGTATTTGAGCCATTGGATTCGTTTAGCTGCTATCATCTCAAGTGATTTTAACCATCATATCAACTGCTTTTAAGTCTTTAAGCTTCTAATCCTTAGCTATGCTTGAGTTGGACATGGAGCAATGCTCTTTTGGTGTCTGAAAGGAAGATGAGGAATTGAAGTTGGTAGGTCAAACACGACTATGTTATGGTCTGTCTTTGTAAGCTAGCAATTTAGAAAATTCGTAGAAATGTTTTGGTACACAAGTGATACTGTTTGCTTTTATTGAAGCATCTTTTTTTTCTCGAATGACGCAGGAGAACTGCGCTTCATTATATTAAGAGATTATTAAAACATCTTTATTGGAATCTGTATGAAAATGTTCCTGTGCCCTTGTTGGAAAACACACATTTCATCAGCTACTTAATATTGTGAATGCTTAATCTGGGACGTTGCTGCATTTGCTTGTGTATTTTTTCCCTAACAGTGTAATACATGTGTTTTGCAGATTATATTTATTTTCTGACCCTATCACTTAGATAATGTTGTAGGTTTCATTGCTTGCTTGCATGTGTACTATTAAATTACCATACACAAACAGATAGGTATTTCAATTTGTAATACAATGGCTAATTTTTTTTTATTGCATAGGTATTGCATTCTGGGGCTGGAAACAAAAATGCCTTCAAGGCACTTATTGCTGCAGAGTACAGTGGGGTCAAGGTTGAGTTGACCAAGAACTTTGAGATGGGTGTCTCCAACAAGACCCCTGAGTTTCTTAAGATGAACCCCCTTGGGAAGGTACAGCATGCACCAATCGTATCTTTGAATACTTATGTGTAGTGGTTCATGAGCTAACAATTACTCTTCAGGTTCCTGTTCTGGAGACTCCTGATGGCGCTATTTTTGAGAGTAATGCTATTGCACGCTATGGTATATATAGAACCCCACACCTATTCAATAATTTTTCTTAACATTTTGCCGCTGATGACCATGTCTCTGTTTTCCTTTCAGTTGCTCGTTTGAAGGATGACAACCCTCTTTTTGGGTCTTCCCGTATTGAACAAGTGAGTGATTTATCGAGTATTAACATAGTTAACTGAGTTTTACTGCTTGTGAACCTCATCAATGGTTCTTGCAGGCCCACGTTGAGCAATGGGTGGACTTTGCTGCAACAGAAGTTGATCCTGGTGTTGCATGGTACTTGTATCCAAGGCTTGGGTACATCGCTTATTCTCACACAGTAAGTTGTGGGCTGGGAAACTTGGTTCTTGTATTATTGAACACTTACTAGCAGTATTAATCCTTTTTGTGTGTCCGCAGACTGAGGAAACAGCTATTGCTTCTTTGAAGAGAGCGCTTGGTTCTCTGAACACACACCTTGCCTCAAACACATACCTTGTCGGGCATTCTGTTACTCTAGCTGACATTGTATTGACATGCAACTTGTACCATGGAATTAAAAATATCTTGACCAAGAGCTTCACTTCTGATTTCCCTCATGTTGAGAGGTATTTCTGGACCATGGTTAACCAGCCTAACTTCAAGAAGGTCATTGGTGAGTTCAAGCAGGCGGAGTCTGTTCCTCCTATCCAGAAAAAGGCCGCTCCTCCTAAGGAGCCGAAGGCAAAGGATGTCAAGAAAGAAGGCCCAAAGGAGGCCCCCAAGCCAAAGGTGATTGAGGCACCAGCAGAAGAGGAAGCACCAAAGCCAAAGCCAAAGAATCCTCTTGACTTGCTGCCACCAAGTAAGATGGTCCTTGATGACTGGAAGAGGCTATACTCAAATACGAAGACCAACTTCAGGGAGATTGCCATCAAAGGTATCATCTCCATGGTTTTTAATAATATATGCGGCAATATGGTTGCTTCTTCCCTAACAAATTTTAACTGTGAGTTGTTAGTGTTAGAAGTTTGTACTTTATAATCTGTCAATCTTACAGGAAGACACAATTTGGGACTCAACTTCCTGACTATAGGAAGAATAAATATATTTTTGTATATCTGAAGGATTATGCACCATATAGCTGAGTCAATCACAGATGCAAAGAGCTTATGTCAACCTGAACTAACAAAGTGCTAACAGTATATCTATCATGTCTGCTTTAATAAGCAGTTACTACATCCATTTGCCACAGCAATTTACGACTCCCTCCATTTTGCTAGGACAAGCACTTACCAACAGTTTATGAATATATACATAGTTTGTGACTAAATTATGCAATTATATTCATATTAAAAATATATGTGTTGTTATGGTTATAATTTTGTATAACAAAAATGAATTATTACTTAGGTAATTGCCTGTCAATGCCTCGTGCTATTGAAACAAAATACGCCTTAGAAAGAAAAATGGAGGGTGTACTGCAAGTGAATTAATTTGATGAATGTCTTGGATTTCCTTTCCTTTTCCGTATTTGTGGAGTATTGACCATAACTCTTGTCTGTATTTCAGGTTTCTGGGACATGTACGACCCAGAGGGCTACTCTCTGTGGTTCTGTGACTACAAGTACAATGATGAGAACACTGTCTCCTTTGTGACCCTGAACAAGGTTGGTGGATTCCTGCAGCGGATGGACCTGGCCCGCAAGTATGCCTTTGGGAAGATGCTCGTGATAGGCTCTGAGCCACCCTTCAAGTTGAAGGGCCTTTGGCTCTTCCGTGGCCAGGAGGTTCCCAAGTTTATAATGGATGAGGTTTATGACATGGAGCTCTATGAGTGGACCAAGGTGGACATCTCTGATGAGGCCCAGAAGGAGCGTGTCAATGCTATGATTGAGGACCAGGAGCCCTTTGAGGGCGAGGCCTTGCTTGACGCGAAATGCTTCAAGTGAGTGCGCTTGCCAGCCAAAACTGTTTAGGCCTTGAATTGGATGTTTATGGAGGAGTTTGCCCTTTTACTTGTGTCTATGTTGATCTGGTATACCTTGCTATGAACTGGTTAAAGTTTGTGCTGGTTTGAGAATTTTTGTCTTATCTTGTGGTGCCTGTCTTCATTTAAGTGCTTCTCCTGTGATTATGTTTTTTTTTATTTATATAAAAAACATAGAAGAACTTGCGAGACAGCAGAGCCATTTTAGGAAAGCCTCCAAGGAATAGTATCACTCCATATAAGAGTTATGACCTAGAAACTGTTTCATGCCTTCAGGCTTCGGTAGAGTTTTACTTGTTTCATGCCTTCAGGCTAGCAGAGTTTTACTTGTTTCATGCCTTCAGGCTTCTGCAGAGTTTTACTTGTTTCATGCCTTCAGGCTTCAACAGAGTTTTGATCCGAGTGGTACTTGTGCTAGTGTTTAAACCTCCTAGGAAGTTGAGTTCACAACGTAGCAAAAAGTACATCTCCAGACATCTCCAGTGACGGAACCGGTCGTCTGCAAAGGGCAAACGTCACAAATTTTGCTGGTAACACATTTGAAAACAGCATAATTTCTACTCGGAAATGTATGCTATGTAAACCAGCCTCCTGTGTAAACTATGAAAACTCTAATCAGGACCACCGAAATAACCAACCCACCTCTAGCCATCGGATTAGATTTCGGTGGTCCTGATTAGAGTTTTCATAGTTTGCACAGGAAGCTGGTTTGCATAGCATACGTTCCCACTTAGTACTAAAAATCCGATTGCGAGATTGCCAATACTACATACAACATTAGATACAGTGTACAGTGATGGGGAACAAGATTGAACAAAAGGTGAATTCCTACGTGGTCACCCTGTGTATGGTTCTCCTTGTATGGCTTCTAACTTCTAAGGACATATCAAACAGTTTCGCACCAATCTCACATCCCTGCAAGTAGCTTAACATATTCTTGTTGCATAATGAATGATACTCTGAACACTTTATGCTGATCTGAATTCTTTACTCGGACAGCCCCATGGTCAGCAATTTTTGTATTTGTCGAGGACCACACAACAGCTTTGGGTAGAATCAACTGTAAAGAAACTTGTTAACAAAACACTTCATATCAAAGGGTAGAGTCTAATAGTCGGTTAGTTCGGTAAAGATAACCAAGATGAGACTGAGCGAGCATACCATGTGTCAGTTTTTAACCAAAAGTTCAGAAGTCATATTTCGTCCGGCCACTTCTCAAGATTAGACATAGCATATCGGACAGCTTAGAGGTTGAGTTGTAGAAATTCCATGCCTCAAGCATCAAACGCTTTCTTGAACCTTTGAAATGGACAACCTGAAAACGATACAAGAATTATTCTGGACGTCGCAATAAATAGAAAGCATATACAGCAATGTCATGCACATTTATTGGATTAGTATAATCCAGGAAGAATGGCCCATATTTGCATCCTGACGAAGTGGTTATCAATCGGAGGATAACTTGTAACAAAAGAAAACATAAAGAATCCACAATGCACAGTATTGTCACAGTACCTAGAAATTTACTTGAATTATAAATGTCATATGTACAAGAAATGTAACAGTGAACCAATCTTCCTAGTTCACATCTATATAGCATCATGTATTCATGTGTAAGGAGCCTCCAGAATACTATATTGTATTAATGTTTGGCCAAAATTTATTTCCATGAAGAAAAAGAGGAAAACTTTGACCAATTAAGTTCCTTACAAGTAAGAAAAGTGTTATACCTTAACATCCAAGGGTATACCATGAAACTGTCCAGCACCCTCAGGCGGGGTCCAATTATAAACAGCACAAAGCAAGAAGAGAACAGATGCCCCATTAACTTCACCAGCAAATGCTTCATGCTTAGAAAATTTTCAAAAAGCTGATGGTAGATGAGACTTGACAACCCATGCCAATGCTAATTGGTCACCAAGCATACGGGAAGCCTTAATATATCTTAAGCTGTAAGCTTCAAGGACTTGTTTCAAGAATTCCACAGCTCTGAAAAAAAAAGAGTTTAATTTGAAGTTCGCCAGCTTTCTATAATGCAATCTATTCAATAGCAGTCAACTTACTTAGTGATGCCAACCCTGGTTCCTCTTACCACAACAAACCCGGAGTTCAAAGGTTGCCCTTTGTTATTACGAAAAGTAAGAGCCAGATGACAATGGGGGTATTTTTTGAATATATGTCCAATATCATCAACCACTGCTATATCGGAATCAGTTAAAACAAAATGATTCAACCCCTCCATCCTATCGAATTCCCCAAGCTTTTGCTCCAGAAATGCCTGAATATGAGGATAAGATACACAAGATAACAGTAACACATGGATCACATAAGAAGTAACTTTGGGAAAGCATATGCAGAAAATTTAACGATCTAAGTGAAGCTGATAGACTTACGATGTATGTCTTTATTCTTTGAAGCATCAAATTTCCTCGAGAATAGTTTCCTTCAATAGGCAATAGTGTAGCACTCCCTTGATTTAATGAAAATTTTGAACCAGGATCAATCAATATGATCATGTTGCTTCTTGGCATTGATACCTGCAGGGTTCTACAGATAGGATAAGGTGTTAAACAACTAACATCACAACTGTTGTTGGAAAAAATGTAGCACACTGTATATTTTAAGCTTCAAATAAGATGCAAAAGGGATATTTGTTATGGGGCATAGATAAAAGGATCATGAACTCATACATCATTTGTACACAGGATTATGATAGTGATGTTAGTATTCACATTCATTACATTACTTCATGTTAGGAAGAAAGTACCAATTCTTTAGTAACTCTAATAAACAGGATTGTTTGATAGCAATCATTCACAACCATCTTAGTTGAAATACTGGATATGCTATCATAAACATAGGGATGGAACTAGAAATTCAACTGTAAATCAAATATATGGGGAATCCTGCAATCTATCATTCACAAGAGAGAATTATTTGAGCCATCAAAATGTTAGTGTTAAATGTGTCACCAGTAAACAAAAAATTCACAAACTTAGAGAAAAGGAAGAGGTACCTTTATGAAACTAATGAAAGTGTTCAGAATAGCCATGGATCTTTCTATTTTGCTATAGGAATGGTTTCCAACAGTTACAGAATCAGATGGAACATTGCCATCTCCAGCAGAGACAGAATTGTAGGTTGTGAATACAGTAACAAAAGAAATGTGTTCCCCAGAATAGTTCTCTTCACTTGATAAGCCAACCTTGTTCAGAGCTCCAGGTCCTGAGCAAAGTGACAGAAAATCATCAATCATATGAACTCAATCACCAGGTTATGTTGTGCCAACAGCAAGGAGGTACTGATTTGAGAAAGGCAGAATGCAATCTACCATTATTAAGGTTACAGAACATCATCGACAACTATAAGCAAATTAACAACTGTTTAAGATCTAAATAGAACATCATTACATCAAGAATCTTGATTTATCTGAAACATGCTGTTCAAAGAAATGCATTAGGGAAATTTTTGTACTGCTCCTGATGAACTGATTTTGCAAAAAAGCAACATTCTTATCCAGATTTTGCCGCATGCTTGTCACAGAAAAACAAAGGCTTCCAGTTAAATCCATCTCAGCAAAATCTAATATTACAGTGGTAGGGCAACAATGCAGAAGGAGCATATAATTGTATCCCAATCATTTTTTTTCTCAAAAAGATAAATATTACAGTGTGATGGCATAGTAAAATAATTCCAGTGCATGAAGAATAAACGAGCTAACTTTTGACACTCTATTAGCTGGACATGGACTATCGAATGTGAAATTTGTACCCTCGACACAAAACATTCCACTGCCACAACGAAATTGGTAACGGTTGCTCAATTTCCAAAGCAATTCTCCGTTTCTAGACAGCCATAGATGTCTCGAGCTAAGATCTAAGCAGCCTCCATAAAGACACCACTAAATTCAGCATGAACGGAGCTTGCCCAAGAGAGGATTAACCTTGGCACTGGAGGCGGTCGGGGCGGCCCTGTCCGGCGGCGGGACCGAGCACGAGACGGTCTGGCCGCTTCGGCGCGGTTGGGGGTGGCAGGCACACGCCCTTCTCCGGCGCCCAGGGTGAGTGCAGCCTGGACACTGGCGCGGATTGGATCGTCAGGGGGGACGCGCGTCCTCGTTTTGAGGCGAATTGGACGAAAGGAACAGGTCCGTACCGGAGTAGATGAGCGGGACGAGGAGGAGCGGGCCTCGACGTACGGCGCGGATTCGAGGCCTCGGGACCGCCATATGGGGGCGAGGAGGCGGCAGCGGAGCCCCGGTCTCGTCGGGGAATGAAATCTCGTCGGCTTCGCCGACGGCGGTGGTCGGTGAGCAAATGATAAGCGTTTGCAAATATAGGTCAACACGGTCAGCACGTCGTCAGGTTACGCAGAACATAAGTCAAACGAGATTCAAACCGTCCAGCGTTTCATCCATACGGAGTAGTTTTAACTGTTTATTTACAAATATAAAGATTTGATAATATCACATTCGTATCAATTATAATAAGAATCAGAAACAGTATATCTAATCTATATTATCGAATCTATACCTTTATAGACGAAATTTAGCTCATGTTTTTCATCTATCCTGACCTAACTAACTTGAATGTGAAAATTGTCAATCTTCACATCTGTTGTATGACATTTTGAACTCGGAGCTAATTCTAACATTGCATTTTAGTTAATAACATTGCTACTAGTAATTTGCATTAGGTAAGCTTGTTTTATAACACCAATTTTCAACTTTGCAGTTAAAACCTTTCTTCATTGAATGAAAGAGAACAAGTTCAGAAACTTTGATTTGTCATTTGATACTTAACAACAAAGGATAGTAGTAAAAAAAACTAAATTAAAAGTGAACACAAACGGGAACAAAGACTATTTCACAACAAAGGCAGTAAATGCCGTGATCGGCAAGTTTGCATATTTGTCCATATTTTTGTAAATTAATCCCTGCTTAGGTCTTCCGGTGAATTCAGTCTTCAAATAAATCCCTGCTTAGAACAATTGAAGAAGAAGAAATAACATGTACATATAAGAACTTACTCATTGGCCTTGGCAAATCAAGAGTACTATGTGAGGCTTGATCATCTCTTTCAATTACACATTTGACATTTCTTTAACCTAAACTAAATAAGAGTGTCCATAGATAGACTTGAATATACTTAGCTATTTTCAAGATGGAGTCGACATTAACTCCAAGCTATTAACTATAGTTATCATTGTTAGCTCTTTTATACCCTCTTGTACGGTACTTTTCCTCCATTAATTACAAATTATAAAATGTTTTTTAAATACATAAGCTCTTGTTATGTACTTATATAACTAACTTTACATACATAACACTATATTATATAGAGAAATCAAAACATCTTATAATATAAATGAAAAAGTAGATATAATATAAACATAAAAAGCTAGCCACGAGAAAAGCTTTAAGCTTAGCTCGACTAACCCAAAATGGTCCATCTAGTCAAGCCGATTAACTAGTTTGAATTAAGCTCACAATCCACAATAATACAAAAGACATGTCCAAATCAGGTCAGCGAAATTATGAAAACCCACATAGAAATATATTAGAATTGAAAAAATTGAAAATAGTGTATCCATAGATGCATTTGTCTTACAAATTGACATATACAAACTCAATGTACAAAAATTTATAAAAACAATAAATTTTAGGTACATAGATGCACTACAAAGACAAAATTCATAAGAATCTTGTATTCTTATGTACCGGTGAGCTAAAATACATAGGTACATATATGCACTGCAAAGACAAATCTAAGTCTTGCTTGTCCAAAAAAGGCAAAAAGCAGAAAGAATAAAAAAGGGCGTACCCAGTGCCGTAGGCTCCCGCACTGCGGGGTCTGCGGAAGGGAAAATAGCCAGCAGCCATTTCTGCACAAATGTACAGAGGCTAAGGTTTGAACCCTGGATCTCTTGATCACAGACGATAAAGCTCTACCGCTTCTACCAGGGCCGTCCTTTAATTAAAAAAAGCAGAAAAACTACCTAGAATCAATTCAAGAAGGGTTTCAATGCAAAAATGATGGGCATATGGAAATTCCCCCGCTGCGCAAAATGGTACAGCACCTCAGCACCGAATCCTCCCGTGTCCCGGCACCGCAACCGCTGTTCCTCTCCGCGGCACGCGCGCGCGCCACAGCCGACCAGCCGCGGCAGGCTTCCTCGGCCACCGCGACCATTCGGCTCCTCCGCAATCCCGGCACGGGTCCCCTCCCTGCCTCTCTCCCTCCCGCCGGCGGCGGATGGCCTCTTCCTCCTCCTCACCGGCGCTGGTCCTGGCCGGGGAGGCGCTACGCCATAAGCGCATCCTCTCCAGCAAGCTCTACCTCGAGGTCCCCTCCTTCAAGGTCGGTTGCGGACGTCGCCCCATCTCCAGCTTCCAAGATACGCGCGAGGTGTCCGTGTTTCAATCTCGATGTTGATGTTTCTTGCAGGCGCCGGTGGTGTACTCGCCGGCATACGACATCTCCTTCCTCGGGCTTGAGAAGCTGTGAGCTGCCTTCCCGCCTGCCCACCCACCTATGCAGAAACACGCATCGGCGTTCAAATGTGTTTGACACTGCGTGCGTGGTGCAGGCACCCATTTGATTCCGCCAAATGGGGCCGCATCTGTAGGTACCTCACCAGGGAAGGGCACCTTGACAAGAAACGGATAGTGGAACCATTGGAAGCCTGCAAGGAGGATTTGCTAGTGGTAATTAATTGATAATTAGGAAGCTGTTTTTCCCCTGGTTCAGACTTCATAGTGTATTTGTCCTGATGAATCCCTTACATGGCTTGCTTAACCAGGTGCACACAGAGGCGTATCTGAACAGTCTCAAAAGCAGCTTCAGAGTTTCCAACATTGTAGAGGTAGTGATTTTTCAGAAGAAGTGGGGTTGGCCTGATTGGTGGTGAATTATGTATTGTGGTTTGACAGATGGTTGATATCTTAGGTCCCTCCTGTCTCTCTTGTCCCTAATTGGATTGTGCACAAGAAGCTATTATTCCCCTTCCGGAAGCAGGTGATGTATTCTGAATATGTGCATGCTTTTGGATTGTTTGTGAACCCGTTTTCATAATTTGATTATCAGGCAAGGATGATAAACTTTCTTTTCACAGGTGGGTGGGTCCATTTTATCAGCCAAACTTGCGCTTGAGAGAGGGTGGGCCATTAATGTTGGTGGAGGATTTCACCATTGTTCAGCAGATGAAGGGGGTGGATTTTGTGCATATGCTGACATCTCTCTCTGCATCCAGTTTGCTTTTGTTCGACTAAATATCTCAAGGTAAAAAAACCTTTTATGGGTAGAATTTTAGCTATAACAACTAAGTTTCCTTAGTTATATGCTTGACTGTGTTAGTCTCTTGTTTATATGCTTGATTGACTGCACATTCTGTATATGCTCCCTCCAGTGACCAAACAGTGACCTTTTGGGTTACTTGCAGTCAAATTATTGAATTTCGATCATCAATTACTTCGTATCTATAGATATGAATGAACAGCTAAAAATGGTACGAGTAGTTTGTCTCAGAAGTACAGCCAGACAGTTGTGGTATGGTTTGCCAATGTATTATAGTAGAAAATACTAGTCAAGGTTCTGTTTTGGGAACCATGTCAATGCCTAAAAATGTCACTCTTTTGTTACTGGACTGAGTATAAGGAAGCATGTTGTTGTGGATGCATTCATTGTTCACATCAGTGTGTAAGAAGAAGATTTGTTGAACTATGAAGATCATCAGCACATATTTTGAATGCAGTCATCAGCAAATTTTGTTTGAGTCTAGAAAGTTCGGTTTGGTGGGCAAGACAGATGGGTTTTTAGTAAAGTAAGAGTTCTAGCTTGTTAGGCAAGTTGATGTGGGCTTTGGTACAAAATAAACTGTAGAGATGTAATGAAAAGGCAAGCAAGGAGTTGGATTAGGGAGGAGCGATAGCAGGGGATAAACAAACTTGCCGCCAACTTGAGGCTCTGAGTTACTTAGGTTTATTCCGTGCTTTTCTTTGGAATTACATCTCTTCTGTTATAGCACCAAATCCCCAATCAATTTGCCTAACAAGCTATAGGGCTCTTACTTTACTAACGAACTCATGTATCTTGCCTAACAAACCAAACTTATCTGGACTCAAACCAAATCTGCTGATGATCTTCACGGTGTAACTGAATCCTGAATCCTGCACCTTTTGTTGGACACAAAGACTCAGAATTGGTGAGCCAAAGGCAACTATCACCTTGGCATAGCTTTCATTATATAGAGGGATACATGTCTTGCTCATAGAGCATATTCCATAAGCATAAAGGTAAAAATAGAGCCTTGGCAGCCAAGGGAGCTAGTGCTTCACTCATGGCATACCAGGCATATGCTAAAGTAGAAAATGCATAAAGCTAGTGCTTAACAAAGCTAATTAACTACTATGATAACTTGCAGCAGGGATTATCAACTACAGTTCTCCCCCTAAGCCTTGCTGCTGCTTGTCTTCTTGATCTCCCTGAGACCAATCTTGCTCCTCATCTCTTCAAACTTGGCCTTGCCTAGTGACTTGGTGAGGATGTCAGCTAGCTGCTCTGCTGTAGGGATGTAGTTTGCCTGGATACTCCCTCATCAATGCAATCTCTTATGAAGTGATGTTTGATCCTGATATGCTTGCTTCTGTCATGGAACATTGGGTTCTTTGCCAGGGCAATTGCAGACTTGTTGTCTACCTTCAGCTCCACAACTTCTACCCTTCTTCCCAGCAGATCAACCAGCAACCTTGACAGCCATAATGCTTGAGTTGCTGCTGTGCTCATGGCCACATACTCAGCCTCACAACTTGACAGTGCCACTACCCTTTGCTTGATAGACTGCCAACTGACTAAGTTGCTGCCCAGGAAGAAGAGACAGCCTGTTGTGCTTTTGCTTGAATCAACATCACGTGCCAGGTCTGAATCACAATAGCCTACAAACCTGGCTGGACTTGGAGCTTTGGTGAAGTAGAGGCCATAGTCAATGGTCCCAGCCACATACCTGAGGACTCTCTTGACAGCTTGCTGGTGTTCAGTGGTTGGTCTCTCCAAGAACCTGCTCACAAAGCCCACTGCAAAAGCAAGGTCTGGCCTGGTATGGACCAAGTACCTGAGGCTTCCAACAAGCCTCCTGTAGTGAGTTGGGTTCACCTCCTGAGCTGTGCTTTCTTTGCTCAACTTCAGGCGCTCCTCCATTGGAGTGGCAGCTGGGTTGCAGTCAACCATGCCACCAAGCTCCAGGATCCTCTTGGCATAGTGGCTTTGCCTGAGAGTGATCCCATTTGCATTCTGCTGAACCTCAACACCTAGGTAGAAGCTGAGCAACCCAAGGTCACTCATCTCAAAGATGGCCTTCATCTCTGCCTTGAAAGCCTTCACCTCAGCCTTCTTTGATCCAGTGACGATGAGGTCGTCTACATAGACTCCCACCAACAACACTGAACCACTTGAGCCTCTTCTGTAAATAGCAGCTTCATGTTTGCACTGCTCAAAGCCCATCTTCTTCAGAGTTGAGTCCAGCTTCTCATTCCAGGCTCTGGGTGCCTGCCTCAATCCATACAGGGCCTTGTGGAGTCGATACACCTTGTGCTCTTCTCCAGGAACGGCAAACCCAGGTGTTTGCTGAACATAAACCTCCTCCTTGAGCTCTCCATTGAGGAATGCTGACTTCACATCCATGTGATGAACTTGCCAGCCTTCTTGAGCAGCCAGAGCCAGCATCAGTCTCACTGACTCCATGCGTGCTACCAGAGCAAAAGCATCCTCACAATCAATCCCCTCCTGCTGAACAAAGCCACGAGCAACAAGTCGAGCCTTGTGCTTGATCACAGCTCCATGCTCATCCTTCTTCAATTTGAACACCCATTTGAGGGTGATCGGCCGATGGCGAGCACGGGGAGCAACCAACTCCCAGGTGCCGTTCCGCTCGACGGCGCGCAGCTCCTCCTTCATGGCTGCTTGCCAGGCGGGGTCATCTTTGGCCTCTGCATACGTGGTCGGCTCGTCGGAGTGGGTGAGGTGTAGCTCCGCGAACAGCCGCCGTGCTGGTGGCGGCGTCTTTTGTTCGCCGATGATGTCGCTGACGGCACGGTAGTGCAGCTCCTCGCCATCATACTAGCCGTCCACCTGCTCTTCATCGTCCTCCTGGGGAGTCACGTGCTCGACCCGAGGACGCAACGGGGCAGGCGGTGCTGTATCCGGAGAAGCAGCCGGCTGCGGAATGGGCGACTCGGGTGTGGCTGGGCGCGGAGCAGAGTGCTCCGCCTCAGCAATTGGGGAAGTAATCGGCGGAGCAGAGCATGGCGGAGGAGTTGGTGATGGCGAACCCGAGCTATGCGCTCCAGGGTGCTCCTCCGGCCACGAGTACTCGACGGTGAAGTCACTGCCCGCCGCCCCTGATGTACCGGCCTCCGGTGAACCCCAGTCCCAGCCACGGCCTTCGTCAAACACGACGTCGCGGATGATGCGCACGCGCTGGGACACGGGGTCGTAGACGCGGTAGGCCTTGGCGCCCTCCCCGTAGCCGATGAACACGCCGGCCTCGCCGCAGTCATCGAGCTTCCGGAGCTGCGCCAGCTTCTTGGTGTATGCCACGCAGCCGAAGACCTTGAGATGGCCAACGGTCGGCGCGCGGCCATGCCAAGCTTCGTAGGGGGTGATGCTCTTCAGTGCTCTTGTCGGGGAGCGGTTGAGGATGTGCACCGCCGTCATCACGGCCTCCCCCTAAAACCGAGTTGGCATGCGACGCTGACGCTGCTTGAGCAGAGCACGCGCCATCGACACCACCGATTGGTTCCTGCGCTCAACAACGCCATTTTGCTGCGGGGAGTGAGGAGCACTGAAGTGCCTCTTGATACCTTCTTCGGCGTAGTACGAGGCGACGGTGGCGACGGTGAACTTGCCGCCATTGTCCGTGCACAAGACCTTGAGCTTGCGGCCGCTCTCCACCTCTGCTGCCACCTTGACCCGCTTGATCGCCTCGCCGGCCTCATCCTTGGACGGCAGAAGCACCACCCACATGAAGCGAGTGGCATCGTCGACGAGTAGAAGGAAGTAGCGGTTATCCCTCGGAGTCGTCGGCGTCACCAGCCTGCACAGGTCACCGTGCACCAACTCCAGCTGCTCCTGGGCACGGTACGACGTCGCGGCCGGGAATGAGCGCTGCCGCTGCTTGGTGGCGACGCAGGCGTCACACACCTGCTCCACATGCTCAATCTTGGGTATCCCGCGTGCCATCTCCTCCTTGCCCATACGCCGGAGAGCGTCGAAGTGGAGATGGCCGAGCCGCTCGTGCCATCTCTAGGCTTCATCATCTTTGCGCGCTGCCAAACATAGCGGTCGGGTGGCATTCAAATGAAGGACGTAGAGCCGATTCCGGCCCCGATATACCTTTGCAAGCAGACGACCGCCGCGATCCCAGATGCGGAGCACTCCGTCGTCGATCTCCACCTTGGATCCTCCCTCGTCCAATTGCCCAAGACTCATGATGGAGTTCTTGAGCGCTAGGATGTAGTACACCCCGTGCAGCACCCGGTGCTCGCCGGTCTTGGCCTGGAACACGATCGAGCCAACGCCGCGGATGTCCACCTTGGACGCGTCCCCGAAGCGCACGGTGCCGCAGACGTTGGTGTTCAGGTCGGCGAAGAGCTCGCAGCGGCCCGTCATGTGGTGTGTCGCGCCGCTGTCTAGGTACCAGCCTCCCATCTTCATCTTCATCGACGTCGAGGAAGGCCCGAGCGCGCGGCTCCTCCAAGGTCACTTTTTGCGCACCGTGGGTGGGCGCCGGCACGTCGTGGTCCAGCTCGACGAAGCCATGCGCCAGGAACAGAGCACCGTCCTCCTCATCGCACTCGGCGTAGTGGGCGTGGCCTCCCTGGCCACCAGCGCCGCCACGGTCTCCACCACGACCGCCACCACGACCGCCACCGAGGCCGCCACCGCGGCCACCACCATGGCCGCCTTGGTCTCCACCGCCGCGGCCACCGCTACCGCCGCGGTCACCACCATCTCGGCGCGGATGAGGACGATCCCATGCCCAGTGGCCCTCCTGGCCACAATTGAGGCAGGTGTCCGGTCCTCGATCGTCGCCGGCGTGGTCGTTGCCGTCACCACGACCGCCACCACGGCCTCCGCCGCGGCCGCCACCGCCGCCTCTCTGCTTCTTGCCTTCGCCGCGCTGGTTCTTGGAGCTTGTACCGCCGAAGTCGTCCGCGCCCTTCTTCTCCTTCTTCCAGCGGGCGCGCCACTGCTCCTCCGTGTACATGAGCTTGCCGCCGATGGCGATCGGCTCCGCGGAGGACTGCTGCTCCCGATCATCGACCGCCTTGAGCCTCCCAGCCACATCCTCGATCGTGGGCGCATCAAAGTCAAGAAATTGCTCGATGGCCACGACGATCTGGGCGTACTTCGACGGCACGGTGCGCAGGTACTTCTCCACGACGCTTGCTCGTCGATGTCCCTGCAACCATGGATCACCAGCTGCGTATGCAGAGCAGAGAGCCGGAGAGCATAGTCCTCGACCTGCTCCCCGGGCTTGATGCTGATGTTCTCCCAATCGCGACTAAGACGCTGCATCGTGGTCCGGCGGACCCTGTCCACACCGATCCGCGCTGCAGCGATGGCGTCCCACGCCTCCTTCGCACTTTGCTTGTCGATGAGCGGGATGCCCATCTCCTTGGGCACCGCGGCGACGATGGCCTCCATCGCCCGCCGATCCTCACGGAAGGGCACCGGCAGCCCCTCGACGATGTCCCACAAGTTGCGAGCTTGCATCCGCAACTTCATGGTCTGACTCCACTCGTGGTAGTTGGTCTTGTCGAGCATCGGCCACGCGGTCCTGCTGCCGGAGTCGTGGTAGACGACCCTGGCCCCCAGCGACGGGTGGCGCCCGCCATTGCGCCCGCGACGGCGGGGACGGGGATCGCCTGCGGCGAGGGCTCCTAGACCTCCCGGGCGAGCCTCCGTGCAGCCTCTCGTCCTCCTTCATCCCGCTTCCCTATGCTTCTGCCTTCTCTGCGGCGATCTCCGCCCGCAGCTCCCGCGCCCGCACGGCGGCAGTCTCTTCCGCCTTGGCAGCTTCCCATGCCGCAGCGATGGCTGCCGCTACATCCTCCTCTGCTGCCCTCAGGCGAGCAGCCTTGCCGTTGAGGTCGCCCTGCACCTCATCGGTCTCCAAAGAGCCGTCCTTGACGGTCTTGGCGGCGGCGGCGGCGCGCTCGGCGGAAAAAGCCATGTCCGGCTGGGTGGTGGACAGAGTAGGTAGGGGTAGAAGGGGTAAAGTTGTGGCGCTTTGCCAACCTAGCTCTTGATGCCAATTGTTGGACACAAAGACTCAGAATTGGTGAGCCAAAGGCAACTATCACCTTGGCATAGCTTTCATTATATAGAGGGATACATGTCTTGCTCCTAGAGCATATTCCATAAGCATAAAGGTAAAGATAGAGCCTTGGCAGCCAAGGGAGCTAGTGCTTCACTCATGGCATACCAGGCATTTGCTAAAGTAGAAAATGCATAAAGCTAGTGCTTAACAAAGCTAATTAACTAATATGATAACTTGCAGCAGGGATTATCAACTACACCTTCTTCTTATGCACTGATGCATGCGACCAATGAATGCATGCACAACACATTTTCTGTGATGTTAATTCATTCTCTTTTCAAGAACAGTGCAAGGCTTTTAGGCATCCTCTCAGGCACTCAGTCAATAACTCTACATATTTACATTGTTGGCAGTCCTATGCAAGGGTGTTACTTAGCTATACAAAACAAATTGACCTTCCCTTTCAAATATTTGTAGTGTATTGATCATAGACCTGGATGCCCACCAAGGAAATGGCCACGAAAAGGATTTTGCGAATGATGGTACATAATCTAATTTTGTTTGGATTTTGGTTCTTTTATTTGTCAATTTGATACCAGTTTATCGCTCACAGGAAGGGTTTACATTTTAGACATGTACAATGCTGGGATTTATCCCTTTGTAAGAGTCTACATCTTCACCACCCTCACTCCTTAGATATCTGTTGTGCTCTTATATATTGCCATTATGAAACACATATTGATCAAGAGATTACTAATGCGGAACTTTCTTATCTCACTTCTTGAACACAAGTTTTATTGTTAAATCCTAAATGTACAATCATATTCTAACAAGTTTTATTGTGCATCCATTTAGATGATATAATTGTTCACAGATCGAAATTGAAAACAGCAGTTTTTCTCGAACGACACAGGAGAGATGCACGTCATTTCATTAAGAAGAGAAAAAATAGTACAAGGAGAGATCAAAAGACCTTTCCAAGAGAAAAACAGCAATTCAGTCCAGCTGTAATACTGCAATTTTTTTTTTTTTTTTTTTTTTTTTTTTTTTTTTTTTTTTTTGCGGGGATACTGCAATGAATTCTGATGGTCTCATACTATCAGTTTCACAACAGTCCATGTTAATATGATGATAGACACCAAATAAAGGACAAGTTTTGTATTTATCATTCCATTTCTTCGATACCAGATATATTCCTTGTTCTTGTTTCTTTGTAAACTTACGTTGATCTGTTTCAGGATTTCACGGCTAAGCAATACATTGATAAAAAAGTTGAATTAGTTGTAAGTTTCACCTTGTAACCTTTTGAGTACTCTAACCTTTTAGTTATGCATTTTCTCCTTCTCTGCACATACTTTATTGTTTTAGTTGAAATTCTTGTTATGTGATTGTGCATTATAGAGTGGGACAAAAACAGATGAATACTTGGAGCAACTTGACAAGGCTCTTGAGGTACATTTACATACCTGCGACATTGGCTGTAACAAGAAATATTTACACTGGGTACAAGGTTAATGTTTTGAAATGTCATCTTTTGCATGTGATATGTATCCAAAATTTTGACTAGTCAGTATAATGTGATTTTTAATGTATCATTTTAACTTGTGATTTCAAGTACATCTGTCAATGATTCAGTATCCTCTTTGTATATATATAAATCCAAATGAGCATGAGGTTTGAAACGGTCAAAGTCTAGTCCTGACTAAACCCTATTAAATTACCTTATAAGGAAATGGGTAAATGCCAATTCATTGGTGCTGTTTGTTTGCTTGTTTTAACAAACTTGTTATTCACAGTTCCTCTTGGAACATATAATTGCAGGTCTGCAATAGTAGATTTCAGCCCCAGTTGATTGTTTACAATGCTGGAACAGACATCCTGGATGGTGATCCATTGGGCAGGTTGATGGTACTTCTACTGAATCCTATCTTCAAAAACCTAAGCCCCAGTTGATATGTAATGCTGCAAGATGCAGAGACCATGTTCACGATGTCATTAGTTACTAAAATAAGCTGGACACTGCACTAGTTGTGCCTGACCACCAACGTTTTGTCTTTCTTACAAGCACAAATATCTAAAACACTGCAACACGCATAAACTTGGTTTTGCTTCTTCACCCGGCATACAACTTTACAATGCTGTTGAATTTGATAAGTTTTCCCCCCATGTTCCAGGTAAGTCCTGAGGGTGTGGTTACTAGAGATGAGAAGGTATTTAGGTTTGCAAAAGATCAAAACATTCCTCTGCTCATGCTGACATCAGGTGAAATATTTCTCACTCGGGTTTTTGGTCCGTTCCTCTAGTCATATGAATATGCTAATGCTGTATTCCTGTGCACTATATGCCCATCTATGCTGCGCTATCAGGAGGCTACATGAAGTCAAGTGCTCGAGTAATAGCCGACTCGATCATCAATCTGTCGAATAAAAACTTGATAGGATTAGGCAGCCAGCTGGGTTGAGCAACAACTTGTGGCAGAGTGCTTATCGGGAAGCAAATATCTCATGGATCTGTATATGTCCTGTGAATAAAGGTGTTTGGTACGTTTTGTGCTGGATAACATGTATGCCACAAAAATGGTCTGTACATAACACCGGGTCTTTGTGAATCAATACAATGTCAGCTGTTCAGTGTGCGTAAAGAGCTTCAGATATTAAAACTGCAGTGGCAGCATCTCTGAACATTGTTGTGTGGTAAGAATGTTTGAGGTCAGATATTAAGAAAATAGTAAGTTCCACTGCGCCTTTGCCTGCGCTGTTTGGTTCTCTGCGATCCACCGCTCTGCACTTCTTCTTTACCCCCATGATCAGGATGGTGTACAGGAAATTTTACCAATTTTGCTACATGACCGCATCACAGATGAACAGATGCTAACCCTCCTTACTATGGTACATTTGGCGGGCTAGGAATGATCATAGGTTCAACCATAAAAAATGGACTGTCTTTCAGGTTCATAATGCAGTCAAGACGGACATAGCGACAAGTTCTCTATGCTTACAACAAGATGAAACAGGTTCACCAGCATAATGAGGCGCAGGATCAAGAATACGAGGAGCAACTAAGAAGCCAAGGTGCTGTGACTCAACCTCTACTTGAGAACAGCAGACAAATCCGACATGATCAAACACCAGGACCGCTCGGCAGTCGGCACAGACCAGCATGAAACACAGGCAGATGATTCGGGCCAGATGAACAGCCACTACACCACAGCAGGCGCCTTCAGCACAGTCGAGAAAGGGGCAATGCCGACACCACCATTGTACAGGGTCCACCTCCCAGCCTTGTTGCCGGGATCAAGAATATACACATCCCTCCTGTACGCCAGACTCCAACAGATCCCAAGACTAGCAGGAATAGGAATTTTCCTTTTTTTTTTGAAAAATAGGAATTTTCCTTGTCCACAATCCTGTGCAGCCGGCTTCAGCTCTCTACATCAAGGCAGTCATGACATCAACCACCTCAGTGTTGATGGCTGAATCAGCAGTTCTAGCGCTTGCTGCATCACTGGCACAGCCTTTGCAGGTACCGGACCCAACCTTCTTACCAGACAATCAACAGCTGGTCAATTTCTTCAACGCCAGTGATAACTCTTCACCACCACACTGGAGTATCAAAGCCTACACTCAATCCTTTTTGAACTGTATCTAAGCAGCACATACAGAGTATACAAGATAGATAGTGGCCAGGGCGGGATCTGATGCCCTGGAGGCCGGATCCGACACCCAGGTCGGTGGGCGGCGCCGGTGGTGTCCGGCACGGTGAAGGCGGCCACAGGCCTGGGGCTCTGGGTACTCCGTCCTCGTGGTCGGGATTCGGGGCCCTTGGGGCAGGGGCGGCTCTCGGCGCCGGTCTGGCGGCGAGACTTCGCACCGGCGGTTCATCCATGGGGGTGGCGCACTGACGGAGGCTGGTCGGTATGTCTGGACGGCAGGCTGTTCCAAGGCACTTAGCAGGTGGCTCCGGTGGGGTTCTTCCTCGGCCTTGGTAGAGTGGCGACGCCAGATCTGCTGCCCACTGGCTCTTCGCTATACCTGTTGCGATGGTGGCAGCCGGTCTATGCGACTACGACGACGGCCAAATCAAGATGGAGGCGGCGGCGGGGCAACTCGTCGGCAGCCCCTAGTTTTTGGATCGATGGCGTAACGGTACGGCTTTTGGTGGGCGCTGGTAATGCTACCATGTTTCGACGACGGTGATGCCTGCGGGTGCCACATTCCTCATGGAGGCGTCGTTCATGAAGATCTCTCCGGGTGAAAACCCCACCAGTGTCTTTAGTGGGCGACGATGGCGTCTTGATGTCATTTTCTCTTTGAAGACGTGGTTTTTGAAAGATCTCTTGGTTTGTCGGCTTTGGTGCTGGCATCATGGTGGTTCCTTTGCGCATATACTAGGTGCTTAGTGCCGTTGCCAGGATATCCGGCGTCTTCAATGGTGGAGATGTATTTTTTTCATCAGTTTTTTTTCTTAGTTGTACCACTGTTGTCTGGTGATTTTTGTCTTACCTGAAACACTGGGTACCTGCTCTATAATAATTGACTTGATTCTACCTTTTGGTAAATGAAGCCGGGTATGAAATACTATCCTTTATCTTAAGAAAAAAGATAGATCTTTCAACTCTACTGCTCATTTGCTAGCTATAGGCAAGCTTTTGCTGCTGCTTATATGTTCCTGCAGCTGATTTCCACCTCTTGTACAAATAGGGATCATGCGGGCGTTTGGCCCTCGTTTCAGGCTCTAAAGTCTGTAACTTTGGAGGGCATCTCCATCTTAGCAGTTTCTTGCTGCTGATAATAAAGTTGTCAGTTATCAAAATAAAAAGTTTTGTTAGTGATGACATTAATGTTTGCGTGATGGATTAGAGTTACCATGAACCCTAAGGCCTCATCTCCCCTGGAGTCTAAACAATGACTACTGAAGACGAGAATGAAACCATCCATGGAAGTATGTTTCAAATATTTCGTCATCGAAAGAGTGTTGGTTATATCCTGCAACCTAGCCTTAGCTAGTGTGCGATCAACTTTTATGTCAACAGTTACTCAAACTAGAACGTGGCCTGTCTCCAAATGAATGTCATTCTGATTTTGTTTGAGAGCCGGGACCAATAAATTTCAAGTTTGGTCATTCTGATTTTTCTACAAATCTAGTTAAATTAAGAAACTTTGAATTGGTTATATAGTTGTGAAACTTGTGTGCCGATGGATACCACGAGCATGTATTTGACAGGCTTATGCCCTTAGTACTGTTGCTGATGTACAGTGCCGATGAGGCCACATTGAGCACAGCAGAAAGGCGTATGGGTCAAGGTTAATTTGGAGCTGGTAAGTGATAAGGAGCAAGGATTCTCTCCCAATACCAGTCCCTTTCTTCAGTACTAGCGGTGATTGTTACCCCGACAATTGCTGTCTGCAGTTATTGCTTCTGTCTTGTGACGTCTTCTTTAACCTTTACTAATGCAGTACTGTCTGCTTGGAATGAACTGTGAAGCGAGAGCGAATGCCGGCAAGAGGAGGGGAAAAATGGACAACAGCCGGTCGCCATCGATTGCCTTGTTGGCAGCGTCAAGGTCGTCACGGAGCAGGTGGACGGCTTCGTCGGTGCTGACTGGTTGGACACGGACATCTCTGGAACACACATGCTGCAGGTAATTTGATCTTAATCTTCTCCGAAGACACCTGGTTAGTGCCCGGAACTGCTGCATAAGAGGGAGCAGGGCGACACCTAGCGCCATTGTAGTATTGGACACCACGGTCGTCGAAGCTGACCATCACTTTCTCTCGTCTCGCGTATTCTGGGGTTTTTACAGTCTTGGCTTCTTGGTTTTCCTGTGAAAGTAACTAGGGAAGACTTCCACGAAGAATCTGGATGTCCATGTCCCATATTGTCCATGCATGCAAGTGGCAGCTTCCAGTCTTCGACTACGAGCTAGTTTCCCAGCATGTGTCACGAGCATATGTGAATCGCTCGGGGTACGACCGCCCGGGACAGTGCAACCAAACCGTGAAATGTGAATCTCGTTTTTTTTAGATAAATGTGAATCTCGTATCATTGTCAAGATTTTTCTTTTGAAAAAACAAGAAATGTGTAGATGGTGTTTACTATTTTTTAAAACGAATCAGTTCATGTGTTGTAAAAAAAAAAGCAGTTAAGCTTTCTGAAAGGATTAAGATGCCCAATAGGGGGGTTGGGTTGGACTATTCTATAATTTATTGCAACAAATAAAACGTACAATAGTCATTGTTGACGGTAGTTAAGTATCTTTTTAACCGTCAACATAACTTGATAAAAGGTTAAAACATATTTACCATATAGTTATAGGGGTTACACTAACAGAATTTTATGAGTTTTGGTGATTATCTATTTCTGCAGGGGGTTATTGAAAAAGAACCAAAAGAGGTCTACATGTCTGATTTACATAGAGAGAATACCCCGTCCAGCAACTCAAGAATACTCTACAAGACTCGAGCAGGTGACCCCGCGAAGCTGGGGACACCTGGCAGAGGTAGCTAGGCGGGCGCCCAGGCCACGTGGGCGGCCGCCCGGCCACCTGGCCCAGTCAGGGGCAACATTGCGGATCCTGCCTCCACCGACCTTGAGCAGCAATCCTAGCCATCTGTATAGGTCGGTTTGATCCAAGGACTGTGGTGCATCCTAGGGGCTATATAAACAGGGCCCCTGGCCCTTGGAGAAACCAAAATTCATTAGCTAATTTATTCAAGAATTCATTTAGAGAATTCATCCTCAACTCCAGAGAAGCCCTAGAGCCGTCTCAATTAGAGCTCCATAGTTTAGTAGCATAGATACATAGGAATAGATCTAAAGGGAGTCAAGCCTAGCTTGGAGTCCGGATCTGTTATCGTTCTTGGTAATTTCTTCTATTTCTTCATAATATTCATCATTATTCTTGCTACTATGAATAGTACTTTGTTCTATTCTAATATATCAGATATGACTTTGCTCTATTTGCTTATGTTCTTAATTATATTATTCTTAGTTTACTTTAATTATATACTTAGCATAGTTGGATTATAATTATGTTTATGCATAGGATCGTATAGCGCTTGCTCATTAGATCGATGGGTAAGTGATAAATATTGTGTAGGCGTGGTGCCTAGGCTGTATTTATCTGCGATTGCACCCTATATTTTGGATCGTAAGGTAGATCGCGGGAGTGACAGTCCTGTTGAGTCCTCTGTAGTCCTCCTCCCGAGTATAGGACTAGTAGAACATCACTATTACATGAAAGTGATTGCTCTATTCATGATCTTTCTTGGTAATATCACTATGCATAGATGTAACATTTTCCCGCCATGATGGTTAGGTGTACTTGCACTAATCATTTTATGCTTTGACTTTATAGTTAGAATAACTTAGGATATATTCTTGTAGATCGTCCTAGTCCATGCTAGTGTTATAAACTTAGAGTACTCTATTAAGATGTTTATCCTTATTTTATGTGGCTATGTGCTCTTATTTATCTTTTATCATTTATCATTCGTATCTATATTATTATTTTATGTGACACTTACCCTATATGAGAAGATAGATAAAGACATGGTTAAGCTCTCCGTTATCACATGCAGTGCTCATTGCTCATATCCATAAGCATCCCTTCCCAGTGATAAAAATATAAATAATGATACCTGGATTACTCCCGGTTAAAATCCTACATCGGTATTATCTGTACGCTTGCGGATCCCTTATTTATTTTTGAGAAAGCATATGCATTTAATACCAACACCTCTGGCGCCATGCTGGGGATGACAACCTAGATTAAGTGGTGTTAGAGGTGTCAACAAGCATTTTTGGCGCCGTTGCCAAGGAAGGTTGAAAGCTTATCAAATGGATATTGAGCATCACTGCATCTACTAATGTGATTGAGAACCATCCACCCTTCTCTACTCATACAGATTTACCCTTGTCTTTTGTCTATGTTATATATCATATGCAGGGTAATGTATGAACAGGTTTGATCTTCCAGATAATTTCCTTGAAGATCTAGAAGCTTTAATCAGGAAGACCAAGGCAAAGTTGAGAAAGCATTTATCATCATTATCAGCTCAACCTGCCAGTTCTTCTATATCGGAAGATCCACCTGTTGTTCGAAGTTTGACACCAGCATCCGACGCCATGGCCAACAAGTCATTTCGCGATTTTTCGGCTCCCACTACAGACAACATCCGTACTGGACCAGCTGTGGACATCAATAAAGCTTTTGAGCTCAAGCCAGCGTTGATCAACATGGTGCAAGCAAGTTAGTTCTGTGGGAAGGCCCATGAAGATGCTAGTGCTCATCTCCAACACTTCTTAGAGATTTGTAGCACTTTCACTATCAAGGATGTCCCCAGAGATGCTATACTACTTCTCCTTTTCCCATTCCCACTCTTGGGAAGAGCAAAGCAGTGGTTTTACGCCAACAAGGAGAAGAATACTACGTGGGCACTTTGTTCCACCAATTTTTTGGCGAAGTTCTTTCCCATGGGCAAGACCAATGCTCTCCATGGGAAGATATCAAGTTTTTAGCAACAACATGAAGAGACAGTCCCAGAGGCCTGGGAGTGCTTTCAAGATTATATCCTCGAATGTCCTCATCATGGAATGAAGAATTGGTTGCTCATGCAGAATTTCTATCATGGGCTCAGCAACAACACTTGTGAGACCATGGATGCTGCTGCTGGAGGTGCATTTTTATCACTTACCATTCCTCAAGCCACAGCTCTTGTGGAGAAGATGGCCTCCAACCAAGGTTGGAGTGAAGAGAGAACTCAAACCCGCAAGAGAGGTGGAATGGACCAGCTCAAGGAGGTAGACATGCCATCTGCCTGGATGGACCTGCTGATGAAGAGGCTCAATGAGAGAGCCACTGAGAAGAAAGGAGTCATGCACATTCATGATTCTCGCATAACTTGTGAAGAGTGTGGAGAGACTGGGCATACAGGTGCTAATTGCCCAGAGCTGAAGGAGGATGTGAACTACCTCAACAACAACAATAACAACTACTACCGTCCTCAGTAGAATCAAGGCTGGAATCAACAGCAGAGGCCTAACTACTCAGGTAATTACCAAAGTAATAATTCTTCTTACAATAATTTCAATCAGCCGCCTTTAAGAGAGTTAGTGCTTAATCAAGGTAAGTTGATGGATAACCTGTCTAAGAAGCTAGCGTCTTATGATAAAACTCTAGAAACAGTTAATAATAGAATGGATAGTTTTTCTAATGCTATAAAGAATCAGCTTAGCTTCAATAAGATGCTAGAGTCTCAGTTGCAACAGCTTGCCAACTTCGTTCCTTCCGTTGACCAAGGTAAGATTCCAGGGCAACCAGAAGGGTTAGAAACTGTAAATCTTGTAGACATATTTAATGCAGGAAGCTACTGGAGTGACCCTCTAAGAGGATCATAGAATGACCTGACTCTACCAATCAAGAAAGGTGATCCAGGGAGACCAGTTGTTCCGATCTTCATTGGAAGTGCTAATTTCAATGAGGCAATCTGTGACTTCGGCGCAAGCGTCAACGTCATGCCTAAGGTGATATATGAGAAAATTTTCAATTGTCATTTATCCTACACAATCATATGCTTGCAGCTTACAGACCAGTCACTCTGCTACCCAATGGGAACCCTGGAAGACATCTATGTGTGAGTAGGCAGCTCGTACGTTCCTGCCGACTTCATGGTAGTGGACACGGGAGGTGATGAGAGGTCCCCCATCATTTTGGGACGACCATTCTTGAATATTGCTGTAGCCATAATCTACTCCAACACTGCTAAGATCGTTTTCAACATAAGGGGCAGGTGAGAAACCTTCTTCTTCAAGAACAGGTTTTGCAATTTTTAGCACACCCTCAGTACCCTTATGAACTGAAGAGAGGCCATCAATAGGAATAATAAAACCAAGACCAAGAACAAGGGCAACAATAAGAAGACCCAGAAAACACAGACAATGAGAATGTCACTGCAGTCCACAGGGAACATGACCATCAGCTCAAGTCCTCGCATCTGATCAAGAAGGACGACCCAGGTGTCCTGACCATTCAATGCTCCATCAACAGATGCTCCTTCAACAAGGCTGTCTGTCCAAATTGACGACCACTACATCCCCACTGACTTCCTAGTCATCGACATGGGTGAAGATGAGTATTATCCACCCATATCTTATGAAGACCATTCCTTAACACTACCAAGGCCATCATCTATAATGGAACAGGGAAGGTTCACTTACACTGGCCAAGGTGACTTATGAATATCTATATGGTAATATGCCTTTGGACCCCACCTATGCGCAGCTGCAGATGGTGGACTAGAGCTTTCACTTCGTGGAAGGGATAGCCAAAGACATCCCTGTCCAAATTGACGACCACTACATCCCCACTGACTTCCTAGTCATCGACATGGGTGAAGATGAGTATGATCCACCCATCATCTTAGGAAGACCATTCCTTAACACTACCAAAGCCATCATCTATAATGGAATAGGGAAGGTTCACTTACACTTTCCCTCGGAAAAGGTGCATTGCTATTTCAATGGTAATTACATAATCAGTGAGGAGCCCAAGAAGAATAGGTCAAGGAGAAGGCAGCGTACCCGTCGCCAGAACAAGAAGATCATTGTAGATGGATGAGCTGACTATGAAGGAGAAGTGTCAAGATTCGAAGATCGGTACCCTAATGAAGAGAAGGCCGCCGAAGAGGTACCACCAGCAGAAGAAGAGATATTGATCACAGAAGCTTCCTCCTCCAAGTCACCATCACCAACAAAGCAGATATGGAAACCCAAGATAAAACCAGATTCAGATCTTACACAAGACGCAACACCAGTGGTGCCATCCGACGTGCCCCTCGAACAATGAGCGATCAAGGAGGTCCTGTTCGGAGGACTTAAAATCACCGAACGCCGCGCCAAGAGGTAACTTGGTATTTATCTGCATGTCCCTTTCAGCATTGCATTTCCTTTTTTGCATATTTACCTTTTCCTAAACACATCCTTAGTTGCATCTTTATCTTTTTGTTTCTTCCTTAGAAAAAGAAAATAGAAATATGTTATGCATTGCATTCTAAAAAATGCTAAGCCCTATGTGAACAATGTGTGGTGCAACAGCTCACACAGCTATTCACCGTGGTGGCGCAAAAATAATCTTTCAGCATATTTACCATTCTCTGTCTGCATACCATAAATATAAAACTATAAAAATATGAGATCTTGCTAGAAGATAAAAGGTAAGAAAGTTCTAGACATCCAAGGCTTAGAGGTTTATCACTAACGCTTAATCATTTCCACAAGCTTTGATGGCTATTTGAGCTTCACAGAATTCAATGGATCAAGAAAAGCTAACAGGCAGAAGGACATTCTGTCCCCTGTCGGAGTACTGTCTCTAACAGTCGAGCATTGTTTTTGACAGCAACCACTCATGACGCTCCAGGAGGACTGGAACGCCTTCACCGCCAGTCAGCAATATCAACAGACTATGTCAACATCTAGCTTGGGGGAGAGCAACCCCCGTATATAGAGCTAAGTATTCTTCGCTCATCTTTTTATTTTTCAGCGTGCTATGATAAGACAACTAAAAATATGAATAACCTTAGAAACCCAATAAAGTTTCCCTTTTCTTCTATATATTTTTGTTTAAATTTGTCAGCTAAATAAAAGGAGAGCTCTTTTTAGAATCTGTTGCTAAAATAAACCCCTAGAATAAACTTTTTATGAAAATGGTGAATAGTTGCTCTTCCATAATTCCTCTCAAGTATCTAGTTTTTAACCTTACGCTTTCCCGAGTTTTGGACACAACTGTTTAGATTTGAGATTTGCTCTGAGCCTGAAACTTGTGGGTTGCGAGTGTTTGATCTAAGGTTTTGAGTTGCTGTCCATCTTACTCCTAGAGACACTAGAGTTCTGGAGAATTTATTTTGTGAAAATCTTAAATTGCTACATGATGAGTTCCTTTATGACGAGAGTTTAAAATTCTTACCACAGCCAAATACTCATGCTTACTAGAATAGGAAAGCCTTCCTTTTGTATACATATCACTCTGTAGGCATTGAGGGTAGTTAAGCTGTGTTGACCCTTAGGAGCTGGTCATACGGTTAAAGATACTATGTACTCTCCATCCATTGATCTATGCTACTTCTGTCCTCAGAAGTATGCACCCACTTATGCTTATCATTCTATATTCACTCTGTGCTACTTCCGTTCCTAGAAGTACCACCCACATAATTACACCTCATGCATCTGTGTTGTTTCTATCATGGAAACACACACCTTGCTGCTCCTACCCTAGGAGTGCGCATCCATCCATTCGCATATACATATTCCCTATCTAGATCCACTCAAAAAATGTTCTAACTCATACACTGTGAGAGAACATCCTAAAATATTCATCGCCATCGTATCTCTTTCCATTTGTGTAATAAAGTTCTAGTTATTTCAGTTCATACTCCCTATTGCTATGATTGTATCAAGAGGATTGGTTGCTCTAAAAAAAGAAGAAGGAAAAGAGAAAGAGGACAAAAGTCCGAAGAGATATAGAAGCTAAGTCCTCCTCTTCAAAGAATTTCAAAGTTACTAAATAAGGGAGGTATGTTATCCCCAAGGAGCAATTGTAGAATTAGATCTTCACCATCATCCATCACCCCTCTTAATCATCTCTTTATTTTCTTCGCCATCATTCCTATCACTCATTACATTCCCCGCATTCACATGCACATACTTGGTTGTATGACTAGTTTCTCTGGATCCATGGTTTAACTTCGCAATATATGTAAATAGTTTTTGAATTGTCTCCCCACCTATGAGCTCCACAAAAGCCTATTAGATATAGGGTGAGAGAGAGAAGGCAATCTCATTGTGCCTGAGTTCCACAAATACCACATATCCCGAGAGAAGAGAGAAGGCATACTGTACACTTTCCTTAGAGAGGATCCAGAAATACCACAAATGAGGGGAATCTCTGAGTTTTATTTGAAAATCTTGCAAAAAACTTCGAAATAATAGTTGATCGAAGAGCGA
This sequence comes from Bothriochloa decipiens, assembly GCA_023333625.1. Lineage (NCBI taxonomy): Eukaryota > Viridiplantae > Streptophyta > Magnoliopsida > Poales > Poaceae > Bothriochloa > Bothriochloa decipiens. The sequence goes on from CM041638.1 coordinate 18,257,339, forward strand.
GAAACATAGCACTTGACTTAACCGTTCTATCTTTCAACTGCTCAAGACCCAAGTGACAGCTATAAGCTCCATGGAAGAAGGTAATATGGGTAATTCTTGAGTTAGAATAGTTCACTCTAATCCGGAGAAGAGTTCTTGTTTGAAGGCATGTGCACTTATGAGGTTTGAAGCATTGTAGCAACTCCTGATCCATCACTGAGCCTATCTTTGCTCAGGGACGAGCAAAAGGTAAGCTTAGGGGAGCTTGTTGACGGTAGTTAAGTATCGTTGTTAACTGTCAACATAACCTGAGAAAGGGTTAAAACATGTTTACCATCTAGTTATAGGGGTTACACTAACAGAATTCCACGAGTTTTGGTGATTGACTATTTTTGCAGGGGCTTATTGGAAAAAACCAAAAGAGGTCCACATGTCAGATTTACATAGAGAGATACCCCATCCAGCAACTCAAGAATACTCTAGAAGACTCGAGGAGGCGACCCTGTGAAGCTAGGGCCACATGGCAGAGGTAGCTGGGCGAGCGCCCAGGCCACGTGGGCGGCCGCTCGACCACTGGCCCAATCAGGGGCAACCTTGCGGATCCTGCCTCCACCGACCTTGAGGAGCAATCCTAGCCATCTGTATAGGTCGGTTTGATCCAAGAGCTGTGGTGCATCCTAGGGGCTATATAAACAGGGCCCCTGGCCCTTGGAGAAACTAGAATTCATTAGCTAATTCATTCAAGAATTCATTTGGAGAATTCATCCTCAACTCCAGAGAAGCCCTAGAGCTGCCATCTCAATTAGAGCTCCATAGTTTAGTAGCATAGCTATATAGGAATAGATCTAGAGGGAGTCAAGCTTAGCTTGGAGTCCGGATCTGTCATCGTTCTTGGTAATTTCTTCTATGTCTTCATAATATTCATCATTGTTCTTGCTACTATGAATAGTACTTTGTTCTATTCTAATATATCAGATATGACTTTGCTCTATTTGATTATGTTCTCAATTGTATCTTTCTTAGTTTATTTTGATTATACGCTTAGCATAGTTAGATTATAATTATATTTATGCATAGGATCGTATAGCGCTTGCTCATTAGATCGATGGGTGAGTGATAAATATTGTGTAGGATTGGTGCCTAGGCTGTATTTATCTGCGATTACACCCTATATTCTGGATCGTGAGGTAGATCGTAGGAGTGACTGTCCTGTTAAGTCCTCTATAGTCCTCCTCCCGAGTATAGGATTAGTAGAACATCACTATTACATGGAAATGATTGCTCTGTTCATGACTTTTCTTGGCAATATTACTATGCATAGATGTAACCTTTGCCCGCCATAATTGTTAGGTGTACTTACACTAATCATTGTATGCTTTGACTTTATAGTTAGAATAACTTAGGATTTATTCTTATAGATTGTCCTAGTCCATGCTAGTGTTATAAACTTAGAGTACTCTTTTGAGATGTTTATCCTTATTTTATATGGCTATGTGCTCTCATTTATCTTTTATCATTTATCATTCATATCTATATTATTATTTTATGTGACACTTACCCTGTATGAGAAGATAGATAAAGACATGGTTAAGCTCTCCATTATCACATACAGTGCTCATTGTTCATATCCATAAGCATCCCTTCCCAGTGGTAAAAATATAAATAACGATCCCTTATTTATTTTGAAGAAAGCATATACATTTAATACCAGCACCTCTAGCGCCATGCTAGGGATGATAACCTAGCTTAAGTGGTGTTAGAGGTGTCAACCATTTCACCCCTTGTGCGTAGATGTTGTTCCTGTTGTTCTACACTTGTACCACACAAAATTTTGTGGGGGACCTTGCAGTCCGGCCACTAGGACAGAACGCACGCGTCGGCGCTAGAAAACAGCGCGGGCGGGCTGGAAACATGAGTGCGTCGTACTACGGGCGCATGCAGCTAGGGCCCACCTTGACTTTAACAGAATAAAAAACCATAACTACTAAACCAATCATTGGAATCAAATTCTGATTACACCACTAAATTTGTGGCAATAAATCCTTCTAAACAACATCCCACATGGATATATTTAGAAAAATATATTTTTAAAAATGAAATATCCATAAAATCACAAGAAACATAGAGCAACGCAAGAAGGAAGAAACGACAGAACATTGCAAAGAAAACAATAGAACATCGGAAGAAATGACAGAATATCACAAAGAAAATGACAGAACATCAGAACAAAATGATAGAACATCGAAAGAAAACGACAGAGCATCCCAAAGAAAACGACAGAACATCACAGGAAATAAGCCAGGACATCGGAAGAAAACGACGGAACATCGAAAGAAACACGTCAAAACATCGCCGAAACACACCAAAACATGACATCGCTAAGTAAATAATAGAACATCTGAAAAACATAATTAGAAAAAAAACAAAAGAAAAAGAAAAAAGAAAAGAAAAAACAGAAAAGAGAAACAAAATAAAAAAGAAACCGCAGGCGACGCGGGCGCGTGCGTGCGCCTGCATGCGGGAAAGCTACACAGGAAAGGTGCCGGGCGAAGTCCTACTCTAGCATGACAATTCGAGGAATGTAAAAACATGAAATTAATTGCTTGAAAGTAAATGCTTAAAGTAAAGAGAGGAAGAAAAACATGATGATGTTTTTTCGAGGTATTTGAGAGTCATCACTCCTCAGTAGTCCTCGTTGGAGCATGTTTAACGCATACAGATAAATCCGCAAGTGCATGGATACCATTGTAGCTTTCACCCAGAGGGTTTTAAATATCGTACCCATAAGGAAACATGTGTGAGTCGTCTAACCACTAGTTTATCCAGAGGTGTAGAAATCAAGGTATAAGATATGGTGAGTAGAGATGATTCCAATGGTAATGATCCTGTGCGAGGCAAGGTTATGATTTAAATGTCCTTCTAATGTTTACTTCTAGACACCGCTAGATGGAAAGCACTGATAAAGAGAACTCTACTAACACGACTACGATCCTACTAATTAAGAACCTACTCAATTCGGTATGGACAAGATTAAGTCACTTCCTGTTACTACCACACAACCAGAGAACAGGGCGTAAACACAGGTAGCCAACAACCTAAACACCACGCTTATGCAATTAATTATTACTACTTTAATTCAGAACGCTAGCAAGAACTAGGGCAATCAAAAAACTATGAACCCATGAACAAAAGAGTAAGATAAATACTTGAATAAACATCAATTACTAGAAGTATCCCAGATGCAGGCTTGGGGAAGCCTGAATCTGCTGAAGTACAAGCCATAGAGGGAGCACCAATTGGCCGACACCACCCTCAACTCTTCCCTCGCTCTCTATCTCTCTATTTGATAATACTAGATCTTAAGGAGGACTAACCTCAAAGGACACCTATCTACTGATCTTAACTTGAAATAATGAATTAGGGTTTCAAGGATGATTTGCCTCAGGGGCCAGGTCCTTTCTTATATAGCCTAGGGGGATGAATCACATCCCTCGAATCAAACCAATCTTAACCAACAATTATTATTGATCCTCAAAGACGGTGGAGCCATAATCCATGAGACTTTTCCTGACTAACGAACATGGAAAGTGGCTTTCCCATTTGTTTTGGTGCCTTCTTGAGTGTTCTAGATTATACTTTTGTGTATATAGCCTCTTTATCTTTATGTAAACCTAACATGTGGGCCTTCATTGACTCTTTTAAGCTGACACCCTACAGAAACAGACATTCACCAAAACTTATAAAATTCTATTAGTGTACCCCTATATCTATGTTGGTAATTTCTTTTAGATCCTTTCTTATGTTTCATTGACGGTTAAAATGACACTTATATATAGTCAATAGAGCACATGTGCAAGGGTGCAGCTCCACTTGAGCCGCGCAAGGACCAAGTGCTCTCTACAGGCTGATTCTTTGACACCCCATCATGTTGAATCGCCCACAATCGCTCGCATCATGAGTTGGGTCATCCACAAGCTCCACCAAATGATCATCAAGCTCCTAATTGCCACCGAGCCATCTAATTGATGGTGATCACCAAGAGTAATATGACAAGCCTAATGAGAAAGGTGGATGCAGACTTGCTACTCCCTACACACTAATGAGGTCCTTAATCTTGGATTCTCAAATCTCAATCACCACACTAGGTGCTTGCTCTCCCTTAAGCTTTCACTGTCTACTATATTCAAAACAAGAATCTAAGGAGAAACCTAGACTAGGCAAATACAATGAACCGACAAAGAAAAAACTGATTGGGCTGGTTGGATTAGGAAATCAACACATGCCAAACTCAAACTCAAACTCAAACTCATGAAGAAAAACAACACTGGATGGTTCGATTGGGGCATCATCACGAAGCAAAAAGACCTAGAACTCAAGAAGCAACACACAACACTGCCTCCAAACCTCTATGAGTCGGTCACCACATTGTATGGCCGTTCCCTAGACCATGAATAGTTAAGATGGAACACTGTCGTCACAACTCATGTCGTCATTGTCGATGAAGTCCCAAACTGAGGTAGCCCACTGTGAAATAGAGATAGTTGCCATAGGCACTCTAAGCCATGTAGTCGTCCCATAATCAAATATGTTTGCATCGGCTCTAAAGATGTTGTCCCAGCCAAAAAAAGTGAATGCCTTATTTTGGTTTTGGTTAATTGATAAAATCTTGTATGCTAACCTTTGGCCCTAAGTTAACAATGAGATACTTTGGCATACACCATGATGAGGAGCTAGATGGATGGTGTTGGTCAAGTGATGATGAACCTAGAGATCCAACATGAAAAAGAAAAAAAAGAGAAAAAGAAAACCCTAAGAGATCGAGCAAGGCAAAGGTTTTGGTAGGGCTAATATTTTGGTGATCAAGACACTATAAATAGTGTGATTGGATTTAAGATAGATAGTCATACTATCAAGAGGGGAGAATCTTAGTTAAAGCAGTTACCAAGTGCCACTTGGTGGATTCATACATACATTTGCATAAGGACCCAGTGTGCTAACCTAACACCCTTGAAAATTCTTTGAAGATGTACTGACACACATGAAAGAGGTAATACACATTATGTTTGGCACTTGGAAGCAAGGGTGAAGAGATTAGAGGTGGATTTCACTAAAAATAGTGAATCGTACTCTGGGGTACAGGGTCCAGAGCATGGTGCATGGGTGCAGAACCTTACCCTAGGCAGTGGTAGAGGAGGTAAGTGTTCTGGACCATGCTCAGTAAGTGGTTTGAACCATTTGGTCTCAGTCCAGTTGCTAACCTTGGCACAACCACAATGTTGCGGTTGATCCAGACCCAGGTGTGAGGGTGGTCCAGACCAAGGGGTCTCAGTCCGGTTAGACACCCGTTGGACAAGTGGTGCAACAAGGCAAGCTATTTGTGGTTCAGACCTAGGTGTTTGGTCCAAATGGAAAGGGCATACTGGGTTCGGAGGCATTTTTTGCTCTCTCGATCTATCTGGATTGTTTGGACTCTGGTGGCACATAGTTCGGTCTCAACATTGTTTGTGTTTGAGGCATGGTCCAAGACATGCTAAGTGAGCCATTGTGCATGCAACAGTCAAATTCCAAAAATTGGACGCATGGTGCCTGGTGATTGGACACATGGAGGAACCGAATCGATGACACTTGGTCTAGACCATGCGTGGGCACGCACCTAGAGCAGTGTCCAAAATGCTCTAGAAAGGGGTAATGACTAGTGGAGGCTTGGCATCCCTATTTAAGCCCCTACTGGCTTGGGCTCACTCTCAGACATTTTCACTGAGACTACATCCCTGTGAGCATAGCCATTCACTCGCACTCACAAGCAAATGCATCCAATTGCATCTAGTATCACTTGGGGATCAATTTTTGTTGTTTTCTTGTTATTCTTGGTGTTTGCCGATGCCTAGTGACTTGGAGTAGCTGTGGAGTACTGGTGCAAGTTGATGATTCCTTGCGGCACTCCCTTCGAGATTGTGATTCTTGGGTTTATTCCCCAGCAGATCATTAAAAGCACCTCTAGTGGATTGCTCATGTTGTTGAGTGCCATCTCTTGTGTAGATTGTTGCATCACCTTTGTGTATGGCTTGGGTTGTCACCCTAATTAGCTTGTAAATCACCAAGTGAACCGATAGACCCAACATGGACTAGCATGTAGGCAAGCACATGAACCTCGAGATAAAAATCATGTATTCATTTATCCCTTGGTATTCACATGGAATTACAATTATTGCATCTTCCTTCTTATTAATTTCACATCAAAATGTGTTTGAGCTTAGCATTTACACATCAAAATTACCCATGTGGATGAATTCACATTGATCTATTCAGAAAAGTTGACCTTCTTTGATTCAAAAAGTTAAGATCAATCACGCTTATCCCAAATGGAGACCACTACGAGTGCAAACAAACTCTAATTTGATCCAAAGAGTCCTTAGGCAATAATAGAATATGCATAACAACATTAAGTGTGTTGGGTACAGAATATAGATATCGACGGAATCATCACTACCATTTGGAATTACATTAAACAACAAAAATATTGTTAAAAAAAACTAAAAAACCATTCTAGAAAGGGCAAACTATGCACAAATTAAGGTTACAAAAAGTGTTAAGCGCCAAGCGAGTGGTGAGGCACCACCTAAAGTTTAAGCATGCTTAAGCATTACTAAACTTGCTTAAGCATTTTATAATGTAGTGTAAATTTAGAATGTGAACGGTTTTAGACAAAAAATTTGAGAGATGATAGTGGAGACAATTGATGGAGTGCAAATGAGTAAGGTCTCCCCTTTTAAAGAGGAGGCAGGACGGGAGATTTTCACAATTTCTTATAGTAGGGTTTGTATTTACAAATGAGCATCTAGGGTCTATAACTGGACCTTGAACACACTAGGTACATTGTCCCCTAAAAAATAATACACCCCAACACAAACCTTGAAGCTTCCAACATGCATTGAATTATGTGTTGATCACTCAATATATATTTATTTTGGTAAAAAGAAATGAAAATAAAGGGGAAAATGATGGTATGATCTTTATTTAGTGTCCCATATAGAAGCCTATCAATTTAGCACAAACCCATTTTCCACCATACCCGCACATTTTTTACCCTAACCTTTTTGGTTTTTAACACTCCAACGAGGTACACAACCACCATCGTTTCTTCATAGGGATGGCAGTGGGTCTGTTTTGGGTCAGAGCTCCACTTATTTTAGGCAAGAGGGTTTTGTTTTGTTCCCCACATAGTTTTTGAGTTAGACCCAAAACATATCAGGTTAGGTTTCGGGTTTCACTAGTCGATGCCTAATGGAGATCTAAAATAGATCATTTTGAATAAAAAACTATATGTTTTATTAATGAAATGTTTATTTAAGCTATTAAGTTTGTTCTAATTAAGTTGAACGATCAAAATGTGTGTTGTTTATCACCTCTTGTTTATACAAGTAAATATGTAATATATATATCATGAATGTATTGCTAGAAATTCCTATTGTTTTTATTGCCATATAGTGGCAGGTTTTGGATAACTAGTCGTGCTTTGGGGATCCACCGACTTTATGCCTTTTGGTTTAGATTATCACCTAAATAATTGTCTGATGTGTTTTTAGGTTTTAAATTCAGGTTTAGGGTTTGGGGCTGTGGAGACTTCACCCAACCTGAATATGCCCCATTAACACCCCTATTTCTTCATCTCTCATGTTCATCTTTCTCGTCGTGTTGACCCTCCATCTTCCACTCCTTGTCCCACTCACTCTCGGTCGGTGGTGCTTAGACTTAGCCTTAGCAATGACGTTGGTGGCTTCCCCTCTTGCCTCTCACCAGTGGCCTTGTGCCTACACCTCTTGTCCTCCACACCTGAGCCTTCGCCTCCGATGAACTGTCAACAACACCTAGCCCTAACACTTGCGCTACGATCCGCGTGTGGCCAGTGGGTAGTGGGAGCCAGAAGTCATTGCTCCACCAAGGCAGTCAGGCTTCTTTGGGAGCGATTATGCCCCAAAGCAAAGTGTTACCCGGCTGTGTAGTGCTGAAGCACAAACTTAGTGCCGCTTTTTGGAGTAGTGACCAAAGATGGTCAAATAGTCTACTTCTTGGATGTAAAGGCCCACTACTAAGGCCTTGATGCTCGAGTCTGACTAGGAGCTATTGTTGTAACTTGCTGCCAGTCTATTGGATGTGTCCAATATAGTGTCACCAATTTGTTCCATCCTTTTGTCACCACACCGTTATACACAAGTTAATATTGATCTCTTGTCTCTTCATTTTTCACTTGTGATCTGAGCTTGGTTACTCCCTATACTCGACCACTGATACTGATATAATCCTGTCCAACCTAAGTTTGTGAGTCAGTTACTCGGTTAGGATGCTTCCTTTTTTGTTTTTCCATTTTTGAGTCAAAGATAGTTTAATTTTAGAGTGTATCATCAAAACCAATTATATAAATAGATGATACATTGCCCTCTTTGTGATAGAAGAAGTGAGAGAGGAAGGTGGGGATCAAGGGGAGAAATCACACATTCTAACTCTAGGGAAGCCATGCAATATATAGACTCCCATGGCGATAATGACCAACCTAAGAGGCTAGAAGGAGGACGAGGAGATCTTGGCAAGGTTGTCAAAATTGGCATGCTGCCTTCATTGGGCCATGGTTGTGCCCATTTGTCTGAATCTAGCTACCATGTTGGCATCGATGATGCGGCATCAACATTTGTATAATGTGGTGGATGACTAGGAGAGAGAGGCTACAATGTCCACAAGGCCTTGGCCCCAAACCTAAACGACAGCGGAGGCTTGGACACCATTAATAGGTCGATGTGGTAGATTAGAGAGGGGTGAATATAATCCTTTTTAAAACTAATTATCCTGACTAATCAAAACAGGCATGGAATTGAACTACTCGGTCTAGCCAAAACTACACCATCTATCTATGTTCTCAAGCACTTACAAAAGAGATCCTAATTGAGCAACTAAGGTAACGAGCTAGGAAGAGCTCATGTAAACAATTCTAGTTTGCAAGGTCATGCAATCCTATGCAACTAGTATGGATAGCGCACTAAGCCTAAGTTTACTTGTTCTACTCAATAGCAACGCTATACACGCCAAACTAGATAGCTTAACAATGAATTAGCTACACAAATTGAGCAATGTAACTAGCAAGACTATGCAAGCCAACTAGTTACTCATGGGAGCTACAACTATACTACACAAAAAATCTATCTATACAAGAGTAACAACACAAGAAAAATATATGAAGTAAAATACAAGCTTGTGTTGGGTGTAGGCAAAACAAAACGGGGTGAACAAGTTGCCAAGGTGATTTTCTCCCAAGGTTCGGTGGCTTGCCGAAAGGACCTATTCCTCATTGAGGCAAGCTCAAGGTTGTCGTCGGTCCTTTTGCAAGTGGTGACCCTTTAAGTCACAATCTCCCACATGGAGTGCTCATCACAATCTCTAGCACTCAACTCGATCAGACCACTTGACGCTCTTCACACCTCAGTTCTACTAGAGTTGCTCTTCACGTCTCCTGTTGGACGAGTACAACACTATCACAAGGTTTCTCCAGAGCCATGCACAACTTTATGCAGACTATTGCTCAAAGAAACTTCATGCAGACTTCACAACGAAGACCACAACCACCAAGCCGTCTAGGTGGTGACAACCTCCTAGAGTAACAAGCACCACCGGCTCACAACTTGATCACCTAGTGCTAATACTTGCAATCTCTTAATAAAGCAACATACTATAATCACTCACTCGCAATCAGATGCAACCACTACCATGCATTAGAGGGCTCTCAAGCAAGACCACAAAGATCCAAAGGTGCTCATCAACTAGCCAAGGCTGGCCATCACTCCTATGTATAGCCTTGAGTCAAAAGTAAGTTCATATCCTGGTGCAGGTATCTTTTTTTGGGATTTTTCTTGGGATTTTTCTAAGGATTTTTTTAAAGATTTTTCGGCGTTATGCGTTAAGTGGTAAGCGACGTTCCCGTCGATAACGAGGCGCCAGTGGCGATTTTGGGAATCTCCAGATCTGCCGGTGCTTAGTCCTACAAAGGTGCTTATAGGGGTAGGGATATGTTCACGTACATATATTCATAGAGGTGAGTATGTGTGTTATAAGCGTCTGTGTTATACTGTGTAATTTAAAAAAATAGCCATTGGGCTAAAAGCAGCTAGCCGTGGGCGCACTTAAGCGTCCGGTTGTATGACTCTTAATATGCTATTTATAACTTGATTTTCATGTTTATAAGAAAAATCAAGTGATACTAAGGAAATGATATTTATAAGAAAAAGTGAATGCTACATGGAAAACGAAAAAACCAGGAAAAAAAAAGTTGGCGGAACATGCACAAAGGATAGAAAGACCACGGAAAAGTTAGTCACGAACGGGAAACTCACATACTGTTTCCGTTTGCGGGGATGGACTCGAACAAGATAAAAACTGTTGGACTCAAAGCAGAGAGAAAAAAAGAGGAGAATGACTAACACGACCGAGAAACCAAGGGAAAACAGAAATGGACTCAGGTGGATGAACAAAACAAACTAATTAAACGAAGAGGTTATTTGATTTATGCCTGTTTTGTTTTATCTCGAGATTGGAGTTGATTTATTGGAGTATGAACATGGGTCATTGAATTAGTTAAGGCAAGTATACTGGTACTGTCGCATATGTAGTATTATGCAATGCTATGTAATCATGAGAGCAACACCAAAGAGACGTGGTATCCTGGTTGTCTATGCTACTTTTAGATTTTTAAAGAAAAAATTAAGATCCAATAGATGTACTATCTTATTTTCTAAAATAGCAAATATGCTATTCCTTAATTTTCACTGGCCAAATATAGCATGCCGCTCTTGCTAGCTATCCTGTCCCGCACGAATTTCTGCTCCCCGTCCTCCCCTTCTCGCGCATAGCAATTTTAGCCTGGGACGTGCATGCTGACCATGTGTCACTTTTAAATATAGACAAGTGAAATATAGAAAGGCTCTTGTGGAATTTACTTTTTGGATGGCTATCCTATTTTACACGATGGCTAAATCTTGTAATTTAGAATACAAGTTTACCTAGTCTCTTGGAGATGCTCTGAAACGACTAAAAAGATAACAAATACGATAAATTATCTTTTAAGTTGTTTCATAGTACGTAAATCGAAAGCCCTTAATTTGTGGATACAACAATGGTGTTTGTGAGTTACATGACAACCACTTATCCAATGGTGTGAAGTTTTTTTATAGTCCTAAATTTTAGCTTATAAGGTAGTTATTTCGTGAAACAACAACCTCTTTTTCTCCCTCACTTTTCTCTTTTCTCCACATATTACGTGGCACTGCATGATGAGACGGAGTATGTGACCGGTGAAGTGTAACATTGTATCTGCCCTAGGAGGAGGCCAACTAAAAGAGTAAGGTTGCAATTTTCTTGTGTATAGACCGATATATTGAGGAGGCTTCCGGGCTGTGTAGTTCTGCATAAAAGAAGGTACAAACCTGGGTTTTACAGCAAAGTAAAAGCAACATTACAAAATTGGGCACTACATGGAAGAGAAAGTTTGCCTTAAACGGCTCTGATCTCTCATTAGTCCCCAAAGGCAAAATTTACATCCCGGCACAGACAACACACTGCTAACTAAGATCATCCTCATACTGCTGCTAGATGGTGTATCACTAATCGTCATGGTATGTACTTTACCTCTCCCTTGATGACTGACCTGACAACGCCAAAACAAAAAAGTCCTAGTCAAATCAATCCTTACCTAAAGGAGCACAAGACGGAAAAGATGACTACAAAACTGAAACAGCCGGACAGGTCGCTGCCACCACTACTACTAGTCTTTCCCTTGCCCTGATCCTGATCCGGTCAAAACTGATGTGCTAGGCGAAAAGGCTCCAGCGCGGCGGGCCCCCAGCCTACGGCGCCGGCGATGGAGGTCTTGCCACCGCATCCTCGACAGCCTTCGTCACAGCTTCCTTGAGGGACGTCTCGTCGAGCTCGTCGTTGCCACCCTGCATCGTTCATTTGACAAGTAGTAGTACCCATCGTTAGCCAAGCTGCTTCACCAACAAGCAACAAGTACTTTGACCAGCATGGTACTCATATCTAGCTACTACATGTACTTTTCAAAGCTCTCTTTCATCACACTAGTCATTTGTTATGAATCTTTATTTGTCAGCATGACGGCGTCAGAAACAACTGAATAAGAAACTGCACCTAGATGTACGCGGTACGGTGTATCTTTTTTGAAAGATGACATCATCCATACATCGATTAGGAACCATCCGTGGTTCTATAAATATTTTTTGACCAATTCGGGGGAGTTGCCACCTACTTATATATAGTCGAAGGAACTATAAGAGCTCAAACAGATACAACGTACTTTTAGCATACAGAAAGGTCGTCATGCCATTTTATTGTCAGTTATACATATGCTTCCAGCTGACCAGATGCATGGTTCGTGTTTGAAAAGTAATGTTACTTCAGAAAAACGCTACTGATGATAGATTTCCGTATATTGAGACTTGACAGGAGAATACATAAACAAAACGCACTTTACCGAGGTTATTTAGCATGCGCGCATTCAACTAAGTTTGAGTGAGTCATGTGACGGAGTCATGACTCGTACTATATATATGCAGTCTACGGTTTTATTTACTACAGGCAAAACTGGTCAAGATTCTTTAAAGGTCTTTTCTTCCACTAAACTATTCTTTATAAATTTGAGCTAGTCTTTTTTCCTTGGACATTTCAAATGACTTTTTCCAGTAGAGTTCAAAAGCGCCACATTTCAAAGAGTTTTCCAAGCCATGTCAAGGACACATCAGTTTTCCTCATCCCTTTCCTCTCCTGCAGGGCGCCGTCGTCAATGGTAGACCCCATGCAGGTCAAACATCAAAATAGAATATTGACCGTACTGTTGTACCATCTAGTATGGCTAGCTCGTCCACGTAGGCTTCTAGTGTTGTGTGATTGTTGTGTATACGTAATGTTATATCATCAAGACGTCGATCGTCAGAACCACACAAATCCTAAATTAATGTATTTTGGCTCACATCCATAATCCACAAGTTTGACTTAATTTATAGAAAATACTTGTAATATTTATATCTTTAAATAAATTTATTAAAAACTAGATGAAACTTTTTAATGGTATTAATTATTTAGTATAAATATTTATATATTTTAATGTATAATTACTAACGGCTGTTTCTTAAAAAATAAGAATGACACTTATTTTAGAACGAAGGTAGTATATGTTTGGTTCTCTTCCTTAACCAAAGTATCAACCTGCTCATATTTTGGATCCAAGCTCCCGCTGGCCAAGCTAAGATGATGTAAGGAACTCAGTGTTTGGTTCATTATATTATTCTGGCTGGTTGTATCCGACTGTTGATTGGTCGCATGAACATTTGACCCGATTCAGAGACAGCGTATTATACATCAAAAGCATCAAGATACAACGTATTGGCCAGGACCGCAAGAAACTACAGATTTCAATCTCATTTGTACGGATCTGGGCTCACGGAGGAATCTTGCATAAGTTGAACCTAACCTAAGTGGACATACAAACAGCCATACTAGTTCAAGAAGCTCATTCGGGGCATGCCAGTTTTGTAGCAAGTCTAATGTTTTAAAATTTGACTTAGTTTTAGAAAAATACACCATCATCTTTCATTTCACTAAAGTCATAAGGAAATACGGAGTATGTCTTAGATAGGCATAAGCTAAGTCAAAAATAACAAAATTTAACTTGACAAATTTGTCTTGACAAGATCTAAAACATAAATGTATTAAACAGATGTGGAGTAATTTTGACTCAATACTTACCGTGTCTCGCAATGTGATGCCGACTTGTGCATGGGCGCTGCTCCGCTGCCGAGCATCGACGGTCACCACGGTGAAGCGCCCCATCTCCTTGATCCGGCCGAGCATGGCGACCACAACCTCCGACAGATCGCACTCAGCCCGCACCGTCACCCTAATGCTCACCTGCTGAGGTTGACGGGACGTTGAACTCGAGGTTGATGCGCCGGTGGCCACATCAACGGCCACTCTCACATCAACGGCCACTCTCTCCGATGAGTCGACGTCGCTTGGCGTTTGCTGGGACTCGGCGCCGGGCAGCACGCCAAGCTGCGCCTCCAACCTCCGGTTTCTCTCCTCGAGATCTGACACATCGGCGATCAGCTTGTTCATGTACTCCGTCGTGTTTGCGAGAACCGTCGCCTTGTCCTTCTTCAGATCGATCACGATTGCACGTGTAAATATCAGTTCAATCGAATTCTCGATGTCGTGAACTCTTGCAAGCCAAGCAATAATGCAATATGGTAGATGTTCAATTTTCACTATTCGATCGTACCTTTGTTCCGGGAGGGAGCAGTGCTCTCAGAGTCTGGAAGCTCTCGTTCAGGCGCTCGCGCCGGCGCCGCTCCGAGAACATGTGGTGGAGCTGGCTGCTGGTGTGTTGCTGCTGCGTCGGAGGGGGCTGCTGCTGGGCGGCGCCGGCGGCGGCATCCTCATGTCGGCGCGCTTCGGTGAGCTCCCGGTCGCGCATTGCCATTTGCACGCTCGCCATGAGCGCGATGGCCATCTTGATCATCCTCTGCCCCGGCGCGCCCGACCGTGGCCGCGCCCGCGGCGAGAGCGCCGCGTTGTACGCCCTGAACGCCCCCCTCCAACGCCGCGGCGACGACCGTTGAGGACGGTGGCGGACGAGCCATGGAAAGTACGCCGGAGGCACCGCGATGGACGCCGGCGGTGGCGGCGCGGAGGAGGAGATGACGTCGAGGATTGCTTGCGTCATTGCAGCCTGCTCGCTCTCGGGGTCCAGGAACGGCGCTTGGCCGTGCGGGCCGTACACCGGCGCGGGCAAGCCGGGCAGCGGCACAGCCGGGTGCAGTTCTTGAGACGATGGCTCGGCGGCGCCGGTGGCAGCAGCGGCCGAGGCGGAAGCCGACGTGGCCATTGAGCGGATGAGCGAGGAGTACTCGGGGCTCCCGATGGAGAGGGACGGCAGGGAGGACGACGAAGACGAAGGCACCGTTGGCGCTGCCTGCATGAGCTCCTCCAGGAGCGATTGCTGCACGTGGCTCGCCACCGCCGGCGGCGCCGAGGTGCTCGACAGCCCGACCTCGATCTCGCCGTTGTCGCAGCCCATGAACACCGCCATCTGCACCAAGACCACGTCGAGCACATCAGCTGCACGGTCGTCATCCCCATTTATGGAATGCAATGTAGCGCACCAATAATCAAGAAAGGTACCTTCGTGCCGGCCTCCTGTTGCAACAACATCGATCAACAGTGCGCAGAAATGTCAGCAATCAGGTAGCGTTAAGTAGACTTGAAAGGAAAAACTAATCTATCTAACGTTTGCAGGTGAGATGGCGCATGGCATGTACTGACGTGGTAGAACTGCAGCTGCACCGGCAGCGACGCTGACGATGCAAGGTCCGGCTCCGACAGCTCCATGTACGGGCGGCCATCCTTGTACGCCCAGCCGGGCACGCAGCTGTGAGAACTCGCTCGGCGACTACCATCAGAATCAGAAACAAGTGGAGCTAAACAGTCCATGGGGCTGAACCTGAAATGGAGTTGCAATGCAAGCTAACCCGCTCACGATGGCGCAGAACGCTCTCCGGTACTCATTGAAGGCCGCCGTTGCGCGACCGCCGCCGCCGTTTGTGATCCACGCGTCCAAGCAAAACAAATGGCTGCCCATTCAAATGCACATCGTCGAACGAATGAACGCCAGGGGGAAAGCAACGGACGAGAGCACATGGAACCGGCGACCGACCTGGAAGGGAGCGGGCCGGCGATCATCGGCGCCCAAAGGAAGATGTAGAGGCAGCCGGGGATGCGGGCCGCTGCGCGCTCCAGGACACGCGCCCGGGGCCCCGCCGCGAGCGAGAAGATGGCGTCCATGAGCAGAACGGCGCGGGTGTCCCTCTCATCTTTAATTTGGAGGCTATGGAGTCATGGCCGAGGAGGTATCTTATATATATGTACGTGAGCTCAGCTCACCGCGCGCAGGGGCGTATGTGTCCCATGGGCCATGCGGGGAACTGGGGAGGAAGGGGAGTTGGGGACGACGGAGTAAGTCCGTACGTGACAATCGTTTGACAAGTACGAAAAGGGACGCCAACAAGAGGATGGAAAATAGAAAGGACTCGAAGTCTATTCTGTGCCTTGCTGCAGAGTTACCGATGATTTAGAATAAAATTAGACTATGTATAGGCGAAGGAATAAACTATTATAAATTGATGCCAGTGGATTGTGTGCCACGTTAACATGAGCAATAACATGCTTACGTGTCAAGCTAACGTGGACATCATAATTATATATGTTAATGGATTTTATTTGCATGTGTTAGAGTGTTAGTGTATTATTATTAAGACCAACAACTTGTGTATTGAGATACATCGTGACACTAGTACAAAAGGTTACTATAGAGGCGGTTAAATGTGTCTTCAGCGTCAGCTGGTTTGGCCGCCACTAACCCAGCGACTGTAAAAATAGAGCAGCTCTAGTGACGGGTTTTTAACCGTACCTGAAGATCTATCATCAGGACGGTTATATTAAGACAACCGTCTATGAAGATCTATCTTCAGGGACAGTTAAATTAAGACAACCGCCTCTAAAGATTTAAGACAACCAACTTTAAAAATAATTTTCGAGCATTAAAAAAAAGGTCGACGGCGGCCATGGCGCCCCGCGAGTGTACGCATCCACCATCTTCACGGTGGACATGAGCATTGGCGGTGCGCCCCGACGACCACCTATTGTGCCCTGTCTAGGAGTCTTTGTGCATCTCCTTGCAAGCCGAAGAGATGAAATCAAGAACAGAGTAAGAAACGTGAACATCAAAAGTGAAATGTCAAACAGAACACGAGCACGAACACGACCGCTCGCAGTGAGCTTCTCACCAACACCGGCTGCTTGGCTGCGTGCGCCAGGGAGTACGCCGCCACCATGACGCCAACTGCCTAGCCGGCTACATGCAGTGAGGCGGGCGTGCCGCGTCCAGCTCCTAGCCTCCATCGTGGTTGCGGGTGAGGAGCCTTTGCTGCCACCGCCCAGACCACAACCAAGCGTGCGCGTGGTTGGGAAGCTCGCGCAAGGAGGCCGGCCACCGTCCCGAACAAGTGAAGTGGATGCTGTCGATTGCTCGGAGGTCGCAGATCGAGCTCGTCGCCGGTCATCCCGTTTGCCAAGAAGAGGATGGGTACAGATGAGAGACTCTGAATGCGAGAAGAGAGACTCTGCGGGATGGATAGAGATGAGCAGATCCGAGTGTGTGAGAGAGAAAATGCAAATTTAATACGTGCTCCCTCCTCAGAACTCACATGGGTGAGTCCCATGCCAAAAAAAAGCCACCAAGTAGTGTTCTCTGTTCGCGCTAGCAGGTAGGTTTGATTTTTTACAAACTTTATACAGACGTTGGGCCAAGCAAAGAGAGAGGCAGACAAGGAATCTAAAGCGAAAATTTTGAATTGTTTGTGTGCATAGTTATTTTAGAGCCGGTGCTCTTAAAAGATCCGTCTCCAAAAATTGGTTTTCAGAGGCAGCTCTTCTAAGACAACTGCCCCTGAAAATCACTCATTTTTAGAGGCGGATGTCTTAGAAGAGCCGCCTCTAAAAATCGATTTTTAGATACGGTTGTCTTAAGAGAACCACCTCTGAAAATCAGATATTTTTAGAGACGGATTTCTTAATGGAACCGTCTCTAAAAATTGATTTCTAGCAACGGTTATATAGCTACAGTGCCTCCCGCGAAGGTTAGTGACAGTATGCTATGTCATCCGTCTCCGCTAGAAATCGGTGGTGTTACTAATGTCACTTTTTGTACTAGTATGCGTAAGGTTTAGGATTATAAAGGGGTATCGATGCTTCATATATAAAAATAAAATAAATATGAAAATTGGAATCACTTGAACTCTGATTTTAGCAGGCATAGACTATTATTAGATATTTAGGTAATGCAAATTGAGGCACAATTTAATTGAGGATATAGCAAAATGTGTGTGACAACTGTAACAAAAATGGCACATAGGGTCATTATGTGATTTTGATGATTGAGTGGCAACATGATCATTTGTACTAATGTTTCAAGTATACAAGATTAAAGACCTGTATACGCATATAAGGATGGACTTGGAAGTGAACAATACCTCAAGCAAGGATAAAAAGCTGCTTTGAAGATCTTAGAAAACTTGTAGCAAGTCGAACACATGAAGTAGAAGAACCATAAATGAGAAGACAGGAAGAAAACATGCTCACAGTATATTAGACAGTGTCATCGGTGTACTGAAGTGAAGCAGTGGAGAATACAACAGTGGACAGATGAATAAGTCTAATAGCCTTTTACTCACCAAAATTCTCTAGTGAACGGCATCTCATCTTTATTAAACACTAGTATTTTTCCACCATATCCTATTTCTCTGAATCTCCGATGAAACATACTACATGTTACCATTATGGTATGACTTCACGTGGGTCTCAAGCCCAACTCACTCGATGCACCCCCTATCACATCACGTGGTAATCCCTTTGTAATCGATATGATAGATACTTAAATTTCTAGACATAGTCTAATATCATGCTACAACCTAGAGTTTCTTAGCCTTTTCGACTCCTCTTTACATGCCCAGTTGACTTCATGTTGTCCCTAGAACTATTCGCCTTGACAACACCATTTGTTTGACATAGTTCACAAGGCCATTCAGCCTCAACAATGGTGGTATCTAATGTTGCGGGTGGCAAGACTAAAACATAGGGACGTCCTAAGTCTCGGGACATCCTAGGATCGCACAGGGCTCAGGGCCTATGTACACATTGTGTGTTCCCTCCGACAAAGGATTAGGTGAAACCAAGCTTGCCCTTGGCCTCTATTCGGGACTCGATGCATCTACAGAGTTCTAGGCTCCAAACAAATATGGTAGACTAGGCTTGATCCTTAGCTCCACTTCTTAACCAAGCCAAGCGCTAGGCTATAATACAATGCCCTAAGCGTCCAGGGCTTGAGGGGCTCCTCGATGCTGCCCCAACCAATAGGTGTTGCACTACCAATGTCCTACTCCTCCAACATGGTCACACAAGAGGCATGCATAATGGGATAGATCCTTGCATCGGCTCTAGGGACTCAGGGGCTTCTAGGCCCACTAGTAAGACGCCAAGCTCAACACCTTCATTGCTAAGAAAGCCTAGAGAAGCCTCACCCAGTGGAGGCTGGTCCAAGTTTACAAGCCTTGATGGTTATAGTGTCACAGGAGAGCTTCAGGCACCATCCATGATAGTGTCCTGGTCCATCCACACTACAACAACACCCTTCTAGACTCTGGTGCATGTAGACCATATTGACCCCTAAACCACCTTGTACTTGACCTACATCATAATATAAAGGGAGGTCAAATCCTATAAGGGGAGGGTCAAAAAGAGACCCATAGGTCAAACAAAATTGAGCTCTCAATTCTAATTAGAGCTCTACACCAAGAGCAGATCTACCAAGAGAGGAGTAATTGAGCACTCCTTATCGCCCTTCTCCATCGTCGGGGAAGAAACCTCAATGCTGAAAAGCCATATGACAGATCCAAGTGACCCCATTGTTTTGGGTGCTCTCAAATACAAAGAACTACTACCAACGGACATATGGCCCCAATAGTGTGAACCAATTTAGATACATCATTGTGTTCTGTGTTATTGAGTCAACTCAAACCACTAGAG
Source organism: Bothriochloa decipiens (assembly GCA_023333625.1). Lineage (NCBI taxonomy): Eukaryota > Viridiplantae > Streptophyta > Magnoliopsida > Poales > Poaceae > Bothriochloa > Bothriochloa decipiens. The sequence continues at coordinate 18,277,013 of CM041638.1, forward strand.
ATCCACACGTAGTGATACCCGATGAGTTTCTACTCTTGTTAAGATGGTCTACTTGAAAGCCTTCTATGAAACAATGCCACCTCCAAATGCAAGCACATACAAACCTATTTGTGGTATCAATCTTATTAGCACCATAATCCAATTGAAATCACAATAGTCCTCTAGTATCCTAGGGTACTTAGCAGAGTGAATTCCATGGCTCACAACGCCTTTTAGTTATTGCATCACTCTCTCTCAAGAGCATGCTATGATCATCTATTAGGTTTGGAACAATCTGGCTTACTTTGCTAGCATATAAGAGAGCATATAATTTATGAGTATTTGAATTGATATCTTACTATTCTTTAGTTTTCCCCCCTTAATAGCACAATAGGATGCATTGAAGTTGTCTTGTAATCACTATATGCAAAATGACCCAATACCTTTTCCACATGCTTGTGGGACTGTAAAAGCGTAACTCCACTAATGCCTTCTTCTAAGCATCTTGATATTAATAATAACATGTCATTCCCAAATCTTTCATCTCAAATTTATTAGAAAAAATCTTGTTCACATCATTAATCACATTAAGTTTGTTCTAAAGATCAATATGCATGTCATCCATATACAAACATAAGATAACACCTTATCCCCTAAATAGAAAGGTCCCCAGTGGCGGGTCCCATGTAACCAACACATAGGTCCCACATGTCTGATGGAGAAGGGTCACATGTGGGTCCCATGTAATTGACATGCAGGTCCCACATGTTGGTTGAAGAAGGGTGGTCCCACATGAACACGTCGGATAGAGATGGGTCCCCCGTTCAGAACGGATGAGTGATGGCAGGTCCTATGTAACTAACACATAGGTCCCACACGCCGGATGGAGAAGGGTCCCTCATTTGGCACGAATTATGGCAGATCCCTTACAAGGTCACATAGATTGGACAGAGAAGGGTTACATGGATGAGATGAGTGATGGCAGGTCCCAGGAGCTAATGGCGGATAGAGGTATGAGTGATGGCGGGTCCCAGAGGCTAATGATGGATGAAGGTGTGAGTGAAGGTGGCTCCTGCATGCAAATGACGGAGGCTCCCACACAGGAAAATGACGAATGGAGAACAAATGGTGCGGAGATCTATGATGAAGTGCAGCTGGTCACATTTTAAAATATTCATCATAGAAGCATAATCAATTAAATGAAGAAGTCACGTTTGTCACAGTTATATAGAAATCAATATAAAGTAGCGATGAAAAATAGCATGAGCAATTCTATAACGAATTCGACGCAGGTTCTGTGATGATTTTCATGACATTTTGGTTTTCCATCACGGACTAAACCAGAAAAAATGTCATGGAAGTTACTCTTCTATGACAATTTTGGAATTGTCATTATCAAATTGGTCATAGTTTCATGACTAGATGAGTTAGTTATATTTTTCATAGGAAATTCATTCTCAAAAATATTAGTATCTTCAGACTCTATGATTGTACTGATATGCAGTTAGGTACTCTTTTTTTTTGCATCCCATGTTATAAAAAAATATAATCAAGAAAAACATAATCACAAGTTCTTGTCTAAGTTTGTTCTTCTTGTTGATTGACACATTCATCTTGGCCAAACAACTCCAAGTGCGCAAGAGAGATTTATGGTGTGTTTAGTTTGTGGAGTCAAAGCATGCTTCAATTCATGAGGTGATGCATCATGATTCCATCCCATGAATTCTTGTGGAATCAACCCATTCCTCTCACATATACGAGTTATTAGCTTGTGAGGAATGGGGTGTTGAAGGATCAACTCAATCCATTCCATAAACAAAATAAAAAAAGTAAGGAGTGAGAGGAAGATGGACCACCTCATTCCTCAAACCTAAACACCCTTAATCTCTTCTTTTCTCACTCCTTGAATGGTGTTATTTCTTTATTTTTTGTAGGAACACTCCATCTAGGACACGATTCTCGGTCAATATAGCCTCACATAACCATTACTTTGAAAGTCCTATTGGCAGCATCCTCCTTTATGAATAATTTCATTTGAAAAATACTCGCCACCATGATCAGACTTTAATAGTTTGATTTTTCTCTCTCAACTTTTTCTACTTCACCTTTATGGGTCGTAAAATAATATAATACAGCACTTCATCTTTTGATTTTAAAAGTATATAAGTTGTCACTTGTGCCTACTGAACAACCTAGCCAAACATTTTTCTGTTGGTGAGATCAAAGGAGAACGACGATGCTGACAGTACTATAATTTGTTATTAGAAAAAGATTTGGTCTACCACAACGTGACTTAAATTCATTCAGCGAGGTACTAGGACAACATGGACTCTTTCGCACTTTGGGTAGTCTTATAAATTCTGAAATTCTTGTAATAGTCAGATGTACAAGATCAACCGCTTAAGTGCATGTGAAACGCCATACATAAATATATTATATATACAGCTACAAGTTCTTTGTATGATGGTTTGTGTAGTGTAAATGCACGGTTTAGATGGCATATTACTAAATTTTTCTCCTTTTCAGCGTGATGGCTGGAAATTCAGTAATGTATACCTAATATTAATTAAAGAGTGTTATTTTTCATCTCACTCTTTCTTTCTACTCATGTGTTCCCTAACTCCTCTCTCTTTCATCTGTCACTCCTCTTTGGTCTATCGGTCCATTACTCTCACCCTTCTAGCTTTGAATTTGGAGCTACAGAATCACACTATTGGCATCTCACCACTAACATATCATGGTATAGGCATCCAAGTCCATGCACATGGCAAGGCACGTGCGGGGATACGACCGAATCGCTTGTCTTTTATTTTTTTTGAACTTACAAATAGATGTTAATTTTTGATGAATTTGGTTGTGCTTGATATAACCTGAAATCATATAAATTCTATACATCCTATTGGAACGCATAGACAAGTTTGCTAGTTTTTATTAAAGTGTATTTCACTGACCGTTCTTCAAACTTCTCTCATGGTTTTAATGTAGCTCCAAACTTCTAGATTGGCCCCAGCTATACATCACTCACACCTAGAACCTCCAAAATAGAATCTCCGTGGTGTTGGCGACCGCGCCCGCCATCCTTGGTACCATAACTCACATCTAGAACCTACCAAATAGAATCTTATCTGCTCTACTTCTCAATATTCTTAGATATGAAAATAGGGGTGATAGATTCAATTTTGATTCAGAACCTCTAAGTGGTCTAAGTGGTGGTGTTGGGGCGATCATGTTGAAGAAAAAAATTTACCACCCGCAGCAGTGATAGTTGGAGATGCATTAAGAGCAACTCCAAGAGTCTCTTTAAGTTTCAATCTCTAATCTCTTGGAGATCCATTAACGATATTCTCTTTGTATATCTCTTGTGTCTCTGCTACACTCCAATTTTTGTTCTCTATACTCTAATAGTTTATCATAATTTTCCTTTTATGAAAAAATGTTGAGGAAACTATCATATATATTGAAATTAAAGAGCCATGTGGCCTCTTCAAAAGTGGAGGGCAAGACGAGGTTGGTTTTGAATAGCAGAAAATATATGAAGAATGATTTAGAGAGTCTGTTGGAGCATGCGTTTTTGTTCTAAATTTTGTGACAAAGAGCCATGGAGGTTTTGATCATCCAGCATTTCTGCCCCAAATACTGTGTGTTCCGGTTCGTGCTAATTTTAATTGTCAGGAGGCATATAGACCGGGACACCATCACAATGCACCACGACAATCTGATTGTAATGAGGCTGATATGAATGCGCGCGCAACAACTGAGTTTGTTGTTCTCGAAGTGACAAATCTGAAATCTGTAGCAAGGTTAGTAATCCTAGTCATTTCTTGTACTTAAGTTTGAATCCGTGATTTTCTTCACACAAGAAATACATGAAAAATCTATGCCAAGTTTTGGATGAAAAAAACGTCATGCATGAAGTAACTGGACAGTGATTTTCTTCACATAAGAAATACATGAAGAAAACTGTGAGTATAACAAAATCAGGGAAGCAAGTTGATCCCATGCACGTAAATACGTAATGACACACGTCATGACCTTTTGTTTAGAATAATTTCCGTTGTCGAAGAGGATTCATTTTGGTCGTTATTTCAGTCTTCACTTGGACTAGCTGTGGTCTAGAATATAGATCCCAGTCCATATTTCTATCACTTTCAATTCCTTCTACTCTTTGCTCAAATTGTCAGCGGGTTTGAAATGAAACTGTTAAGAAAAATATCAAATGTACTCTCTTATCTATGTCTCATTGAAAGTTGGCAGGTAGTCAGGACTTAATCTTTTTTACATGCTGATCCAAATGACCATTTTGTCTCCTATATATGAACCAGGTAAGAATGTTCCATATAGCTGACTAAATATATCCCCTTGTCATGTTTCACTTTTCATTATTAGAACGAGGGAAACATGTGCTTTAATTTGCACGATTCAGTAAAAAACTCGTGGAAAATAATATGAATCGTTTGACTCTTTTGAAAGTGCAAATAGTTAAAATGAGTTACTACGTTGACACGGTGTCCATAGCCAAGTTCAAAATTACCGTGTTGGCTTCTGTACTTTTCAATTGCTCCGAAGTCCCAACGTAGCGTGACAGTTTGAATGTGGATTATTCGTACGAACATTTTGAATTTCGTAAGAAGTGCGTTGCTGTCTCCTTTTCTAAAAAAAAAAAGAATTATGTTGCAGTCCGAAGGCTCATCATAGTATCTACTGGCTGCTGGCTAGTGACAGGGAGATAATTAAGCAGGAGAACAATCTACCAGTGACAGACTTGTCGTAGTCCATTCGAGCATACTTTCTCCGTTCCTTTTTAAGTATCGTTATGGGATACGAGCCATAAGTTTGACTTGATTTATAGAAAATACAAATAATATTTATATCTCTAAATAAATTTATTAAAAAACTAGATTGAAAGATCTTTCTAATGATATAAATTAAGATACTAATCGATAATACTTATTATTTATAAAAATTATCGGTATTTATTTCTCGGGAAGTGAAGCGACACTTATTTAGGGAGGGAGGGAGTACCGCGGAATCAACGATCCTTGGAAAATTCCAGTCGTCAACATCAAGCTCATGCATTTAGACTGTTTGTTTGTACTCGTGCAAGTGTGTTCATTTCAGCTTTATAACAAAGGTTTGAAAAAAAATACTGGTAAAGAAAACAAAGGTTTGAAAATTATTACAAGGCATGCGTTTATACTTGTTCTTTTCGAGTTAAATTCTTCTCGTTTCCTGGCCTGCATCTTAAGCTTCAGTTCGGGCACAATCGTGATGATTTTTTTAAGTATTCCTAACTTCTTTTTCTAGTGCCGTAGAATTCTGGATCTTTTCATTATTATTTCTAAACAATGTTGTTTTTGAAGCACAATATAAACGCAACACACTTATTCATAACCCCATAAGCGCACGCACAGCCTATCCCTATCCTCGTGAACACATTGATTTGAAAGACTAGACCTCCTTTGAAATGCAAGAATGATAAAACTCATACAAAAATGTGCGAACACATGGATTTTACATAACCATTGTGGAGCATTCTTGTTGTGTGATGAGCGATTGTCAATATACCAACACTTGTGTAGTTAGTTCGGTAGTTCTACTGATCCCCTAGCACAGGGTTATGTGTCGAAACGGTGTCTCTTGGCTTGTGATGTGCAGGTGTGGAGTTCGGATACGGTGACAGGGGTCGGGAGAAGGTCAAGTAGAGTGTGCCGTGCTGACGGACCGGGTGCGGTGAAGGGCGGACGCTAGGCTTGGACTGACGGACCAGACGGCCAGGTGGCCAGCCGCGGTGGCTGACACTTGGGACATCGACAAGCGCAAGTGTACACGGCGGGGGACGCGTAGGGCTATGCTACTCGCAAGGAAGTTTGGTGGTTTGTCCTCAAAACCATCGGTGGGGGACGCGTACGGGCTACGCTACTCGTGGACAGTTTGGTGGTTTGCCCTCAAAACCATCGGTGACGGGTTTCGCGGGTTTGGGCCTCAAAACCCGGATGAAGGTGCCGATGCGGACGGATGGCACGTGGCGGTATTGGCGAGATTGCTTCGGAGTGAGGCTACCGGTGAGAAGGCGCGGTGGCTGTCGGATCAAGAAATCTCAAGTTGGACCATAGTGCCCTTGGCTAGGTGGTTCGCTCAGATAATATCTAGGGGCAGAAGTGGAATTGTATAATACGCGTATAAATAAGAGGAGACTGCCTCCACTCAGTCTCACCTCTCCCATTCCAGTTGTTCATCCTAAGGTTTTCCTGTCTCTAGTTTTTCTGAGTGTGTGAGGTCCACTACAAACCTTATAGTGATTTATTCGTAGGAAGAGCACCTCCTAGTATGCTCGTGTGCTCTGGGCTTTTTCTTTCATGTGATTCTCATGATGAATTTGTTTTCTTGTTATTCTTAATTTGTTCATCCCAAGTTCCTCTCCCCCTTCTATTTTCATGGTCAAAATTCTTCATTTTTGCACCGTTTAATCTCGTTTTCCTTCCCTTGGGTCGAGCTATGACGTGAGTAGAGTGTTTTCACCGAAGAAAATCGTTTGATTCCTCACGAGCTCATAGACCGGGGCGGTTTTGTGCTCATGACGTGTTCTTGGTCGGTTATCACCCTCTTTGCGATTTCTCCCAACTCTCTTCGAATTGGGCCATGATCCTTTGAGGATAGCCTCTCCATTGCATGAGGAATAATCCCTCCAAATCTTGTTGCAGTTGGTTTTGATTTGAGAGAGATCGGGTTGATTTTTGGTGAGAGACGATTTTCGGGCGATTTCTTGATGACCCGTGGACAGTCCACGCCCTGAACGGCCGACAGTCCAGGAGTCGGGGTTCCAAAAGTTGTACAGAGTCAGCTGTATAGAGTCTGTTCCAGAAGTTCGTTTTTGGAGTTTTGTACAGTGGACAGCCCGGCGTTCTAACCGCGGATAGTCCGACGGTCATTTGATCTTTCTGACCAGAACCTGCTCTAGAAGTTCGAGTTTCTGAGTTGTGCCTTCGGACAGTCCGGTTCGTACACGCGGACATTCGCGGTTCATACCAGTGCACTATCCGTACACACGGACAGTCTGCACCTAGAGACCCGGACAGTCCGAGGCTCAGAACTTCTGTCTGTTCAGAACCGTTGCTGCTCTTTCTGTGTTTCAATTCTTGACCCGCGGACAGTCCAGGGTTACAACGGTGGACAGTCCGCAGTTGTGCAGTGAAGCTGAGTTTTTTCGGTGATCTTGGATCGTTCTTCGAGTTGTGTCTTGGTTCTTGTGGTGACTCGCTGTGTTCCTAGGGAACATCCACCCTCTCAATAGGGTCGTGGTCATCACCAGCTTGTGTGTTTGCTTCGTGGGGTGTTTGTTGAGAATTTTTTAGGCTCCCATTCAAACCCCCATCCCTCTCTGGTCGCCTATCCGGTCCTTTAAAAGAAAAAACACAAGAGAAATACAACTGCAACATAGAGGAATAAAAACATACAAATTTTTTATATCTAGGTGGATAGGCAAAGGGGACACATAAATCTTAAAATGAAATTTAGGAGCAAATAGCACTTGCTTTCTTAATCAACGTAAATTATTGCTTTCTTAATTAACCTAATTATTGTATTCCACTGCTAGGTCCATCACAGACGGTTCGTAAATCCCCATCACTGCCAGTTTGGGCCTCGAATTGTTAAAAGTGATCAAGTTCATCCCTGACTATTCACAACCGACTGCGATAGGATGCTAACACCGCCACATTGACTTACGATCCCTCAATGTATCCATGTGTGTCCAGGTCATGATCACCGTCGCATTGCAGGGTTAGCCGTCTATGTAAATGCCATGATCACCATCACATTGCAATACGATGTGCCTTGATGATATCCTATAATAACTGTTAGGTTACTAAACAATTCGGCGATGATGATCTTTTGATCCCAGCCGCATCATTCGTTACCTGTGGTGTTGATGATTTCTTCATGCAATTAGTGGTACAGGTCGGCGTTGACGAGTGTTTTTTTTATCACCAATGGCGAGTGGTGTGATGCGATGTTACTCGATGACTGAACGATCAACGGTGATTCAAAGCATAACCAACGGTAACGGAACGGTACTGCATCCGATTTTCAAAGATACTACGTGGATTCCCTGAGCGTTTCCGCGAGTATGATGGAGGAAGAAAGCATATTCTGCGTAAACCAACACAAAACAACAGTGACCGATTTACACAAACAACTCTCATGACTAAGCAGCGGCACGGAACAGAAGAGCAGATGTCTAACGTAGAGCCACGTACATGAGGATCGGAGCAATGAAGTCGTAATGCAAAGGATCGAGCTTGTCGTATAAACATGAGTGTAAATGGAGGGGATATTAGAAAAGCGTGGTTGGACGAGGAGACCGGTGGCGTACTGACGTGCGACAAGTACCCGGGGAGCCGATCAGCAGGAGGCGAGGAGGATTGTGGCCTGAGTGGAGAGCTAAGTAAAGCACACACGAGTGAAGTTAAACTGTATATGGGCATGGGGGTCACGATGGTTCATTTCTAAAGTAACGTATGACCGCTCAATTGCGCCTCTCGTTTTTTGCATGCAAACTTCATTATTGTGGCAAGTGGATCTGAAGAGGTGAAAGGACTTGATTATTATTTCCATGCTGGATGGGAATTGAGAGTTGAGTGGGAGAACATTGGTGGAGTTAAATAGTGGCACAATGCAGCACAACCGGATGACATGGAGGGAAGACACATGATGTGGCGCAAGGATATGCGAGGAAATTAGGTAGTGAGCTTTATTTTTATAGGAGTTTAAGATTTAAGATTTATTAATTCAATTAGTGATTTATTAATTCAAATAGTCCTTAATAGCTTATTGAACACACCTTACAGAAATACTATATCTTCAAATTCATGCATCATGTCGATCGAGAAATAAGTCTACTTTTTACAATAACAATCCACGGTAACATATGAAGTGTGTGACATGATGTACTAACACAAGCTTCCGTTTGATTACATAATAAGGCACTGATATGTGTCAATACTGCCTGAAATAATCACTACCTGAAATAATCCAATGAGCATGAAATTATTACTACATCTCAAGCATATAATGATTAGTCTACTATAAAAATTTTGCCATAATATAACCACAAAAAGTGTAGCTATGAATTAATCTACTCATATGGAGCCCAATAAAATTATTTTTTCTGTTTTATGATGGTTCTATAATTTACTATAGTTTTTTAAAAAATTAACCAAAATAAATATAAAATAAAAAGGAGAAACCCCACCTAAAGAAATAGGCAGGAGGTCATATGCCCGGTTTGAAAAAAGGAAGAGGATGTCCGGTTTTCTAGTTTATATATGAGAAAAAAGCTGACTTTTACGATAGGGAGGCAAAGTAGTTTTTTTTAAAAAAATTAATATTAAAAGTAGTGTTTCTCCTGGTGGGCTGCTGGCAGGTTGTGAACTATAAAGCTGGAACATACGAGCAGCCCAGGCCTGCCCAACCGTGCATCATTTGAGCTCGGCCCAGCAGTGAATTCCCCGCGCGAGGGCCTGCGCTTTCTTTGGACGTCGCTGACAAGTGGGACCGGTGGCCTCACCTGTCATCAGTGTGGCCCACGGTCTGGCCGTTTACACGGTTTTATATGGGTTATATTTTTTAATATAATAATAGATTTTTTAAATAATCCAGGCTCTATCTATAGAGGATATATATACAATCAAAAGATACAAGAACACTTAGATTCACATCTTAACAAAGAGGAAAACACACACAAAAGCGGAAAACCTATAACCTCGGTACATCCTTGCCTCATGAGTGGAGATCGTCAAGTCATAGCTGCCCCCAATGAAAAAAAAATATGATACTTAGAGAGCTATTACTAACACTTTTTTCATCCTATAGTAACACAAGTTGATGTTACTATATTCCTAACTTGTAGTAGTGCAATGTAATTTGGACCCTAAACGGTGAACTAAACAGTTAGGCCATTTAAACTCGCACCATTAAAATCGTCTAAATGGCCTAAACAAAATCGAGTTAAGCATGATGAAATGAACTAAGCAGGCATTTCATTCATTATTTTGTCAATAAGGTGGAATGAGATTTAGTTTTATTCAAAAAAAGTTATTTGGTAGAATACTTGCTACTTGTTACAAGCATAAGAAAGATTATTCTAAGCATATATATTTGACTTTTTACATACATAGATATGTATATTTAAGTGAATGATTTAGGTCGTTTAACTCCGTTAAACACGGTCTAAATGTCCTAAATGCTAAATAAAAGGATGAGCGACTTTTTACCGTTTGTATGACTTATTAAAGGGGCAATTTGCTAGTTAATTTAAAAGACTAGGATGACATAAGCAAACAAGTTTGAGGACCTAACCACATGATTTGATAGGTGATTTAATTTGCTAGTTAATTTAAAGACTAGGATGACACAATGAAACAAGTTTGAGGATCTAATAACCACACGATTTAAATGTTTAAAATCTAGGATAACAAAGTCGAACAAGTTTAAAAACCTAAACTGTTTGTTTTCTATATTTTGACTATGATCATCAAAACAATCGTACCTATAAAATTCGTGTGTTTTTTTTTTAAAATCTATGTTTTCTAACATATCCCTATTCCATTTCTATGTTTCTTATTTATGTGTTTTTTTCTCATCTCTGCTTTCTCAATCTTTTTTAACGGTTGTTCTAACATGTTAAACGTACTCAAGTTTTACTAAATAATACATGAGATTATTAATATTTGTGTTCGCAATAAGTATCAGTTGATTAATTATTGTATGTATTTTTATAATATATCTGTTTATAGATATACTAATTTTATCATTAATATATTTTCTATAAACCTAGCTAAACATCTAAGCAACTCTTAAAAAGAACAGATGGAGTAAGTCGCAAATTAAAGAGCCTGACTGAGATTGTTTGAGTTTCATTCCCAAGTCGCCTTAAATTAAACTCGCGTATTGCGGGCAGCTTTGGCTCGTTTTCCCTTACCTGCGGAATCATCAGCATCTTGTAATCGGAGCGCCTTTGTCACCAACTCCCTGTCGTATATCTCGTATGTGTATACCTGTGGACGACTGTGGTGGCCCTGCGGACAGCGGCACGGACCCGTTCTATTTTCCCCTCCTGCCAGGTGTCCCCAATGCAGGCTAGTATGGAATATTCCGGCAAGCTGGGGAATATGCCGGCAAGCTGGTACACGTAAGAAAGATACATATACAGACACACCTTATACTCTACGACAACCGAACAATATATATTTTATTCACTGGCATTACTCATTTTAACGTAAATTACTTATCCTGTGTCTTCGAGGCGTAGATACGTTTACTAACCTGAGCATCAGAGCAAATGTGATGACGACTGTCCTTGCGTGTGTGAGAGAGGAGAGGAGTAGAGGACACACCAAAGAGGCCCGTGTCAGGGAGGTTGGTGTTGATCTCCTTAATTTATCAGCTAGCACTTGGCCTACATCGCTTGTAGGCGTCGGTAGTGTGCACGTAACACGCACGCCGTTTTCTCGCGTGCTAGTACGTGTTGAAGCTGAGATACCCGTTGGGTGTGTGCGCCATATCTCAGCTGAGATTCCAGCACGTGTAGTTGCTTCACTCACTGAGTCACTGGTAACGTAATGAATTACGGACGGAGCAGCGGTGGCGTCGTTGATTACTTTAATTTCTTTGATTGGGGCACGGTGAGCAGATGCGCTGCATCAGTGCTGTCAGATGTCTGTTTACGTGGCACCTGATAGCGGAGGAGCGGAACAAATCAAACTTCGAATAGTCCGATATCTATTTACGTGGTTTTGTGGTAGCGTTGTCCGATATCGCTCAAGGAGGGAGCAGGATTAAGCAAACTCTGATATCTCTTTACGTGGTATCTAATTGCGTTGTGTGATATCTTTAAAGCTTGGGGAGAGTGATGAATCAAACTTGAATAGTCCGATTTTATGTTTACATATGGTACCAGGTAGCTTAGCAATGTCCGATATCTCTAATGCTCAAGGAGGAGTGGAATGAATCAAACTTGAATAGTCTGATATCTGTTTACGTGGTATGTGATATCGTTGTCCGATATCGCTCAAGGAGGGAGCGGAATGAAGCAAACTCTGATATCTCTTTACGGAGTATCTGATTGCGCCGTGTGATATCTATCTTTAACGCTTGGGGAGGAGTGAAATGAATCAAACTTGAATAGTCCGATTTCTGTTTACCTGGTACATGGTAGCTTAGCAGGTATGATATCTCTAATGCTCAGGGAGGAGCGGAATGAATCAAACTTGAACAGTCTGATATCTGCAGAGGAGCGGAATGAATCAAAATTGAATAGTCCGGATATCTGTGTACATGGTATGTGGTAGCGTTGTCCGATATCGCTCAAGGAGGGAGCGGAATGTAGCAAACTACAATATCTCTTTACAAGGTATCGGATTGCGCTGCGTGATATCTTTAACGCTTGGAGAGGATCGAGTTGTATATGGGTAAGACACAATTTAGGGATTTTCACGATTTGTGTGAGAAGAAATTTTATATTTTTCTTAAGCAAAGATGCTCAAAGATATAGTCTTAGACCCCGCTAGTCGACTTTTTTTTCCTAACCAAACTCCACGGGAGTTGATAGCAAGCGTAGTAATCGAGTGATACGTGTGCACAAGCTACATAATCATAATCATGTACTCCCTCCATTCCACGATGTTTATTGCTGAGGCAGCTAGTACTAGTGTTCAAATTCATAACTAATACCATGTACCTACCTCCTTTTTATGTCTAGGTTTATTTAATTTATATTAAACCACGTGGAACGCTAAAACGATGGAGACAGCGGGACAGAGGGAGCAGTAGTACAACTCTCTACATTAAATTGTTCTCGCGCATGAATCCCAAGATCTCTCTATTGACAGGTCGGGGGGTGATGACGAGCGAGCGTGACCCCGACCCCGACCCTGACCCGCTCCTTACCTTCCTCGTCCCTGCCCCGCTGCCACCCAGATCCGCTTCTTCCTTAGCCCAATCCCACCAACAGGCAACAGCCACCAAATCCGAGCTCCTCGAAGCTCGATGTACACAACCATGGGCATCTCGGGGACAGGCACTCACCAAGGGCGGAGATCGAAGACACTCCAGTCCGGGCCACGGAGGGCCTGAAGTCGCTGGCACCTCCCACCGTCCGACGCCTCGTAGAAACAACACCGAGAGCTCCTAGCTTTTTGGACGTTCTCCGACGCAGACCGTCAGATGAAAACCTCTCCGCCTGATGCCACGCATCGACTCCTCGTTCGCCCAGCCACGTGCACAAACTCTCCTTCAGTTCAAACCAGCCGTCGTACGCTGCCACCAATGTCCGACACCACCTGTGTCCGACGCTGAGACGACACATGTCCGATGCCAGGCAGAGAGCCACCCCAGAGCTCTACTGCTGTTGGACACTGGCCGACGTTGGCCGTCGGACAGAGCAGCTCCGTCTGACACCACGTGTTAGTGCTCGAATCGCCTCCAAACAAACAGAGATTGTCGAACGGAGAACCAAGCGTCCGCTGCCCAAGTTAATATGTGTCTGACGCCCTTGTCCGATGCCATATCAACTCCAAACATCGTCATCTTCGTAAATGTGCCAACACCACCAAAGTATACATTATCATATGCTTCTGTGTTAGCATTTTTATATTCATTTCAAAGAATTTTCTCTTGTGTTCACAATGCCATGCGATCCTAGCATTTCGCAATGTTAAATTACTCAAGTGACACTAGATGACCGATATACAAACAAGTTTGCCCCCGCTCGATAGTACGACTATCAATTCTACATATGGTCATCAACTTCTCTACACACCTTATGACCTGAAAAATGAAATGCCCTAGGTTATACCTTTGCCTTATGCATTTCCATTTCATCCATCTTCTCCAATGCAACATAAGCACGACACAATTACCAAATGATGTGATCCACTTCATATCATCATGTGACCTTCTTGGTCCATCGATCTTGACCTCACTTGCTCTTCACCGTTGTGTCGGTCCATCGGCGCCAAGTCTTTCTCAAGCTTTACCATCTCATGGTCCATCGCTTCAAAGCCTTGACTTGCCTTCACACATTTTCTGAGCTAGAAAGTTGGCATTGAAGCTAGGGTTTTGTTCGTGCTTGAGTTTGCCTATGTTTAGGACGTCACATCGCTATCGGCTTAGTAGACCTCTCCATGGCTACAGACTTCTTCTAGTTGTAAACCCTCCCTGTGATGCCCTTTTGGCCATTGCTACGAAACTGATAATTCCCTTTTAATAAAGCTTGGTATTTCCTTTTAAATATGTGTACCATTTTTGTGTGACGTTGACGTATTTGTGCATGATCCTGGTGCAAATATGTATTTCTTAGGATTCCCAAAATGAGGGGGCCTACATCACCTAGGGCGATGCGGGTGGCCAGCTAGGGTAAGGGAGCGAAGATGAGGCAAGGATCCCACCGGCGAGGATGCTATGGTTCTAGCGGGCAAAGCGGGGCCACAGGCGGTGGCGGCAGTGGGCTGATGGGTTTGGTGGGCTTGTCCATGGGTTTTCTTTTTTATATTGTTTGTTGATTTATCGAGGCGAGCAACAAACTGCCTCATATTAATTGTGACCTTTGATCTGAGATGGAAACAGCCTTGGTAAATCCTTTTTTCCCTCCTCCCAATTAACCTTTTATGTAGTAGTGCAAGTGATTTGCTAGTTTAAAGACACAACGTAATAAGTTTGAGGATGTAGACGTGTGATTTGAAAGTTTATGGACCAGGATAACAAAGTCGAACAAGTTTAAAGACCTAGACAAATGATTTAAAATGTTCTTGTTCTTTAGAGATAAGATCATAATTATTATTTCTTTAATCATATTTGTTTTCTTTTTTTCCTATGATAATCCAAACAAGTTTTTTCAATTTGCTATTTTCTACATGCATCCCTCTTCTATTCCTATGTTTCCTATTTAGAGTAAATTATAGTGTTGGTACTTCAACTTTTTGTGAGTTTCCGTCTGGATACTCAAACTGAAAATGTATCATCTGGGTGTTGGAATCATATGTCTCATACACCAAAGGTATAAACACATGCCACACGTGCACCAAGAGCAGACGTGACAAGGCAACTCACCCTCCCAACATGTCCATGCCATAGAAAAGGACTCTTGTGCCCCTGCCTGCTCTCTGAGGCCATCTTCTCCCTCTCATTGTCTCACTTCCATGTGGGGCACAACCAAGCCTCAAAGAGAAGATGGCGTCAAAAGAGATTAGGCAAGGGTACAAGGGTCATTTTCCATGGCATGTACATGTTGACAGGGTGAGTTGGCTTACCACATCAGCTTCTGATGCACGTGTAGTATGTTTTGTACCTTTTGTGCACGAGACAAATAGCTTTGGAACCCAGATGACACATTTCTTAGTTTGAGTACCTAGGTGGAAACTCAAAAAAAAATTATCTACAGTGCAATTTACTCTCTTATTTATGTGTTTTGTCATCTCTACTTTCTCCGTCCTTTTTTAACTGTTGTTCCAACAAATGAAGGAGCTAAGCATACTCAAGTTTGAGCAGATATATACAAGAGATTATTAATATTTGTATGCACAATAAGTATTATTAGATTAAGTATTGCATGTATTTTTATAATATATTTATTTAGATATATGAATGTTATTAATATATTCATGTAAATCTAGTTAAATTTCTAAGCAACACTTAAAAAGAACAGAAGGGTACATTTCAAAGAGCCTGATCAAGTGATATATTGTTTAGGTTCCATTCCAAGTCGTAAACTTGCGTATTGCGGCAGCTTTTGACTCGTTTGCCATCCTAGGATCTCGCAAACAGAGCGCCTCTGGCGAACTCCCTGTCGTCGTATGTATCTCGTATATATGACTCCTGTGGACTGTGGTTGGCCCGAGGACAGCGGCACGAAGCCGGCCGGCCGTTCTCTTTTCTCCTCCTGCCACAGGCCGGTATCTCAATGCAGGCTAGTATGGAATATTCCGGCAAGTTGAAGATACATATACAGACACACCCTGCTGTACAAACTACCGAAGAATAGTTTTATTCACTCACATTACTCATCTAGTCTTTTTTTTTTGAAAAAAAAAAAACAAATGCTCATCTACTCCTGTGCGTTAGGTCTTGACGGTGTGTCTGTGTATCTTCGTTTACTAACCACAGCAGAGCAGCTGTGATGACGACTGTATGCTAGTGTTCGATGCATACATATGTTTACTAACCTGAGCAAGGCACTAAGCAGATGTGATGACGACTCTGTCCTTGACTCCTTGTGTGTGTGAGACAGAGGATAATGAGATGCGTATATGATACCAAGAGGCCCGTCAGAGAGGTTGTTGTTGATCTCCTTTGTCAGTTAGTACTTGGCCTACAGCTTGTAGGTGTCGGTAGTGTGCACGTACACGCACGTCGTTCTTTTTTCGCGTTGCTACGTGACAAACTGGTGTCGAAGCTGAGATACCTGTTGGGTGTCTGCACCAGATTCCAACGTGTAGTACTAGTACGTTTGCTTCAGAGTTTTGGTAGCATGCGTAGATACTAGTTAATCCAGTGATACGTATGCTCAGGCTACATAGTAGTCGTTTATTAGTACAGCTCTACCTTAATTAGAATGCTATTCGGTAGTGATTTAAAAAAAAAAGAATGCTGCTCGGTAGTGGTCCAGTACATCGTACAGGGCATTAAAATCTTTATTTTTTTTCTAGGGTTAACGAGTAGCTACCACACCACGTAATGAATGAACTAATTTATTCATATGCACACTCTCACCCTGTGTTAGTGCTTTTTATTTAGTGGATATTAGCGCGCATATACATACCCTGTCTCTGTGAGGTACCTCGTAACAGGGGCAGGTTTGGGTTGGGTCCAACTTTTAATATTGACCTCATATGTGATCTTGTTGGGCAAATTGCTAGAGAGTAGCTTCATGTTAGTTAGAATTTTTTTTTCGAAAGGCGGCAAAAAACTTTTGCCGTATTTTTATTAGACGATGAAGAGAAAAATAGAAAAACGAAAATTTACAAACCAGGAGAACCACTAAACACCACCCTTACTATCAGCTGCCCACCTCTCCTGTTGCACACTCTACGACACCAACACCCTGAAAACTAGCAGACTCCCGGAGAGACAAAAGGAGAGAAAAACCAGGTTCCTAGCACTAGCTATATCAAGCAGACCCCTCATTTGGACGCACCATCCTCTGATATTGATCAACCTCTTCTTTACAAAGAAACACCGCCTCTCTAGGTTGCAAGCTTGTGTTTTAGAAAGTTCTTCGGTTCCTTTCTTTCCATATGTTCCACCAAAGGTAAATTATCAACCTATCAAACTTTCGTCTGCTTGATGTATCTATCTTTGCTCTGCATCTCTTCCAATATCTGTGTAGTGACCCATGTGTGCTTACCGTATCAATCATTGACAGCCCAAACCATGCCTTTAGACATGACCACACCTGACCAGTGAAGGTGCAGTCTTTGCAAAGGTGTGTGGGTGTTTCAGGTTCTAATCCACAGAGCTTGCATAATGGATCATGTGGCCAATTTATTTTTATCAAGTTGTTTGCTGTAAGAATTTTCTTGTGCAGCAATGTCCATGCAAAGAATCTGCATTTTGGTTCGGCTCTTGCTTTCCAGATTGGTGCAATCTTTAATCTGCTAATTGATCCTTCGAATTGAATGTTATATGCACTCTTGGAGGAGTACTCCCCATTGGCCGTCCAACGCCACGTAATTGTGTCTTCCCGTGTTGCATCCAACTGAATCAGATGCACTTCTTCCCATAGTAGCACGTACTCCTGAATTTGTGTCGGCGTAAGGATTGGTAAGATGTGAGATATCCATTTATTCCCCTGTAACGCCTTTTCTACCGTAATTTTCTTCCGCTTCACTTTGTTAAATAGACTTGGGCTAAGTTTTTCGGCATCTTTCCATTTATCCAGGACGAGGTCCAAAACCTAGCTGTTTTATCATCCCCAATGGAGACTATCGTTGAGGCCACAAAAAGATCTTGGTCTGTGCTAGCACATGGGACTTCCAACTTGTTCCATGCACTTTGTTTGTGTCGCCATTGAAACCATAACCATCGCAATCGCAGGGCGCGGGCGAAGCGTTCTAGATCAAGAATGCCTAGGCCATCTTTTATTTTTGGGCTGCAAGATGTTGGCCAGTGGACTAGTGAATGACCACCATAAACTTTGTCTGGTGTTTCTCCTCTCCAGAGGAAGCTTCTCCTCATGCTATCGATCTTTTTGATCAGCCATTTAAGTTCCGGAAAAGCTGTTAGATGATAGATCGGTTGTGAAGATAACACCGTTTTAACTAGAGTTTCTCTCCCAGCTGATGATAGGAATCGCCCTTTCCATCCTGGTAGCCTCCCCCCAATTTTATCTAATAAAGGCTGAACGTCTATTTTCCTCAACCGCCTTATATGCAATGGTAATCCTAGGTATTTCCCCGGGAATTTACAAACTTTTTCGGAGAAGTTTTGTAGGTGGTTCATTACTGTGTTGTTGTCCATACTGATTGGGTAGATTTTTGTCTTTGAGATATTGATCTTGAGGCCCGAGCATTCCCAAAAAAAATTCAGGATCCTATGCAAATGATCGATCTCTTGCCTGTTTGGAGCGGCAAATGTCAGTTAGAATCACTCTAATAAATTTTAATTAATTCCATGAACATAATCTACTAGTTTCAGGTCCAGGCTTTTGACATGTCACTAATTTGCACAAAGTAGAGGTGAGCATTTCTCAAACCTTGACAAAAAAAATCATGCTCCAAATAACAGTTTTTCGTTAGGCCCGGATATTTTAGGCGCGCCGCCCAAGTGCCCACTATTGTGTTGGATGTTGGAGTGAGATACCACCAGAAAAAGAAAAAGAAATGCAAGCATATAAGCTGATAAAGTACGTACACATTAGATATATTCTCCTCGCCACCTTTTATCTGCCGCTATATAAGATTAAAATTTATGGTACATAATTACTATCATAATATAGTTGAATGTATTTTTATAATAAATTTATGTATAAAGATACGGAGTTGCTTATCGTATCAAAAATGAGCGTCAATTGTAATCATTGTGTACGGCGGTAGGGGGACGGATCACGGATGGCAACTGGGCAATAGCAAGACAGCGGCGTTTATAGGCTCTAGCCCCAGCCTAAACTTTTTCCCTTCCTTCCCGGCCGGCCAGGGACGGCCACGTCTCGCTCGCGTCGCGTCACTAGCATAAAGGGCGCCCCGTCGCACCGCGCTGTCTCTCATCTCTGCAGTCTCCTCCTCCACTCCACTCCACTCCGGCCCGCGCTTCCCATTCCGATCCCCCGGCGCACGGGCAGTCCAGTCCGGTTGCACGCATGGAGTTTCTAGTGTCTGCGCTCCCCTCGGGCGGCGCGGCGGCGGCGGCGGCCGTCGGCGGCGGGCTGGTGGCTGCTGCAGCGCTCACCGGAAAGGCCGTCCTCGCCGGGCCCAAGAAACACCTCAACGCGCCCCCAGGTCAGCCACCCCGACATGATCCCGCACTCTCTAATCTAATGCGGAGCCTATCGTCCCTGATCCTTGATTAGTCCGGTTCTTTCTCGGCTGCACTGTATCGGTACAAACTGTTTTTTCTCATGTTCTTCTTAGGGTGGCGGAGGATTTTATTTTCAAAGAGAAATTCTTTCCAGCGTTCCGAATAATAATCACGTCCCTACATCACCTTTCTTTTGCATATAAAGTTGTAAATAAATTATTGCTTGCATTTCCTAGTCTGGTCGCTAATCTAGAAAGAAAAAAGAAGGTATGGATTTTGATGCCATATGTAAACTGGACCACTGCCGATCACCGAATCACATTCTGAGCGTGTCTGGGAATAGTTTAAAGGTGGAGCTGTGCTAAACTATGCCTAATTCTGTAGCCTGCTCTCCGTTAGTGCACACGTATCACTGGATTACTACACGTGCTGCCCATCGTGCTTACCTGCCTAACTGCCCAAATACTTCTGGTCCCAGAATTAAAAATCATGACCACGAGTTTAGAGCAGTTTCTTATTAAACTGACAATAAGACATAACCTAATTAAGCTAAAAGTAGGTGTGTGAAATTTGCGGTGAAAAATTCTTGGTTCGTGGCTCATTACGCAAGTTGATGTGAACAAAAAAACGAGCTTCCAGACGTTTGTGAGTTGTGTTAAGCATTACTGATATGTCCACCTCCATTACCCACCTAATTCATTGGTCCAGATCAGATCCACATCAGTCTTGATCTAGGGCTGTCTGCTGTCCATAACTCTGACCTTCCACCAACTGACAGCGACAAGTCAAAGTGATGTATTTTCTTTGTAAAAGTTTTGCAAAGCAGTCGGCAGTCTTGAGATTTCCATGTGAAGTGTCACAAGGAAATTTGATATTATGTTCCTTCATTTATATTTCTAAATAGATAAAATGGTACCACCGTACCACTGCCATAAAAGGGTGATTTGTTCTGATCGAGGAACTGCTGAAAAGGAGCCTCCTCAGTAGTAGTACCTTTTTTCTAAAGGCTTGCTCATGAATCAACTTTTCCACAAGTTATTATCCCTGCTTATTTCGGCTACAAAGTATTTTGTTCCTTGACTACTTTTTTATATTAAATTGTGTTATGCCAAACTAAGGAAATATTTTTACATTATTACATTGTATCCAAACCTTTGAATAGCAGTTTCCTTGGTGTTGTTTTACCATAGTATTCCTGGCAGTAAGGTAAGTGAATAACACTACCAAATTCCTGAAATCTTCATGAATATATAAATAATAATTTATGCATGTAATTTGAAGCTGTGTAAGAAAAACTAGTTTTTGGGAAGCATATCCTTATTTCCACGTAGTCAAAAATAACAACAACGTGGTACCAGGTTTAGCATTTAATGAATATATGTTCTAATCAAATATTACAGATTTTCTGCCAGGGTAAAAGAACAAACCCTCAAGTTATTTTATTTCTTTTTCATGCAGCTGTCCCTGGTTTACCAATGATTGGGAATCTTCATCAGTTGAAAGAGAAGAAACCCCACCAGACCTTTACAAAGTGGGCTGAAATTTATGGGCCAATTTACACTATAAGAACTGGTGCTTCTTCTGTAGTTGTGCTCAATTCATCTCAAGTAGCCAAGGAGGTTAGTTGGAAGTTGTGTGTTTGCATCTTTTGTGGTTCCTTTACTAATCTCATTTTGATTGGCTACTATACAATTTTTTTCTCCTGAAGTTTGGGTAACATATGAGAATAGGATCTTTTGTGGTGTTACCATGATTATTGCATATAAACTCCACACTTTTAATGCCATCTCTTCTAGTATTTTTCTTTGCAATACGAGTTTATAATGGTGATCTCCTAAGCCAAACACTGGTATGAAAGTTCTGTTTGCATCCTGAAACAAAATCTTAAAAAAAAACATTTTACAACCCTGCCATTGTATGTTTTTCTCGAACGCTGACATTGTATGTTTGACTCATTATTCAAAATATCAACGTAACAATCCCAACTGATGAAAATAATCAAGAAAAAATATGATATTACTTTATTGACATAGGGTATAGTGTTAGTCTCTGGATCCTTGCTCTAGGTGTGAGCAGGATCCTTACTCTCATCAGGAGGATCACACTTGGAGAACTCGGAGTTGGAGCAATTTTCTGGGTTTATTTCTCACACAATACGATGCCAACCTGAGGGGTTGGGGATACATATTTATAGGGCTGCTAGGCAGCCAGGCATATGCCAAGATGCTAGTCTAAGATGCTAGTCTAAGCTGACACTAAGATGCTGTCCTAGATGCTGTCCTAAAAGAAGATGCTAACTGCTGTCCTACAGTCAAAGATGCTGTCCTTGACACACAGAGAAACATGTGCTGCGTACTGCACCAGCCCCACAGCCAACACAATACTTATCCATCACTCTCCCCCTAAGTCTTGTGTGGCTCCTTGTGAGGTATCTGAGCCATTCCGATCCTGGCGCGAAGTTCCTGGAACTTGACTCGCCCAAGGGACTTGGTCAGGATGTCGGCGAGCTGGTCTTGGGTGTTGATGTAGTTGGCCCGGACACTCCCTTCCTCCAGGAAGCTCCTGATGAAATGGTACCTCACCCGGATGTGCTTGCTGCGCTCATGGAAAACTGGATTCTTTGCCAAGGCCAAAGCGGACTTGCTGTCCACCCTGAGCTCCACTGCCTCTGCGTCTCTACCAAGGAGATCGCCAAGCAGCCGAGCCAGCCATAGAGCCTGAGTAGAAGCGGTAGTGGCTGCGATGTACTCTGCCTCGCAGCTGGACAGAGCCACCACCTGCTGCTTGGCCGACTGCCAGCTGATCGGACACTTGCTGAGGAAGAACAACGTCCCACTGGTGCTCTTGCTCGTGTCGATGTCGCCGGCGTGGTCGCTGTCGCTGTACCCGATGAAATGTGCCGCGCCGGGGCACCTCGGGTAGTGCAAGCCGTAGTCGGAGGTGCCCGCGACGTAGCGGAGGATCCTCTTCACGGCCTGCTGGTTCTCCGTCGTCGATCGCTGCATGAACCGGCTGACATAGCCGACGGCGAACGCCAAATCCGGTCGCGTGTGGACAAGGTAGCGAAGGCTGCCCACAATGCGCCGGTACTGCGTCGCGTCCACCTCCTCCTCCGTACTTTCCCGGCTCAGCCTCAGCCTCTCCTCCATAGGAGTGTGGGCTGGGTTGCAGCCGGTGAGACCGCCAAGCTCCACAATGCGCTTGGCGTAGGCAGTCTGGCGAAGAGAGGTGCCAGAGCTGTCCTGCTGGACCTCGATCCCCAGGTAGAAGGAGAGAGGGCCCAAGTCGCTCATCTGGAAAGTCGCCCTCATCTTCTCCTTGAACGCCTCGATCTCCACCTCCTTGGTACCGGTGATCACAAGATCGTCGACGTAGACTCCTACCTGCAGGGCCTTTCCTCCACTGCCCCGCCGGTAGATGGCCGCCTCGTGCGAGCTTTGCTTGAAGCCCATCCCCTTCAGCGTGGAATCCAGCTTGGCATTCCACGCCCTCGGTGCCTGCCGCAAGCCGTAGAGGGCCTTGCGCAGGCGAAGCACCTTGCCCTCCTTGCCGGGAATTGCGAATCCCGGCGGCTGATGTACGTAAACCTCCTCCTTCAAGTTGCCGTTAAGGAACGCCGACTTGACATCCATGTGATGGACACGCCAGCCCTCCTGGGCAGCTAGCGCAATGAGGAGTCGCACGGACTCCATCCGTGCCACGGGGGCAAAAGCGTCATCGAAGTCGACCCCCTCCTGCTGCACGTAAGCCTCGTGCCACCAAGCGAGCCTTGTGCTTGACGATGGCACCGGCTTCATCCCTCTTCAGCTTGAACACCCACTTAAGGGTTATCGCGCAGTGACCACAAGGGAGGTCAGCGAGCTCCCAAGTGCGGTTTTGCTCGACCGCGTCCATCTCCTGCTGCATCGCGGCACGCCATGCCGCGTCTCCCTCCGCCTCAGCGAAGGAGCGAGGCTCACCGTCCTCATGTGCCAGGTGCAGCTCCGCCTCGAAGTCGTGTACCGCCAACCCAGGGACAGGCTGGTTGCCGAGGATGTTGTCCATGGTGCGGTAGAGTAGAGGTTCGTCGTCGTGGTAGGCGTCGACGCGGTCCTCATCGTCGGACAACGGAGTGGCGAACTCCACCGAATGCTGACGGGCCAAAGCTGCTGGTGCCGATCTTGGAGATGCCGGCGCCGGTGCAGGAGAGTGGGGAGCCGGTGCAGGAGTGCGTGGCGTAGCCGGTGGTGGTGGACTCGCTGGTGGCGGAGGCGGTGGAGGGCTCGCCGACGCTGATGGCGAGCCGGTTGCCGAGGACGAGCTCGGTGAAGATGAGCTGCTAACTCCCCCGGCTCCCTCCAGGTGGACGTAGTCGACGACGAAGTCCCTGAGGGTCGAAGTCGAGCCGTCGTCCACCGCATTGTCCCAGGTCCAGCCTCGCCCTTCGTCGAACACGACGTCCCGGGAGATGCGGCTGCGCTGTGTCGCAGGGTCGAGGATGCGGTAGGCCTTGGCGCCCTCTGCGTAACCGATGAACACTCCTGGAGTGCTCCGGTCGTCGAGCTTGCCGACGTGAGTGAGCTCCTTGGCGAACGCCAGACAACCGAAGACGCGGAGGTGGCTCACCACCGGCTTTCGCCCGTGCCAGGCCTCGTACGGCGTCTTGCCGTCAAGCGCCTTGGTGGGCGAGCGGTTGAGGAGATGGACGGCAGTCATCACCGCCTCCCCCCAGTAGATCGCCGGCATCCCTCTCTGCTTGAGGAGGGCGCGGGCGGTGGCGACCACTGTCTGGTTGCGGCGCTCGACGACGCCGTTCTGCTGCGGGGTGTACGGCGCGGTGAAGTGGCGCTTGATCCCTTCATCGGCGCAGTACGTCGCGAACTCAGCCGCCGTGAACTCGCCGCCATTATCCGTGCGCAGCACCCGAAGCTTGCGGCCGCACTCCTTCTCCGCAACAGCTTGGTGGTGCTTGATGGCGTCCGCGGTTGCCCCCTTGGTGTCGAGGAGGACAACCCACATGTAGCGGGACACGTCGTCGACGAGGAGGAGGAAGTAGCGTCGTCCTCCAGGTGTAGCCGGTGTCACAGGGCCACAAAGATCGCCATGCACGAGCTCCAGCTTCTCCTTGGCGCAGAAGCTTGCTTGGCGGGGAAAAGACAGCCGCCGCTGCTTGGTGAGGACACAGGTGTCGCAGAACTGCTCCATGTGGTCGACGCATGGCATGCCCTGCACCATCCCCTTGTTGCCGAGCTGCTTCAGGGCCTCGAAATTGAGGTGCCCAAAGCGCTCGTGCCACCGCCAGGCCTCATCGTCTCGCCGAGCTGCAAGACAAAAGGGTTGCGCCACCTGTACGTGAAGAACATAGAGGCGGTTGCTCCCCCTGTTCACCTTGGCGAGAAATCGGTGACGGGGATCCCAAATGCGAAGCACGCCGTCCTGGATCTCCACGCGCGAGCCGTTCTCATCCAGCTGTCCCAAGTTGATGATGGAGTTCCTCAGCGCGGGGATGTAGTAGACGCCGGTGAGCAGCCGGTGCTCGCCGTTCTTGGCGACGAAGATGACGGAGCCGGCGCCCTTGATCTCCACGGCGGAGGCGTCCCCGAACTTGACAGAGCCTCGAACGTCGGAGTCGAGCTCGGAGAAGAACTTCCGCCGGCCTGTCATGTGGTGGGTGGCGCCGGTGTCGAGGCACCACCCATCGATCTTGCTGCCGCTGCCGGACCCGCTGCTGAGGAGGGCATGAGCCTTGGGCTCGTCGAGGTGGAGAAGAGCCGCTGCAGCCGGTGCTGCTGGAGGTAGCTCGGTACTCGCATGTGCCATGAACAGAGCTTGTTGCTCCTCCTCTGCCTGCGCGACGTGGGCCTGGGCGCGTCGTGGCTGTCTGCAGTCCCTGGCCCAATGGCCAGCACGGCCACAGTTACGGCAGGCGTCATCTTGTGCCGGCTTGAGCTTCTCGCCGATGCCGCCCTGGGCACCTCCGCGGGCGCCGCCCTCGGCACGCCCTTTCGCCCCGGCCAGGGCGCCTTTGCGTGGCTTACCGCGCTTGCCACGCTTGCGGCCGGCTGTTGCGGAAGAAGGCTCCCCCTTCTTCTTGTCACCTTGGCCGGCAACCCACTGCTCCCGGGTGAGAAGGAGCTTCCCACCAACGGTGGCAGGCCCCGAGAAGGGTTGTGGCTCATCACCGTCGACGACCTTGAGGAGACCTATCGCCTCTTCGATCGACATTGTGGAGAGGTCCAGCAGGGACTCGATTGAGCGAGCCATCTGCCTGTACTTCTCGGGGATGCAGCGGAAGAGCTCCTCGACAGCTCTCTCCTCGCTGTAGGTGTCGTCGCCAAACTGCACCAACTTCTGCAACAGAGTGTTGAGACGGAGAGCAAAATCATCGACGTCCTCACTTGGCTTGAAGGCCAGGTTCTCCCACTCCTTGCGAAGTGC
Organism: Bothriochloa decipiens; assembly: GCA_023333625.1. Taxonomy (NCBI): domain Eukaryota; kingdom Viridiplantae; phylum Streptophyta; class Magnoliopsida; order Poales; family Poaceae; genus Bothriochloa; species Bothriochloa decipiens. The sequence goes on from CM041638.1 coordinate 18,302,915, forward strand.
CTGCAATGTGGACTTGCGGGCGCGGTCGCTGCAGATGCGTGCTGCAGCAATGGCGTCCCAAGCCTCTTTGGCAGTCCGCTTGCTGGTAAGAGAGAACTGCATCTCGGACGGGACTGCAGCGATGAGGGCATTCAGTGCCCGTCGATCCTGGCGTAGTCGGCGTCGTCGTACCGGGCTGCCTCCCACATGTGCAGCATCTGAAGTCTCACCTTCATCACCGCAGCCCACTCAACATAGTTGGTCTTGGTGAGGGTAGGCCACCCACCACCGGGGCCAACGTCCCTGGCAATAGCCTGGTACCCGTGGTAGCCACGGTACCGGTCCGGGGAGAGAGAGCCACGCTGCCTACGATGGCCGTGCTCTTCCTCGACCCGTCCACCGCCGTGCCGGTTGCCCTCGTGTCCGACACGGCCATGTGCGCGCTGCTCCTGGCGCTCGAGCCAAGCGTTGGCTCGGCGTGCAGCACGCTCGTCCCGCTCGGGGAAGTCCTGCTCGCGGTCCAGTTCGGCGTCCAGCCGCGCAGCAGCCTCCCGCAGACGTATGGCCTCCAGTGCCCGCTCTTCGCGGGCCGCGTGGTTGGGGTCGCGGTTCCCTGCACTCGGAGCGCCGCCGTCGCCGTGCGCGCCTCCTCCAGGAGCGTCGCCGGGCTCGTGGGCGTGGCAGCTGCCCACTGCGCCGCTCGCCCTCGCCCTGCCTGCCTCTCCAGCTGCTCAAGGTCCGGGTCGGCGCTGTCATCAGGAGAGATGGAGCTGCTGTGACTGCCGCGCAGGTCCTCAACCTCCTCTGCGGCTGCACGCGCTGCATCCGCAGCTGCTGCTGCCTCCACCTCCGCTCTGGCTGCTGCCAGCTCCGCTTGGGCCAGCCTCGACACCCTCGCTGCTGCTGCAGCGGTTGCTGCCGCTGCTCGCCTGCGCTCCTCTGCCGCGGCGAGGTCGGCCTCCTGCCGACGCCGCGCGCTGGAAGCGGCCGAGTGCTGAGACTGCCCTCCTGTGGTCATGGCGCGCTGCTGCACGAGGGGCAGAGGCTGCCAAAACAGCTGCTGCTGGCTGCTGGGGCTGCTGCGAGGCAGGGAGCTCGACTGGAGAAGGGAGTGCGCAGGAAATGCTCAGGCTACAGGATAGTACGGCTCTGATACCACTTGTTAGTCTCTGGATCCTTGCTCTAGGTGTGAGCAGGATCCTTATTCTCATCGAGAGGATCACACTCGGAGAACTCGGAGTTGGGGCAATTTTCTGGGTTTATTTCTCACACAATGCGATGCCAACCTGAGGGGTTGGGGATACATATTTATAGGGCTGCTAGGCAGCCAGGCATATGCCAAGATGCTAGTCTAAGATGCTAGTCTAGGCTGACACTAAGATGCTGTCCTAGATGTCCTAGATGCTGTCCTAGATGCTGTCCTAAAAGCAGATGCTAACTGCTGTCCTACAGTCAAAGATGCTATCCTTGACACACAGAGAAACATGTGCTGCGTACTGCAGCAGCCCCACAGCCAACACAATACTTATCCATCATATAGTGCCATCTTCCATCCCCACATTGAAATCAAGACTAAACGTGTATGACCTTTCAAAGAAAGGACTAAACTTGTATGTGGAGCAACAAAAAAAAAGAAGGGCGTGATCTCATCCAGTTTGAATAATTTGTGGTGGCAAATTGAGTCAATATTTTGCATGGGGGTAAAATGGGCAAATAAATTAGTTTAGATGGTATAAATGGGCTGTTAATGATAGAGTTGATAGCTAGGTCTGTAAAGGATTAAATTCGATCATCATCCTATGTGCTTGGGCTATCTGGACTCACCGCAATCGGTGTGCTTCTGATGGCATTTCGTCTTCTCTGACTTTTCTGTCACTAGATTTAGAGGAGTTGAGGTTTTGGAGTTTGGATGGGGTTCAAGGTGTGTCTTATCTCATTGCCCATGTGCTGGTTGGCATTTAAAGTTCTATTAGGCATGTGAGTTTTAGTTCTATAGAGTGTTTTGTATGTGATCTGTATGGGGCTCTAACCCCCCTTTCTTCTACTTAATATAATGATAAGCAGCTCTCTTCTGTGTTCAAGAAAAAAATGGTGTAAATGGGTTTTCTTCTTGCTATTTTAAAAACTAATCTGATGTTATTCTGGTTATAATATTTCTAGTGATGGAATGAGCCTTTTTGCTCAAAAGAATACCAGGACAAAAGTTGTAGTGTTGTTGTAATATTGTTTCTTCTTACATGTGCCAAAACTAATATGACAGTTATTTTGGTCCTGCATTTTACAGGCAATGATTGCAAAATTCTCATCAATATCTACTCGAAAGCTATCTAAGGCATTGTCAGTGCTCACCCATGACAAAACTATGGTTGCTACAAGTGACTATGGTGACTTCCACAAAATGGTTAAGCGTTATGTCATGACATCCATGCTGGGTACTTCTGCCCAGGTATAGATTACAATTTTTACATCATACAATTGTAATAACTGTTCTTTAATGTCAACCACAACTTCGATCGACTGAAGCCTAATAATGCTGTGATTGCACATAACATCAGAAACAATTTAGGGACACAAGAAACATGATGATTGACAACATGTTGAACACTTTCCACACATTGTTGATTGATGATCCAAAGTCTCCTCTGAACTTCCGGGAAGTCTTCAAGAATGAATTATTTCGCTTATCCCTGATTCAAGTAAGTCTACATTAGAGTGGTCGTTCATGATTTCTCCATAAATTTTTATTACCTTTGTTCTTAATAGATGATATCCTAGAGCTTTGGTCAAATTTTACAAACTTTGCCCACTAATGCACATAAAAGTATTAAGATTTAGCACATGAAAATGATATTGTGGATTTGTCATCGTCAAATTTATATAAGCTCTTGCAAAGAAATAACTGTTGTCGATGTAAAGGAGGTAGTAGTAGCTTTCATGCATATCATGGTTAAGATTTAAGAACTTTCACATTGGCCTTCATAAATCATAGACTGTAAAGATGGTTTGTTTATTATTATGTTTCTGAGATCGCCCACTGCAATTTCAGGCTTTAGGTGAGGATTTGAGTTCAGTATATGTGGAAGAGTATGGGAAGGTTATATCGATGGAGGAAATCTACCAGGCCACTGTGGCTGACATGATGATGTGTGCAATTGAGGTCGATTGGAGGGATTTCTTCCCATACCTCAGCTGGATTCCAAATAGGAGCTTTGAAACAAGAGTACTGACTGCCGCTGCTAAGAGAACTACAGTGATGCAAGCCTTGATCAATCAGCAAAAGAAAAGAATTGCACGTGGAGAGGTAACACAAAGGCATACTTCAATATTTTTGTAAACAAAGAATAGAAAGGTTATTCTTGAGTTCTTAAATCAGTAAACTCCAATTTAACACAGACTAGGATATCCTACCTGGATTTCCTGCTAGCAGAGAATACACTGACTGATGAACAATTACTAATGCTGGTGTGGGAGGCAGTCATAGAAGCTGCTGATACCACTTTGGTCACGACCGAGTGGGCCATGTATGAAATTGCGAAGCACCCAGAAAAACAGGTAAGCACTGAAGCTTGTTTTTCACCTTGTAGAAAGACTGTTAAGTAAGTTTCAAAAAAAAAGTGTTAAGTACCTTCAGTAACCACATTTCTTTCGCACATCAGGAATACCTTTATCAAGAAATCCAAAAAGTGTGTGGCAATAAGACTGTTACCGAGGATCACCTGCCAGAGTTACCTTATTTGAACGCGGTGTTTCATGAGACCCTGAGGCGGCATTCTCCAGTTCCATTAGTGCCTCCAAGATTTGTCCATGAGGATACCAACTTGGCTGGCTATGAAGTTCCAGCCGGCACAGAGGTGAGCACAACAATGACCACTCACAACAAGCTAAGTGTTGCATATATAATGTTGGCTGCTGGCAGGTGAAGTTCTAACAAATTAAATTCACAAATCTGCTACTGCTAGATGGTCATCAATCTTTATGGATGCAATATGAACAAAAGCGACTGGGCCGAACCTGAGGAATGGAAGCCAGAGAGGTTTCTGGGCGGAAAGTTTGAAGTTGCAGATATGTACAAGAGCATGGCCTTTGGCGCAGGAAGGAGGGCCTGTGCTGGCAGCACGCAGGCGATGAACATCTCATGCACAGCCATCGCCAGGTTTGTGCAAGAGTTTTCCTGGAGGCTCAAGGAAGGTGATGAGGACAAGGCTGACACCATCCAGCTTACAACCAACAGGCTTTACCCATTGCATGTGCACCTCACACCTAGAGGAAGGAATTGAGCATCAGGTTACTGTACTTATCGGTAATTTGCGGTTGGTTGTGTATGACTTTTAGTCAGTAATTTTCTACTGCCTGTCTGTGTGTATGACTTTTATATAGATGATCCCTATGTTACGGAAGGTTCGGGTCATGGTGTATTTGTTGATCCTAGGTAGAGATTGGTCAAGTGAGCTTGCGTTTATACTTTTCAGACGGTCGTGTCAAATCTATCTTCCCACTGTCGTGCTGTGTCCACGACGGGAAGGCTGCCAACGGGCAGCCATGTGGAAGGCGCGGGGTGTATTCATATCCTCTCCCGTATCACCTGTTTTGACCGGTGCTGATTATTGGAACAATGATGGGAGTGGTGAGACGGCAGCAGTGCTGTCTTTTTCTCCTCACGCCTTGCAAATCGTTTGTACCGAAAGCAACGCGTTTTGTACTGAAAGCAATGTGCGGCGTTGCGCCGCGCCTGCTAAGGGCGTGTTTGGTTGCTCGCCACAACCCGCCATGCATAAAGTTCGGCTGCCACACCCCCTGGGCAGCTGTTTGGTTCTCATTTAACTTTTGACAGCCACGGAGCTCTGCTATGTCGTCTTGCATTTTATTGTCTCTCATTTAGCGCATGCAAAACTGTGGCGAGTCTGTGGCTTGTGGCAAACAATTCCTCCGCCACAGATGTGTGACGAGCCAAGTCTGCCGCATGTGTGGCGTGGCTTTCTATGGCCAGCAACCAAACAGCCCCTAAGAGTACCTGCTATATGAAGCCTTTTTTATTTGTGCCATTCATTTGTTGCTGCGACCTCATTGTTTGTTTGTTTTTTATTAACCAGACACGCATAATTTGTGGATTTGACCAGACACCAGGGTATCCTTTATAACCAATAAATCTGTGAGGATTCAAATACCTGTTGCAATAGAGAACTTGAAAGCCTGAAGGTGTTATCAAAGGTGGCTGTAACCTAGTTGCAGATGCAGTATTACTTCCTCAACAACAACCGGAATTGAAGATGCAAATCAAAGATAATTCACTCCATGTTCGAACAACAAGAACGAAAATCCCAAAAGAAATATTAAAGCAGATATTGATTTGTCGCATAATACTTCAGGTCATCTGATACCTGAGCAGATTTATTAAGCTGAAGCGATATTCTGTGCATGTGGACAGCAACCTTCTGTGCATGTGGACATAGTACCGTTAAGTGCTTGGCTCTAGTTTTAGAATTTCGCTAAGTATTTTGATGTATTTGTTGTATCTTTCCGAGGAAGATTGCTAAGAGTAGAGAGATATTTGCCATGTATTTCTAAATTTTTACTGATATCTAGTATTTCTAAGGAACATGTTAGTGCTAGCATAGAAATGTCTTGTGAAAGTAATTGATAGAAGGTGAATTAGTTCAAATCAACAAATCTAACATTAAATGAAATGCATGTTACACCAAGTATTTGTGTAACAGAGTTCAAAATAACCAAATTGACAAGTGTTTGATTCATTGGTTGTCAATGAAGCATATTTGGTTTGGCCTAAATTCATGTGATTATCAACAACTGCATACAACACTTATCAAGAGCCTATCACGGCCCCCGCGCTGCTCCCCACGCGAGCGGCCCGAGCGTGGCTCCCTCCCCGTTGAACCCTAGCAGCCCTCCCTCCCCTCCCTCCCCATCGCGCCGCCGCCGGAGCCGTCCGCCGGCAGGGCTGTGCGGCTTGTCGGGATGGCGGCGGCGGGGCTCTCCTCGCGAATCGGTGGCGCGGGTGACAGCTCGGACGGTGGTCCTCTCCCCTCGCGCGGTGGCATGGAGGTCGACGGGTGAGGCCGCCGCGGCTGCGACCTCGCCGTCCGCGCCGGTGCCTGGGGGTAGTGGCGAGGATGCTTCATCTTCTCCCCTGCTCCCCCCTCCTCCTTGGCCCTGCAGGTGGCTGCGCTTGTGGAGACCGTCAATCTAGTCGTCGGGCGGCCAGATCCGATGACCGGGTGGCCGAATTCGGTGGCAGGTCGGCGGGATCCGGTTGGCCATGGCCGGATGGCGCGACTGTTGGAGTTGCCTAGTCGGCCTGGACTAGCTGTGGCCGGAAAGCGGTGGCAGGGTGTGGCGAAGGGAGTTGGGGGCGGCGCTCCTATGCTGCCCTCCTCCTCACGCTCTGCTGCTACTCGGTGGCCGGGCTGGGCAGCCAGATGGGTTCGGGATGGAGGTGACGGCGTCGGCTGGGGTACCGGTTTCGGGTCTACCTCCCGAATTCGGTGTCCTCTGGGCAGGGGGCGGCGCCCGACATGGTGGGAGCTCGCGCCTTGTGGCTTCTTGTGGCGGTGGCTGGGGCTCGTGTTGGCGTTGGGGGCGGTCCTTGTCTATGTCGTTCCTCTCCCCATGGTCTTCACTGTCGTTGCCGGCATCGACAACGGCGGGAGCTCAGCCGGCGACGGCTGCGACGTGGGCTGGTGGACGTGACGACGGCGGGAGGCTGGTTTTTCAGCATGTTGCCTGCTCGGCGGGGGTACTGGCGCAGCTTCTCGGCTGCTTGTGCGGCCGACGCGTCGACCTCCCTGGGGAGACTTCTGCAGGACTCTGGCAGCGATGACGACATTGGTGACTGACGGGGACCGACATGATCAACGTCCGTGTCGTGGGTTCTTTGGGCGAAAGCCTGGCGACAGCGACACCTGCGGGTGTCGTTCCCCTGTTGAGGGTGTCGCGTCCCTAGCACTCTCCACGGGTGAAAACCCTGTCCTGTCTGGACGACTGACGGCGACGCTTGGACGTCGTAACCTTTTTGAAGGCGTCGCTGTGGAAATCAACTTGGTCATTGAAATCTTCTCAGGGCAAGGTTTTGTGGTTCGTCATTTTCGCTGTTGTGTTACGTGGGCAGGGCCAATAGTGGAGTAGGTGTTAGTTGGAGGTAGTTGCTAGTTGGTTGTTCCTCAGTGAGGTGGTAGTTTTCAGTGGACGTCGACCAGCTGCAAGTGGCGGCGTGAGTTGAGTTAGTCGGTTAGCTGGGATTGATTCGATCAAGTTGGTGCTGAATTGCTGTATCAAGTTGTATAGGATGAGCGGGGCTCTCCTCAGTTGTATGGTTTTTGCCCAATTTTCATTCAAAGAACTAGGCAAGGCTCTTGTCTTTTTTTCTTTCTTCATCTAATAGAAATCGCGATAAAGCTTTCGCCATCCTTTCTGAAAAAACAACACTTATCAAATCATGGTATATCTGAATAACAAGGTCAATATTAAGAGGGTTTCGCCTTTGCTTGATTATATAAATCACAAGCGCTCTCAGCTCTTGCTTCATAATTTACTGATTATGATACAATTTTCCATCAAACTTTTGAGGTCGCCCTAGGTGAAAAGCTCAAGAAGCCATATGCATGGTCCTGTTATAGTTGTGCTATACCTGTCCAATGTAAAACTGGCATTCTATAGAGACGAAATTGAGTGGAACTACGACAAGGTATTATGTGGATTGCTGTGTATCGTTTTAGTTCAGGAAATATAAAGTTTGTTCGAACTGAAGCTATTTTATTACGATAACCAGGCATATAGAATTATCTTGAAACAATACAGTTTTGTTAATTCTGTTTTCATTAGTGCACCAATATGACAATTTTTGGCAATCTTATTTACTGGTATTACTCATTATTTCCAAAATCCATATATTTCAACTTGCAATTTGTTTATCTGAAAATAGGTTGTCATCCCCCTCGGTGAACTGTGATTAGTTAATTCATCAACAAGCAGAACACACGCAGTAGAGGTGGTTTCTGTTGATAACCATGACTTTTGGTATATGTCCTTGGTGTACTACGACAGTGCAGAAAGATTTGTACATAAAAAACTTTGTTTCCTACCTTAATTGAAGTTGAAGGGCTCCTGCCATTATTTGAGAAAAAAAGACAGTGCAGTAAAGAATCTGCAGGAAGCACTTCCGGAGGCTCAGAATTTACGTGCTTAGTGATGTTCATAACTGACGGCTGGCGCACTGCTGCGATAGCTAGCTGGTTGGCCACCTATTAAAGCAAATGGAGGAGACAAGTAAAGGATTCTGAAGAACGGCCATTTCATCAAACACTCTGAGGACGTACCTATTCCGGCTGCAGTAGACGTAGGAGCCGTCGAGATTCCTGGTGACGATGGAGTGCAGCGCGGCACCTACACGGACTGGGATGGGCGTCGTCCGGTGCTTCACCTCCATCGTTTTTGCCTGAAGATGTGCAGCGAGGGCGGAGACGGGGGCGTCAGTGGCGGCCGCGGTGTAAGTGCGGCCCGGTCCTTCAGGAAGAGGAGTGTCGGGGCTTCCCGACGAGGCAGCGCCCGGCAGCGCGCCCTGGGTGGGCCTGGGACGAATGTGGTGCTCGGCAGGAACGGGAGCGGCGGCGGTGGCGGCGGCGCGGCGCGGGGCTGCGGGAGGGGAGCGTCGCGGGAGAAGGTTCTGACGTTTCGGGTCCGCAACGAAACTAGGAAGAGACTCTTCTGGCGGGGCGCGGATCGATTTTCCCTCCGCCGTCCCTGGTTCTGTTGGCCTTGGTACTGTGCTTGTGCTGGTTCTGGTGTAGCTCCTACGTGACACTGAAGTCGAGCAGGATTTTATGGATGTCACTTTGGGCTTCGTGGATTTGTGAAGAATTGATTGGGAATGGTTGTTGTGGCTTTGTGGTTTTGTGTGTAACACCCCAGTGTTATGCTTATTTAATCACATTGTATTACATGAGCATAAGCACCATGCATTCATTTTTGCCATTGCATAATGATTGTGGTAATGTTTGAAATTCTAATTCTAAGTCATTAGGGTTAACAGACATCATTAGGTGGGCATGCCACGTTCTCCAAATTTTGTTAAGCAACTTGAGTGGGTCTAAAAGTAAAGTTTGTAGCTAATTTAGTTAAACATATCATGCCAAAAGTTGGGATCGATTTGATCGAGTTTGGCCATCCAATTTCGAAAAATGCGAGTTGTATGTCGTAGGTAATTAGCATGTTGACCTTGCAAGGTTAGAAACTAATTATTCCTTAATCCGTAGCCCTAATGACCATGGGCCCTTAATGAAATATGTAGAGCATTAGTTGGTGATCAATTTTGGTTTTTGGCCCATGGCCCAGTTCGGCCTAGATCGGGCCCAAATGGTCAGCCAATCCGGTCACTTCCGCGCCCGCCACGTGCTCGATAAAATGTCGACGAGAACTTTCGCCTGGTCGCCACCGTCGCGTCCACGTGCTGCACCGCGCGCCTTCGCGAAGTGACAGTGCTGCGTCACGCGCCTTCGCGATTTGGCTAGCGCCGCGACCTTCTCCACCCTCCACCACGCCCATTCATCGCTCTCTCTACCCTCGCTCTCTCTCGCCCGCCATAGCCGCACCGCGTTGAGCTCTGCCGCCGCGCTCTGACACCTCCACCGCAGCACCGATGCTGCCTCGCACGCACGCACGCACACGGACCACCGCCTATGGTCACGCGTCCTCTCGTGCGCCAAGCCGCTGCTGCTGTTCGCGCTGACGTGCCGTCCGCCGCGGTCTGACCCCGCGCGCGTGGCCGGCTCGCCTCGGGCAGCTTCGAGCTAGGGTAGGGCTGCCAACAGGTGCGCGTCGGCCCCCTGCTACTCCGCTGCCACCCCGCCGCCGTCGGTGACCGCGCCTAGCTAGCCTATTCCGAGCTCATCACCGCCGCCGAGCCTTGCTCACGTGGCCAGGCCGACCTGGTCCGCCTCAGGTCGGGCCGAGCCCACCAGCGAGTGCGCGAGCGCACCCTGGCACTCCGCCGCCTCCTTCCCGCCGTCGGTTCGCCGGGAAACGGCGACCCTGATCACCTCCTTTGCTCCAAATCACGCCAGGGACCTCGTCCGCAAATTTGACAAAATCCAGGGTCCATTCTGCAGCACTGACGCTGCCTCGCACGCACGCACGCACACGGACCACCACCTTCGGTCGCGCATCCTCTCGTGCGCCTAGCTGCTGTTGCCGTTCACGCCGACGTGCCGTC